>JAOQGH010000012.1:32146290-32173938 GCA_025769975.1 Gallinago jamesoni
CAGGTTGCTCAAAGCCCCATCCAGCCTGGCCTTGAACCCCTCCAGGGATGGGGCAGCCACAGCTTCTCTGGGCAGCCCGTTCCAGTGCCTCACCATCCACAGAGTAAAGAATTTCTTCCTGATACCTAATCTAAATCTCCCCTCTTCCAATTTAAAACCATTACCCCTCATCCTGTCACTACACTTCCTGACAAAAGAATCCCTCCCCATCTCTCTTGTAGGCTCCTTTCAAGTATGGGAAGGCTGCTATGAGGTCTTCCCAGAGCCTTCTATTCTCCAGACTGGATATTAGGAAAAATTTTGTAGTCTAACATTGGAACAGGCTGCCCAGGGAAGTGGTGGAATTGTCATCCCTTGGAGGTATTTAAAAGATAGGTAGATGCTGCACTTCGGGACATGGTTTAGTGGTAACTTGGCAGCGCTAGGTTAATGGTTGGACCTCAGGATCTTAAAGGTCCTTTCCAACTTAGACAATTCTGTGATTCTGTGAAGAGGAGCCTAGAGAATAAAGAGGTGGAAGTGTCACAGGTAGCAAGAGTGAGGCTAAACCCTTCCAGAGCTGAGAAGGGCTGTCCCAGAGTGCCAGCCAGTGTATGGCCACATGGAGCTAGAGGGGCTGCAGCTGCGTGGTTGGATCCCGCATCTGTAGGATACTAAAATCTTGGGGTTTTTGAAGTAGATGAGAGTTTTTTTGAAGGGACCGCCACAATAAAAGAAGATGCCCCAGATGTCTTCCCAGTAGACTGGGCAGCGTTGTGGTGCTTGGAGAGGATGTGTCAATATCCATACATTGTGGACATCTAAATGGAATCGAAGTAGTGAATTTCAGATGTGACCACCATCTCATTCTCCTTGGCAGGGAGGAAGAAGAGCTGCTAATAGAGTGCTAGTGATTTGCCCACAATCCATAAGAATATTCAGCAAATTATTAGCACTTCCTAGTCTGGAAAGAGTGAATTGTTTTCCAGTGCTTATGGTGTCTGCAGGATGAGACGCATGTTTGTCCAGTTTCTAATGTTTCATCACACAGTATATACAAAATATTTCAGTAATACGCTCCTAAGTTTTAACAATTAACACTGTAATCTTGATAGTACGCTTACCACAATAAAACTAATTTGCTTACAATATACAGCTAAATTCCTACGCTTCATGGGGGGTGCAGTAACACACATGCAATGGAGCCACTTTAAATTGGCACCATGACTTCTCCTGTTGTTGCCCAACTCAAATCTCAAAGCATGTCACACCCGCAGAATTGTGAGGTTAACTGGAACGATAGTAGTTTAAACTAAAGGCATTCTCTGTTTCTTTGATTTGCCATTTGGTTTTGAACCTTCATGGTGCACTTCACTCATGTTTTTAAATTTTTTTACCATGATTGTATAAAGACTGTAATTTTTTTTAGTAAGGCTTTTGTGTCTTACAGGATTCCAGGAGCCAGATGTATGTTACTTAATATCACAAGACTCACAATAAGACCCGTGGTCTCTCTTATCTTTAAACAAGGAAGGAGCTGAAATTACCTTTTTAGCTGCTTATAGAAATTACAGTAGTGTAAATTCTTAACCCTCTTTAAGCACTTGATACAGATACCCACTGACAAGGTTTTCTCTTCACAAAATGCAGAATTCAGGCATCTGTAACTCTTAATTTCTGTTGGGTTTTGCCTTCTAAATATGTATGCTCCATACTGAGCATTGCATGTTGAGCTTCACGGTTAACCCTTCTGGTGCATGTGGAGGGATATTGTAGCAATGTTATTTTGATTTTTCTCCAGGAAGCTGTTTTTGAAAACTTTTCTAATTCAAGACAGTCGAATCAGTTTTTGTTAAGCTTTTAAAATAAGGAGATAATGCTTGCAGGACAAATACTGAACCCATGACGTTTTCAGCACTAAAGATTAATACACTAAAGACCAGTAAAATGAAATGTTGTCTTCTCTGCTTTGTACCTGACCACACAGATTATCTGCTGTGTGAGTGACTGCCAGCAGTCACAATACAATACGCTTTCATGAAGGTGTAAATTATACAGAGTAATTGTGGGTTTGCATTACTATATTGTTAGTGGAAGCAGAGGTTCTATCTAATATAAAAATATACTAGTTTAGAAGACTTATTTTCACCAGTAAGAAGAGATATCTCAAATGGAGAGGACTTGATTTAACGTGTTTAACCCGTTTGGGCATTACTGAGTGTGAGTCTGGAGCAACACAGTGGCAAGAACTGGTCTGTAAGTAGATGGTGCAGGAAGGGGGATTGTTGTTCAAGGTACCCAGTGTTTTAAGTTTTGAAGCATTCTGCAACAGGATGGAGCGATAATGAAATTTTACCCTTGTCTGCTAATTATAACATCTGTAGTTTATGTTAGCTTGAATTCTGCACATGTTGGATGACTTCCTCTGTCAGACAGAATATGTTGTGGAGCTCCTAGAGGCAAAGCTCAAGACAGTCAGGGCTTTTCTGGCTTTGCAGGTTTGCATTGCTGGAATAAACTAAAATGACTCAGGGCACATTTTCAATGTGCTATTACTTTCCTATATGTATTAACATTAATTAGAATGTTTGCCTTGGTGTGGTTTACCTAGAAGGTTTGCATTTTAGTCTTTCAGTTATTCACTGTGGTTACACCTGAAATACCTTTGTCTTTTTACTACATAAGGCCATTACACACTAGAACAACGATTCTTTTGCAATCAGAATTATGGATGTGTGATTCTGTCCCAAAGGAAGGAAAAATAAACCAAACATGTGCTGTAGTCCAGTACTAAAGGAAGGAAATGTGGCAGAATAGACAACCCATTCTCTTTAAGAGGTACACTGCAGACAAAAGAAGAAAGATGGCCTTATGGGCCTAGACTGGAACTCAGACAAACATGCGTTGTTTTTTTCTTGGTTCTGTGTTAAACTTCTTGTTTGGTCTTTGACAAATACCTTAGAACCCATTTCTTGTGTTGAAATCATCAGGGATTAGAGGCTTGAGTATCTTTTCATCCTGTTACTGCATGGAAGTGGGCCAAGCCTGAGCTGCTGCTAGTTACCAGCAAACTGTGCCAGTGTTGGTGAGTCCATGATTTGTGCTGCAGTCACAGTGCCATGAGCTGGTTTTAGGGAACAGCTTTACCCTGAACCATCTTACCACATCACCCTTATGATTTCTGAGTTGTACTGAAGCTGTTCAGAGGATCTGCTTTTATAGATATGTGTATATCTATCTATCTTTGCCTTTGAAAATGTTGGGAGAAAGAAGTATCTCTCCATAGTTTTTTCAAAGTCTGGTTTATCAACATGAAAGAACGATTCTGGGCTGGGCTGGACAAATTCTTGATACTAGGATCCTTCAAAAATATTCTGCAGTGGCAAGTATCTACTTTGAGGATTACTTTTCAACGCTTTTAGGGGGAAAGTCCTGTCATTTGGAATATACTGATGGCCTTATGTTTATTATATCTTTTACAGGGCATTTGAATGGAAGGCAGGAACTGATTCACCCAAACAAGTGAGGAACAAAGATGGAAAACATAAACTGAAGAGTGAATGAAAAATCACAGAATGCTTATTAGAGTTGAAAAGACCTTAAAATCATCTAGTTCTGACCCCCCTGCCATGGGCAGAGACACCTCCCACTAGACCAGGTTGGTCAAAGCCCCATCCAACCTGGCCTTGAACACCTCCAGGGATGAGGCCTCCACAACTTCTCTGGGCACCCTGGAAATGGAAGGGACACATAGAAAGGACCCACACTGGAGCTGTATATGAAGAAATGCAGCCCATGGGAAGGACCCACACTGAAGCAATTTGTGAAGGATTGTCTCCTGTGGGAGGGACTCCGTGCTGGAGAAGAGGAAGAGTGAGTAGGATGGTGTGGCAAAGACAACATGTGATGAACTGACCACAACCTCCATTCCCCATCTCCCTCTGCCACTGGGGGGAGGAGGTAGAGAAACCAGAATTTGAGCCCAGGAAGAAGGTGGGGCTGGGGGGAAGGTGTTTTAAGATTTGGTTTTATTTCTTATTATCCTACTCTGATTTTGATTGGCAATAAATTAAATTAATTTCCCCAAGTTGAGTCTGTTTTGCCCATGGCAGTAGTTGGTGAGTGATCTCCCTGTCCTTATCTCTACCCACGAGCCTTTCGTTATGTTTCCTCTCCCCTGGCCAGCTGAGGAGGGGATTGATAGAGCAGCTTGGTGAGCATCTGGACCCCAGTCAAAGTCAACCCACTACAATTAAGAAGATCCAGGGTTCAGAGTCACTCTTCATCAACCTAAAACATTAACTCAATGCTGCTCTTTATGGTGTTGAGGCACTGGACTGCCCTGCTCAGGCATTCGTTCTAGTAGCTGCATGTACTGAGGCCTCGGACCTCAATATATGATAGACAGAAGTGTGGGATACAACTTCTCTGTAATCAGTTCTTGGTTGGAGGCAAGTAACACAACAGCGGCATCTCTTTTGGATGAGTATAGAGGAGTAGTGGGTACAAAACATAAATACATGAAATTAGGTAACTTGCAATGAAGCATGGAAGAACAAGAAAGGACTTACTTACAAATGCAAGATTTGGTCTAGGATAGGACTGCATCAACTTCTCTTTTATTATCAGAAAACTCAGTCGGAATCCTTATAAACCAGTTCCTATAGTGAAAGTAGGCTAAAAACAGGTGATTCAAGACAGTAATTTTTAAAGAGAACATTTTTGGACTGAAGGCCAAAGTTCATTAACTTATTTTACAAGGACATTCACATTTGAAAGATCCAGGACCTAGAAATTTGTCAGAAGTTTAGCTTTTCTTAAAAACATAATTTTGTTGCTTTTGAGATTTTGGAAATGCACTTTAAGAGCTCAAGAATTAAAAGACAAATAAAAAGTTATCCTTTTATTAAGTCCGCTATGTTTTTAACTTTAAATCTAGTCTCATGCTATTGTGGAATCTGCTGCAGTTTACTGGAAAGCTGAAAATGATAGAGGTATAATAAATGTCCTTGAGACTTGTCCGACATTGTCCGAGAGTCTGATTCTACCTGACAAAAAACCATAAGCCCACTAATTTTTACTCGCCTCAATTTCTATTTTTGGGTGTCAAGTAATTGGTCAAAGCTACCACATTTTCAAATTATTTTAAAATTATTTTTCTTTCTAATGAATCAAACAAACGGAACAATTTCAGCCATATCCTGTTTGGAGGGGCTGACAATTGCTTACATTGATAATATGTTTGTTTTGTGTATCTGTGGGAGAAAAAGATTACTGTTCTCTCATTTACATAATCAGTTGGGACATTATCTTTTGAATAATCCAAGCTATAGACTAAGAAGTACTTCTGCAGCAGCTTAAATTAAGATGTTGTCAAATTAGCCTCCAAAGCTTCAATTTAGCCCTGAGAAAAGCTCCAAATTAAGACTCCTTTTGTAAGGAGATTTGTATGGTTAGGTCTCCTTATGTAATGATGATATGCTAATCTAATGTAATCTGGTAAAGCCTATACAGTTCTTGTATTTAAACTATAGGCCAGACAGCAGGACCTTTCATGAGATAGGAACACCAATATGCATGTGAGTTTACCTTAGTATTTTCAAAGGAGAAACCATTTATGACATAAGTAGAAATAAGGCCATAAACTGGTAAATTTTGCTGTGCTCTCCCATAGAAATAAAATTAATGTGCTATGGCAGGTTTAATGCTTTTAAGCGAATACCCAGTTCTCTGCAGAACTACAAGGGCTCTGTGTATAGTAGCACGAAGACCTGTTGAATGTGAAGCCTGACTAAGCCATGAGACAGCATGTTCATGGTCTATGGATCTACAGGCTGTCTTCTTCATTACAAGGAAATCACTCCCCAGAAAAATGGGGGGTTTCTGTCAGCAGAGAGGTGGGATTCCTCCCTCCAGAGATCTTATGCTAGTTTTGCCGCCTGTTGTGTCAAGTTTTCAAGACTTTTGTAACTGCCTGTTATTGCCTGTCTAGTAGTTCTAGAATCAGGTTTTAATATCCCAACTTGATTGTCTGCTTCTTTTTTCATATGACTTTAGGAACATGTCAAGTGTTATATCAGAGCAGATCAGTGGTTTAGCACTGTTTCTGGCAATGATCAATGCTGGATGCTTTGTGGACACTAAAAACTGCCCAGGATGAGTTTATTATCCTAAAGCATGGAGTCTCAGAGCCCTGAGAACACTTAATCCAAACTACAAGCACTACAGATGTTTTTCTTATGCTTTGAGATTATGTCTCTAAACCTCTTTTTTTCAAATGATATTAAGCTCTTTGCTTTCATCATATTCCAAACAGAAAAATAAACAAGTAAATTAGAGTGTACCAAACAAAGTCCCAGAGCTTCTTCATTTAGGGGCTTGATAGATATGTGATACAAATGACTGATGGAACTTTTCTGTAGTAAATGTGTTTTGTACTCATTGCTAAATTGTAATTTATAGCTTTGGATTTTGGATTTTTGGTTTGTTTTTTTTTTTGTTTGGGTTTTTTTGAGGGGTGTGGGGGGGTGGGGTGTATGTTTGTGTGATCGCTTTTCTTTTTAGTTTAGTTTTGGTTTGTTTTTTTTCCCAGAAATAGCAAATTCAGTTTTAACATATCTTTCTTGGAGCGTAACTAATCCCCTGGTAACAATTTAATAATTGTTGCTCTTTTCCAGACTTTTTTTTTTCTTTTTATTAATTACAAAATGTGCTGAGCAAAACTAAATGCAACATACACAAGGATTCTGAAATAACGTAATATTCTGTCTTCTCTGCAGTTTAAGATTAATCTCTCCTGAATGGTGCAAGAGGCAGAGGAAAAGGCAGGAGTCTGCATTTTTTTTTAAATTCAGGAGGTAAAACTATTTTAAAATCAATTTTTGGCTGAGTTTTAAACAGTTCTCTGCAGCGTGATTCTTCATACTTCATTTTAAAATTTTGTCTATTATTATGCTGCCCGGTTACTTTTGTGCTAAGTTATCTAGTCTCCTGGACTGTTTTTGTGTCTGCTATCTGTTGGAAGGACAACACAGCAGGGCACAAGAAATCCAGGAAGTTCTTGGAATGCGTTGATGATAACTTTCTTCTTCAAACAATCGAGGAGCCAATGAGGAAAGGAGCTGTGCTGGACCTTGTCCTTTCTAACAAGGAGGGGATGGTGGGGAATGTCAAGTTCAAGGGTAGCCTCGGCTGCAGTGATCATGAAATGCTAGAGTTCAAGATTCACAGGGCAACGAGGAGGGTGTGCAGCAAGCTTGCTACCCTGGATTTCAGAAGAGCAGACCTTGGTGTCCTGAGAGATCTGATTGGGAGGATAGTATGGGAAAAAGAACTGGAGGTGAGAGGGGCTGGGTGGTATTCAAGGATTGCCTCCTCCAGGCTCAGGAGAGGTGCATCCCAAAAAAGAAGAAGTTGGGCAAAATAGCCAGCAGGCCTGCGTGGATTCCTGGAATAGGAACCGCTGGGCAAGCTCTGGACCAAAAAGGAGGACTATAGAGAGTGGAAGCAGGGATGGGTAGAATGGGCAGAATACAGAGAAACAGTCCGAGTGGTCAGGCACAAGATCAGGCAAGCGAAAGCCTAGGCAGAACTAGGTCTAGCAAAGAACATCAAAGACAATAAGAAAAACTTCTACAGATATGTCAGGGACAAAGGTAAGACTAGGGAAGTTGTGTCCATCTCTGGAAGGAAACGGGAAACCTGGCCACCCAGGATATGGATAAAGCTGAGCTACTGTTCCAACCCAAACCATTCTATGTTTCTATGATTCTATGATAATAAATGCATGAATAATCTCTGTTTTAAGAAGCAAAAGTCTAATTGTTTCTGAGATGCGTAAAGTTGGAATAGAAAGTGAGTATCTTCTCCTCATGAAAAGTAATCTCTCTGACTCCTGCCACATCATTTTCCTTACATCCTCTTGGTAGCCACTGAGCCCTTTGGTCTCTGAATACTTGCACAGAAAATAGTGCACTGCTGGGACTCTGTGCTCTGACTGGCCTCCAGAAGATCTCACACATGAATAAAGTCATCAGGAATTTATGTTTCTGCCAGGATTATTTGCTAGTATTCCTGTAAAGAAAAGTCCAGTGGATAATGACTAGCTGGAAGTATGGTTCTGTTTCAGCTGTATGTTCAGCGTACAGTCCTGGCAGTCTCCTGAACTCTGGTGATTTGCTTGACAGCAGAGGGGAATTTATGTGATCTCTTAATGTGACAGCTTAGAAGACTTCAATGAAAAAACTCTCAATGAAAAATACAATGGCATTTTGTTCCCTCTTCAGGTCCTCGCTGGGAAACAACTGAATAATCCCTCATTTAATTAAGCACTAAAAAGCCCCCTGTGAATGTCGACGTGCTGTTTCGGCTTCTCTAATCCTCACTTGGCTGCAGCTCCTTAAGACATTTATTGAACCAATATTAGCTATGTTCCTGAATTCTGGGTAGCAGCAATATTAATCTGTTAGTACACAGAAAATTTAAGCTTATTCTTTGCATTCTTCTTGCAAAGCCAGTTACTAATCCATGAGATAGCTTTCCACTAAAGTTTCCTTTGCTGCTTTCTTATCTTCAAAAGGCTTTAAAATTATTTAAGATGTTTAAATATATTCCATTTGGGGACTTTTTTCTTTGGTTGGGTTTTGTTCACACTTTTGAGGAATCCTAAACAGCTCACAGTAAGCACAACACGGCAGTGGAGCTGTTCTGTCCATATCTCTTGCTCTTAACTATTTTTATAACTAGCAAGTTAATGCCTTCTATTAATCCTTAGCTGCTGTATTGACCACTTGCAGCCATCTAGGGCTAACTTCTAATAACAGATTACATGTTTTCTGCAGTTTACCTGCTTCAATCTAAAGCTCCTTCAAGGCCCTGCAGGGAATGTTAAGTCCCACTCTCTGCTGGTCTTCACTGCAGTTTAAATACAGTCTCTATGGCCTTTCCTGTTCTTTTAAACATTTCTGTCTTAGACAATGAGTGAAAAAGGAGAGAGAAGAGTCTGAAATGCAAGCCATGATAGATCTGACATAGGAATGTAGGCTTGGAGAGGCCAATGGGTGATCTTAGAGCATGGAGGCTTTGGGAATATGCTGTGCACAGACAAAGAGACTCCACAGCTCACGAGCCTCCTGTTTGTCCCTCTGTGTGTGTGGTAGTGCTGACGTTATCGGAATTTGACTCCCTGCAGAGTAGAGGAGGGTCCTTTTGACCTGAAAGCTTGATGCCTGCAAGGGCTTGCAAAGGGCCTTATTGGGTCACCAACTGTAATTCCCAGCTGTTGCTGACAACTGTGCCATAGCTCCTTCCATGAACTGTCCAGGTCCATTCTAAAACAGCCTGTGTTCTGATCCTTTCCTCATCTATTGAAGAGCTAATCATCTCTCAATTTAAAGTGATAGGACAAGAGGAAACGACCTCAAGTTGCACCAGGAGAGGTTTAGATTGGATATTAGGAAAAATTTCTACACTGAAAGGATTATCAAACACTGAAACAGGCTGGTTAGGGAGGTGGTGGAATCTCCATCCCTGGAGGTGTTTAAAAGATGGGTAGACATGGTGCTTAGCGCATGCTTCCATCATGGTTTTGTCAGTATTAGGTTGATGGTTGGACTCGATGGTCTTAAAGGTCCCTTCTAACCTAGACAATTCTATGATTCTATGATTCTAATCTTAAGCCTCCTTTCTATGACCATTAAAAATCATCTTGTGATGGCCAGTTTGAGTTTATTCCCTATCAGACTGTAACACTCATTTGTGAATCCATTTGGCCTTTAATGAACCAGCTCTTTCACTAAACAGCGTTTATCCCACTAATGTGTTTCTCAAGAAGTCATGTTTTCACATGTAGACCAAGACAAGCTGTTCTAGTCTTCTATTCTCAAATAGGCTGCACATGTCCTGGGCTACCCTTGCTGGTCTTCTCTTTACTGTTTGAATTTATTGAGGAAGGAAAAGACAGCTTGTATTGAGGTACTTTTTATTTGTTACTCTATTTTTAAAGGAATGTGTCAGTTAAAGAAATAAAAAGCATTGAAACCATAGAATTTGTGTCTCATTCCCTTGGTATTGTTATCTCTGAGGTCTTTTGTCTCTCCTCTTATAGTATGAAAACGTTTTTGTGCTGCTGTCTTAGAGAAGGAATGCTGCAGCTCCAGCAGACCTGTCTGGCACCGAGGAACCTCACAGCTAGGGGTCCATTCAGGCAGTGCTGTCTCTCTTGGCCCATCCTCTGGTCTGCATGCAGACCAACATGTTTCTTGATGCTGAACCTTGTGCAACAACATTCTGCTTTCCTCAATCTTTACATCCAGCGGTAAGCCCAGCTGCTGACCGAGACTGGCAGCTGTATTTACTTGACTCAGCATTGTGTCGGAGTAGCTGGCTCCAACAGCAGGAACTCTGCCTGAAGGAAGAGGCATCTTGACACAGGAAGAGTGCTCTTCTTGCAGGATTGATTGACGGGGATGTCGACCTTGAAGTAAGCGTGCAGTGCGCCCTTCAAGAGGTCTCACTTGTGAGAGACTAGGCAGAAATGTTTCTTTCTGTATGGAGGAAGGAGGATGATTTACACTGTCATCTAAGTCTCTTATTTTAGCAGGGCCTGCTTATTTTAGCAGACCATTGTCTGAGATTAGTAAAATGGCTCAGTTAGGGGTCTCCCAGGCAAAGGGAAGCAGCCCAGACATTCATTGCTGCCTTGCCACTTAGGGAGCTTGGAGATGGACTTTATGCTTTGGAAAAGAAAATATTCTACTCCACCCCAATGGGTAAAGATATAAATGGGTATAGATGTACGCTCTTCTTTCTTCTATAAGCATCTGTCTTCCATTTGTGGTCTCATAAGCAATATGATAGTGTAAATGCTGGCTTGCATTAATGCGTTTTTAAATTCTTTTAGGAACTGCTGCAAGTGGGACTGAAGATGCTCACTCGCACGTGGCATTTTAGTGCTCTCACCCATTGCTTGAATCGTATTGCCCTGTAATCATTTGTACTGTTGAGGCTTCAGGTACTGGTGCAGGGTCAAAGCCGCATTGTATAGGGACTGTTTAAACATAAACTACATTTGAGTCCTATAGCCAAAGAATGGACTTCAGCAGTTACTATGCTGAACAATCTGAGTGTTTGATGTTTAATGTATATATGTTTTAAACGGAATAATGTTGTTCAGATAAATCAGCATGGTCCAGGGTAGGCCTCTGCCAGTCACATTTTGGGAACTAGAGGGCAACAAAATGGCTCAGTTTTGAATTAATGTAAGCTGCTAGTTTGGATTTCCATTTCCAGAGACCAGCTGTTGAAACTGTTCTTTAACGTGTTCATCATCATAAAGCGAGACATTGTTTCTTCATCACACTAGAGAAAAAGCTAAACAGCTTTTTCATTTCAGATACAGGCATTGAATTATCAGAAAATTGTAAATGCTATTTCAAAAGGGATTACCTTACTTGGATTTTTTTAATTCAGTATTAAGAAAGCAGAACAATTTGGGGACTTTTTATCCAGAGCCATTTTTGGACTATAAGAGAATGACAACATCTTAGTTATCTTGCTTTTTGTATGTCTGTGCAGTTTGAACCCATAAGTGCTGCAAAGCCAGCAGGGCTGTGGAAGGGTGAGCAGGAATCCATTCCTTCTGTTTTACCTGCAGAGTTGCTTAGTCAGTTAGAATAAATTAGAGGTGTGTATGTATTCTGCATGACAATGTGCAGGTGTCACTGAATGGCTTAAACCATTACAGGTAACGATGCATTTAGCAAAAAGCAGCTCAACTTGATTTGCTATGCCTATACACTGTGTTACGCTTTGTTTGCATGAATAGCATTTCATACAAATAGTATCTTTTCACTTTTGTACAGAATATAAAAATTGTTGAAGACAATAAACATGGAGTTTTCCATTATAGTTTTATACATGCTTTAAAGTAAATCTTTGCATTAAAATAGAATCTGACAATGTTACTGATACACCCTTAAGGAAGAAAGGCAAAGCACTCACATAAATGGAGAAGGATGAATTATAGAAACCCTGCCAAACTTAAACTGGTATAGTCAGTAAGGAGGCAATAGCCTGCAATGGTAATGGGTCACTTATCAAATAATACAATGTGCAATAAAGACAGTAAGTTAATGAGTTCAGTGGAGTTGTTCTGATTAACATGAGCTGCATATTTAGCCAATGTTTTGGTCTCTGCAGTGCTGCACCATTCATATGAGAGCTGCCAACTCATTTTATGGAGACTGTTACTCATACTTCTCAAGGCAAAAGGTCGTATAAATTGCTGTCATGTGTTGGTGGCAACTTTAAATGATAAGATAAAAAATAAGCAGATAATCACAATAACTTTCCCCTCTGCAAACCCTGAACAAGTGACTAATCCATTACAGAAGTTCAGCCAGTTTTATCAGGACTGATTTAATACACCGAGCTTTTGCCTCTGTGTTAGAGCGAGCCTTGCTCTCTGCTTAAGTATTATCAAAGCTTAATTCAGCTAGCTGAATCTGGTAATCTCTTGCCAGTATTACTTGTGGTGGAAGCATGAAATTCTTAGTAAATGCAATACTTACTAGTTCCACGTCTTCACCTAGTTGTCCAGTTAATCTGCCAATGGCTTTCAGGTAATGGTTATCCAGGATAAGGGGATTCATAGGACCTCTTCCTTAATGGAGACAGATTTTATTGTCACACATTTTCATTACTTAGGAAAATCAGGATTAATGCACAGTCCTCCTGAAAAACCTCAGATAATTTGCAGTTTGTGTGGCCTTTGCTACTAATGACAAAAAAAATTGTTTTCTTTAAGAAATGCAGGGGCTAACACTTTGTGGTCTTTTATTGCTATCCCAAGTAAATTAAGTTAACAAAAAATACTTACCTGTGAACTCCCGATTATATGTCGTGATCCCCAGAGTCCTTTCAGTGTTCCGTAGCATATTGGTTGTTCTTCGAGAGAGATTATGTTCTAGCCCTTCAAAAGTGGAGTTAGGGGCCACTGTTTTTGGTGGATTTGGATAATATATTTGACCCTTTTCTTCAGCAATCTTAGGAAGCTGAAGGATAAGAAAAAATAGGTAAGGTATAAGCCATGTGTGTGCTGGATGGAAAAGACTATTTTAAAGGTTTGAAATAACAAGTCACGTGTTATTTCCCTCCCCTCCACCAATTGTATCTTTAGTAAATGCTAATAAAATAGAAATGTGGTGGAAAAATGTCTTCAGTACAGTATTACTACTCAAGTAGAAGATACAACAGGAACATAAATTCAGCTGAACTCAATTCAAAGAACTTGGAATCAAATTCTCCATTTGTTATATTTTACTTGTTATATATATTACTGTTATATAAGCTTTCTTTTTAGTTACGATTCTAGACTGCCTTAAAATGGACTGGTGCTTATTGTTTCCCTTGCCACATGCCTGAGACTGTGTGTCTGCAAAGGATGTATCTTTCTTTGTTCACTGCTATTTTTTCCTACACTATTCATGACTTCTATCTGTCATCAAGCTTCAGGCTACATCCCTTTGGAAAGAGAACTAATGTTTAGCCAACTGATGAAGAGTAGAAACATGATTCATGAACAAATTCACTGTTTTATGGACCAGACCAGTCTCCATCATTTCCCTGGGGAAGGCAAGATTGAAGTCAAAGACTGTCCACAAAGAGGACATATATTTTCTTGAAAACATGGGGATAGTGACACCAGCCTGTCAGTGTGTTGGCAGGACTTGCAGAGAGGTTAAGGAGGACCAACGATCTACTGCTGCCCAAACGCATTTCTTTGAAGGGCTGCAGAGCATAATCTGGGCTTCTGAATGAAGCCTCCCTTTCTGCTCCCCAAATATATGGTCAGCAGCTATTTTTGCTTCCTCTTGTTCTTCTTATCTGCAGAGCTACTTGGCTAGGTCCTGTGAGAGGTAGTTACTACTTAAAGGACTTCAGTCACAGGACAGGCTGCTAGCTTCTCATCTTGTTTATGTATTGCTGAGGTGGCTGAAAACTGTGTCTAAAGCTTGTCACTCTTTGTATGCGTGACACCTAATTCATAGCCTGAAAGTGTTTGGAACGGTACAGGAGCTCTCTATGTAAAAATGTCTCCCATGAAAGAGATGCAGAGAAGTTTAATTAAAAAAAAAAAAAAAGGCATCTTGCTCTTTTCTGTCCGAACTACGTACTTGGAAGTATGTGTGCTGTCCTGGCCAGTGCACAGCCTTCTTCTGGGAGTCAGAGGGAATATTGACAACTTCATGCCTATATGGATTACCTATAGGGGAAATATTTAACATGTTCTAATGGAATATCATTGATTAGAATGACAGATGGATTAGCATTTTAAGCTGCAGATGTACGCTCACTATACAGTCAGCAGTGCAGGTGGAAGAGGTTCTTTCTGTGAGCTGTTGCTTGGGAGACTGACCTCATGGATCTGCAGACAGAACTCGTCTTCACTCTTTTGGCACAATATTAGCAGGGATAGATCAGATCCTTCATTTAACTGGCATAAGTTAACACAGCTGTCTTTTTGGAAGCACTTAATGTGATTGTCTGCACCACCAGACTTGCAAAGCTAGTTGTCTCAGACAGAGAGGTTGTGACAAGGAGCTGAGGGCTGGATCTTACACCAGATAAAGCTCTCTCTGCAGAAGGCCGCCTGCCCATGGCCAATTGCAGGAGCTCTGGATTCATTCACACACCAGCAGAGAAGATTCTTGCTGCATTTTCTGTGCATGACTTTTACAAACAGCGACAACAGTAAAGCTTGGTGAATTGTGAAGCTGGCTCTGTACTCATAGTGTCACCATCAGAGAAATAACTGAGTGCTCCTAGATGTCTTTTAAAATTCAAACTGCAGTGCATGCTTGGAAGAGCTTGATTTCCAACCCTGGTTCTATCACTGCTTTTTCTCTCCACCCTCAGCTTCCTTATTTACCTCCCAAAGATGCTGTAACATTTACTACGTAATAGTTACTCTGAGTTTTGCAAAGGTGAGGTGTATAAAGGGCATAAAGCCTTTAAATACAACCTTCCAGTCATAAAAATCACCAGAATGTGGTCTGGGTTATCTGTAAGTTCAAGTACTTTCTAAGTGCCAGTGGTAGTTGCTCCCTTAGCTACTAATTCTGAACCTGCTAAGCTTTGCTGGAAATAGGCCTTGGCCTCTGATGGACCTCCTCTTGTGCAAAAATAGGCTTTGTAAGCCCACCTCCACAAATGATTAGCGTTTCTTAAATAGACCAATGATCAATGAAAACTGACTAAAAATGACTACTGCTAGCATTACATATTCTTTGGAAAGATCTTTGGTTTGGATGGACAAATACTCCACTAAAAATGGCACATGAACCCAATTATATCCATAACTGTACAGCACTGTGCCGATGACTGAGAATGGCAGCTAATTAATGCAAATTGACCTCCTACGTAACATTATCAGCTTTTACTTGCTGAAAAGGTTCTTATCCTTGCCAGTGTATGCTTTTTCTGTTTCACACAGTTATTGCCAAACCCTTCCTAGCAAGCACTGCCATGGTACACAGACGTGCTGGCTTTTTACTGTCCTAAATTTCCCATAACCCTATGTGGTCAGCAGCTGCCAAGGACTCCTGATCAGTTCATGCAGGTGATTTTTAAAGTCTTCCAAAACAAAGTACCTGTCAAAATCCCAATGCACTAGAATGCCTCCAGGAAAAAAGCAGAAAAAGAACAAAAATTTCATGCCCTTTTCCTCCAATGTATTATGTAAGTCACTCTCAGGTTAAAGTGCTGCTGGGGTTAAAACCAAACACCTCATGATAGCTTAGATGGTGTTCCTTAAATAATGAATCTCTAGGGCTTGATCTCAGTTTTTGTAAGGGAAAAGAAGTTGATTTTTCTTCCTGGACTTTGTTCTATCATCTGTGTAAGTCATTCAGCATTCATTTCAGGGGTCCCTCTGTTGTTCTCAGCAAAGCCATGGCAGGCATTACTTTGGCCTGCAAATTGCTAGATTTTGATCTCACTGATGCCTTTTTTTTCCTTTCTTTTCCACTCTGTTGGACTGTGAAGAATTATTTGTCTGACAGAAGATATCAGATACACTACATGATCCATCTTGCTTTTGTGGGGATTAGCAGCTATGTTAATAGCTCTGTTGGCTTCTGAGGCTTCAAGGTGTTCATGTGAGTTGGCTTTATTCATCATACCTAGTGCTGAGGTCTCCTCCGTGGAGACTGCAACTATCAGCACATAGAGCTCTAATTTAAGCCAAAATGCTTAGCTTGATCACTGATATATTCAGATTCTGGCTCTATTAAGCTTCAGTAGAAAAGAGCGTGACTTCAGTAGTGTTTCTAAGTTTCAAGAATAAATAGTAAACCAGCAGAGTACGCTATTACCTCTGGTCTTTCCCAGAACAACCACATCAAAAGCCTTGGTGGGGATATTGGGATGAAAAGGCTGATGACTGCTCGCATCAGTCCCAGTGTCTCGATCCTCAGGTGATCTGAAGTTTGGGAACATGGCGTACCTAGAGATGTGTGTCTGGTAGGGATGACAGATGGGAAATGGCAGGCACAGTGGTCTTGGGTTGGTTTGAGTTGGCAGGAAGAAGGACATAAAGGAGAAAATTTCATTATTTTGCATTTCACAGAGCAGCATTAAATATAACACTTTGCAAGAACTGGGAGAGATGTGAGAATCAGAAAGAAGGTATCTTAGTTCTCTAATTCCCTCTTGCTTGCACGCTGCAAAGAATTCATGATAATGATTCCCTTGCATCTTTTGTAGTCAGTCATACCAATTCACATTTACTTTTATGTGATTTAATGGAAGGAAAATGTGGACTTCTGATTTTTGCACAGCTGTGATTAGTAATATCTGAGTTTGTGCTGGTGAAATCAAAATTTGCCTCTAAGAAGACATTTATTTCTGGGAGGAAGGAGGATAAAGCTAAACTGGAGAGTTTTACTGAGAACTGGGATTTCATGGAGTGCCCATGTTCCCGTGGCTGGTTTTTTTGGCTTTTGGTTTTTGATCATAGAATAATTAAAAAACTTATTGAAATCAGGGGACTCCTGAAATCTTCTGAGGAAAATGAAAGCAGCGATTTACTCCAGTAAGAGAGACTAGTATCCTGTTTGGATTCTACTAAACTTTACCACAGCTGCATACAGCGGCTTACTGCGAGCAAATGCCTTTCCCCAATTGCTTTATAGAGCAAAGTCACAACCTTAAACAGAAGCCAGATTCATTGCATTCCTGAGGCTGTGCATCATGACGTAACAAGATGTCTTACCAGGATGGTCTGGTCTGAGGCTTCTCTCTCATAAATCTGCTTTATACATACTTTAGATCCCTTAGTTTTGCTTGGTAGATGCTCCAAAATACTTTAATTCACATTAGGTAATGAGGCCCTGAACAACACAGCCGAGAAAACCCAATTAGCCCATAGGCAATTCGGCAAGATGAGCATTTGTTAGGAGCGTGGATATGCTGGGCAAACACTGGTTACCTGATAAACCTATCACTACATGCTTCATTTGAGTGAGAATTTTTTGCCTATTTGAGTTGCTGCTACTTATTACTGAGGAGCCTGCACTGTGCAATTATGACTTTTTATTTCATTAATGAAAGGTAAGATATCGGAGAAATGTACTTACTTAGCCAAACTGTTTGGTGGTTTATGAAGCCTGTATTAGGAAAGAAAAAGATTAAATAAGTTACCTGAAGTCACCCATGTTCATTTGCACCTCCCACATTTTACCTACATCAGTGCAATCAATATACATTAGGGACAAATCAATATGTAAGCAGCGCAGACAATATTCTTACTGATACCACTCAGTCCATGAGGAATGTTTTGTGTTGCCAGGTGTCAAAGGCTGAAATGGCACTGGTAATAAATGATGTGCAGAATGTCTTTTTAAAAGAAGCGAGGGAAAAATCTATCCTCTTACACTTTTGTGTAATAAGCTCTATATTAATTAATAATGGTATGTGCTATTAGTAAAAATAAATCCTTTTATCAGTAATGCAAAACAGAAAATGTATCCCATTCCTACTTGCAGAGAAAATACTTATTCATTCCATGGTGATTAATTGTTTATATTTTACCATGGAGACTTATTTTATGCTTCAAATAAATTTTAAAAAACATAATCAAAAGAAAATACTAAGTTTAAAGGGCAAAAATTTCATCACTAAGGAGAGACTAGGAATCTCTTGGCAACTGTATTGAGTCAGAAAAATGTCAAAGATTAGAAAATTAATTAATTTGCTTAATGGCTCTTTGTTGTATGATAAAAAAATAAAAAAAAATGGCTGAAAGACAGTATTACTGTACTAATCTAAGTGGTTCACCTGGAGCTCAAAAATCTCACATATTTCATGAAGGAGCCTTAATTACCAGGTCTTGCTTAAAAGGGTCTTTACCATATATGGGTAGGAGAGGCTGTCTGCTGATAGTCTCTTTTTAAGCTTTATTGGTTTTACTGTGATCACACAAAGTTTCTTTCTTTTACAAGCCGTATACCAAAATCTTCATATTGCCAAAACCCCTTATTTTTTTTCTGTGAGGACAGGGATGTCCCAGATTCATTCCCATACACGAGACAATAATGTTAACTTCTCTGGGCTCCTCCTGTTGCTCAGTCTGAGGACAGACCCATGTGGGATGTTAGTGGGTCCCACATGGATGTCATCCTTTCAGCCTTATCAGTTCCTCTGGGAACGCTCTGCCTCCCGCCGCTGGGGGTTACTCAGTAGCCTGGTTCATGAACCAGCCGTGGCACAGGAGCTGCACCCAGGCTCTCTTCAAGTCACCCATGTTTCAAGAGCTGAAACTTGGCCACTCCATCATTGAATTAGTCTCTGTAAAAATAGGTGTTGCACAGTTACAAAGAGGAAGGATGCCCTCTTGCTCAAAGAATAAGTCCTGTGCTTACTTCTTTCCGTGGGTGTTTTGTAGATAAACTTCAAGTGCCAGATCAGTTTTGCTCACATGTTCTAATACAAGATGCAGAAGTCATGCATTTCATTGTGAAATCTGTGCTGTTATGCCATGGGACTCAGTGAATTCAACATGAGGTGTGATGTCTGGCAAATTAGTGCTGGCATAATTCATGCCTCAGCTGAGTTGAACAAAAATCCTACTTTTAATGTATGATGCTACAAAGATAACAGGAATTGATCAATGTGTTGGATTCTGACAACCGTTTGTATATTGTTACATTTATCATGACCTGGGACTCTGATTCAAACTTTGTGTCTGTCTTGAAAACGAAAACTTTTATAGAAATAGACATACTTACAGAACACCAATCTTTAAAAGTTTGTTCCATGGATAGCTCTAATTGATTTTTCCATTTCTACAGTTAGAACTGGTGCTGTATGTATATTGGTGCTGTAGACATGAAGGAAAATACTTCTTAGTGTTTCTTTTCATTTCACATTGTGTTACAATATTACAATTGTAAGAGATAGTATTGTACTATTGTAACACAATGTGAATTGAAAAGAAACACTAAAAAGTATTCTCAGTTTCCATTCCCATTGTATTCCATTGTTACAATGTGGATTGTTACATTCTTTATTGCATTCATTGGACATATTCCTGATAAAAATATGCAAAAATAAGGACAATCAGTCTGCTTTGTGCTCTGGTATGGCAGAACTACTTAAGTATCTCTGTAGACCACTTTTCATTATAACATCTAAACTTAAGGATGCAACAAAATAAGGATGACTACGCATTTTCATATCTCTACTATGATTTAGAAAAGCTTTGTGACCTCAGGTTGTGACAGCCAGCAAAGCTTTGCATTTTCAAAGATGTTTAGAGTGTTCCTTATATTTTTGAAACTCAAACTGAATAAGCCTGAAGTCACCCAGAATGTATAGAAAAGGAGAGCTCTGGCTGGAAAGGAAGAAAGGAATAGCAGCTTTTCCGAATTTGGCACTGAGCTTTCACTGGAGTTCTTGCTGGAGTCTGCCAGTATCACACAAGAAGCAGTTGCTAATTACTATGTTATCTGCCCCTTTAATGTTCAGTCCACACACGATATAGAGTTGTTTCAGTTCAAGAAATTTTCAGTTTCTTGAAAAGAAGTCAGTCTTAAGCTGGAGGGACTGATGCTCCCAGTTTGGAAAGCCCCAGAACAAATCCAGGCAGTGGTTCAGATGGACACCATCCCATTTCCCGAGCAATGAGTGTACTGTGGGCACTCAGCAAACACTTCTTGTTAAAAATAGTTTCATGTGAGAGAAAGAATCCTCATGGAAAAACTGGCCTTGCCTGCAGTAGTTCTGTGGCTCCCCTCCTGGTGTGGTGCCAAGCATGGAGTGCAGGGACACACTTGTTCAGTAATGGTAATAAAAGATACATGGGAACCTGTGTGACCTTCATGAGGAACTCACGCTTCCCACTATTTTTCTGCTCTCTGACACATGGTTGGAGCCTCTGAAGAGCTATTTTTTCTCCCAAGTGTGGTGTTGGCCTGAGAGTGATGCAATGTGGGGAGCTTCATGACCTTCAGCTTCTTTTCTATATCAGGCCAGACCACTTTTTGCTGTTCATTCTTTCCTGTTAATTTCCCATGTACTCAGTAAATTATTAAGAGATTAAGATGTATAACTCTTGCCAGTTTTAGCAGGGAGGAAATTATGACTGAAGAATAAAATGTTTCACATGTGTAAATTGACTTTCCCTGCAGCCTTTATTCTTTTGAAGGGAGGCAATCACTTATCTGCCTAACCTTAAAATCTGCTTGGTCAAGGAGCTGCAGGTCAGGGAACCACCAGGGGTCGGGGAGCTGGTGGACAGCCAGAGGACTGGGAGCACTGTGTGGTATGATAAACAGTGAAAGCAAATTAAACCCCACGTGGAAAAAAAAGCCAGTTTTCATTCATTCTGCGCTGTCACTGAACCCCCCTGAAAACCTTATTGGTGTGACATCTTTGGAAGGACAGCTGCAAATGCTGTAGCCTGAGGTAGAGTGTGTGTATGTATAACTAGGGTTCTCAGCAATGGCTGAAGGGTGTTTTTCAAGGCCTTTCAGGATTTTGCAGTCTTGTTTGATGTGAACTTGAGGACTCGTTACACATTTAGATGGGTGGAGGCGACTACTTTTCTCCAGTATATTTGACTGGGAGGGCATATGTGTGTGGCCCACTGCTAATGCACTTGCAAAAGCACATCTGCACAAACCCAGTGATTCATTCTAGTGCAGAACTGCACAAGGATACGTAGTGTGCATACTTAAGGGAAAGGCATAGTTGTCCCATGAAAGTGTACAGAGTTATTGCAAATGGCTGGTAATTCATTTCCCACAAAAGACAGTAATGGCTGAAAGGAGCCCTCACAGGCTATAAGGTAAATAAACTGAGTGTTAATAGCTCCCAGGTAGACCTGCAGAGCACCACTCGGAGGGTATTTTTCATGAAAGGTTCCATTTGGCTGTCACCGCTTAATAGTCCCTGACAGCAGGAAGAGTATTTGCTCTGAAAGACCTTGGACTATAAGCGTGGAAGTTTTTTTGTGTGTGTGTGTTTCACTTTTTGTTTTGAAGGATATATTATTTCCTTCAATTTTAAAGTCTTTTAAAGACCAAGAAAATACAACCTTATAGGAAAGCAAAATGCTCAAACTAGGACAAAGTGTAGACCATAAAATATTTTGAGAGACCTGGAATGTTTCAGGTGAAGATGTGAGTGCAAGATAATGGAGAAATACATCAATGTGCTGTTGATCAAATACTCAGAGTCCAAGGTTGTGTACTTTTCAGTATGTGTGGGGGCAGAGTTTGATCTGCTCCTGTGTCAAACCTCCTTCCTCCTTATACAGATAGCACAAAGGCATAGAGTCACAGCAATCCCTGGTTGCTTCCTCTTAAGGAAGCAAATCCCCAGAGAGGTCTTTTGAGCTCTACTTCAGTCTATGTACATGGATCATCCAGTCTGGTGAGCAACTGGCATGAGGAACACTATTGCTGTGAAAGTGAATGGGTCCCAGACCATCCTTAACCAAGAAGCAGTTGAGGTTAGCCAGCCTAGGAAGTACTGAAAACACAGCAGGCCTCCTAACCCATGCAAAGCACAGTTCTTAAATTTACTCCACAATGTGCCCGTGTTTCTGCTGTTTTGGAGACACCAATATAAATGTCACGTAACAGGACACATATTTGACTAGCAAGTCACGGTGGGCCAAATTGTTGCCCAGCATCATTCCACTGCAGTCAATGGAGTTTTGTTGAGGACGGGTTAGGTAATAAAACAGAACCACCCACCTTGACTGTGTGACATGAGAGTGTCACTTTGCATGGATGTTGGTTTTAAAACAACCTTAAAAGTGCTCCATTATATTAAAAAAATGTGTGGGTCAGTTCTTATCACTTGGTGCTTAGGAAATTTAGAGAGGAAACTTGCAGGGAAACTTGCTACTTCCTTGTAGCTTGTAATCAAATTCTGCAGAAGCAGCCCAGCCACTGCCTCTAATGTACATTGATGGTCAAAGGCCACATGCTGCCCCAGTAAAAAGGAATTTTGGCTTGTGCACTCTTGTAGGTAACTACACTCACTTCTGCTTGTCCTGGGTGCTCTAATGAGATAATAAAGAGAGAAGCCCGCAAAAACCAGTGGATTGCAAAGAGCAGAGTTGCACGTTTCCTTGTGTAGCTTTGGTGGCCTGTTAACAATTAGCTGTCCGGCTTTTCTAGAGTGGCTGGGCTTACACAGAATAGGGAGCAGGTGCTTCATGTGCAGGGAGGCTAAAGGAGAGTCGTGGGGTCGAACAGCGCACCTCACAACCCTATAAAGATAACAGAAATCATCACAGAATTATTCTCAGGTTTCTAATACGCTCTAGTAATCGATGCTAATATGAGAGGTGTAACTTGTTCATTTTCTGCTTTTGAAGAGTTTACATTTACACTTTAAATTACCTTAATCTAAAATCTCTGTAGTTTTGAGCGTTTTGCTGTTGCCATCAAGTGGGAAAATGTTAGATTGCAGAACTCCAGCAGCATCCTAATTCACTGAGTCTGATATCTCTTGAACAGCAGCAGTGAGAAAAATAATGCTTGCCAAGCCTCCTCCAAAAACACATCTACAAATATATATATATATGTATCCACACCAGAAAAACAGACTGAAATCCACAATGACATAGTTACTTCAGTTACTACAGTTTAATCCGGATTCTAACTAGTAGAAAGGCTAATATTTCTGACTATTACAAATTGATAAAAATGGACAACCTGTAAAGCAAATTCAGAGACCCTTGTGGAGGGGGTACAATGCCATATTCTGAATTTTCTTCCCAACTGTGTTAGCTTTCCTTTGTTACTAGCAAATCCCTTTTTACAGAACACAGACCTTCAGATTTCATATCATATCTGCACTTCATATGTGCATACTATCACTGGATTGGAATGAATATTCAGTTTGCTGTTATAGTCACTAAATTCACAGTCTGGTTAATGCGCAGTTTAAACTTACAGTTCATCATTGATATGCGTATCACTTTTTTTCAGCTGGGTGACATCACGGTAGTGCTTGGGAGGAAGGCCTCTGTGCAAAAAGAAAGCATAGATCTAGACAGTTTATGCTCTATTTGCTTATAAAAATTCAAATCAGTTGATACGTTTTTGTCATGATTTCTCAGATAAGCCTTAATATCAAAACTTGTAGATGTTGCTCTTAGTCATATTGTGTAGTTTTAGGTAGTCCTGCGAGGAGTAGGGAGTTGGATTCAATGATCCTTATAGGTCCCTTCCAACTTGAGATACTCTATGATTCTATGATCATTTTACAGAGAGGCTAGTTCATGATAATGCAGAGCAGAGCAAGGACAGGAAGGCCACTTTCCAGTCTCTGAGTCATGTTTTAACCCTTGGAAAGCCATACAGAAGCCTAGTCTACATCTTCCATTCCTGTTATCCAGGGAAGCCTGCAGAACTGAAGGCTATCCTTGAACTTCTCCAAGTCAGCCCTAAGCAGCAGGATGTTCTGCCTTCAAAGCTTTCCTGTAAGTCAGTAATTGAGATTTGAAACCTACCTGAGTGTCTCAACAACAGATTTGGCATCATTGTTTTGTTTGCCTATCTCTCTATCAATCATTCTTTCTTTCTATCTATCTATCTATCTATCTATCTAATCTGCCACTAAGTCTTTAGCTTTTCTTGTGTTTTGACTTATGCCATCATGATGAACAAGAAATTTTGGAACTGGTTTCAATGGAAATGGCACCAACCCGAATATATTCTAAAGAAGAAATTTGTTGAGGTAAGAGGCTAGAAGAAGGAGCCCTGACTTAGAAAGCACATGCCAGAGCTCTTCCCCTCAGCTGTTGTCTAGACACATCTCTTCTGAAAAAACTGAGCACTGACTTTTCATGTTTATGCCTATGGGACTTGCAAATGCTGAGCATCAGTGTAAGTTAAGGCCAGCAGTGACATTTTTAAGGTCAGGAAGGGTGTTTGGGACAACAGCCAACAGTAAATAATTATCAAATGATCGGAAAAAATATATATGGTCATTTGGAACTTTAAGTGTTTCAGTGAAAGCAATTTTCAGAGGTTTGTGGGTACTGAGATATTTCCACATTAATATTTAGGGCAATGTGAAAAGGATAGAAGCTTAAATTGCCCATTTTTGGAATGCAGGTGTTTGCATGTCTCAGGCTATATTGGCTGTCTAACCTGTTAGCTGTATGTTGCTATTGTTAAAAACACGTCACTTAAACCTTTACTTTGATTGTGAGAAGTATTCCTGTAGCCTACCTTGGCCAACGGTCTACACCACTACCATAACCTTGATATCTTTTAATAAATGTACATGGAGACTTGTCTTTTGCCCTGTGGTCTTCTGGCAATACAGGTAGTGCAACTGCTCCATGCTTCTTTTCTACTTCCCAGGGAAGCTTGCAGCAGTGAAAGGATTCCCTGAACTCTTTATATCTGAAAAAAAAAAACACCAAAACCAAATTGTCCTTTGACAGCAGCAACAGTGATGGTTACTTGAAATCTTTTAAACAATGACTAGCTTTATTTTCTTGGTTCTGAGCAACTCAGTTTTATTCTGGGTAATGCTATTAGGGTGATGTGGCACTAGGAGAAGTAAGAACAACGGTGGCTGGCAATTGCTTGATGAAGGTTGAATCAAGTCTATTATGTTTTGGTCAGTGAGAGGAAGAAAGAAGCTGATAGATGAGTGCAGCACGTACATCTCACAGGGTAATTGAGTCTCTGCTGCCAGCACGTAGATACCTGCATTGTCCCTTCAGTACTGCGTAGGTGGCATGTGGATAGCAAATATATGTGATGGCACAGATGGAAGCTTTAGGATCTAATTCCCACTGATTTCAGATTTTCTATTTGTGGCTTTGAAAACCTCCCCTCTCCATCTCTAGAAGAGGTAGCTGTAATTCACACTGAATGCAAGCTGTGTCAGGCACTTCACATGGATGTGCTAATAGCTGAGGTTATTCAGTACATTTCTATACACCTATGTTATGTGAAGTCAAGCAGTTCACTGTGCTTAAATGTATGTTCATCTCATATAGTTTTGGTTTACAGTGTTGTAAAGACGGACACCAAATTCACCGAAAACGTAAAGTTCCCTTTTCTTTTGGGTAGCATTTTTCCAGTCAGGAGAACACCTGCACAGCCCAATGGTCTTCTTATTGAGGAGTTAAGTCCTGCAAGGAGCTGGAAGCTGGACTCGATGATCCTTATGGATTATCCATCCTATGATCATCCTATGGATCATCCCTTTCAACTTGAGATATTCTATGATTCTATGATCTCATGAGAGCCAAAGTGATTTAAATTTCACTTAGTTGTTAAGGGTTTTCTGAAAACCTTATCAAGGAAGTAATGAACTGTTGTGGTTTGTGATGGGGATGGTCACCCTTGAGATATTTTACTGGTGTGCTGTCTTCATTAATATGAAACCGGAGAGAGTGATGTTTAGGTGAGTGGGTTGGGAGTCAGCAGCCATCTCTATGTTTGTTGTCAGCCCTTCCATTATTGAATGGCCCCAATTCTTGCTTTGACTAGACCTCATCTGTACTACTATCTTTTTCTGATATTGGGTGTTTGTTTACTGATAAGTGAAGCAGATGGACATGGCTGACCAATAGGAGTTCCTTTGCTGACAGTAGTATAGCCACTGCTGTCACAGCACAGGCTGTGGAGAATCGTGCAGATATTACAATTTGCTCCCAAAATCTTGGGTTTCTCTGCCTTGTGCTCCAAAGTATGGTGTTGCTCTAGGTTTCTGGATGTGTGATTCCTGATGGACTGATGGATATCACCTAAAGAAATCCCTGTTTAAGCGGAGACGTTATTAATCTTTGCTAGTGCTGATCATTATTTTGGAGATGGAAGGAGAGGGTGGTTTTTGTTAAGCTATACTGGGAAAAAGTGCCACTCTGCAGGTACTAGCAAGATTCAGGCTTATGCTGTATTTCAAGTGTAAGGTTCCCCTAATTCTGATTTTGTCTTACATTGATTCAAAGGTAGAATAAAATCCCTGAGCCCACATCTCTAAATTTGAGGGGAAATAGGCTTGTTATTATGTGGCAATGAGCATTTCAATGAGCGTTACAATCCTGACTTTCATTAAGAGTATAGGCTTTTAAGGAAGAAAAAATAGTGGCTATAAAAACTTTTCCTCAGACTACATTTAAACTCAAACTGTGGCAGAGTCCTAGATATCTAAACAGATCTTAGAGGAAATCTATGGAAGAGATCATGATCTACAAGAAAGACAGTGTTGCTGTGTTGTGTTTTGTTCTCTCTGTTTGTTTGGCAGTGTAGTGCCCTCCTATCACATAGTCCTTTGTGTGTGGTTCAGCACGACTCTGCTGCTGCCTGATGCTGCTTCCTTTATCCATTTTGCAATACGTTTGTACTGTACGATGAATCAAAATAAGAATCTGATGTCCCGTAAATTATCAGAAAGCTCTTCTGGTTTTAAGTTTCTGAAGGAACTCAGTCATCCTTTTCTTATGTTCTGTTCAAAGCCTCATTTCCCCTTTCTGAAAGCAGGCAGGCAGACACCAAGTCACCTGCTTGGCTGTGGTGTTTGTATTCATTAAGCTGACTCTCACTGGAAACATTAATAAATCATTCCTGTTGACTGCTATCGATAGGTTACTAAATTGCAGAATAACCACTTTATCTTAGACAGAAAAGAGAAGCATTGCACACAAAGACCTGATCATCCATTCAGCCCAAACAGGACTTCATTAAGCTTAAAATGTTTCCAAGTCTCCTTCTCACAAAGAAACATTCATAGGTGATAATACTGATCCAGTGATACTGAAGACCTCAAGGACACAGTAAAAATGGCTGTGTCCAGAGAATACCAAATGAGGACTGGGGTGAACAAAGTTTGTTTTAAAAGTGTATCATGAACAACCCTTGAGTCTCAGCAATATAGTCAGTGATTTAATAGAGACTATCACAGTTTCTAACTTCCACAATTGTAGATTTATTCTGAGTTCTGAAGCCAACTTCCAGCTGTCTCTTTTGTTCTGACAAAAAAAAAATTAAAAAAAAATCTCTAACATTCTGGAATCAGAACATTAATTCAGTAGTGCCTCTTTTGCTTTTAAAAAGTTACAGTTTTCCATTCAAATTTGTTTTGTTGTGGGGAGTGTATGAATACAGTAGATCTTGAGCTTATAAAGGA
>JAOQGH010000012.1:32174038-32295794 GCA_025769975.1 Gallinago jamesoni
GATCAGTTCGTGATGCCAACACAACTGATGGGGTATGTTGCCAACAGCTTCCAGAGCGTCTGTGGAAAGAGAGTTTTTAGAGGAACAGGATTAAGACCTGCTTCTGTGTGAGTTCACGTGGGGCGTATTCACTCTGGCATTTTAATTTGGATGAGGAGTGCACTTTTGACATAAGAATCCTGAGGGTCTCTATTTTGTAGTGCCTTGGTTTTGTAGTACATGTACTGGGTTCCTTCTGGATGAAATTAACTGGAATATGTGCTCCCAGAATGCACTAAAATTTACATTCACTAAAATTTAGATCAGGCCTATGATTCAGTAAAAATTCAAGTCTGTCAATAGCAGAAACAGCTCAGATGGAAATTCACCCAAATTCTTGTAATGCAAGAAATAAAACAAAAACTTGCCTCAGGGAAGATATATAAGTGGGAGGCATCAAGACAGAGTTTGACAAGTGTGATAATCCAATAATATCAAAATACTCTGAATGGAATTCAGATGTTGGATACGAGATATTACAAATAATGGAAGAAGTTAGCACTAGTAGTAAATCAGAAGGCTAGTAGTAAGTAGTAGTAATCTTACTGATTTACTAGTAATAAATCAGTAAGATGGAAACTAAGAATTGGTTTAGCTAACAAAAGAGATAAGAATCTCTTTTGTTCTCACATAAAAGAACACTGAAATCTGGAATCGGTTATGTATGTAAAAAATAGAAATGTAGAAAAAAAAAATAATTGTCATGAGTACTGAGCAGCTTGGAGGTTCGGCTTTCCAGAATTTGAAAAACTGCAGGAATTCTGCCATATCCTACCCCCTAACAAACGGTATAATTGCACATGTAAATTATAGCAAAAATGCCTTAATTCCTGAAACTTCCTGATTGCACTGATGGCTATGAAAGCAAAATGCAGACTTCCTGGAATTTAATTTTAATTTTAATTTTAATTTTAAAGTTTATCTCAGTAATTCTAGATGAATCAGCAATCTAGGGGGGAAAAAAAGGTGTTCAAAACAGGAGTGGATCAAAGAATAACATAATAAATGTTAGTGATTGGTTTGCAAAGTATGCTATTTTTTTTTCAAATTAGAAATACAATATAGATGTTGGTTTTATTCTCTATGAAGCTATTTCAAGAGATTTTGATCCCTAGAGCCACAGTATTGGCAGTTCTCTTCTCAATTGTAATCTTCATGTTTACCGGGAACTGACAGACTATTGCATAAAGCAGAAAACATTTTGTTTCATTAAAACAAAAAGAAAAAAAATGTGTCTTGATGGAAAAACATAGCTGGATATCAAATACTTTTAATGGAATCATTTCCCTTTTTGAGTTCTGTTCTTACCTGTCTTGTGAGACAGTTGGACGACAAGGAATTTGAAGTGGAGTTAGTATCTCATTGGACTCAAAGGCTCTTGATAGGATGCAGGGTCCCTCTATTTGTCTATAGGAGCAGGGCAGGTCATGCAGCAACATCATGTTTCATATTTGAGCTTCTAGGGGAAGATTCAGGAATAAAATACCAAATATCAAAGGTTTTGTTAGTGCATCCAGTTGCTAAGGAGGAAACATAGATGAGTTCTGGGAAGTGTCAACAGGCAACAATGGTTGCTTTTACTACTGCTACTGCTTATTTGTACCAGATTACAAAATAGAACAAAAGAAAGAGGCAGATTAAAGAGGTGTGATACTGTTGCTTTGTATTACTGATGAATAGAAGCTAGAAATAATTTAGAGTCAATTAGAGGAGAAAATTTGGTCTAGCACTCAGAAGGTCTCACCTGTGAAAGTCTCACATGGTGAATTGGAACTTTACACTTGAATTCAGTGTAAAGTTCCAGTCCTACTCTGAAAAGGATGATATTAAACCTGTGATACTTTTCATAGCAAATATTTTTTTCCTTAATTGCCATGATTTTTGTTTCTACCTCTGTGCTGAGGGGAAATGCTTTAGCCTTCCTTTCCCTTGAGTGATGAAGTATTTCAACACTGGTTGATTAGCTCTTTCTGAGGCAGGGTGCTATATTAGGTCAGCATAAACCCCTCTGCTCTCTCTAATGCCATGCAGGCATTTATATCCGAAAAAGTTGCCTCTGTTCTGAGCTGCTCTGTTGTGCAAGAGAAAAGCACCAGGACTTGTACTTTCTACCGAGTGAAGATCTGGTTCACAACATCGAGAGTCTTCTCTCAAAAAACACTAGCAACTTCTTACATGAAGAATATGGAACAAGGACAACTACTTCCTCCCTCTGCCCCAGGATTCAGCACATAATTTCTGTGTATCTATCTGTTCCCTGCTTCTTCTGTGAGAATCCTTGGTTTTCCTAAGGAAGCCCTCAGGAGCCTGCTTGCTCTATGACAAGGCCAGTAGGGGTGTCTAATAACGTTTAGAAGCTCACAGGTACAAAGGGAAGCACTGAATTCATTCTGCTCTCCACAAGAGAGAGGCTAAAACCCAATAGCTTGTCTCATGGAGAAGGCTGGGAGGTCTTTGTTTTACCTCCTCACGTTTTGAGTTGTACCTTTAAGCCACTTCTGCATTGCTCTGCACTTAATGGTCTGCTAGCTCTTGGATATGGATCTTACAATGGCAAGAGGAATCTGAGGCCAGTCTCAAGGAGAAAGGAGTGATACACATTCATCTCACTGCTATATTTGCTATCCTGACTTTGGCAAAGATTTGACAAAAAGGGTATTTTGATCAAGCAGTTTTCTTCTAAGGTTTATGTCAATGAAATGCAAAAGATTTTGCTTTGCCTTATTGAAATAGGGAACTAATTTGAAAATATTTGAAATATACTATTTTTCTAGGATGTTTGGTGGGTTGGGCCATGTGTTGTAAGAAGCTGATGTAGCATGTTCAAGTGAAAAAATTCAAACAAACTCTGTCCTGCTGGCAGTTTCTAGAGCGTTGGGTGGTCTGCTATGGTACCTACATGAGCACTATGGGAATCTTACACAGATTTCTCAGATTCAAGTACTACTAGCTTGCAAAGAGAAGAATGTTCAGAATTGTTGATTTGCAATCTGTATGTGGGCAAGAAACAAAAGCAAGACTTTCCTTCCAGCAGCACTGCTGTGGTTCTGTAATGTAATGCAGTTTTGAGTCCACGCTGTTCAGACCTGAGCAGAACTTTCTCTCTATCCAGCTTGATTAGCCTTTGAAATCTTTTTCTGGCTGCCACAATTATAGTTGGGGCTAGTAGCTTTTTTGCCCCTGCCTGTTGCACATATAGGGAGGTACCACAGTTCACAGCTTCTCTTTGCAGCTCCATAATAGCAACTGCCCACTGAGGCAGGAATCTGCACCACCAATTTTACTTCATCAGTTTCCTGGCATTTCAACCATTGTCCATAGCACCAGACTGGGATCTGACTGATCCCAATCCAGCTATGCCAATCCACAATGTACATACAGACTTACATCCATCTGCTGTCTCACCCATCATACCAACACCAGCCCCACTGATAGGCAGCAGTCCATACCCCCTCATCAAGAGGGTTCTGAACGTATACATCACATGTTCCTGCAGCTGCACTAGCCCAAGGCCACCGCACAAATCCTAAAACATGCCTTCAGCTCTAGAAACCTAGTTCATTGCACAGCATTTCCAGGTGACTGGCTTGGGAACCCCAAGTTCCCAGCCCTTGACCCCTGCCCTTAGCAGCAGGATCCGGACCAACAGTCAAGGCATCCAATGAACAATGCTAGCAGGACCAAAGTCCCCAAGTCTTCATTGATCCAGGGGAAATCACCCACAAAGGAAATCACTAGTTTCCAGGATGATGTCACTCAAAGCAGGAAACATGATTGTTCACATTTCAGCCCTGGAGCTTTCAGAAATCCACAGCTAAGAGAATGAATTATCTCACTATGAGCCTTTTGATGAGGAAAAGCTTCTAGTGAGGGAAGGCAGGAAGGTAATATGCAATACACTTATGTCCTGAGGAATGATACCTAAGTAAAACTTAATTTCTAAATGTAACACCCTTTCAAATATTGTGTTTACGAAACCCCAAAGAGATATTATTTGAAAGCAGGAGACAATATCTGGGGAGTAGCCCCTCTCCTCTCAACCTTTATTGTCTGTCTGTCTTCAGAAGACACAGGAAACTGTGTAGAGCAGATCTGTGAACTAAGCCTACCTTCTTCAGTGCAGTGCGCTGTGAGGGTGCTTTGACGGTGTTCTGGTAGTGCTTGACATCACAGTGAGAGGGTGTTGGGTTCTTTTGGGATGATACATAGCATGAGGCAGCTGGTGATGTCAGCAGATGGTTACCTAGTGCCTGAGGAGGGAGGATGTTCGAACACAGTTGGGAGCTAGGATCCAAGACACAAGTAGACAGGGCGTTTTACCTTTCCTGAATAAAGCATTAAATTCAGCCATGAGCCAAGCCAAAAGCTAGTTCATTATGGAAAATTCGATTGGGAATAATTGAGTGAAGTCTGTGTGTCAGTTCAATTTGTAATAGATTGGCTGAGCCAAGAAGATTTCAAATAAAGCAGGCAGCACAGCAGCAGGACTTCTGTGAATTGCCACTTCTTATTCCCATTCTCAGAGATATCAATATTCTTTGCTTAGGTCTTGTGTGGGATTTTCACACCATCCTTCAAAACAGTTGGACCTGGCCACTGGTGGAGCTTGCATTAGGGTTAGTTGGTGTGCTGGATGTTTGCCTTCCTGTGTTTGACAGACATGGTGATAGATTTTGATCTGTTTTATTCTCTTCTGCTGACCTTTTCTTTTCTTTCAATGTGGTTTTGGTTTGAGTTGAATTAGCGTCAAAATAAATGGATGCGTTTGAAAAGAGTGGTTTTGTTCTGTTGTTTCTTTCACCAGACGGGAAAATTAGCTGGAGGTCCTACTTTTCTTGGAAAAGCAGTGTGAAAAAAGGAAGTCTTCTGGAAAGTGATAATACATAAGTAACTTTTCTGTATACCTATTAAATGCACTGTCATGTTATTATTTTCCAGTGGAGCCGGTAATTGGTTTATTTTGATTTTGGATCTCTGGTTTGTTTTTAACATGGATGGCTTGGCCATCACATTAAAGTGAAGTATACTTTAATGTTTGTGCCATGTACAAGTGATATAGCTGTATTAATAGTTCCCAGAGTTCAGAAGTTTAATACCTTCTGAAAAAAAATACTTTCAGTGGTGGTTTTTTTCATACTTCATCTTAGTCTAGAGCTGAATGTATGGAAAGGCTCAGCAAAACCTTTTCCTTCAATTCATTAATTATTCAGCTGTTGAAAAACTCTGTTATTTCCTTCCAGAAAAACAGTATGTAGATTTAGAGTTGTGGTTTTAAGATACTCTGGTAATGACCTGCCTTAGTTGTTATTATAGAGGGTGTACTGACTGAATGGAAAAGGCTTAGTACATCACTTTCTACCCTCTAAATCTTCACACAGAAGAGGTCACCCCACGTATAAATCTCTGTCACCTTTACCTCCAGGTTAGTGAGTTTCTTTGGGAAACAAACTGGAAGGACAAAGGCCCCTGATACCTGACTGTATAGCTCCCTCACCAGGCTCCAGCGGCTATTCTGTGCTGATGTGACAAAGGCGTCAGTGAAAGATAGATATCACAAAATCACTGAATCAAGCACTAGAGAGTGCTTGAGGTTGTAAGGGACCTCCAGAGGTCATCTGGTCCAACCCCTGCTCAGGCCTGGCCACCTAAAGCAGTCTGCCTAGGACCATGTTTCCAAGGAGGGAGACTTCACAGCCCCTCTGGGTGGCCTGTGCCAGCGCTCAGTCACCCTCACAGTCAAAACTGTTTCCTTATGTTCAGGCAGACCCTCCAGTGTTTCAGTTGGTGCCCATTGCTTCTGGTTCTGTCACTGGGCACCACTGAAAATAGCCTGGCTCTGTATTCTTAGCACCCTCCATTTCGTCAGCTCAGCTAAATAGGGAGAAAAGTAATTAATCCAAATGTTTCCCCTAATTGTGGTGGAGGAAGTAGAGGGATGTGAGTGTTTCAGTGAAGAGGACTGAGATGTCATTCTCACAGAGAACGGTTGTGAGAACTACACGTACATTTGGATCCAAAAAGAACCAAAGCAAACTGTTTATTGAAGTGAGAAATGATACATATTCTTGTCCTTAAGCCGGTGCTAAAAGGAAAAAGTTAGAAAGCATTGATACACAGCTTAATACACACTTCAGGAAATGCTCTTTTCAGGCTTTATGTCAAACGCTATTGTGATTATTTATTTTTTTTAGTTTTGTTGTTCTAGGAATAGTTATTTAAACATGGAAAGGTGAATATGACCAGACTTTGTTAATGTTGAAAGTCCATGAGCTACTTTTTCAAAGCTAACTATGTAGTTTGCATTTTCCTAACTCCTCCAGCAGCCTCTTATGGCAGTTTTCAGCCCAGGTTCTGTAGGGAATACATGATTATACATGATTCTCCTCAAAATCAGGCTTTACAAGGAATGTTCTTTCTGCCCTCTCGTGGCCACAGGCCAGTTTTGCAGCGACGAGAGTTTCAAAGACTTGCATTGCATTTCGATAATCCCAAATGTCTTGCTTTTGCTTTCGAGAACAAACATAAAATTTTAGATCCCCGAGAGATATTTTCTGTATACAATTTATTTATGTGTATCTTTAATTTGAATGCAGCACTTGACTGTTTACATTGTCAAATTAATTACATACAATTTTCTTAGTTTTACCTCGTAACCCAGAATATGAAGATATGGCTTGCATGTTAGAAGAAACAGATAAGAACCATTTCTTTTCTAGCCACTAAGGTAATTTTACCTCAAGGGTCTGTGCCTCATTTTTGGCCTCTTTGCATGAAAACTGTTGCATAATTGCATGTGGTAACTTCTTCACACCTTCACTGATTCTTTAACTTATAAATAAGTTAAATTGCACTCAGTTTCCATGTCATGTCAAGAAATCAATAGATAAATTGACTCCAGTGGAGTTACTTTAGATTTATCCCAGGCTGAGGGCAGAACCAGGCCACAATGCCAATTTATATTTTACAAAGTTCCTGTACAGTTTACAGGATACCATGTATGCCTTGTATGAATAATGCTATCACATACAGGCTTATAGAGAGTTTTATAGTTTCAGTTAAGGCCCAAATAAGCTGCTGCTGCTTTACCTTTTCTGGCAATCAAGTATCCAGAGACAGGATAGGTACACACGCAGGCACAGTGGCGTCTCTGGGGCTTCTTAGCTGGTGGGAATCTCAACATGGCATTTTGTAGCAGATGTGTGAGAGTGTATAATGCAATAGTGATTTAAGAGAACAGTATTATACAAAACAAGAATAGATTATTCAGTCAAGATAATACTAACGAGGTGAGAATATTTTGCTGTTATATTTTGGGCAGGGGGAAGCCATTACTTTATACGTTACCTGCAAACTTTCTCCTGTGTACCCCTTTCCCAGCCAGCTCAAGTTACCATATCCTCATCTCTGGGATTTCTGGGGTAACTAGGAAAATCACCACTGCACAGGTACAGCTGCATGCCAGTGCCAAACTGTGCACCGTCTGCCCTTAGCTCAAGAGGGAAATAAGACCCAGAAAGAATTTATCACGAGTTATAAATTTGAGATGGGGGTAGGCTCTGCAATCCCCTGCTCCTGGGGATTCATAAATTCATATGCAGTATAGATATGTGCAAGAATAAATTTGCTAGGAAATATCTTGAAATATGGATCTTTGAGAAGCATACAGTGGTGGCTGAGCCAGCACGGGAAGAGGGGAGGTACCTTCAGGAGGTACCTCTGAAGACTGTCTGCTCTTTTTCCCTCCTCTGCTCTTTCCACACAAGGCTGATGCTTCTAGTTCAAAAGCAACCCAGAATCACCTGTGTTCACGCTTCCCTATTTCAAGATTTCATAAGCCATATGTGATCCCAGTGTAAGTAATCTGGTGTACCTTCACTGGTATTTAATTTCTTCACAGGCATCTAAATTAAACTTCTGACTTTTCTTTCATAGCTGCCAAGCAAAATCAGCTGCTGAATTAGGCTGTACCATTTCATTTAAAATGCCTCCTGAGGGAGAGGCAAACTTGCTGCTCTCAGAATTAATGAGCCTAAGGGCAAAGTAGGTCCTTAGTCAGAAGTAACCACACTCAAAAACAAGCTCAGCACCCAACATATGCTTTTATTTTTTTCTTGAGCCTCTCTCTTCAACAGCAGGGTTCAAAGAAAGTTTGTTTCCATTCTTTTACAGATAAAATTCTACATATTGGTCATATAGAATCATAGATTATATAGTTAATTCTAAACAGCTTTATTACCCCAAGATGCAGATGTATTTTATGTACCCACAGAGTTGAGCAGCTAAGAGAAGCAGCTGATTTTAAAAAGTTCATCTCTGTTCTCCTTTCATGCAAATGGGCCAGCTAAGCCCTGCTGGGAGTGAACAGCACATGGAGCTCATCAGCCCTTACTCGCTCTGTTTAGCATTTCCACAAATTGTAAATCTACTTGTTTTCAACTGAAAAATTTGCTATAAACTCCTCAGATATATAAGATGACCTATTGCAGACTTTGAATCTCAGTGATGCAAAGTAATTTAATACGTTCTCTTTGATGTGAGGTAGGCTGGCTTTAGGAACTGAGGGTCAAAACCCAAGCACAGTTTTGAGTTAGGATATGCTGAATAGTTGCCTCTGGTCTTGAACCACTGCTCATCTATCACTTGTGTATTCACAAATGTGGTTTTTGAGGTCAGATACTATGATTTCATGTGCCTTACAATGTATGTATTGCATTGTGCACATCTGTACTTTTGTGCTGTGGTATGCAAGGGGGAAGTGTAGCTCCTGTTTCTAATATTTAACCATTTCTTTCATTATGGTTGACCTAGCAAATATATGTGAGGAAAGAGGAGAATAAATATTTTGCAATAGGTAGAATATGAAGCTGTATTTGAAACGATTGAAAATATTCCTTACTTGGTTATTGGCTGCCTTTAACTGTATGTGTAAGATCAATCCTTTGGGTCTCTCTGAATTGCTGGAATTCCTGGAGAAGTGAGAGAGGGAAGTTTCTGATACATGCTTTGCTTTCAGCTCCATTTATTGAACCATAAACTGACCTCTATTTATTATCTGGCTTGTGCCTGTAATTTTCAATGTGTTGCAAAGAGACAAAGTTGCTGGATGTTTGCTGTTCATCCAGCAAAGAGCTGGATGTCACACTAAGGACAATGAACAGGAGAATTGCTAAGTGTGGTCAATTGCTATGAGCATCAGGGATGCGATAAACACATTAAGTGCAAAAGCTTCAAAACCAGAACAAGTGTCCTAAATATGGCAAAACAGAGGGAAAGAACTAAGTGGTCAGCAAGTTCCAGAAGATGGGAACAGTTAAAGGCTCCTACCTGTCAGTACCATTACTGCTATTGACTAGGAAACCTGCTGTGGCAACTGACTTACACTTGACAAGGGACTTGGGGTCAAAGTTATAAAGATATATAAGGAAACAGAAATATAGATTCCTTTGTGAAGTAACGGTTTTTCTTAGCTTTGCATCTCCCAAACTTGAGGAATATTAGAATAAAAAAAAAGTCTGGGTTGAAAGAGTCCTATGCAGATCACCTCATCCAACCTCCTCTTGAAAGCAGGGCCTTAAAAGAAATAATAATCTGCTGAGATGCTGCTGTGTGAGCCAAAGCAGTACTTGGGTGCCTCTGAAAATCTGCGATGCAGCAAAATGAATTTTCCTGTGCAAGGTTTTTCTTATGTATGTCTGTCTTAATCATTTTTAAGACTTGCAAACAATAGAAAAAAAACCTTCTGGTTTTCCTTTTACTTTATGCTCTGTTAGCAGGTTGAAGGATGGTCATAAAGGGATGGAATGAACTTGAATAGCATTTAATACCTTCTATTTTTAGAAAACTGTTGAAATAATGTATTTTTCTTATAATACAACAGTTGCCTACAAATATATCTGAGTTTTCTGAAAGCCTATCATCTAAAATATTTCTCACACCAGTTAACTCTAGAGCTCTAAGTGGATAATTGGGATGACATTCATAAGATAAACCCATTTTTTGCTTTTTTTCACCAAAATTTTCATTAGCTGTTGTTCCAGGTAAGGCCATAGGACTTCCAGCTAATCACTTCATATTTTCCATGTGCATAGGTATGAAAGAAGAAAAAATATATTTTACACTGTCTGTCATTCTTTGAGATAAAACATACATGAGGATATCTTAAGCCTCTTTTTCCCTTCTTAATAGCACAGATTTTTATCCTCAATATTCTGTGCTACAAAAGATCTGAGTGGTGCTAGCTGAGGCCCTTCTGCACCTGATGTTGTCAGGAGAGCAGCACAATTGGATATTTATGTGTGTCCATGCATCTGTGCTAGATGTACTTCAGCAAGTGCCACTAATGAAAATATTTCGAATTCCTGCTAATGGGTACTCTTCAAGAGGGGGCAATTTATAAAATGCCTTGTTTGGTGTTTGGCAATTTCTATTGCTCTGTGATATCCAAGGCTAGCCCAGTTGTCATCTTTTGAAGAAAATGAAAAAGGCAGGTGCAAAAGCAGCTGAAGTGAATCTAAGACTGAGAGATTTCAAATGCCGATGCCCAAGCCTTTGGCTCCTTCTGAGGGTAAAACAGCAATGTCTCTTTACATTCCACTAAAGCTGTCCAAATGATATATTAAATCAACATGATGAGCCCTTGGACATATAAATTTATCAATAGATTGTCAGCTGTCTTCTCTCTAAGCTTAAGTCAGAATCTAAAATAAGCCTGGTGTTGTTTTTGCATGGAAGCTTTAATAACAGACATAAATATTACGTGTATGGCAGGAAAGGCTGGGAGCTCCTGAACCCTACTAGAACTCATGCTGGTAAGTCTCGATAGTCTGTCACTTGATTTACTTGAGTCCTTTCCTTGCTTTTTCCCAATTCATGAATAATATCTGTATATGGATAATAAATAACCTGGTGAGTAATAGCTGTAGCAATGTATGTTGCCTGTTGTGCCTCTTCTCTTCCCATTGCACTGTCCAGTGATTGTTTTCTTGGCTCATATGCTCTCAAACCAAACAGAAATTTTGCATAGCATAGCATAATTCCTCCTTTATGTACTTTTCACCTAGCTCTTCCTCTGCTGAGGGAAAATAAATCAACAGCCATCCCCTGTATCCATGCTGTGGAGCTTGCAATAAGAAGGCAACCTAATTGTACTTGCTGCTGGGCCAATGTTTGAGCTTCTGCTTTCCTCCCATAGCAGCCATCATTAATGCCAATTGATGTGTGCCCTTTCCCTGTTGCTAGGTGATATGTGCCTTAAAAAAAGCAGCTCCTATTGCTTCTCAGGGATTCTCACAAATCTTGTTTGCTCTTGGTTCACATGATGTGCAGTGAGGTTTGCAGGACCGGAACACAACTCAAAGATTGGGTCATTTCTTTCTGCTATTCATTTGGCTGTAAATCACTAAAAAATTCCAGTTTTCCTGACTACAGAAAGAATAACATCCTGTTGTGGTGGAAGGCAATGGCAAAACTTTCTGCTTCACGGGCTGGGTTCTGGACTTTGCTCCACATAGATAATTTGTTGACCAGTGTCCATCAACATGGACTTGGGGGCAGTACCCACATGTTGTGCTGCAAAACTGGTGTTTCACCAGCATTTTTTAGGTGAAGTGTTCTCTGAGACTCAGAGAGAAGCCCAAAGATTTATTTGGGACTCTTACTTTCAAAGGGTACATTCTCTTTGTTTATAATCTGTTTAGATTCCATATCTCTTTGATATTTCAAGTCTGAGTGTGTAAAGAGACTAGATATTCTCAGGACTGTGGTGTCTCTACTTTGGATTGAATTAAATTCAGTGGCCACAGGTTGAATAGTGTTGCGTCTCAAGCAGCTGCATTAACTGTAGAGGATTGACAGCTCAGGCTCTGCCCCAACTATGAATTTACCTGATAAAAAGGATCAATTTGATCTTTTTGTTTTTTCCAGGTTCCTTTAAAAATATGTGGAATGTAAGGATATGTGGTTACTGGCTATTCAGCATAAAAGACTAAGACACGAGACAGAACAAGTAATAAATTAAACTCTCATATACCCATACCCTGAGGAAGCGGAGATAACAAGACTGTAACAAATAGCAGAAGTCTTAGATCACTGATTGATGGGACCTTAAAGGAACCTCTCAGTACATCCAGGAGGTTCAGCCAGAGCTCTGTAACTGGTTATCATGGATCTCATGGGAAAGAGCAAACTCACAATGGGATATTTGAGAGGGCTTGTAAGATCACATAAAACTTACTATGGGATGTTTTAAGGGATGTGGGAAAGTGTTAAACTTACTTTGGGATGTGTAGGGGAGAGCCAAAGAGAGTCAAGCGAAGGAATCAAGATAGATGTGGGATGACCAAGCATGGGAAAATAGAGAAGAGGGGGGATAGAAGAGGTCATCTGCATGAAGTCAAGCTGCTGTCAGTATCTTTTGTCAAGCTATGCCCTGTGCCTGATCATCACAGTGTGTCCTATCTCCTTAAACTAAATAATTGAATGTTTTCCTTTGTGAGCGTGCTCTCTATTCTGTGTGCATGTCTTTATGATCTGCTGGTAAATTTCAAGCCAGGCTAGCTGGTGAGTAGAGTGAGTGGTCTGGGTGCCAGCAACTGCAGATAGAGACGGAGGGTTGAAGGGACCTGGAGGTCTGAGCACTAGCAACCGCAGAGGCTGATTATCTGGATACCAGCTATTGAACAGACTGAGCATCTCACTGCTGATGATGAAGGGACCCATCTGCATGTATGATTCCAATAGGAATTTAAAGCTGGACTAACTGGTGAGCAGAAGTGTGGGAGCCAGCTACCAGAGACCATAGTTTGGAACAGTGGAGGGACCAGGGGTCTGAGAGCCAGCTGCTGGAGAGACCACCTATCTGGAACAGCTACAGGAGGGACCTGTGTGTGTATTTTTGGGTGGGAGATGTGCTAGCCAGCTCTCAGTCTGTGAGTGAGAAGGGGATCAGCCCATTTGTACATTTATGTGAGTCTTGTTGGTGTGTATATGGAGACTGTAAAGATGTTGCTTTCTTGTCTGTCAGTAGTCAGCTGTGGCTGTATAGTGTGTGTATATACGTGTGGTTTTTCAAGGATGCCTGTCCCCCCTAGTGGCCAGACCTCCTGTGAAGGTAACGCAGTATATGATGGCTTTAAATCCCATCGTCCACCAAATTTGGTTTCCCTGTAAGTGCTGCGAATTCAGCTTGTCTACAAAGCTCACTGAAAACTCAGTTTTGGAGGAGGCCTAAAAACACAGTATTCTACTTAGAAGGGAATGATTTTCATAAGAAATATGAAATGGAAATATGGGTTTATAATGGAGTAATCCCTCTGTGTGTGTATCTGGTAGCTGTAATGTCATTCACATTAACAGAGGACTTGGGACACCCACAGGGCAGATCTTGTAGGATATTAGGGAGGGCATTATCTCAGATATAAAACATAAGATAATTGCATTATGATATGACTTTGGTTAGATGTTATTCCTCTGTGGGAATCCAAGAAGCTAGGTTTTGTTTCTGGCAAATTCTTGACAAGTCACCTGTCATATTTATATCTAACATGACTCATTACCAACAGAAAAGGTGTTTTCTCTACATCTTACTTGATTTTCTTCAGCTACATATGACACAAAGGGTACTGGTGATTTTGATCCTGGTTCTGTTTGTTATTCACATCGTAGACTTCTTTTTATTTGTACTATGCTTCTTTATTCATACTACACTTCTTTTGATTTAGCTTAAAATGCTTTCAATTATACAACCATTGTTCTGAAGTTAGATTTTACAACCAACAGGACATAAGTCGCACAGAAGTAAGTAGAATTTATGCTACACTGCCACTGAAGTAAACTACTGCAACAATCACTACAATTATCATTGCCTTATACATCAAAGGTTTCTGCAGAATAAATACATTATTCATAACATGAAGACCGGTTTGCATTTCAGTTCTCATGTTTCCTTTTCGTGACCTTTAGTTTTGAAAACACATTGCAGCTTTTCCAAGTCTTTCAGTTTCTGTCTTCATGATTTCATGCCAGTATTAACATAACTGTTAGACTTCATATCCCTAAAAGTATCAGACAAATAAAACATAATCAGGTGAGACAGTGAGAAAGGAATGAAAGGAATCAAATTAAATAAGAAAAAATCTGGGCTTCTGATATATGTTATCTTTCCTGGCCTGAACTTCTGCTTTACGCATATGTCAGATGCAAGTCGGGGGTAGCCAACTGAAACTTGGTTCTGAAACAGATGGACAGTTCAGATAAAGCAGCAGATATGATAAGAAGGACTGTTATTGAAGAGCTGGTTTAAATTATTCTTAGTAATGGGCAAGACATATTTTTCCTATCCTGAAAAAAATTCTGAGATGTCAAAAGATCTTTTTTCAACTTATCTTGGAATGAAAAATCAAAATCTCAAACATTGTCTCAGTAAGACACTCTGGAAAAAAAAAAAAAAAAGAAAACATTTGGATAAGAAAAACCCCAGCATTTTCATAACCCTGCAATTCAGCCTGGAATTTTGTCTTTTTGTTAACTTTAATTTGCATAAATTTAGATAATGGAAGAGTAATTTTTAGGTAGTTTTGCTTGGTTATTTTATAGTACTGAAATGGGATATTTTAATGATTCTGAACCTTTTTTGCCAAAGCTTTAAACTTTGCAAAATCAAACCTGATCTAAAAGAGCATTGTCAAACCGAATCTTGTCATACGAATATTTTTTGCTTTGGTTATTTGCCATCTTCTCATTAGAAAAGATTTCATAAAGAGATTCTTTACTAGTTATTGTGATGAGACTTTTTGATTTGATGAACTGCAAATCTTTTTTTTTTGGCAAATTGGACTCATATTGAAATGCTCAGGGAATATCCCTTGAGGAAGTGTGGTTGTGTTTGATCATCGCTAACCTGATTTAATGTGAATTTTAATACATGGCTCAAATGCTTGCGTCTTGTTACCTGGGTCAGATTCCTGAGCATCTTGAGACAGAGACTTCCCAAATCTCTGTGGCAAATTTAGAAGTGACTGTCTGGAATTTTTAACAAGTGGAGATCGCCCAAGCCTGTATGATACCTTTGGAGCATGCCTGGGTATGTTCTCTGCAAAAGCTCTCCCAAATCTGAGAGGCAAATTAGCAATTGGTTTAATGCTTCTTTCTTCTGGATAATTTCTTCCAAACCGAAGAGGTAAATTAGCGACTGAATTTGGCATCTTGTTTACTGCAGGAGGGTTCATTTTAATGGTATTTTTGGATCCCCAGTCTTCCATGTCTTCAAAATTGAGACTCCTCTGCTTTTCTTCCAAGATATTATCTTTAATCTAAAGAAAAAAAAATTTAAAAAAAGTATGCTATCAATTTATAGGGCATTATTCCAGCTACCAATCACACAAAGTATTCATTTTCATATCTCCTGAGAAACTGCTGGGTAACACTCTTTTTTGGATATTTCATGTTTTTTAGCTATATTGGCTAAGCTCCATTGCAGTGTGAGCTACTCCAGATGGAATTGCTTCATAAGCAGAAATTATCCTGCTTACTTTTTCAGTACACTAACCACAAGAGCACATCTCTGCATCAGTATCCACAACTATTCAAATGGTGTCAGTCAGAAGTATTTCTGGGCATGGGTGTCAGTAGCTGTGCTGTCAGTTAAGTGTGGACAGGAGTAATTTTCAGGTCCGTATTTGCTCATATCACCAACTGAAGCTGTCTGGAGGGGAAGATGCTGACTATATTTAGTGACTTGACACAGGACCAGCCTCTAACTTATGCGGTCTGGATGAAGAGGAGGAGGGGCCAAGCTAACTGAAGGTTTAGCTCCTTTCTTCCTAAGCAACGGTGGATGCTTTTGAACCAGTATCCTGCTGGGCTAACAGCTGGGGAAATTAATGGAAAGTGTTTAGGTCAAGTCCATATCATGCCTGCTCTGGCCTTGCAGCATAGAGAATGCCCTGAGCTTTAAGTTGCTTTAGACCTCCACTAGTACACAAGATGCATTAGGAGCTCCTGGGACTTTCTCTGTCTATGCTGGCATACAGTGAAGAACTGAGTCTAGTATGCTACCTGTCTCTTGATGTAAAGGGAAGCACTTGCCTGAAAAATAGTAATACCAACATGATCTTTTCCTATAGAGCAGTGTTCCTTCCCTGGGCATATTGAAAATCACTTATTTTTGTGACAAACACAAATATTTTTGTTACAAAAATAAGTTTCCAAGCCTTAACAGCAAGTATGTACAAATATGTTTTTTTAATTTCAGTTAAAGACACAAATGTAACTAATCCTAATTTCAGTTCCTTATCCCCATTTGGTGACTTTCCCAGGAGCTTCTCCAGCTATTGGGAGAGAAGGGGAACAAACCATTCAAATTCATGCTCCGTGATCAAAATCCCTCTGATTGCACCTGCACACTCGTTCTGAAGCATATAAAAGACAGTGAGCTGAAGACCAGAGGATTTCACTAGCGTAATTAAAATTAAAGTTGTATTTTGATTTGAAGCATCTTTATTACACCAATGATGATGAGTCAAAAAGAGAGGTTAGCTGTCATTTTCCAGGGAGTACTTGCAGGGCAAACAAGAAAAATAATACAGAGGAACTGTGCAAATTTGATTTGTCATCTATTGAGACATAATAAATGTGCAGCCCTGCAAAGATATTTTTGTAGTCCGTTTCCAGAATAGAATTTTAAGACCATTAACTATATTAGATTTATAATGTTCTCTGTTTATCATTATTGAGTATTATAAGCATGCCTTTATTAATTTTGGATTAATAATATATCTGTTACATTATGTATATAAAATGCCTGACAGAAATGTTAATTGAGGCCCCACTGTGTAAGAAACATTTCAGAAAAAGTCTCAACCTGATCACAAGACTGTATTGCAAGAAAGTTGAAAGATGAATTGATTTACACACTGTGTGTCCGAGCAAGTGAATTTCTTGAAAATTCTTTCAACAAGGCTTTTTCATGCTGCTAGTGCTGTAATGCTGAGTACCGTGCAATGAGGTTAGGAGAGCCTTTGCCAAAAATTGAAGGTGCTCAGGATCTGACCTACAGTTTCCCCCCAAAATGTCATTTTAATGCAGATCTTACCTCGTAATATTTATCATCATCGTCTTCTCTACTCTGCAGACTGGACTTCATCGGTTCATCTAGACACAAACTATTTGATGTTAGAAAGACTACTGTAGCTAAAGCAAATAGAATAAACTCCTTGGTTGAAATTACTTTCATTTTTCTCAGATTAAGCTTATTTACAGAGCTCAGAATCTGTACAGCAAAGAAAACAGCCACCATTTTATATGATCAGAAAACAAAAAGATTTCGTTCCCTATGACATCAGTCTCAAAAGCTTCAATTCTTAATATTAATTAGGGAAGTAATTTGAATATATTTGAAGAATGTTGGGAATTTCTTTTGTGAACCTTTTAAACCAACATAGCTTCTTTACGTAGCTGACTTAACAAACATTTTCTTCTGGTGAAATATGTCTTAATTAGCTAAATTTGAGAGCTATAACACTAGGGACTTACAACAGCCACAACGTTCCATCCACTTGTAGACAAAACCACCTTGCTTCTTCCTTTTCTATCAGTGTCCTTAGAAGGTCTCTTCTGCTTAAATGGTCCTTTTGGACCATATAATGCTTGTTTATAATGATGTACAACCAGGGACATTGAATTCAATGGGCCAACTGTTGAAGTGGTTGATCAGGTCATAAGGCATGTTATGTATCAATGAGATCTATTGACATACATATTGTCTCTGCTCTAAATTGAACATGTGAATTTGTGTTCAGACTGAATTAAGAACATGCTTTTAAAACTCTACATATCAGTTAAGTTTTTAGACTGCCCATGTGTGTTCTGTCCCAGAATGGGATACGGGCTGCACATGAAATGTGCCCTTCTTTCCCATATTCATTCCAGATAAATAGTGTACCTGCATCAGCGAGGTGCTGGATTTTCTCCCATGAGCTCTCTGAACTCTGGGAGATGAGTTCAAGGATCAGGAGTAATCCCATGCCTGAGATAAGGGCTACTAGAATTTTGGACACCTGAGCATTGGTTTGCCATTCCAGCTGAGCTAAAGGAGAGGGGCTGAGACTAAGGGGTCAGCCAGGTTCAAGTGCTGAGCTGGGAGCCACATGTGGAGATAATGTCTGGAAGCATAGCTATGTGAGGAGAGCTGGTGGGGCGGTCTACCCAGTTGGCTTGCTGCTGGTATGTGAGGTGAACCTGCCCGGCAGAGTGTGTGTGGGGAAACGCCTCCCTTCCCAGGGGAGAGGGAAATCCCATTAACAGAGCTGGAAGTGAAAACAGAGCAGTTTCTCTGGGGTGAACTTCACCAGGTGGAGAGGATGTAAAAGTTTCTGCCCGTTTTCTATGTGACATGAGACCATTAAATTGTTGAAATAGATGAGAACAGTATTAGTAAACTAATTAGGAGCCCCTGTGAGAAAAGAATGCATTTTAATTAGTCACTCGCTTTTGTGTGCAGCTTTCCCTTGTTGTTTTAGACATTATTTACATTCATTTCCTCTTTGTTTCTTTGGTGTGTGTAATCCTTCTGACCCTGGCTGACAGCAGAAAAGGTCGGGTTCAAAGATCTGGCTCTTCCTTCAGGAAACTGCTAGAAAAAATGAAGTGTGATGGGAGCATAAGCACAGTTCTGCACAGTCTCAAGGGACAGTGCTTCCCATCTTCATTTTCTGAGACTGTTCCACAAGATGTTGTTTTAGATTGGGGTGTGGTAGATGGGGAGGGAAAAGTTACTGGACCAGTAATGATTCATGAAGAGTGGTTCTATGTGCATACATAAACAAATGTATGTACAAAGTAAGAATGCTTCATCTATTCTCCCAGTGCCTTGGTAATAGCCCTCCTTTCAGAGTAGGTGGCTTCTCTTTTTTTTTTTTTTTGGAAAAGGGAGTTTTGGGGATACCAAAATTTTGGTATTTGCAAATCTAGGTCAAATTATTTTGAAAAAGAGGGAATAAAAGGGAGATGTCAATGGAGAAGACCTGTAAAGGGAACCCATGTCCTCTTTGTGCTCTGGCAGGTCAGGGGCAGCAATTGCTTCTTTTCACTGACGGCTGAGTGTGGGTTCCTGACTCTCTGGAGCCTCATGTCAGGGGGCTTACATCTGTGGGAACAGATGGATTTTCCAAATTCCTTTTCTTTATGGTAACAATAAAGACAATAATGAATGCAATTCATGCACTAATATCTGTCTAACATGTGGTCATTTTACCTAGTTACCGGTTTATGAAGCTCCCTTGATCAATGGTCTTTCAATTAACTGTGTGAAGATATTTGCTTTCTAAATTAAATGGAATTGGCAAGATCCAAACCCTCTCCTGCATTGTTTGGCACAAATACAAATTCTGTTTTCCCTAGTCAGAATAGGAAAATGTATTGCCGTTGTCTAAACTTGACAAGGTTTTATTGACATTCAGTTTGTCTCCTATGTATGTTGATTTTGTAATCAACATAAAGTGAAGTTTTCAGGCGTTTTGCATGCCAGGAAGTCAGAGAGTTGTGTATCCCTGAACTTTCTTATGGATTAATTTGCCTTTGATGGCTCTACAGCAGGAACTCTGGAAATTTCAAATCAAGCAGTTAGGATGATTGTACGTTATCTTTCCTGAGTAAGGACTTATCAGACCCTAGACCTGAAGTACCAGAATGTATAATGTGAGCACCCTTCATCAATGTGACTGCAAATTCTGCTGTGTCTAGACTATCTTCAGTAGCGGCATAAGCTGGCCCAGCTAACTCTAAACTGAGGCAGCTGAGGCATTCTGGCATGATTTATTAAAATTATTTATTTGGGGAGGGAAGGCACATTTGTTGGTGGTAACAGTGTTGGGGAAGAGGGCTGTCTGTTCTTAAATTGCTTCAGCTTGATCCACAAAGGGTCTGATGAAGGCACATGCTGGGGAGAGGGCTCTGAGCACTGTTGAAAACAGCTTATGAGGTCCTAGTGTCTTGTCCCATGCTTGTTTTACAGCATTCATCAGCTGATGATAACTGAACTTCTGTTTTGAAAATTCCTTGTTTAAATAGGAGAGAGTCTTCCCATCTGTATGTGAAACAAGCCTCACAGGCATGGCCAATTTTAAGAGTTTTCCAGCAGGTGTATGGCACAAACTAGGACAAGACAGTTGTTTCCTTTTTTCTCTTCATTTATTGTAGGTAGGCACAGGAAAGAGTATATTTTTTTGGCTTAGCGGTGCAACAGTAAGGTGGATCTGATCTTTGATGAGTTACTGCAGTGACTTGATGTATATCCATTTTAAAAATCTGACATTAAAATGTAGTTAGTAGTAATGGCAAGAGTAGCTCAATTTCATAAGGAACTCAGTGCGCAGTAGCTACTTGATTCCAGTGAAAGAACAAGTTTTAATATTGCTTTTTCTTTATATAAGAATATACTGATAAATCCTTATCCATTATTAACAACATATTGTGTGAAAATTGCATGTTATATGACTCATGCCACCAATAAGCATCTGCACATTTCCATAACAATAAATCATTCATAATATATTCATTTTGCCATTATGTATTATATGACCTATTCTATGGCTCATTTTGAAGTAAGATTTTAAAAATGTATCATATTTTTTTCATTGGCAATCCATTCTGTTCATTTTTCACCCATTCCTATGGCATGCAGTGGGTTGTGCAGGCTTTGCTGTCTTGTGCTTCAGCTCTACTGCACAATCCAGGGTGTATTTGTCCGGAATATATATGGCTCTAAGCAGACAGTCATACCTCCACTGCACTCAGTATCCTGGCATTGTATATGGCTCTAGGCCTGGTGTCCCTCTCGTACTGACAATAAATATTTCAGTGATTGGGGAACCAGTGAAGTTTGGCTCCCCATGACTTTGTATTGAAGAGTAAATGACAGTAGATATTTTTCTGAGGTCCACTAAGGATTAACCTTTCTGGAGGATCCCTGCATAAGCAGCATGTCTATTCTGTCTTGCCGTGCCTGTTATCATGGAGCGGAATTTCAGCGAGACTTCTCCCTGCAAAATTCAACTGAACTTGGCTTCTAGACTAGAAAGTTATCAAGGGTGATTAACAGGTACACACTGATGCACAGAGAAACAGATTTGCCTCATTTCATTAAGAAATCAGTACTACATCAGGAATAACTCTGCTGAAATACCACAGGTATAAAGCCTCAACATTTGTACAATTACCGTGGGCACAGTGATAATTTCTGTCTTTATTAATGAGGCATTAGTGCAGCTTCTGGGATTTTGCAGAAGTATAGGGAAATGTAGTCCATTATGAAAGCCCCCTTGTTTATGTGCTTCAGCTTGGTAACGAAAAACAACCTTTACGAAACAGCTCTCTCTGATTTGCAGAATCAGAACCAGTTTTGCACCAGATTTTCATCGACATGTACCTCTGAGCTTTCCTGTTAGCTGGGTAGTAGTAAACAAAGGACAAGTGCATGCAAATATCAAGGTACAAATAATCTTATTTTAAGGTTAATCCCTATGAATTGGTCTCCAGTGTTAGAAGACATTTTCCCACTTGATTAGCTGAATCCAGAATATGAATGTGTAAGTTCATATTTTAATTTTTTTTTTCATTTTTTCCTCGTGCTTTTGGAGCAGCAGAACAGCATGAGACACAGAAAACAATGAGAGGCTTGAATTATGATGGTAACAAGCTGAAAACGGCTTTATCTTCTTAGTAAATAAGGTGTGAACAATAATTCCGGGTTAGACAGGTTCTTCAATTATACATTCGTGTTAGTAATGAAATAAACATGTTTGCAATAACATTTGGGATATAAATACATTCTTCTTTTTTACTAACTACTCTGCAGAGTGTAATACTGTACTTACCAATCTACTGCAGTGTGTAGCGGCTCTAGCCCATTCTTGTCTATTAAAAATTAAATCATTTTACCATACATTATTAAAAGTGCTTTGGTTGGCTGCAAATCAAGAAAGACTTCATAAAATCTTGGAAGAACAAGAAATCTGATTAAATCTAGGGTCCACAGGCAGCAATGGGAAGTGCCTGAGAAGAAAAATACAACATTAAATTATGTCTTAAAAACTCTTTCAGGACTTTAAAAAATCATTAGCAGATTTTATGCAAGTTAACTATTAACCAAGGATCTCTTAATAGATTCATTATTCATTATTCCCCCTTCCCTTTTTCAGTTTGGACTCCATGTTGGTTATAGGTACAGATACTTTCAATTCGTGCTCTCCCCTTTTTCAGAATGATATTTTTCTAGAAATATCGTGCTCATTTAATAGTTGCCCTATGCCTTGTATATAAACACAGAGGAGCATGAAAATTACCCTTCTGAATTGTAGGTTGCAGGGTCTGATTTTCACTTTAAGACAAATTGTAAGCAATTTAAGACAGGAAAAAAATTAAAGTAAAACACCTATGTTTCTTGGAAGGAGGAAGAGGCTACAAGCATTTTATTGACAAAGCTGGAGAAGCAAGTTCAGCTTATTGGAAATAAAGCTTCTCTCTCTCTTTTTTCTTAATGTAGCTTTTTAAAGGGAAAAAGGGAGAGAAAAAATTCGTTTCTTTTCATCTTTGTAGTTTTACACCAGTGATGTTAGACAGTATCCTGGAATGGGGAGTAGCATTTCACTGGGAAGTCTGGGCTTTGCCTGTGGTGGTGAAGGAGCTGACTGTGCCATCAGTTAGCCTTGAGATGGGTGTTAGCCACAAGGCCCGCAACATCTCCTTACATCATGGACAAGTGACTGGGAACATGAAGCAGCCCAACCTCCATGCTCCACAACTAGGAGTTACTTTTGATGCTTGCATCATAATTCACAGTCCTAGCTCAAAAGGTCCCCATCCCACCACCATGAGCATGGGGAGAGGTGGAGTGGACTTGTGCCTCATTTCAAGTGTGTCTCCTTGCATCAGGGTCAGGGCTGTGCTCACCTCTGACAAACGAGGCCATCGAGAGGCAGCCTGACATTCCTTGCCAGCTCCAGAGGTCTGCCAGCTCCTGCCACCTCCCCTTGCTGTTGATCAAAAAAGCTGGAGCCAGAAAAAGGCTTGACAGACTTCCCTGCTGTCATCTCACATGGGAAAGAAATGAGGACCAGCCATCCAGCAAGCCTCCTGCCAGGGCCACCTCCCAGAAAGAGGGTGATTCTTCTCAGCTGATTGAAGTGGGGCTTGGGATAAGAGGTACCAACTTGACGGAAAACAGGCAAGATGATTAACAATGCAGGCAGTTGTTCCATTATTGCAGATTTTGTGCAGCTTTCTTAAAAACTCGTGGTGCTGAGTATTGTTTGAAATGGGATGCTAAGATTGCTGGGACAGCTTGGCTCCTTTAGCACTGAAATTTTTATGTTCTTGTGAAAAAAAGAGTCACTCTACTACTTTCCCTCACTCTCAATTTATTTTTTTTAATGGTCTGTGCATCCCTGTTCATTCAAAATACAGAGGACAGATTCTTGTGAAGATTTGATTACTGACCTCTTCAGTGTGGCCATGGGATGAGTAAGTTTCTTATGGGAAGAGTGGGAGCGGTAAGGTGCAAGCAAGTGCTAGAGCTCATGTTCTGGAGCTGTTCTGCAGCTCTTCTGTGGTATCTCAGGGCAAGTTGAATGGGGAAAGTCCACAAAAAAATGTGTAACAAGTGCTGAGAGGACAAATCTATTATCTGAATACAGGGTGGAACATGCCATTTTCAACTGAAAGGATCTAGAGAAAAAAACAGGATTGCTTGTGTGTTTTGAATTAGAATATGTTTAATTGCTACGTTGATTTGGGGGATATATATACTGAAACAGCTGTGTGCTTTTATTTGAAAGAGAACATTTCAAAACTCTTGCATAATGTGTCCCTAATTTATGAGTAAAGAACATTTCTCAATCCTCCTAGGAGTTACCAGTAGCATCCAACACTGCTGGGATGGGCTGGCAATGGCCTGGAAGAGTCACTTTTGAATTACTGATGTATTAGCTGGGACATCAGATAAACACTTGCTGAAGGAAGTTTTAATACCACATTGTTCCTCAAAATTCTCATAAGATGCCAAGTCAGTTCATTTGTTACTCAGTTCCCTGAACCTTGCACAGATTTTCTTAGAGACAAAGTCAGGGAGTTCTAGTCCCAGAAATAAAGGGACTCTGGTGGCAGTTGCTGCATGGAAAGGGAAGCACTAGGAGCAATGAGAACTGTGTGCGAAGGAAGAGAGTAAGATTTAACGAAAAAAGCAGGAGGAGAAGAGCAAACCTGGCCAGTCTGTGCAGGGCGTCGATCCAAAACTCAATTCCTTGCTCTGTAAAGTGTAAGAACTAAGTAAATTGTGAGTTATAGGGCTATAATTCCATCGCTGGATTGTGGTGACTGTATAAGGCCACTTGAGCTTTGCTCTTATAGTTTATGATATCACCACAATTCCCTGGTGGATTTACAGCCCTGTATTTTTTTACAGTAGTGAGCTGTTTATTTTTCTGTTTACAACAGTACATCACTGGAGATATTAATAACAGTCACCTAGTTCTATTGTATAGTTCCCTATACTCTTGCATGGGGTTTTGCAGAAAAATTAAAATAATTCTTTAGGAACAGGCTACCAGAGGTTGGGAGCAGAGGAGGGAAGCTCCTTTTCTGCCTAGTTTTGTCTCTTTAAAGACTGCTTAATTTAGCAACAATTTGTCCAGGCACGGGAGGGCGTAATTACTATCAATTTCACATTGCTGTATGACAAACAGCTGTATGACTCCCACTTTCACGTATTTTCTTTTTGCTTTCTTGCCCCCTGCTGTATTTTAATTTCTCAATTAAAGTTCATCTCAGCAGCCTCTGGCGCAGGATGTCACCTTAATAGGCGGCTGAGGGGAGGTCAGCGTGGTACATCCCAGGCAGGGGCCAGGCCTGAGCAAGAGGCAGGTCTTAGGCTTGATCCTGTTCTAATGCCATGCGATGGATTTTGGTCCAGAACAGATGGACGTAGCCGTTAATTTGATTAGCTGTGAGTGTGGCAGGGAGGTAAGCCCAGCAAAAGGGGATGAACACGGTAGGTAGCTAATTTAAGTGCCATGCTCTAGGCTGCTCTAGTATCACAGATGTATTCCTCTCCACAGGTAACTGTGCCAATTTCGCAGTGCAAATAAATAAATGTAACCATCTAAGAATCAGCTCAGTTGGACAATCTACCTGTTGTACCCCAAAGACTGCGAGCAGTGGCATCACAAACTCGGCAGCAGTACTGGGGAGCTGCTTAGGAGTTAAAAGCATTTGAACAGAGAGGTAGGGGATGCCCAGAAACTTTTAGTAACTGGAAGTTACTAAAAATGGAAGTAACTGATCTCGGCATTTGGAAAAACTCAGGGTCCCTACTGATATCTTTCAGTACAACTTTCAGACTTTACTACAGGTCAAAAAGTATGCCTGTGGTCAAGAGGAGCTGAATCTTTGTCTCCACATGCAGGCTGATGGGTATATAATAGACGTGTCTGCAGAACTGTGATTTTAGATGAACACAAATTATTGGAAAAGAGTTATGAATATTAAGTTATCTCTAATTCTAATTCAGAGAAATGCCATCGCAGAGTCATGGGATCCGTCACATGGGAAATTTTTCTTTCTTTTTGTTGTAAAAACCAGGATGCTGGATGTGATGCACGGTAATCATTCTGTCATTCTTCAGTCTGGGATGTGAAGAAATATGCTAAAAATGCATCTTGATATATCTGCTTTGCCAAGACTGCTAAGACAGGACATTTGTTTAGGAAAAAAGCGCACGCATCCCCCTCCTTGACACTAAATGTAGTGATTGAGACCATAAATTGGTATTTGCAGGGTATATTTTTAATTAAACTATACCTGAAAACCTAGATGCTTCGACAGCAACAAGAGGATTTTAGCTAGTGCTCTTCTAAGCACTGATCAATGCAGTACATACTGCATTTTCACGTGAAGCATTTTTTGGCAGATTTTTTTGCACTCTATCCTAGGTTAGACTATGGTAGTGCCCAGAACAGGTCAGCAATTTCTAGATTGCACTTATGTGCAGACCTTCATTACTGGTAAAATAGCGAAATTAGACTATTACGCAGTTTGGTTACCATTCTTCATTTGGGCACGCAACTCTGTATGCAAATAAAAAGAAACAAAAGCAACTCCAAAGGATATATTCTGTAGTCTCTGAATTTAACCACATGGGGGCATGAGATATTTATTTAAGAGAGCTTTTTAGGCCCATGATCGGGGAACACACGACAATAGGAAGCCTTACTGATAAACTGAGATTAGAATTGTCACTTGCTTTTTAGCTCTTTGCTTGCAATCAAAAATACCTAGCAAACACCTGTTGCAAATGACATTAACTTAAAATATAGTAACAAACAAAAATACAGTGTGGACAGGAAAGAATATCAAACCAGATTTTTAATATCCCCATTAGTCAACCTGGCCTCTCTATATATTTTTATGATGCTATTTTGGTGCCTCTGTAAATAAAATCTGAATTCTTCCATATAACCCTGACTTAAATAAACTGAACATTTAAATTCAATGAGAAGGAGGCTGCTCTGAGATATAGCAACCTCGTTCTGGAGTAAATCCATTTCATTAATTGCTTAGATGACGTTAATTTTTGTCATTCACTTGCAAGATGAGTAATACTCTATACATTTCGGCCCAGATCCAGAAAAGCACATAAAATCATAGTTAATGATGTTAAGTGCTTGAGTAGTTTCCTTGAGCACATGCCTTAGGCTGAGTACATATTGAAGTGCATTCCAACACAGAGAAAGTGGCACAATCAAACCTTTAATTAGTTTTAAAATGGAATTCAAAATGCAATGCAATTGCTTGCACTTACATTGAAAAAAATGCATGCTTTGAGACTCTCTTGGGACAGAGATGACTAAACCTATTTATCCACATTGGTTTCCAGAGGGAATGAACGCTCATTGTTTTCTGCTGTTGCTCTCCCCTAAATTTATAAATTTATTTTGCTCAGTCGACTGTTTTGTTTACAGCAGGATAGTTATACAAATATTTCTAAGTCTGTTATTTTACAGAATTTTTAATTTATAAGATAATTCATGCATTTTATTGGTATTTAAAAGGATGGAATATTTTTACTTCTGCTTCTTCTATTTTAAATCAAAGCAAAAGTGAGCAGCAGTAGCACCATATAAACAAGTGTTCACCGTACTGAAAGCTTGTTTCTTTTCAAAATAAGCTGAAAATCAGGATTTTGAACTGCACATTTCTGATCCAAATACTTAATGCTCGCACACCTCAAAGGAGCCATAAATTTAGGTCCTGCATTTTGAGCCATTTTGTGCTTTGCACTCCACAGTTTTCGGCACATGCCTTTGACGTACCAGTCTCTGTCCAAACAAGATTCCTGCATGCAGAAGAATTCTAAGTCTAGGAGGGAACATTGGCCTCCTGTACGTCTCAGAGAGAAGAAGCTGAGAAATGCACCTCTGAATTCAATCCATACTTCCCCACATCTTGCAGTACTTTGTGCTTTGGCTTTGGTATAAACCAATCTTTGTGGTAAAAATATTTCTACAGGGAGTCTAAATAATGCCTAGGGTCATAGCAGGCAGAGACAAACTATTTCTGGACATAATGTAGCTGGTACAGCACAGCAGAATTCGTTCTTGAATTAGCAGACTACAGACTTTTTTTCCTAAGCTACAAAACCTTCTAATTTCAATGCCTAGGTTTAAATCCATTTTGATTGCTCCAACAATTTCATCTTGAACATCTTGCATTTTTACATGCTCTATGAAATCTTGCCTCAAAATCCTTCCCAATAAATGCTAAAAAACTCAAGACTGTTGATCCACTTGTATAACAAAGAAACTCGCATGTCCCTTGACTGTGTTCTCACTGAGAATTAAAACAAGCATATGCAAGGGAGTCCATATTGCAGTCTTACCCTGGCAAAATGTCCACTGATTCTAAGTGTGCGCTTTCTGTTCCCAAAATAGTCTGTAGTATGTTTGACTGCATTCCTTTTATGTTCCCTGATATGTCGGTTCCTTGCTGGCAATGAAGCACTTGCGTGTATTAATCTCTCAAACTATCAGCTCATCTATATCCTCTCTAAAATGGATGAGGCAATGAACATGGTGTCAGATACTGTTTTCCGGTAAGTTTTTCTGATCCACTAATGCATCAAATATATTTGAATTTACTATTCACATAACTTTTTATGGAACACTATTAAGTCAATTTGGTTGATAACCACTGTAACCTTTTTAGTAAGTTACAGCACAATGAGGTCACTATTCCTGGATGTGGTTTGCTGTATCATGCACTACATGCTGATGCCACGACATCCTTGTATGAAGGAGGAGAATGCAGTTAGTTGGTCTTTTTGTTGTTTTAATTATTTTTTTTAAAGATTGCTTGTTCTTAACTGGAGAACTGATTAGAGCGAATGATTTAATATTGCTCAGCCTCAAAAGCAGTGGAATCTTGGGAAAGGATCAAACAGTCCCTCTAAGTTGGCTACCACCGTCCTGACTTCATATTGTTTTTAAATGAAACATCTGACACATTCTCCAGCTGGGATGTTATTTTGTTCTTCTTGACAAAGTAATTCAAAATTCGCTGAAAAACAAGCTGAATGGAAGAGGGATTATTTTTTTTTCCATAGACATCTGGAGCTTTCTTTCAAAGCTGATGTGATCTTTCATCTGGACAAGAAAGGCTTTGATCCAAACTCTAAGATCCCTCTATCTCCCAGTTAATTGGTGTTAGTGAGGTAGGTTTGACAGTTCCTAACGCAGTCTCTGGAATGCCTTATTCCGTTAAGATCTGTCTATTGTGGCTCGGTCAGCTCAAAGACATCAGCTTTCTCTAATTTGACTTCTGCCCCACTGGGGATGGTTACAGGTTTTATTTGCTTTCATTATTTTCTCTTGTAAAACCATTGAATGCCAACAAAGAAAACCACTTTTGAAATCAACCAAAAACAATCTCTTACAGACATTCCTGATAGGGTTTGGTTTTCTCAAAAACTCACACATAAGGGAAGGAGCAAGGGGTATTGCATTAAAAAAGGAGCTCTTCATTTTTTGAGATGTTGCCCACTTTTGAAGGCCATCATGTCTGTTTTCCTGTAATATATTTATGAATTGAAACAATAAAAGCAAATATCTTTGCTCCTACTGTGTGTACATCAGTTATATACTCTGCATATTGAAGTATTATTCTCTAAAAAGATGCTAAATTTTAAATCCAAATTTTAGTGTGATTTATTTAAACAAAATCTGTGCTCTTCCTTCATGGTAGGACACAGGGGAATAAAGGAAATCTTATCTTCTCCACTGTGTAGCAGTTGGCATTGAGGGAAATAATTTGGCAAAGATATCTTAATGTGTGGGGCTTTTTCTCAAGTTCCTGTAATGATGTAGATTGAACACAGTGAATGAATAGAATGCTCACAGCCACACTATTATTAGAATGAGAGAAGAGACACGAAACAAATATATAAAATTAATTTCCTTTTCTGCTTTGGGGGCACTACAAAAATTCTTGTCACTTCTCCATCAGGGCACACTGCAACTCCATGTTCCCATACATAAACTTCAGGGAATAGTACATCTAAAGAGCAAAAACATGTAGCGCTTGTGGTTTCCCAGGTGAAAAGTCCAAGTTTCTAAAGCTGAAAACCTTGATACTTCGTAATCCATACCTTTTCCAATGGAACTAATTACTTTTTCTCTCAGACAGTCCAACAATTGCAATTATCCAGTTAAACTTCATATTTAAAAAATCATGTGCCTAAAAGTGCATGAATTTTTCCTATAACAGTGATTAGTCTCATAAGATATATTATGCTTTTGCTTAGACCTTGCCCACTTCTATACCTTTGCAACTGCAACAAAGCTACAACTTCACCAGGAAATGCAATTGTTTCACTTGTCTGTGAGATGCTGAGAGTCAACATTCAGTGAGATACTGTCATATTTCTAAGGATCCATGGGCAGTGACAATTTACCAGCTATTCTTTAAGGTACGGGAAACAAAAGGATAGAGAACAACTCTTCCCACTCAAGCATCATGCTGAGCTGTTGCTGCATTGCTTTTGCTGCTGGCAGGCAGTTCCCCAAACCAAAAGCTATTGACCAATTCCATTGCTGAAAAGAGTCTCTGACTCCACATTAACCCAACATTACAGAACTACATTTTGGAAAGGGTGGAGGATCTTTGTGGTGTGTTTATTGGCTGTTAAGCTAGGGGATAATCTTACTCATGGCCCTGACATCTGATCATAAGAGCATATATGAATTTCAATATTGAAAATATTAAAGATGAAAGTAGAGATTACTCATCCGCTAGACACAAAAAACACAAAGCAAAAATCATTATTAGCTGATACGTTTGAGAAACTATGTGACAGTGATAACCCTGCAGCTATTATTGATCTTGGCAGTTAGAGGTTTAATATTGATTAGAAACTGATATACCACTGACATGCACATATCCATTTCTCTCAGAATATATGTCTCATTTTTTTTCACTAGGTTCATCTCTAGAGCAAAGATCTCAGAGTTCAATGAGCTACTCAACAGTAGGTTCTGCATCCCACAGCTTTTCTTTAGTGCAGCCTCTTCCAAAACGCTGGTGGAAAGGCAGTGTCTTTGAACTGCAGTGAACATATATATCTGCAAAGTGTAAGGATTGACCATAAGTAGGAAGCTCAGGTTTGGGGGGAAAAAAAAAAGAAGAAAAATTAAATGAAGATGTAAAAATAATTTTTCAAGATGGGGAAAAAAACCCACCCACCACTATAAATAATAATAAGAGAAGCCAGCATGGAAATGGTGACACGGACTTATGATTTTGCTAATCAGGGCCAAGACAAAAGACTGTTAAAAAAGCTAGTCCTCTGCTCAGCAAAAAAAGAGACATTTAAGGATCAAACCTCTTCTCACAAGTAATGCTGACATGCCCAAGTTTAAACTATTTGTGACAAATGCATCAGTGGATGTTGAGATTGTTTCATTGTGGGTGACTTGTGGGTTTTGAAGAGATGGGGAGAGGCACATAAATCCATTGGCTTCATGATTTGCAGCCTTGAGCTGCCATTTGCATGCTGTTCCAAGGGCTTTCTGCCTTTTTGAAACAACCTCAGACTCCCATTTTTACCAGCCGCAGTTACAGAAACAAAGGACTTGAGGATCATCACTTCAGGTCTCCAGCTATGAGTAACTGCCCTACAGTCTGAAGAAGAAAAGATACATAACCATGTGCATTAAGCAGCCACTGTGTAGTGATTGCCACTTGTTTTGGACTGGGGATTTTTGTTTGTTCGATTGTATTTAAGGGGTACAATAATTTATTTTTAGCACAGTACTGTTTAATTTTTCCATTGACTGACTTGTTTAGGAGAGCGTAACAAATGTAGTTATCATTCTCTGGCGTCTTGAGTCAAGTTCCTGGCTGTTTCCATATCACTACTGGAATCTGAGACCAATGGGAGATTTGGGCCAGTTGTTAAGTTACACACATAAGCTCAAAATCTCCTACATGAGCTTAGGGGTTTTCACATGTTTAAACACCCGGGGTTGATTCAAAGCGACTTTGATGGAACAACCAGGCTTTATGCATTAGACATGAAAGGCATTTGAATAAAATCCAGTTCAGTATTTAGGTCTGGCATTTTCAAGATTTACTCGTAGCTCACTTCCTTTCAAGAAAATTGTGATGGTGCTTTACCCAGCTTTTCAAGCATTTCCAGAGAAAAAACGTTGGAGAAAGAAATCTGGCTTTCTTTACTTATTCACACTTTCAGCAACAAACCCAGACAGCTTTTTATTTTTAACCTCTTCATGGCTGAATTTGTCAGAAAGTTCAGTCACAGCCCAAAGAGTTTCATTTACTTACCTCTAATATTTTTGACTGGCATCTATGTAACGTCATTAGGGTACCCGGGGAGACTGACATGCAGAGGGAAGTAGCATCTATTGTTTACTTGTACTATATGTTGAGATAATCTGTGAAGCCCTAGTGGAGTTGTAACTCTGAACATGCTGATTGGAAGCATTAAGGAAATTAACATAAAGCTCTATTAATGGCTTAAGGGAATCTGACTAAACAAACAAGGCCACACTGAGCAATAAATGTGTGTCTCAGACTGCATGACTTTCCTCGTAACTACTCTAATTAATTGCTACAAAAGATTAATTTTGTAATACAGCATGGATATCAAAGGGAATGGCTTAGTGATTTAAGTGTTATATGTCTCCCTGGGAGATGCAGGTTCAGTTCTTCATGCAGCTGTTGTCAGCTTTCCAAAATATTATAGCTAAAATGAATTTCTTGCATTTTACTGGTAGAATTTCTGTGGAATGAAGACCTCGGCTATTCTTCCACTGATGTCAGTGGCAGGGTATTATGAAGTAGGTCCACAAACGTTAAAACGAAACTCTGCTTTGAAACTATCTTTGCACTTTTTAATACATTTAAAACCATGTCTTCACACACAAAATATCCTTGGCAAAACCAGCAATGGTCCAGCTATACATGCTTACACGAGCTCTCTACAACTTCTTTACAATCTCATAAATTGGATGTATAATTAGCTGAAATTGATTGCATTGGTTTCTGAATCAAGAAGTGGCAGAACTGTGATTTAGTGTGCTTGGAAATGTGGCAGGGCCGGGTTCTATCTAAGATAATAAAGTTTCTTCTGAAATATATTAGAGGAGATGACAGTAAAAGACTGCCTTTTCATGGCCTCTCGTTTGGTCACCAGTTAAATTCGGCCCTAGCCCAGTAAAGAAAAGTGCACTGGCGTTCCTGGAGGAGTTTAAACACAGTAAGAACTTCCATTTTGGACTAAATTAGACTACCGTGATACTTTTTTATATGCTGCTCTGTTGCTGAACATAATCCTGCATATAGAAGTCCAAACTGGAACTTTCTGGTTAGAGGACACAGCAATTGTCTGAGAGCTCAGGCACACAGGACAGGGCTTGTAACAGGTCGCATTATTTGCTTCCAGTCTGGTTGTTTGTCTGAGATAATTGACTTGGTTCCCTTCATGATATGGAGAGAAAAATATGCACTTTTCAGGTGAAATTCTAACTTCAAGACTCGCACTTGCAGAGAAGGTGGATGGCATCCAGACTGTCTCCGGAGCAGTTCTGCTTTTGCTTATATGAATCCCAACTGCAATCTATCTGTTGCTTCAGTGCCACAACCAGGAATGGTTTTAGTGACAGCAAATATAAGACAACATGACTTTGATTAGTCCCAGTGAAGGATGTGAAACTAAGTCACATAATTTTATATTTGCAAAGCCATGCACATAGGAAGTGTGCTAATAGCGCCGCTGAGGTGTCATACCCTAACTGTAGTTCTGAGCCCAAAGGGTCATCAGCCAGGCTTGTTAATCACCTCAGTGAGGAACTGTCAAGCAGAACAATGTCCCCCTCCTTGTAGATCTTGGCTAAAGCTGTTATTATTTGATGGCTGACCTGATCTTTCCTCTCCAAAATCTTGTGAATGGAATCCAACAATTATTCTTGGTTTATTTTGACAAGTGTTTCCATTGCTTCCCCCTCACTTAATATTTATCTACATGAGCCAAGTTGGAGGCTTATGTTTTAAAGAAAATGAATGGTAAAATAAGACTCTGCATTCAGAATTAGGAACCTGACTAGGTGACCTGATTTTCAAAAATGCCAATTACCCAGAAAAGACTTCCAGCTCTAGAGACCATTAAAAAGATCTTAGCTTTGTAACTGTTATTACAATTATTATTTATGGTATGTATTGCAGTAGTACCCTGGCAACGGACAAAGACCCATTGTGCAAGGCACTGTACGACCACAGAGACGAAAGTTACACGGATTAAAATTCCAACAGCCTGTTCCATGCTGGAAACAAACTCTGAATACGCACACCTCACATGGCCAACCCCTCCTCGGAAAATGTCTGTCAGCTATTTAGACATCTTACTTTCAAAATGAGTCAGTCAAGCAGTAGCCTTTGCAGGGCAGAAGAAGAGCCAAGAAGCTCTGTCCTGTCCACCCCATCATTTCTGAGACCCCTCTGGACACTTTTTAGGGGTCCTCTCTGTTGTTCTCCATCCCTGGGCACTTCACATGGCCGCTTATATGAGCCCAGCCTGCTTTCACCACACAGCACTAATGGCTTTGGCTGGAGTGACAGGACCTCTTATTTGTGGCTCTTTCTGTGCCTTTCACGCCCGATCAAAAATGTTTACAAAAGTGCAGTCAGGGGATGAAGGTGGGGGAAGCAGAAGAAAAGAAATCCAATTTTGTTTGGAAACAGTCTCAGAGCTTAATTAGTAAGGAGGGGGGCAGGAAGGGGGGCTGAACAGGTGGTGTATTATTCTGCCAGGGATCTTCAAAAGGGAGGGGGTGCATATTGTTAGTTTGCTGCAGAATGAAAAATGAGAACTTCGACATTACCTGGGTACTTAAGAGCAGGTGAGCTCCCGCAGTAAGGTCAGAGTTATACACACATACACACTCGAAAAATCTGCATAGGAAAAAAATAATCTTTCCTTTTTGCCCACAAGGGGACAGATCCCAGCTCTGCATCGGAGATTTACATGGATTCATATTCATTACATTAGCAGTAGCCACATTTAGCAGCGATTCCCAAAGGAGCAGGAAAATTATGGCCTCGAAGAAAGCTGCCACATTTCAAACTCTCCAGCTGTGCCTTGCCACCATTGCTACATTCCACTGCCAAATGCAATAATTTATGAATTTGTCTTTTTCATCTGCAAAAAATGTTAATTTACAGAACGAAGAGAAGAATAGGAAAGGACTAACATGCTTAGGAAAGGAATGTCTGCATTTTCTTTTAACTGCTTTATAACTGTTTCTCTGATGCTGTAAATATTATTTGTGTTCACAAGATCATTATTATTTTGCCTTAGATGCTTAAAAGAAAGCAGGGGTGCCAACAAATGGAGCATTCCAGCTTACAAAAGAGTCTTTACATCTCTTTAGAAGAGATGGTAGCCCAGCTAGACTACTACAGAGTTTGAATAAATAGAGAATGAATTATGAATGGTAATGATTTTTTTTTGGTTTATTTAAGTACTGAGCATGTGCTATAAAGAAATAATAGATACTGCAGTTTGTTTCAAAAAAGCTATTTCGTGTTGCATTGGATGGAACTGTGTACATATACATCTGTTCTGGCAAGGCACACTAGGACCCCTACATTTTTTTTTGGTGAAATTACTAGAGTAAAGGAAAGTCCTTATAAGTTCTCTGACACCAAAAGAAAAAAAAAGATTATTCCTAGTTAAATATTTTCCCCTCCCTCAGCATTATTGCTAAAAGCATCATGCAGAGCTATCTATGGGACCACTGAGAGAATTGACTTTTGCAGGCTGAAAAACATGTGCATAATAGTCTTACTCTTGGCTTATTCTGTTTCACGGTGTTTCTGTTTCCAGTCTAAGGGAAACAAATCACATTGCATCCATTTTTGGATTTTATGGAATTTCTTGAGGCCAGAGATTATAAGCATAACTTCCCGTAAAAATTTCTGTACCTTGCCAGACACCAGTTTGACAGAGTCCAAGAGCAGCTCTGTCAAGGCTTTCTTACATTACAGTTTAATAAGTAAGTTCAGCACTATCACTGAGATGCAGAAGAAGCTCTTTCTAATTCAAAGAGGTTTGCTGCTGTGGTGTTGGAAGGAATGAAGATCCTGCTCAAGTGAGAGTAGTTCGCATCCAGGAATATCTGCCAGCAGATCAGCAGGTAGAGCTGCATTAAAACCTTTATGTGCTCCTTTGTGAAACCAGGCATTTATAACGTTGACTAATTCTGGTATCTTCCCCCTGGTGCTCAGTGATTCCTGATTTTATGGGCTACTTAATGAAGCAAATTCTCCATTAGTTTTAAAAATGTCTCTACCTTTTAATGCCAGGGGCTGGCTTTTTAAAAAGATGCCTGCCTGGACCAAGGACTCTTGCTCTGGTGACAAAAATGAAGGCAAGGCACTCACAGAAGGAAATAATCAGTTCAAGCCTCCAGGAAGAAAAGGTACGTTTTGTACCTTGCTCATGGAAAACAAACTGCATGGGGTGGAAAAATAGCTCTTTGTGGAGACTCTGCCCACCTTGTTCTGCACAAAGGCAATGCAGATTAACAGCGTGAGAGGAGCCAGGATCCCTCCTGTAGTCTCTGTCCTGAGGGCCCTGGCAGAAGAGGTGAGAGGAGCCAGCGTGCTGTCCCCGCTGCTCGCTGCTTGAGGATTAGCAACCCAGTGGCATCTAGGAGCAAGGACCTCAAGTGCCCGTGTGGGCAGGCAGGAGGTGTTCTGTTGCGAGTCAAGGGGAAGGCTGGCATTGTGGCCTGCCTCATGGGGCTTAATCAACACGGAATTCTCTGAATATCTCCGAGGCTCCATGGCTGGTAACGAAGGGAACAAAACAAATGTGTTTTCGTGTCCTCCCTCAGCAGGTCATTCCAATATCTCAGTGATCCTTCTCATTGTATATTTTCCTATTGTTTCACTTCAGGATTTCTTCTGATCACTTTGTGCTATTCCCTTTCTTTGCTCCCATAGTGAAAATAATGATCTTCTGGCCTTCTGAGTTTGTTACTGATGGTATTTAGGGACTGTGAACAAAAGTCTACTTTTACTTATAAGCCTTTGGTAGTGCCCCTGATTTCAGTCACAGTATGTAGGATTTACACCAGTGCAAATGAAATCAGTACGGACCCATGACAGGGGCTCCTTAGCGGTCTTTTTTCTAGGCTGTGTAAATTAATTTTTCTTGAGTCTCCTCTCAGGATAGCATAAATTATGAGGCAAAAGCCTGTAATTCACTGCTAGGCGAGCAGCTGTGACTCCCCCTATACCACTTTCCTGCCGAAATTATGGGAGAATAGCTGGTGATCTCAGCTCATATTGGCATGGCATGAACAAGAACAAGACAGAAAAACGATGGCTCAGGTGGGACAAAGGTACACATGCCCATTGTTGCCACTGCCTTGCTTCCAAGGTGGGGAAGCACATTGAAGAGCAAAGGGGGACAGGCTGTGCCCTCTTCTTGGTCCCTTTTAATGTGCAAAGGGAAGTCTATTAATGTCACCTAGAAATTATGTGCTGATGAATGCACAAAATATTGTGCTGGGTGTTCCTAGTTGCTGAAATTACATCATCAAGGCTTCTTTTTTTTCCTTCCTCTTCTTTGATTCAAGAGCTGTCTGTGTAAATATTAACTATAGCTATCAAGAGGCAGGGGAGAGTTTCAAGAAACCTGGCCATTGGATATCAACCCTTTAAATCATGATAATATTTCTTCTAGCGCTGTGTTCTAAAGGTTATGCCTGTGCTCGCCCCACACAGGGAGTGCTGCCTGATGGAAGCCTTAAAAACCACAAAGCTCATCTTCCCTTTTGGCCTGAGGGCTACATCTGCAGATGCTGAGACTGCTTCTGACTCCCTCTGGCTGCTCACCAGTCATGCATCAGCTACCCCTTCAGAAGAGCTGGAGTGGCTGAGGTGTCAAAGGGCCCAGCTTGAGAGACAAGAAGCCAACAAGCCCACTCCCCATTTCTCAGCAGCAATGTGAAATGCATAGGCTGCTGGATCAGATGGTAAAAGTGAAGAAACTGGCAGATGACTGTGTTGGCTGAGACACTGCTTGTTGTGTTGAAGTCAGACCAACCCAGCTGGCTAAAAATGCTCCTGGCTTCTAGCACAAATCCAGTAATTCCTTGCATTATGCAGGTGGAAGTTGAAGTAGCCTGGATTTTCCGGTTGTTTTGACGACTTCTCGGCTCCATTTCTATTTGCTAATGTATCATCACACATTTGAAATGCATTTAGCCTTCTTTATTGGCTTCCCACTGTAAAAGTATTATTATAAGCCCCTTCATATTAGGCAACAACTGCAGGTTTTCGTGTTGAGATTCAGCCCTCACTCTCTGCTGAACTGTGAGAGTGAGTTACTACCTTGTAAGTGACTCACAGGTATTTATTATCCTGTGTATAAAGGTCAGGTTTTAATGTTCTGGGTGATATATGGACATGGCTCAAGATCAGGCAGTCCTGAATGATAGATCTTAAATTATGATCTAGGGGAAGAGGAGAGAAATGAGAAATCACAACTTTTGTTAAAAAAGCCTGAAAAAACACTTGAACATATGTGAGCTGGTGGTGGAAACCTGCCAATTTCAGAGACTGGTTTGCTAAGCCTTAGAGTTGTGGCTCACAGAGCCCAGCTTAGAGAACTGCGATGAAAGTTTTAATAGCCAGATTCATGTCTTTGCTTGCTTTCTGCTAAGGTCTCTTGCTGTGGAAAGATGCATCGTTAATAGAATCATAGAATCATTTATGTTGGAAAAGACCTTTAAGATCATCGAGTCCAACCATAAACCTAACACTGCGAAGTCCACCACTAAACCATGTCCCTCAGCACTCCATGTACATATCTTTTCAATACCTAAAGGGACAGTGACTCAACCACTTCCCTGGGCAGCCTGTTCCAATGCTTGATAACCCTTGCAGTGAAAAATTTTTTCTGTATGTCCAATCTAAACCTCCCCTGATGCAACTTGAGGCTGTTTCCTCTTGTCCTGTTGCTTGTTACTTGGGAGAAGAGACCAACCCCCCCTCCCTACACCCTTCTTTCAGGTAGTTGTAGAGAGCAGTAAGATCTCCCGTGATCCTGGCAAAGCTGTTAGCAGGCTCTAAAAGGAAAATTCTCAGATGCCTTCTCCGATGCCAGAAAATCTCAAAATGCCCTTCTGAGTGTGTCTTGGCATTCCCACATCTGCAGGGGTCCTCTACACCTTTGTGACAGGGCTGTTCTCAGGTGTCTTGCTCCCTTATGTATGCCTAGCTTTTAGGAATTGCCCTGTCAAGTGTGTCAATAACTGGGTTACCTTTATGGGGCTTGATGCAAACGCACACCCTGTGATATAACTTTCAAGAAGAGCTCAGGTCCTGGGCACTGTTTCAGAAGGACATAGAGGTGGCAGAAGGCCAGCAGTGGCACTTCTCCACTCTCTGCTTCCTGCCTTCCCACAGGGAGCCAGGGCAGCGGTTACAAGAGGTGCACGAGAAGTGTGACTTCCAAGGGCAGAGGCAGGACTGGAGCTTAACACATCTCCTGGTGCTCCACCAGGCTGGCAGTCCCTGCGAGGAGCTCTGCCAACAGCATAATACAAAATGAAACAGGACATTGTAGGGGGAAGAAAAAAGGCAAAAAATGGCTCAAAGCTGCTGCCTTCTTTTCTCTCCTCCTGAGCTGTTCTAAGAGAGTGTTTCATGCAATTGAAGATTTGACCAAAAGCCTTATATTTTCAAAATGTTTTACACAGACAGCCTAATTGACTCTCAAAGGGCTCTAGAAATATAAGAAAGGAATGTTATGTGGTTTTATATCTGGTGAAGAGGACAACTGAAATTCTGCTATTCTATTAATCTGCTTTTGTTGCTGGAGACAGTTAGCTCAAAACTTGCTCTGTAACTTGCTGGGTATCTGGAAAAAAATACAAAACTGGAATAGAATGTCAGCTGTGAACTGCAGCTCTCTGTGTCCTCATGTCTTTTGTTACCTGAGAATAGGAATTTTATTCAGTGGCTATTTATACCAGGGCTGTGCAGAAGTGCATAATGTATCTAAGATTGGGCAAAAAATTTTTGAATTTGGGAGCTGGGGCTTAAGCAGAAAACTGAGTGTCAATGATTTTAGTGACTTTCCACTCTTAATGTAGATTTCTGCTACTGCACTTTCGCTGTCCTGTTAGTAGCTATGGGGTTAGTGTGGGTTCATACTGCCATGAGGGAGAATAGAGTTTCATGCAATTTTGTCTACTGTTGGGAAAGTGTGTTCGTTAGAAAAATAATAATATGATTAAATGTGTGATCAGAGTTTGACTGGAATAGTCCAAGACCTGTTATTCTTATTAATAGAAAAAATCCTACTTACTCTGTCATGTGTATGGAAATACGCCTTTCTTTTAAACTGGAGAAGGAAATTGCAGTGATGATATTGGTTATTTAGACAGGGAAATGTTAGCTGCTTATAGAGAACGGAGGCTTCCTGCTCCTTTCATTTTGGATACATTTTACAGATGTGGTCCTTGTTGATTTTAGCCTCAAATATTATTATTTAGATTTGATTTATGGTTATGATACTTCTGTCACAGTAAAAGAATCAGAACTGAGAGTTATTAAAAAGTCATTTCTTACTGGTTTTTAAGTAAGAAAATAATTTTTCTAAGTAATGTGGAAATTAAATATACCATAGGAATGACTGTTTTCCAGTGTTGGCTGAGTTACCTTTTTATAAATATGACTTCTGTATACATGAGTTCCAAACCAGTGTCTTAATGTAAATACACATTTCTTATCTCTCCATGATCTAGCTGACTTAGGTTATATTCCTTGTTTTGACTAAGTGAATAATTGTGGTTTAGATTGTATGTTGTGCACCCAGTGTACAAAAAATTCTAGTATTTCTCCCAAATTGGTCTGAGAATTCAAAATAATGAAGTGTTCAAAATAACCTCGAAATATCAAAATCAGACTGTATTTGATGAAAAGAAAACATGGGCATTCCTGAGTCCCAACATTTTGATTTTTCTTTGAAATCAAATTGAATCAGAATGTTTTTCTGGCTCCACTTGAAAGGCATCTTTCAAATCTTGTTTAGCATTTCATCGGGACTGTAGTATGGATGTCTATGGGTGGGGTGGAACCTGTCATGATATACTGGGGGTATCTGACACCTTCGTGCCAATCTGTAGGTGGGGAGGTTGCACAGGAGATATAATCTAGCAAAGGACTCCAGCCTATGGAGAAGCAAGAATATGAAAAACCCAAATGACAACTGCCATCAAGCATTGTAGCAATCAGCTGAGCACCCATTAATTTAAACTGATCCAAAATAACGTATCTTCTTATGATTCGGAAAAAAAACCCAACAACATTCCATGCAAACTGCCCTTGCCAAGCTGCAGACTTTACTTTCATTTTCCTGTCAAATTATTGTTGAAATGTTTAAAAAAAATTTTGGACCTAATTGTTATCTTCCCACAGATTCCAAGCAAACAGTGAAACCTCGTTCTCTTCTAGAAACAACTTTATGGCCCTGATCTGATGGTCCTGGTTAGGAAAAAAAAAAAAAAAAAAGTGATCCTTATAACCACACTGACAGCTCTATTTAGTCAGGAAAGTTAGCAAACATATACACGCTGCCTAGATTTGTGAGAGGTCAGAAAGCCCCACATAGCTTTCTATGTCGTGAATAGTGTTAATGCAGTATGGTCATAAGCAGCTGGCTTTGTCAGGACCAGCCTGGCTGGGGTCTGTAGAGTCTTGGGACAGCATTGCACTGTACAGGCACTGCCTGAACAGCTCCAGGTGAAGGAGAAAGGCCAATAGATGCAGAGAGAAAAGGGTGGAATCCTCCTCAGCACAGGAAGGACGTGGACCCATTGGAACAAGTCCAGAGGAGGGCCATGAAGATGACCAGAGGGCTGGAGCACCTCTCCTATGAGGACGGGCTGAGACAGTTGGCGTTGTTCAGCCTGGAGAAAAGAAGGATCCGGGGAGAACTTATAGCCCCTTCCAGTGCCTAAAGAGGGCTACAGGAGAGATGGGGAGGGACTCTTTGTCAGGGAGCGGAGTGATAGCATGAGGGGAAATGGTTTTAAACTGGAAGAAGATAGATTTAGATTAGATATTAGGAAGAAATTCTTTACTGTGTGGCTGGTGAGACACTGGAACAGGTTCCCCAAGGAAGATGTGGATGTCCCACCCCTGGTTCAAGACCAGGCTGGATAGGGCTTTGAACAATGTGGTCTGGTGGGAGGTGTCCCTGCCCATGGCAGGGGGGTTGGAACTTGGTGATCTTTAAGGTCCCTTCTAACCTGAATCATTCTATGATTCTGTGATTCTATGATATGTGGTGATCCAAAGTGGCTTTCAGCAACCTTAACTCATGTTTTCAACACAGTTCCTTGATGAATTCCTGGAAATTCAGATTGTTATTGCAGGTGAGGCAAGGGGAGGGTGAGAACAGGACCAAATGCAAGCGCCTGGTGGAGGGGGATGTACTGCTTCCTTGTGGGCAGAGAGACAGTAGCAGAGAGTGGATGGGAGCAGTGGTGATGGTGGTGGGTGGCTTCTGGATGCAGACTCTACACCTCTTCACGCCTGGTGTGCCTTTCTCTGCTTCCTACCCCCAGGGAAGGTGTAAAACCAAAGTTGCAGCACTTGTAGAGTACACATCTATAGTAAAGATCTGACACCAGAGGTAGTCTTTGGCACAAGGCACTGAGGGCTGGGAGCTGCCCTTCTGACTCTGCTGCCAGCCATACTCAGTCCACATGCAGAACCTGCCTCATTATTTATTCATTGGCATCAAAAGTGTTGCTCTGCAGTGTGAAATGCATAGTTGAGACAGCCTTGAAAGTAAATAGCTTTCCACACTTGCTCGTACACCTAGGCAACATCACTAGATCATGTTTTTAGAATTTGTGCATTGCAATTTATTATGTAAAACAGAGAAACGTTTGAGCCAGCTGGGTATAAAAGGGTTTCAAACCATCAGAAATACATTCTCTTCTCATCATTATCCATAGAAACAGAAAATTACTTAAAAAAAAAAACCAACCCAACCCAAAATCTTTCAAAAATAATTGCAGCTCATATAGAAACCAAGCTTTCAGAAACCATTTTTTTGTTTCATGACTCCAGGTTTTAAGGACTGTTGTATTAACTGAGAAATGAAATCCCAAGTCTTAGCTTTGCTCTCATTTTATTAGTGTGATATAGTGATAATCTCACAAGGACCCTAATAAATATATGAGAATAATAATAATAAAAAAACCCAGCTAAATGAGGGATCTGAAAATGTTCTAGCCCAGTGCTATTACATAGGTCTTATGCTTTTTTTCTGCCTGTTCCATAATAGGATCTTTTGCAAATTCTTCTCTCAGCAGGTTTTGAACGTGAACTTGCATTACTATTCTTACAAAATAATAAACAGCTTTGGGCTATAAAATCTCTTAAATTGTTTTCCACAGAAGGGATTTGCATGCTGACTCATTCCTACTATATTTATAACCTATCGCCAAACCACAGCAACTGCAGGATTCCTAATAAAGCTATGGAAATTACATGCATTGCAATGGGAGTTGAATACATTTACATTTGTAGTATTTTACCATTTCAAAATTTATGGCAGATTACCTTGTTTGTGCATGTCTGGACTTTAATGGTTATTTTTTATAGCAGAAAATAGTAGTTTATGGTGGTATTCCCAGTAGAAGGTTTTTATGAATCCACCATATGGAGTATTACATAAAACTAAACTTGTATCAGCGGTGATTTTATGTAAAGTAAAATAGTGAACATTACCAAGAATTTGTGATTACAGAAAATATCAGAAAACTTGAAATTTTATGAATGTGATTTTTTTCCCAATGATTTTCAACTTGTACTAATAGCAGTCCAAATCCCCGTGTTTGTTTTCATGCAGGAAAGATCACCATTGTCTGCAGCAAATCCTGGGCATCTCAAGCAAACAACATTTACTGCAGCTGACCTTCCCTCCCCACCACCTCCCTTTAAGGTACCCTTCATGAAGTTGTGGTGTTCGGAACAACAGAGATATGTGGTGATTTATGCAGTAGAAGACTGAGCAAATCTAGAAAGTTTTCCCATTTTTCCAAACAACCATGTCTATCAGTCTGTATTTTGTAATCACAGCTGCTTTTTTTTTGGCACTGGTGGTAGAAGACAGTCTTCTACATGTGCCTTTGTATAAATAGAGGGAGAAGGGTTCTGCTGTCAAAAACTGCAGGCAGGAAAAGTATCACGGTTCCATAGGAGAACATGAAGACGAGGAAAGCTGTTTTCATGGAAACATGTGTTTGCATAAGTATTGACATGAGGAGACTCTACAGAGCTTTCTCAAAGAGCACCTCCTGGATTTGGGAGCCATTCAGCCAGAAAGAAGAAATGTGCCATGAAAAGTATGTAACCATTCACACCGAGAGAGCAGCAGATGGTGCAGCCATGAAGCATTGTCACCGCCAAGAGCCCGGCATGTTCTGCAGGCTGAAAGGTATCAGACTCATTAATGAAGCAAGCACTTGGGTAGACAATGTCTATGAAAAATCTATATATGCTTGCGAATAAATTGTTAACAGGCTGAGAGTTTATATCTGGACTGTAAAGAAGATGGGAAGAGGATAGGAAGAAGAACCAGCTGTAGTATCCAAGCCTGTTTCTTTTGCTGGTCTCAAACCTGGCAAAAAATCCCAGGCAGTTTACAGCAGGTTTTGACCCAAGGCATGGTGCGTTAGTGATGGTGGCCCACTGCTTCTCTGCACTTTCCCAGTCCCCGCACAGCAGCTCACTCGTTGCACCAAACTGGTTTTGGAATGAGGGCATAAGGCCAGCTCTGTTCACTGCGGGGAGTTCACACCTAAAGCAAGCTGTGAGTTTTCTAGCAGTAGAAAAGGGTCAAATCTTAAAGAACAGTCCAACCCTTAGGACTGGGTAACCATTCCTGTAGAATAGCACCGAGAGCTACAGTATGGGTTTGCTATCTAGCTTTAGGGTAATTCATGTGAACAGTGCAAAATTTCCTATTCTTCCTCCTTGTCCCACAGAAATTATTCTTGCTTGAGAGAGTCTTAAAATCAGAGTGGATTTCAGATCAGTCTGGCACATGTATATCCTGGGTGGCTATCAACTTCTGAAAAATGTCAAGGTCAAATAGGGCCATTTTATCATCTTCATCATCTTTATCACTTTTTTAGAAGCCTGGTGCCTTTGCGTGCTCTTAGAATTTCCAGCATGTACCAGTGGAAAGGATGCTGTGTGAAAGAGAGCTAAGCCAGGCCTTTATTCTAGGAGAAATCCTCAGGTGGGGTATGTGCTCAGAGACCCAGAGCTGCTACTGTCACTATTCCCACCAGCTGAGGAACTGCCTCTTGGCCTCTCTACTTATGGGAATCACACTCTCTTTGCTTTTTCATTACCTGATGTATCATAGTCTTACAGCTGTCTTCCCTCGATCTAAATTGCACACTAATACTGTACATTATTGATTAAATGAGTCTACAAATGTCTTTTTAATACTGTATGGGTTGATCAGTCTTCTCAGTTAATGTACAGCACCTCCAGTGGGCTTTAAAACCTAGTGAAGCAGCTTTTTACCAGATCTTACTGGGAAAGCAAAAACTACGTGAGAGGTCACGCTCACACACACACTGAGGTACGTGTTTTGGCAGTAGGGAATTAGTTATGATTTCACTTGCTATGCTAAAAAGCTCCCTGTGCTCACAGTTTTGGATTTGGATAATCATAATTTCTGACCTACCTCGTTGCAACTAGAAGAATTTGTGGGAAATTGTATTCATACACTGCAGTGGCAAAGCTGCACTGTAGTACCGGAGTTAGTTTAGCAGCTCATTTGGCTTTTCCTGTGATTTTTTTTGGAGGAGAGGTTTCAAAGCTTTTCTTAACCTTTGTTTAGCTTTCTAAAAATTTTTACACAGGACTGTAATTACTACATTTCCCAAGTATGACATCTGATGGTAAAAATAATAGTATTCTGGCTGTTTCGAGTGATTCTTTGCGTTACAGGAGCATCTCTAGTTTCTGTCTCAACTAGTTAATTATTGTAATTTTCCTTTTGCTTTCATTTCTTAAATCTAAATTCGTCTTCATTCTTCAAATTCAATCTATATGCAAGTATTGAGCCATTTATAACATAGTAAGAAAAACGTGTTTGTGGTTTCAGGTCAGAGTTACATTTATCTGGTTTATAGAATTATAGAAAGTTGGGGTGAAAGGGCCTGGAGAGATCACCTAAATCCACCCCATTATATTTTAAACAAGGAGAGAAAAATGAGATTTTATATGCACACATTTCCTGGAATATGAATTTTAACTTAGATCTGCATTTCTAAACATTGCAGAAATGAAAACAGAGCTCTAGTCCAAAAGAAGGGGGCTTGTGAGTATATTTGTGATTTCTCTGTCCATTTCTCATGACGGGCTTGGCCACAGAGGCACAGATAAGATCAACCCAAAAATAGTTACCCTTCTTTGTCATTATTCAGATGGACATCTGCATTACCACCAAAAAAAACCCCAAACCCTCTGAATGAATTAGGTCAGTATGGGTACATTTAGCCAGTATAAAGTTTTGAAAAGCAATTAGTGTTTTCAATTCTTAAATGGTAACTGCAGTGGGAGGGGGCAGTTGCCCAGTGACTGGTGGAGGAGCCTCTTGGTGCTCTCCTTTGCGATGCTGGGTATGCCTTTGTGGTTTTTAGAAAAAACATGGAGAAGTGAACAGTGAGAAAGAGAGGAAGCCTCAAGACACAGCAGCAGATCTGAATGAAATGAGGTGGCAGCAGCTGAACTGGAGAGGTTAGGGAATTGCACAGCGGAAGGAATGATGTTGAGAAGGTGGCTGGTTGCTGCCCCGACTCCTGAGTGATGGGCAGCTCCAGAATCCACTTAAGTCTTAAAAGGCGGAAGATTTTACTTATACTTCAGTAAAGCAGCTTCTCCCAGGTAATCAGACATTTAGTTCCTTGTCATATCCTTTGAGCCATACTAGCAGTGAAAGAGTGATATTGCCACTATCATCCCTGATGATTCAGCAAGGAGCAGAACATGATAGCCCTTCTAACAAGGCTGTTACTCAGACATGTCACTCAGCGGCCACACTCTAACTGCTCACTGGTTCAGAGTGCTAATGCTCTGCATATTGTGCTTAATAGAATTTTAAATTATTTTGATTAAAGTGTCAAGGGATGAGGATTTAAGATTGATCAAAGCTACTTCCTTGTGCTGTGCCAGTTGCTAACCAGCCACTTCCAGAATGTTATTATGCAGGCTTAAGTGATATAACATTCAGACATAAGAAATATGAGGAAATATTTCTCCTAATTTCATACTGGGGGGCTGAGAGGGCAAGGAGGAAACTAAGGAGATACACATTTCTTACACAGTGACTGACTTGGAGTCCTGGTTCTTCTTTAATGGATGTTGCTGGGACCTTTACCATTGCCATCTATTCAATAGCAATTCAACCATGGATGAGCAATGACAAAAACCCAGTATGGAAAGACTTCGGTTCTTTGAGCAGAAACTGCAAATATTAAAACGAAGAAAATAAATAATAGAAGCTTGTCTGACTGTGAAGAGAGGTATCTGGACGCAGAGTCAGTCAGTACTAAGTTCTTGCTTTGAAGCTCACTGTGGGGCAGAGGTCTGATGTGATAGTTGGTTAATTATGGTAACAAAGAACGGAGACGATCCTGTCACGTATACCCTTCAGCTAAAACAAAGTGCTTCAGCATGCTTATAACTTCAAGTGTGAAAATAAATCCACTGAAGCTAATGAAGAAGAATATTTCACAGTTCTTAAACATGTTCTTCAGTCATCCTCTGAGTGGAACCCTAGAGTACACGGTGCCCAAATCATTGTCTCAGCTCGTGTGTTTGTTAATATTTTGACCTGAATCATCCAGTGGCCTGGACTGTGAACCTTTCTTGCTAAGAAACTTCTTGCTGCTTAGGCTTAAGGGGCATTAGCATAACCATAATCCATTCCAGTCCTATTCTCTGCTTTGTTTCTAAAATAAAGCATAAGACTCTGTACAGATCTTGGTATGGCAACTCATGAACTGATAATTCCTTAAGATCTCAACAGAATTTACATCCGCATCTGTAAATGACTGTGTGGCACTTTATGATAGAATATCCCAGGCCAGACTGGTTGATACGCTCTAGTTGCTGATGCTGATTTAACAATGCAAAGCAGTGATAAACTCACCTTAAGTGGTTGGTTAAATCAGTCTACAGTCACCCTGAGTCACTGCACTGCTGAAGCCACCTCTTGCACTACATAGTTAGGTTGTTTAGAAAAGTGCTTTCTAGAATGACAAATTTGCTGTGAAATAACATTGTCTTCTCCTTGGTGTAACCTGAAGAATTATAATTCCTGAAGCTGCTACTGACTAAAATTATTCCAATAGAAGGAAACGTTCTACTTGCTGTTCTGTTCAGCAATTAAGTGTGAACTGTAGTAATAGAGACCATTTGCCTAAAATAGGATTCATTTAGCTCAATGATTACCAGGCTATTTATTGTTTGCTGAGTAAATCTCAGAATAAAATCAGAATAATAGCTGATGTTATGAAAATTGTTTAATAGAATAAATTAAATAATATAAAAGATCCAGAAGCTGAAATTGAAAACATATGGTGAAAGTCCATCCTGATGGTTCTCAGTTTGCATGAGTTGGTACAACCATGTCTGTGGTCTGTTGCATAACATGTAGGGAGCAGGGAAAGAACGTTTCAAGTACAGCCATGTTTTCCTGTAGTCCCTTTTGTAATAGTTCCTCAAAGTATTCTTTCAGAGAAACAACAAATCTGAGTCCTTCATATCAATCTACAAAAAATTATACCTACCTATTGTTGCGTGATACAAAATCTCTGCTTATGCATCCTCCTCCAGCCATAGAACAGAGTCTGGAGGGCTGAAGGCAGCTGATGTATGAGTTTCATCCTGTTTCCAGTAGGGACGTCCAGGGCTGCAGCCATTTAACAGACAAATGAATACACAGAGCCATTGAAACGAATTAAATACTCATGCATGCGTTTAACTGCAAGTACATGACTAATCTTTTTGACTCCGGAGGCAGCAAGGCATAGATCTTAAGCAGGTACTTAAGAATGTGGTTGAATGGTGATCATAGAACATTATTTCTTTCATTGGAGTGTTAGATGGTGTAATTGTCATGGGGATTATCACTCCTATGTGGAAAGCAGAAGAGCAGGGCTGTGGTCACACTGCCTTCCTTGTGTACTGTCACCGTATTCACCACACAGTGGTATTATTCTTTGTGACCAGTTTGGATCACCCATAGGAGAGACCATAGAGTAAATAATATGATGACTCTTGTGAGTTGCCAGAGTTGGCCTGACACTGGGAATGAGAAAGCTTACATAAATGGAAATCAGGGAAAACAAAAGGATTTGAGAGCCGGGGGCCCTTTGAGTAGAAGCAACACTGGTTTTTTGTGCTGTATTTCACCATAAGGAAGAACTTCCATCCCTGCACACAAGTCAGGGTGCAGTGAGCTCCAGGTCAGAGCTAAGTTGCCACTGTGGCTACTGCTGGATCAATACATACCCTGTGGCTGCTGCCGTTGAAAGTACTCAAATTCCTTGTAAGCCAGGACAGATCTGCAGGTACTGGGTTGAATCAATGGAGGCATTGCCCAGCATACATGGATGCCCCTTGGCTCCTGGCATAACCAGGGAGCTAATGCTGCAAAGGCAAAGAACTTTGCTAGGGAAAAAGTTACGCCATAATTTACAGAGTAACCTTTACACTGTGAGGAAAAGGATTTTTCATAGAGACAAAAGGCAAAGACCTGGATCTCATAAAGGAACTTTCCATTCCTTTAACTTCTGTCCCCATTTAAATGAAATAGGGGGACCCAATCGCAGCCAACAAAATTAGCTAAAAGCTACTCATAATAAAGACAGAGATTTCAACGAAATCGAATCCATATATTATCTCATAGGAATGGTTGCCTAAAGTTAATTTCCAGGTTAATAGACTGTTATTGCCATTTTCAAATAAAGCAATTAAAAGTAATATTCTTACATTACTGATAAGGAGGATCACACTGCATTAGATTTTCAGCTTATTCTGTTCAATTTTCTTAGTCAAAGAGTATCTAGTACAAATTATTTTAGACAAAAGTGGAAGAAGTCTGCCCATAAAAAACCCCAGAACACTCTGACTTGAAAGATGGATTTTTTATTTAATTTTGAGGTAGTAAACTCTACTCATTAACTTTTGAGATGTGTAAAAAGTATTTTCTATCTAAATATACTTTGCTTTTATCAGTTTTTCTGAACTAAAAAGCAGAGGTAAAATGAGATGTTAATTATACACCAAATGTGTTTTGCTGTAGATGTTGAATGCTCTCAGTGGAGCATGTGTAATACCTTAAAGCATAATCTCTTTCACAAAAGCTTTTGGTAGAAACTTCTTGTTCTTTACTGCAAGAAGACCTACACCATATACACAAAAATCTGATCTAGAAGAAACAATATAATTTCTCAGGGGGAATTAGCATAAGGTGCGAACTAGGAAACATTACTTTGCCCTTGTAAAATGACATAACTGTAACATATGTCCCACTCCGATTAGAAATTGTCTTTTTCAGATTATCATCATATCAGCCTATACTTCTGAAAGCAAATTTGACAGATCTGGGGCAAATTTAAAAGGAAAGGAGACAGCTGGCCCTAGAATTTATAAGCAGGCATTAATTTTTCAGAGAGGATATTTTTTATCTGTTTGAAGAAGACAAAGAGCTAAGCAAATCCCCCTTACTCATGCTACTTTGGTGGATAAATGCAGATGTGTTTCATCGCAGCAAAATAACTTTATTCAGCTACTTTGAGGGACTTACTAGACTAGAGCAATACAAAATTTCTGACTTGACATTGTTTCTGTCTGGTGAAATTTCCTCCTCATTTACTATTTCTCTAAGGTGACTGAACTAGCAGAAGAGCTTGTTCCACTGCGCTGGAAAAGTTTTACTGAACAGGGTGATTTGATCTTGGCTGCAGCCAGCCATCAGTCACAGGCCACGCAGGGAATCCTGACCTGGGAATGGACCTTGTGGTGATGAGAACCTGATGTTTCTGTGTCTTCATGGATCTACAGCACAGGTTTGGAGTGAAGCAAGAGGGAGTCGGTTCCTGACATTCCTGTTCACAGGCCTCCAGACAGTCTTTGGATTTATGGGAGACATTGCTCAAACATCCCCCATGCCAGCAAACCTTTTCATCCCTGAGAAAACACCTGTGGCTCATGTTTAATCCTTAAGACCTGTGAACGTTTTGACACGTGCCTAAATAATGCTTCACTTTGAAAGGTATAAAAAATGACCTTATAGTGCAGCCTTCCCAGTCACTGGCATGTATTCACCAAGTGGGGCAACATAAATAAGAAAGTGCCAAAGGTCTCTGTTGATTTCAATCATTCTAGGATATTAAGTCCTTGATAAAATTCATCCTCTGGGATCTGATTCAAAGACTCAGATGCGAAATACACCTGTCTTCAGGGGATCCTGGGCCCAGCCCATGCCAAGCAAAAATAATAGCAAAGCCAGACTAAGGACTGCTGATTTAAAGCACATGCTACGCTGCTCAGTGGCACTGAGGAGGGACGTAGGAGAGTGAATTTCTCAGTCCCAGTGAAGTTGTGTTTGAAGGGCACGGGGTACTTTCAGGTTGTGCTGTACTCAAGGAGGTGGCATTCCTTCATCCCCAAAGGCCAGCTCAAGACCTGTGCTCTTCTTAGCTTTTGCATCAAACTTTCTTTGACAGTGTAAATTGTAGGTTTGTCTTTGGGCCGGGTCTTGCCAGAGGGAAAGGACGATGCTGAACAGGACATAGACTGACTTCTGCTCCTCACAGAGCCTCAAAAGCATATGAGGAACATGAACGAGTACCTCTCACTGTCAGCAAGTGACACTTTGCCTTTCAGATTAACATTTTTAATTAAAATGGGCATTTCTGGTCCGAATATTGGCAGCCACAGGACTGCTGAAATGTGACATCATTTATGACTCTAGCAATAAGTAGTTCACTGTCCATGATCATAAAACAGATTCCAGTCTTGATTTGATATTGATTTAACAGTCAGCATAAGTTTGCCCTTTAAGATTAAACAAAATATGTCAGGCTGAAGCATTAACAGTATTTTTCCTCTGGATTTCTCCGTGCATATTTCCTCCAGTTCTTCCAAGCAATGATGCCCAGCAGAGAGTGAACTTCAGACCTTCATCCTGTAACACCACTTTTCTGGAGCAGCTGTTCCTGTTATCATGCCCTGCCCCATGCAGTGCAATCCCTTTCAACTCCTGTTTGCCCCAAACACAGACAAAGGCCATTTCTGACAGAAGTTTTCTGTTACAGTAATTGCCCAAGATCAGGGAATCCAGTCTTCATTTCTTTCTGCAGACGCACGACTAGTTTCTAGCCCTCTGCTCAACTCTCCCTCCCCAGCCATCTCTTTTCTAATGGCTTTAGTCTATTCTTGCAAGTCTCATTTATTTTCTTGCTTCTTTTTGACATGGGTTATACCACACATGACCTCTGATTTGTCTGTCTCTGCCCCCATGTTTCTGATATTCATTAAGGAGATGTTCACTTTTCCAGCTCTGCTTTTCCCCTTAGTGAGCTACACTCAGAGACTCACATCAATGTCTCTTTTAATGGAAGTTTCTTACTCCCATATCTGAATTTAATCTTAAGTGTTTTTCTTCCTTTCTGTAGCTGTAATTCTCCTACCATCTTTTGTCCCTTTGTTTAAAAAGTGACCAAAACCATGCAATAACCGTTTTTCTTTGACGCACAGGAGGCACCTTGTCTTTTCAGGAGAGCAGCTGATCCCATGAGAACTCCAGAATTACACTCAAAATGACTTTTCTGAGATCAAGTGAGGTCAGATTTGGCAATTTACTGATGTTGTGAGCTAAAATATCCTGATAACAGTATACAAGATTTTTCTCAGTGCCACCTCCAAGCCTAAATCCTTACTTATAATAAAAGACAGAGGCAACGCTGTGACCTGACACAAAGCTTGAATACCCATCTCTGGTACAGTTCTTTGAGAGGCTGTTTTGGAAGAGCTGAAGAGGAAAGGATCTTTTCTTTTAATTGTAAAGATGTGGCAGTTTGCAAGATTTGTATTCATACTGTATTGTGCAGGTGGGATGGGGAGACTCCTGGGACATGTAATGCAGTTCAAATGCTTTTATTTTAGTTTTTCATTAAATATCAGGACTGCTGAAAATACAAGATAATATTATGGTACATCTACAATATAAATGGAAGTAAATGAATACATTAGCAAATTGTCTACTTAAACATATCTTGCCCTTGCATATGTCCGCCCTTGCTACCATTTTCTTTGTTTACTGCAGTGAACTGGGATTAATTTGATCAGACATTTTAAATCCAGGCCTGGCTAGGAGTGCTGGCTTTCTGAACACAAAAAGTAGTTGCCTCTGGGTCAGCATGCAGAAGCTTATGGGTGAGAAATGTGTAAACTCCACTTTGGTCCTCTGCTTATTCCCATTTTAAAGTCATAGGTGAAAGCAGCTGTTTTGGGATATTTTCCTGCCACATGTGTTACAGATTTTGGAAGCAGAGCTGACTTTAAATAAAAGCTTTGTGAAAATTTGGTTGATTTTCACTGGTCAGGGTGGAAAGTATGGAAGTGGCAAAGAAACAATATAATCGGAGACAGAGGGAAACTACTTGACTGTAAAATTATTTCTACTTTAATTCCCCCTGCTGTTTAGACTGCAGAAAAATCCCTGTTGGTGATTGCAGTGCAGGGGCTTTGACCCCAATGGGCAGTGTGTTTGCTCCCTGTGGCTCAAGACTTTTGGTTGTCACTGCTTTCAGTGGCATTCGCTCACGTGCTTGTTTGTGCCACTGCTAATGTCCAGTCCATAGTCACTACTGTTGAAGCTGGGGGCTAGAAAAAGCTAATTGCACCTAGAAATTTCTTCCCAGACAAGGTTTAAATCCATTTTGATGAACTTGGCTTCTGGGCCCAGAAGTGATACCTTACCCCCACTACCTGCAAGCAAACCAGGTGTCATTCGACTGTTCCACATCATCTACATTTTCCCCAACTGGTGAATAAGTTTAATTTTGTCCCATGATTACCCAAAAGTGATTTGCAAAAGCATGGGCCAATACTGATACTTCCATCATCTTGGACTGATGACAGCCTGCGATTTACATGCAGCAATGTGGTTCTGAGGGATCTCAGGACCAGTTGAAAATAAAGGTTTAATGATTGAATTATATATTCTCTTTCTATGATAGAAAATAATGTAAGACAACTGACTCGGCTATCAGACAGATTACATAAGCCCAAGTTAAGTGGTAGAATAAAAATGAGTGATATTCCTCCTTGACTTAAATACAGCACTAAGTAGTATGCCCTTGAATTCAGCATAAAGCAATTTCCTCCTCCTTGGTAACAGCTAGGGGGCATTCCGAATGCAAATAGAGTCAGCTTTGCATTTTTAATATTTCTTATATACATAATTCACTGCCTCAGTTTAGAAACGTTATTGCTACCTCTTCTGTGCATTTAAATTATTTTGCACCTCTGAACTTTCATATTAACTTTAATGTCAGCTCTTAAAATGCGTTTTTTACAGGCAAGCTTGTGCTTATAGCTCTTGAAATTCACAGATTGCACGAATGTGCATCCAGGCACAAATACACTGTACTGTTTAACCTGTGTCCTTCCATTGGGACATGGTGGAAGGGTTTTTTACTAACTGTGGGGTTATACCGAAGCCCTACAAATCAATAGGTAACAAATGGGAGCAAACCAAGTGCAATCAGGATTAGAATATCGCATTTGTGTGCGGTCTACTCTACATACATAACCCATAGGCATAATGAAAAGTCTAGCCGATCAATAGGAAACAATGCTTTTTCTAGGAAGCTTTGAAGAAAACAGAGCTTGCAGATGGAAGCAGATACCCACAATGGGAGGAAATCCATCCCCATGCTAATGCGGGATTAATTAATGCATTGCACGAAGGCAGGAAGGGTGAGATGGTTCTGAGCAAGCTTTACTTCATTGCATGTTTCAGAAGCGAGAAGTGGTCCTGGCTCTCTCCTGTGGCCATGAGTGCTCTTGAGAAATTTTTCTCCTTGCAGGAAATGGAGATGAAGATTTACAGCATCTTGCTTGACTAGTCAAACTTCCTCAATCGCAGGCTGAAATTGTCAACTACTTGAAACCACAGTCTCAAGGAGGTAGCTGGGTGACAGCTTTGCTCATCTCTCTCAAACTGTTTGTGAAGGCACAGCTCTGTCTCTTCCCCATGTAGGAAACAGTGCCAGAAATATTGTCCTATTTATGGAGAATGAATAGGGTGATCTCATCTCTTTCTCTACCCAATCCCTACCAGACCAGAGTGATCACATGCGAAAAATATATGGAACCTGTACTGTTTCCCTGGATGCTTCTCCTAAGAGTGGCAAAACTCAACCAGACTGAGTGACAGCGTTTTGAGTGCTGACAACTGTACAGTCAGCATGGCTGGCACTCAGACTATAAACTGCACTTTCTAACTAAGAGAGACTATAAACAAAAGATATGGCCAAGTTGTCTGCTGGTTTGATTCCACTGACTGTTTCTCAAAGAAAATTCAATTTGGAAACTAAAAATCAAGACTGCTGCCTTCTGCATTGCAATCAATAGTAGATGTCCTGCCTCTAACTATAATTTCCCATCAATTTACGTCAGAAAAATCCATTGGGATTGATGGAAAATCCACCCCCAGCTTGCACAGATATTGTGTACTTCACAGAGGCTGCTGTAGCTCTGCAAAGTCAATGCAGGGGTCATTGCACAGTCACAGGGATGCCGGCAAGAGTCTGAAAGTGTTTCCTGGCTGCAGATGAGAGCCATGTACCAAAGCTGGTGACTGCTGCTAAAAACTGTGACTGAAACGGAGATTGATTCTTGCCTTATCGTGCCCTGGCAGTCAGCAGCTTAGAGCCCAGTCCTTCTATCTTTTCCACTGAATGGATGGTGGTCTCAGTCTCCAGTTTGATTTCTCTCCTCAGCTGAAATAATTACTACTGAGGAAGTTAATAGTGGGAAACAAATGAGTTCAGAGCAGTTTACACTAATGTTACTGGTGGCACTGAGTGACAGAAAAAAACACCCTTTGACTTACAGAGTGGACAGCTGTGAGAAATCACTGAGACAAGGAGGAGAGGGCTCTGCAGAGCTGGTCTAGCTGAAACCATAACTTGGGACGTGTATGAGACTGTGTCACATGTCATCAGTGTGCAAGGGTCCCAGCAGTGCCCACTGCAACGCACAGGGAGCTGTGGCTGGAGCAATGCGAAAAGCTCATGGTGCTGCTGGGAGATCCTGTCATAGAATCATAGAATCATAGAATCATAGAATCATCTGGGCCGGAAGGGACCTCCAAAGGCCATCTAGTCCAACCCCCCTGCAGTCACAGGGACACCCCCAACTAGACCAGGTTGCCCAGGTCATCTGACTGCACTGCAGGCTATTCACCCTATTTGATGCAGGACAAACAGGCAGGGCAACTAACTTTGTAATTGCAGCAGCTTTTTCACAAATGAGAAGCTGACTTCAGCCTGTTTGGGTTTACTGGACAAACAAAATGAAGAAAAATAATTCAATTTGGATTGAATCAGTAGTTACTATTACTACTTTAAATGGCAAAACAAATGCCCTCCTTCAATCTCTGCCCTAATAAAATGGATTCATTTAACACAAAATGTCCTACCTGAGATGCAGAAAGAAAATCCAAACAAAATAGAAGTAGCTGGTTTTGAAGCCCTTGTAAGAGAAAGCCTTGGGCTAGACTCATGCTGACGACCCAGTAGCCTGGTGGCTAGGACACTCACCTAAAATGTGGAATTTGGATTCAGATCTGCTCCTCTCCCTGAAGACAGTCACAGACCTCTGTCCTTAAGGAAAGCCTTTGTTACCTGTGTGGGTAGAGGGCATGGAGATAAGGCTGTTTGCCAGTTTGGGGGCAACATGATGGGTTTCTTTAATTAATGCTGCTCTGAATAAATTGTTGAAAACAGGATCCATATCTTTCACCTTTAGCTGAATATCCTGTCAACCAAGATAGTTGTTTGCTAATACATTTGGAGGAACAGGAACTCTATCTTTCAGCATATGTGCTGTATAAGAATGAAATTTCTCAGCTAAAGCTTCATATGAAAATCTGGACAAATTGATCAGCTTTCTTCTTAGAATTGGTTGGAATTGGTTAAAAAGCTCCACTCTGCTTTGCAAGAGTTTTGAGAATAAATTACAAGTACAGAAAAAACTTAGTGCAGACTTTGGTGTATGTAACGCTGCATTCTTATTATTTATTAATTTTTTTTTTGTACAGCAGTGTGTGACATAGCATTTGTGTCTGGTTGTACTGATAGCCACTGTGTTGAGCCACAGAAAAGCCAGTATTTGTGCCAGATGTTAAGTCCCCCTCTGTCTGTGTCTCCTTATTTCCCTCTGCTTTAGAAAAAGTTGGAATTCTTCAAAGAGTGACCTCCTAAGGCACTGTCTCTCATCTTATTTATTTCTTGATTCTGCTGTCGTTCATTACATTAAAGGTTATTTTTTTAATGAAGCAGTGTGGGTAGAGAGAAATAACTTTTACCTTCTGTTCTAATTGATGAATGATGTGTGAACTAATCAGAAAGCTTTGCTATAGCCACCATTAATGCAACAGATGTATGTGGCTCAGGAGAGATTTGTTGAACAGCTTCAACCTTTAAGTGCAGAGGATAAATGGGTGGTGACATCATTATACCTTGACAAATAGAAATTATATCATTCTCTTTTTTTCATTACTGATGGATGATTTATTTCTGTGGCTTCCATTTTCATAAGATCCATTCATTGTCTTGAAAGTTAAAACCTTTAAAATTGCAATATGCAACTAAAGTGGTCATAATATTTTGCACATGATCTGCAGCACGTTGCCTTTGGAGCTTGTCTCCTGAAAGCCACTTTTAATGGAACACTACTATGATACTCAGTACAGTAAGACAAAAAGAAACATTTGAAATTCAAACTTGGTTTCATTTCTCAAGCAGCCACAAAACCAGCATGTAAAGAGTCAGTGGACACTTGCTGTGGTTATATGGCATCTGCATCAGTTGCTGGAGGATTTTATTTTTGCAATGAACTTGAACCCTGAGAAGAGAGAGGGTTGTTCTCCACAGGAGTTCTGTGCCATAGCAAACAAGCAAATGTTCCCCTCTCACCCATATCGCACCAGTATATTTTGAGGTCTTGCTTTGTTTGATTGCATTTCTCATATAGTCACTGAGATGGATCAGAATTTCCCTGAAAATTTCAGTTATTCCTGAAGATTGCATTTTTTCCACTCTTTCTGCAACTTACAAATCAGAAACTAAAAATAAAGTGTGCGTCTGCTTGGATAATCTATTTCCCCAGAACAGATTAAAATGACAGAATAAATCTTAGAAGTTCTTGGAAGAGCTCTGAATGAATTACAACAAGAGATGAAAACAAGGTGAGTATTGCTTGGCTAGGACCTAAATGAGGGAATTAAACTGATGCTGTGTCAGGATGAAGTTTGTAAAATAAAATAGGGGTCACAAGCATGTACTACAGAAGTATAAAGAGCAGATTAAAGGTGACATTTCTGCCAGAAGACCAGGGGAAAACAAGAGATCAAGGTTAGTTAGAAAAGAATGAAAGTCAGGAACACAAAGTTCATATAGAAGATCTCATTGGGTGCTGGCAGGGTTTTCCTGCCCTCAGCCACAGCTTGGAAAGCAAGGGCTGAACAAGTGTTCATCCTTGTACCCTGGGGAGGGGGCAGGCAGGTCATGGATAATATAGGCTTGCAAGTTCTCTGCTTCTTCAGGTGCTAGGCAGGAGCTTGTAGGCCAAAACTTTCTTTCATGAGAAAACCTTGAAAAAGAATCCCTGTCCAGATGATGTGATGCGATGTGATGTGATTGATGTGATGTGATGTAGTGTGGCCCTCAGAAAAGCTGATGAGTTAGTCCCAGCATGCAACCCATTTTGAAGAGTTCCATGGCCCAGCAAAAGCCCAGGCTGCCCCTGCTTATGATGCCACCAGCATCACTGCTGCTCCTGCCATGAATGGTAACTGGAAAATAACAGTGCAGGACTCCTGTTCTGGGGATGCTCTGCTGAAATTTAATTTAAGTAAGTGTTTATGTATGTCTATATATGGTTTTAGGAGGCAAATCTTAGTGTTCTTCTTGCTGTCAACAAGCTGCCTTAAAAATGGTCTGTTATCCTAAGTGCAAGAAAAGGAATGAATATGCAATTTAATGTAAATATAAAAAGCTTAATCACTATCACTAAACAAAAGCCACTACACTAAGCTTCTGAAAAAGTTATGCTTAGCTTCACCAGAAGCAATGTATTTGCTTCAGAAAGAGCAGTGAAAAAAATTTGTTGCGTTTCACAAGAGAACGGGGAGCAAATGATCATTCAGGTCCCTTCTGGCCCCAAGATCTATGAATCTAGGAAATGATGCCTCATTTCACAATCTAAGTCATTAAAAACACGCTTCCATTATTGAAGTAATCACATTTCTTGGAAATATGGCTACTATCTGCTAAGATGATATACCAGATGATCAGTGTTTTATTGAAATTCATGAAAATAACAGTGTTTGTTACCAGAATTATTCTTTTTTATTATTTCTCCAAGCTCATTAGAACTCCAAAATTTAGAAAATCACTCAGTGTTATAATATAAAAATGACATAAATTAATGCATACCAAAGTAGTTCCTTGTGTGACCCCCTTTCCCAGTGAGAGCTAGAAAGGCATGAAGAACTCACAGAAAGGGAGAGGTCAGAGGATCAGAGTCATGTATATACACCTGAATAATGCATACAAAAAGAATTTTTGGGGAAAAAGAGGTGCTAATCTTTAGTTAGTACTTTTAAATCATCCTAGATACATTCCAAAATACTTCTCAATATTTTCTGAATACTGGGATCACTCCCATCATACAGCTTTCTAACTGGAGGCTGCATCCTTACCCTCCGCACAACGTGGGCACCATGGGGCACAGCCAGATTTCCAACAATCGTGTTCTCTAACCTTACAGCACTGTCTAATTTTTTCTATTACATCCTCTTACATTTTGCTGTGAAAGACAGAAAGGTGCTCTAAAAACCTCAGCAACAACTTAAAGAGATACTGCTCAATTCCTACGTACAATAAATGTGTCTTTACAAGACACACATCTCTTTTAGTACGTAAACCAATTCGACTTGAATTTCTTTGATGGTGCTGTAAAACATGACTAATTAAACACATCTGATGAGCCTCCCAATGAGCTCAAGTGTTGGTACTGAAAACTAGCATTTACCTTCCTATGCATGAGGCTGTATTGGCACAAATTCTTCTTCACAGAGGCACTTCTAGGTAAATAATAAGCTCAACCAGAGAAGATGAATAAAGAAAGAAAGTAATTTTTTATACTGAATGAGTACAAGGTAGGACTGAAGTAAATGAAACAATTTGCTTGAGAAAGTGGGTTCAGTAGAAACTTCTGGTTTTGATGAGCTGTCTCTCCAAAGAACTGGATGTGCTTTAACAGTATCATTTCTGATTTATCTGCTGTTGCCAGATAAATTTTCTTCTGGGGGGAAGAGAAGAATTCTCTTTATTTAATGTACCATGTCTGGAATGTGGACTAGATTCAGCTACATGTCGCTTATAATTATTTATGTAACTTATTAATCACTGGGCTGTCACTCAGCTGTTTATAAAACACAAAAGAACACTTGGAGCCTGAAAAATTACATTTTTCCTCCCCTGCACCTCCCCAAAGGCCCCTCTGCACTTCTGAGGAGACCTCCATTTAAATGAAAATCTGTTGCCCAGTCTAAATAACAAGGAACTCTGTAATGATAATTTAAAGAACACGCTTGTACTTTGTGCTTGGGAATTGAATGATTTGCTTTAAGATGCTGTAAAACTTCCCTTTCAACTTTTCTGGCTGATGTCCTTGATTCATCATTTAGTTTTTTTCCCAAATGGGGCACGGATAGTGTTCCCCTCTTGCCTGCACAGCAACTTGTTTTTGCCCATACTCAATACTTGGGAAACCACAGCATCTCCCAGATTGCTACCTGTGGGTTGTGCCTGCTTGAAACTGGCCAAATGCATTCAAAAGTCAGGATGTGTATACACAGACATGCACACACTGACGCACACTCTGGTTTCACACATCTCGTTTCTCCTACAACCCTTTCTGTGATGAGTTAGTGTGCATGGTTTTGTGCCGCTTGTTCTCGAGCTCCTGTGTAGAGTAGCTCACAGCTTGTCTTTCAGGAGAAGGTGCCTTTCCAGTTCATGGAGACTATCATCCAGGCTTGTAAGTGTACACAGAAGAGCAATGACTCCATTCAGCTGAATTACATTTAAGATTTGATTATGAATGGCATTTTTGAGGCAGGCTATTCATCATTTGACGTTCTGTGTGGATCTCAGTGTCTTGAAGCTTCATAAAGGCAATTCATTAAACAGCTATAGCCAGACCAGGAGGTGACTCAGCGAGCTGGGTGAAAGCCAGTGGCTGGCACCCACTGCTGGACTTGGCATTCTTGCGTTATTGCCTTGGGCTGCAGTATGCCAGCAAGGTGCTTCTCCTTTGGGTGCCTCAGTTTAGCCAGCAGTGTAATGGTTATACCGGTATTTACCTGCCTTCTCACCCATTTGGTGGGCTGACTAGCAACATGTTTTCAATCTTTGCATGAAAGGCTCCACATTAATCCATGCCACAATTTGCTTTGTTTGCTTCTACCATTAAAATTACTTGTTTCCCCCAAAGATCTGCCATCTGTCACTATTCACCTTTTACATTTTATGCTCCACAGCTGAGCGAACACCAATGCCTGAGGAATCCCATTTCCCATTATCAGCCATTGGAAGTGCCCTGAGGTTGGGGCAGTTGTGAAGTCTCGGTCCTGGTTAGATTCCCTGGGACCCCAGGGCTCACTCTGCCTTGTTCTCACTGCAGCTGATAATAACATTCTGGGGTTTTCATTGTAGGGGTTGCCTGGTCTTAAAAAAATATTTAGTTCTGTTTTCTCCTCATTGCCACAGTCTGCAGGAGGCAACGTAGAATTGTAGGAGGGAGAGGCAGAGAGACAAGGCACTGCCGGAGCGGATGCAGGCAGCAAAGTGGGGAACCACTCTGTGCTGTCTGCACGGGTATGGATATTGCGGGATCATTGGGTATCTTTTGTCTGCACTTGACAAAGGAAAGGGGCAGACCCTGGGTGATGGCCGGGACATGCAGCTGCGAGACGCAAGCCACTGGCTGAGCAGCCACTTGCAAATGATTTTTGTGTTTTCATAATCTTTATGAGTAATATCCTGCCAAAGTCTCATCAAAAGTTATTAGTCCCTCCATAAACTGGTACTTCAATATGTAAACTTGCCTTGTAATTAATTTTATGAGCTATGCCCCTGGCACCACAGAGCTCTTATTTCATTTTAGGAGCATAATTGATTAGGCTTCCTGTAGCTATGATGTAGACCAAGGATGTCGCCACCAAACAAGGAGTAATTTGTGACAGCTCATTTGTGAGGAGATGCCTACTGTTTGCCAGCGTTGAGCATACATAGGGCAAAGCAAAATATTTTGCATTGCTACTGCTGTGCCCTGCTTGATGTTAAAAAAAACAAAAGGAAAAACAAAGACACTATCTAATTATACAGGCAAATTAGTAAGGTTAATTAGTATATATTTGTACAGCAGGTGTTATTCTCCACTATGAAGTTTTTTCTTCTCCACTGAATTCCTTTGAAGATGTTTGTCTCACTATAGCATCAGATGACATTCCAATTCAGGCAACTAGATTTCCTTCAGTTTCAGTTGTATCAGGGTTTTTTTCTACTTTCTGCAACTGTTATGGCACAATAAAATCCTTCTCTCTGATATGCCTTTTAGCAATCACAGTGTCCATCTTGATGACAATGGTTTGGTAATAAGATTTCCCTTCTTTTCTCTCCCTGTTTAATATGTGAGTGAATGTTACCTGAGATAAATACATCGGGCACTCAGGTGGTATTAGCTTAATAGATGGCTAGCATCAATGAGGCAATATTTCCTGTGGATAAGGTCAAAAGGTCTTTGTTTTCTATCAATTAAAAATAGGCTCATATAGGACAATGCATGTAAGTAATAAAGACATAATATGTATTTGTGTGGCCATAAGAAAAGGAGTGGGGTTATTCATAGACCACTGATCATAGCTGAAGTATCATCCTGACCCCAACAGAAGAAGAAAAAAAAAAAGCTATTATTTCATTCTTTCCATATCCTGCGTATGCTAACTGGAGAAGTGAGCTGAATGTCCACGAGAGGCAAGTCCTAGGATGCTGCAGCCCCTTAAAGCCTGTAAGTCCAAGGTTGGAACTAGAAGTGTCTGGTGCTTGCTGCCTCTCCAGGGGAAGCTTTGTACTGCTCAATTCAATAGGAGCTCTGTCTGAAATAACAAGAAAGCAAAACCTCCCAAACTGGATGGTTTAAAAATGAAAGTATGAGAATTTCAGAGGGAGAGTCAGAAGAAATGAGGAATGCTTCCCTCCAAAACTGCAACAGAATGATAAATTACTTTTGCCTTTCTGAAACCAAGCTAGAAAACCTCTGCTCACCTCTATTATCTACTTCTGGTCTCTGAAGATACATTACCATATTAATTCATTGTGTTATACAATTTGAGCAACTAAATGAGTTTACCTCATGCCCTCTTAATAGCATTTTCTTCTAATGCTAGCATTAAGTGATACATTTTAGGGGATACTTGAAGCAGAATGCATCACGAAAATTTATTTAAACTCAGTTTTGTTTACAAATTATGACTTATCCCTTCTTGATGAACCAAGTATAGAAAAACCACACAGCCTCTCTGTGGATGCATCATTTCAGCATTGGGACTGCTGCTGTCTCCTGACTAACAGGAGGTTCTAATAGGGCAAAAAATGAGGCTGCAATATCTTGGGAGGTCAAGAGAGATTGTTTGTGTAGAAGACAAACGTAGCATCACAAAGCAAATGAACGCGTGATGAATTCAGAGGGTTACATCTCCAGCCCATCAGAATGGGGAGTGGTACCGTGCCATGGACAAACCACATCCAGCACGTGCCAGGGTGGTCCAATGTCTGCATCGTGAGTGGGCTCACCAGGCTGCTGGACACAGGGCATTGGCCAAAGGCCAGGCTGCAGCGCAAAACATCACAAAGTGTTTTCCAAGCATTGAGATTGTGGGAAAGAGGATCAAAAATGGGTCAAGTCAATTTTTAGACAACATGGTTGCTATCAGGACAGGAATTTTATGTCTTGTGGCTGTGGTCCCAACAGGGGCCCTCCACACATGCACTGGACACAGTTTTTTTCTACATGCATATGCAATCCTACATACACATAAATACATATCTAAAATAATGCTTTTGCCCATGAATGATTGGAACTCCAATATTACGGACAGAATTATCACATTCTTTCAAAACCCAAATAGTAGATGCTACAAATGTAATTGCTCTGTTTCATATTCTTAAAATATAGCAGTGAGATCAACCCAGCTCCTTTGGTCAGTTGGCTGCCTTGTTTACCACTCTTGGGTTTTTGGTCTTGCTTTTTTTTTAAAAAAAACAACCATGCCACTATTAGCTATTTACAATGACTGATAGAAGTAGCCTTAACTTACTGCCAACTGGAAATCAATTCTTATTTGACCTTCTGGTATGTACTAACCACCTTTCAACTTTAAAGAGAATTTCATCTCATCTTTGTGGCATCGACATAAATTAGTAAATAGAAAGTATCTTCATTTGACATTTTCCACTGTAAGTACCTGATCAGCAGGGTCTTACGTTCTGTAATGTTAATTTAATAGGTTTATCCCTGTGCTAGATATGGTATTCATTTAAACTGACCTTGCTTTATTTGAATTATTGCTCAGATTTGCACAAGTACAAATGACCTAATCTTCCAAAATACGTTTTCTGATCGACATAAGCAAACAGTCTGAGGAAGCAATTATGTAAAAGAAATGCTTTTGAGCAACAAATGGGTCTATAAATAAACGAATACTTCCTAATCACAGGCTAAAAAAGTGTGCCATTTTTCCTTTTTTAATAAAAAAAAATAGTTAAACTCAATGAATTTTAATGTTGCTGAAAGTGAGAGGCCAAGAGTACTTTGGGAAATTGAGTACAGTGAAAGCAAAAGCTGCACCAGATTTTTGCCGAAGGTCAGCCAGCATAGCTGCATCTCAGCAGTACTACCTCTGGCTTTCCAGGTGTGCACAGATCAGCAAGAAATTATATGGAAAAAAAAGCACCATTTTTCTATTTGTAACCTGTAGGAGGGAACTGGATTTTTTTACAAATCAAAAGGGTTTTTAACCCAAAGTGATAGGAAATGCAAAATTAAACCACCCTACACCTTTGTTTCTTTTCTATTTTTTTTCATTGCTAATGCCCTGTGATCCCATTATTTATTTTGATTTATGCACTTTTTCCTAAATAAAGAAAGGATACAGGGAACTATGTTAAAAATATATATCAGAAGGGGAACTTTTGTTCACCAATGGTATTTTGGAAAAAAAAAAAAAATTGTAAAGGGTTGGAAAGGCATTACTAGGTCATATACTATCAGATGTGTTAAGGGCATGAGAAGAAAAGCAATGGTAATGCTTTTGTAATGGCTAAATTGGTGTAAACAAATTATTTTCTCATGTTGAATAGATCAAGACTACTTAACTAAAAGTGGTGGATAGTTACACAGTTGTAGATTGGTATGAGCAGAGTCTCAAGTCTAGAAGGAAGAGGGTGAGTGAAAAGGCAAAAGTCACTTTACGTGAGAAGAAATTATACTGCTAAAGAAAGAGAGGAAGAGCAATGTGACAGAAATAAAAGCAGGTTAGAGGTGTCCATCTGTGGAAAGAAGATAAAGAGATGCATTAATGGAGAGAGTATGACGTCAGGGAGATGAGAGGGAAAGAAAGAATCACGGTTCTGGTCTGCATCAGAATGGTTTTGGGCACATTCAGTTAAGTATTGGTTTCTGTGCACGAGATATACAAACCTCTACTTTTTCCATTGGGAAACACAAGAATGGGCAAAAGCATTTGAGAGATTTCATTAATACAAAAGAAGCTGACAGAAGATAGTACATGTTTTCTCCCTCCCACTTGTGCTAGGCAAAGAGCTTGATTTGGATGCCTCTTTAGGATTAAAATTTTGAACACAAGAAGTCTTAAATGCACCTTTCTTGAGAGTTAAAACAAACTTTGAGTCAGGCATAAGACTGTAAATAAAAATCATGAATAAATCAAACACAAAACATAATTTTGAATGTAATTGCTGGATACCTTTCCTATTGCATACAATAAGATATTTCCCAGATGATGCAGCTGATTTTAATGTCACTCCTTTTCCAGTTGTTAACCTCTTCTCTGCCCGTGTTTGAAACCTAATCACTATGTTTTCATGGAGTGATCCCACCGTAATCTCCTTCTAGGTCTCAAGTACGCTCTCTATATGTCAAATCCCTCTTTGCTCCCCACTTTAATTTTAAAGCTGGGTTCCTACTTTCTGTTCATACCTGTACAGCCTGTACACCTCCATTGACTCCTGGAGTTGGACTGTAGGTAGAAATGTGAATGCTACTTGCAATCAACCTGCTTGTTGACTACCAAAGTCCTGAGCAGGGCTCTCTCCTTTACAGGGGGACACAAATGCTTCCAAATTAAACGTACAAGGTACCGCTCACAGGGATGTTTTGTGAAGGTCATGGTCTTTGGTGTGATGCCAGCTTCTTGTGAGGCAGTACCTAGCACATGGCTAGGAGAGCTGACAGGTAACAAGTTGCTGTATCTAGAGGTACTCATAAATACAAATGTTTTCTCTCCTGCTTTCCTTTGTCCCAGGAGGATATGTCTTCCCAAGTCTATAGCTCTTTAGATACGTAGAAACAAGAACGTCTTTTCACATGCACATTAGTGTTCTTCCAATGTGTGTTTCATATAACCCTTATGATAAAAGACTCCAGGAGAAGAGACTTTTTTCACCCTCATCAAGCTGCAGCTGCTATAGGGGAAGTGTGAAAGGAGGTGTCCAGGTACTAAGTAACTTACATATTGTGTAAACGAAAACCATATCTCTATGAGGATTAAGAGTGCCAGTATGGTGCCACCTCAGAGGACATCTGTCTCTGAGCAGACAAAGTGGCACTGCAGTCCTCCAGGAAGGACAGGACATGCTTGTCCCATCTGCAGGTGAGTGCCTACGCAACATGGGCAGAAGAACTTTGTAGATGTAGATCAATATGCCATTTATGTTGCTCATGGCAATGTCTTTCTAACTTTGATGCATAAAATGAGAAAAACGTATGTATTGTTCCTGCAGAAACAAGTGACTTTTAGATGTACAAATGAGGTTGTTGTTTACAAATCTGCCCCTGGCAGGAGAGAGGGAGAAAGTGAGCTAATCACAGTTGACCTACTGGGCACAGTAGTAGCAGTGTGTTAAGCAAATGTTTAAGCTTAGTCTCTAAGATACGTTCTGCCCTTTCTAAAATAAGTATGTGTGTATGTTAGAGAGAAAAAAGTATCAAAGTGCCAATACTTACAGGAGAGACACAACATAAAATGCTAGGTTACATCTTTGCTTATTTCCTCAGACTGTTGAGCTTCTCAAATACCTCTCCTTTGCATACTTTGGGCCACAGAAGTTGTTTCCGTGGTGACAAACAGATGCTGTTTATTTACAGGGCAGCAAGGAATGACAACATCGGCAAATGGCAGTTCTGTTCCTTTTTTTTTTCTTTTTCTTTTTTTTTTTTCTTTTTTTTTCAAAGGAGATGTTTTAATTAATGAGACTGGCAACAGTAGCAGAAGCAGTTTTGCAGTTTTTCAGATGCCCTCCCCAGCTCCACTTTGAGTGCCTGTGTGTGAAACAAAAGTAGCCAGCAGTTACTGTGGCTGGGTGATTTTCCCATCAGCCTTCGAGAGCCCTTTGCTCTACCCGGGATGCACATAGCTTCTTGTGAGCAGCACTGCCTGTGAAGTGTCAAGGAGATTTCAGGCTTTACTCATGGGTAAGGACCTAAATATTTCTTGCATTAGGTGCTTGGCCTTTTCTTCAACCCTCCCACACATCTGTTCTTGTTGACAGCTCTACTACCTTGCCCATAAAAAATGATCTGATAGCAAAACCTCTTATAGTTGATACTGCTCTGGTAAAAATAAATAAATTTCATACCTGCAGTAGATTGTGGAAAGTAGGAAAGAGATTTTCAGGAGGAGCCTTCTGAAAGAAGAGACTAGGGTCTGAAAAAAAACCCTGAGTTTGGGCAGATTGATTAGCTCACAGATTTTATTCCCTTTAAAACTTCTCCTGAGGCTCCATAAAATGTATTTGACTTGTAGCAGCCACAGGCTGCTGCTGAAATGAATGAACCCTGGATTGAGACCTCTGCAGCCTCTTGGAGTTTCCTATCAGCTCTGCTGGGTGACTCATGGCCCAATGGGAAAGTGGAAGCTACTAGATCCATTCGTTGCTCCTCCTTGCATCCATCTCTGTAGAAAACTGGTGTGGGACATGCCTCCCCTAGCCCTGACAGCTATGGTGCTGCTGCCTGGCTTCACTTTGGCACCCTCTTTCTCTTCGCAGGCAGTGAAGCAGGGACATGGGATTCCCACTTGGATTCAGGAAGGGTGTAAAATTATTTCCAGGGATTTTTGTGGTTGATCCTTTCCTCCCTCATGCCTTATGTTCTTCATCCAGAGCTGGCTGGCATCTGGATGAATCTGTCAAAATAGTGGGTCCAGCAAGACAAAGAGTTGCATGAACTATTAACAAGCTGGAGGTAGAAGCTGATGCTAATAGTCAGTGACAGACTGGATATGAGTTTCACTGATTGACCTAAACTTTCAAGAGCAGTGAGCAGTGACTCCTACTGTTTTGTTTTTCCTCACACAACAGTCACCTATATCTACTTCAGTTCTGAATGTGCTCTAACATCTCAAACTTGTACTACTGGGTCACTACAGAAACCTGAGGATCAAGGGGAAGAGTTGCATTAAAAACTAATTGAATGTATGGCTGAGGGAAAATAAAATTAAAGAAAAAACAATTACACCCCCCAGAAAACAAACAAACAAAAAGCAAATAACCCCTGTTAGCTCAAGAATGACAGTGGACTGGTTTTAGCTGGGATACAGTTCATTTTCTTCACAGTAGCTTGTATAGTACTGATTTGGGTTTGTGATGAAAAAACTGTTGATAGCACAGGGATGTTTTAACTATCGCTGAGCAGTGCCTATGCAGCATCAGGGCCTTTTCTGTTTCTCATGCTGCCCTGCCAGCGAGCAGGCTGGGGGGCACAAGAAGTCAGGAGATGACACAGCTGGGACAGCTGACCCCAACTGAGCAAAGGGATATCCCATACCATGTGATGTTGTGTTCAGCAGTAAAAGCTGGAGTGGGGGAGGCTCACAAAGATGCACTAAAATGGTACCTGCATGTTTTACAGACTTAACTGATTTTCTCAGCAGAAATGAAATCCAGTCTCTAGGCAAAGGATACACAAATCTACACCAGTTGAAACATAGTTGGCACTATATATATACACACAAAGAGAGAGGAAGAGTTTGGCCTCTCTATAACCCATTACAAATTCAGTACTTCATTTGAGCTTGGAGATGTTTTATTTCTGCAACTTGTTTGTGGGTTTTTTTCTCCAAGTGTTATGTGTTATGGGCCTATCCTCACATTTCTTCGGGCACTCATCTGCTTGCTGGACCTTGGATCCTGGACCAGTATTTGCTGTCTCCATGCAAATTTGCAGAAAGCTAGCCCAGAAAATGTTAAATACAAACAGAGGCCAGTTTGTAGGCCGTAGGCAAAGACACACAAGAGAATATGTTCTCTACTTTAAGACACCATAACCCTGATTAGGCCCTGTTTCCAATGGCCAGTGAATTTAATTGTGGATATTTGCTCCTTGCATCTTGAAAATATATTTGTTGGGCTTTTTTCCTCCCTTCTGTCTCCTCGATCAGGCCCACCGAAAGCTGCCACATCTTCGCAGTCCCAGGAATGTAAAACAAAACTCTCACTATTGCATGAAATTAAAAAATGCAAAGTCCTATTTGCAGCAGCTCCTTTAAAACTGTATTTGTGTGTTTTAGCAAGGAAGCCTTCAGACTAATGTCAGACAGATCCCTAGGATGGCTATTACATTCCCCTGTCATGGGATCAGAAGAGTCTGTGTAGTTGACTTTGGCCTTAAGACAAAAAAACCTTGTGGCATGGTATCAAGAAAAAGTGGAGAGAATAACAAGGAGAATAAAGAAATGGCTTGGCCAAACAAGAAAACGTGAAGTTGGAGCCAGGCCAAAGCCAACCCCAAGACACAATTTGAACTGTGAAAAGCCCTGGGGCAGCTGACCCGTTGCTCACTGTGGATCGGCAGGTGTGCAGTGGTGCTAGACCAAGGAAGCTTGCACCCTTTCTCCAGCTCCTCCAGCCCCATCCACCTGGATGGCCCCATCCATCCTCAGGGCAGGGATGTCAGGCATCAGCCCCAAGCCAGAAGGGGGAAAGAAAAACATGCCGGAGAATTTGGCAAGGTATTTGGTTGAATTTGAATGACTTGGACAAGCGATGTGGTGCCAGGGCTCTCAGTACATTTGAAGGAAAGTGCAGCTACTTGATTTGGGGATGTGGTGGACTTCTCTAATCTACACAAAAAGTAGCAAGTCCTCTGAGGAGGAGGCTGACTGACCTTGATAGATGAGCTGATAACAGGAAGCTCTGGTGCAATCCTGCTCTTTATGAAATGCAATGCCACCATACAGGGAAGATTTAGGTAACATCTTAGATCCCTGTAGCACTCTCCAGCTTCTTCCTCCCACACAAAAAATGTGCCTCTTGGAGACTGAGGACTGTTTGAAGAATTATGTATTCACCCGCTTAGTGTTTTTCAAGGGCCTGGTCCAAAGCCCTTGGAAGTCTTTCAGTTGACTGCAATGGTTGGTGGCTCCAGCTCACAGTGTCTTTTATATGGTTTTTACCAAAAACTTCATAATGATGCGTTGACACCTCATAGCATCCTTCATGAGGTTGGGCTTCATGAGGAAACTGCATCTCAGCTCATTTGTTTTGATGTTGGTGCTTTTTTCATGCCAAAAACGAAAGAAACTATCTGCAAATCCAGGTTCTGTGAACCTCATATAAAGCTAGGAAAAAAAAAAAAAAAGATATTTGCAAAGCTGGTCCTCTTATTCCTCCCACAGCAAACCTACATAACATTCCTCTGGTAGTCTTTGATCATCCATGCTGGATCACATGCAGACAAGGCCAGCCTGAATACCGAAATATTAAGTAGCGAAATGAGGCAGAGGCAGGTGTGACAACAGGAGGGAGTTGTAGAGAGTGGTCCAAGCATGGGCTGGTGGCACCAGAAAGACCAGTAGAGGACTGTGAAATGGACCTCACCATTGGACAGTGGCATGTTCTGATAAGAATCAGGATGGTACAAAACCAATTGTTTCATGGAATAACTAGACTAGACATCTAAAACATACTTGTTCCCACCTGAGTAACAACCTCACTACTCATCATTACAAAGGCTTTTGTTTTGTGGCATAAGATCTCACTAGCTGACAGGTTTGAGGTGGAGGGATGCTTAGGAAAGCCACCTGCCCTCGCTAAGTGCCTGAGGCTTATGGGTTTCTGAGGAATCAGCATTACACTTTTTCTGTGACTGAGCTATTGCAGTTCTTGATCAATAGAGATTATGGATTCAAATCCTGGTCATTTATTTAGACCTAAAACCAGGCAAGCAAACACCAAGCTAAGTAGGTAAGTGTTCTATCTAAATTTTCTCACAAGGGCAAATGAGGAGGGAAAAAATATCTTTCTGTAGCACACAATCTTTCTTTCACCTACCTGTTTTCTTTTCTCCATAAGGTCCCTCCAGGCAAATGTAAGTCTTCTGAGTGACTGTGAGATTTTTCTCTTGCTGTATATTTCCAGATTCAAATTTGTTCAGATTGAATGTCAGGAAGCCCAAATCTTTAACAGCTGCGTGTGTTCTAGCTAGCCCAATGGCTAGCCCAAGCTGCAGAGAGAGGATTCTACTAGTACAGGTTGCCATTTATGTTGGATTGTGTGCCTGCAGGAAAATAAGAGAGAGCTCCCATGCAGACAGTTATAGAATAATAGAATCATAGAATGGTTGGAGTTGGAAGGGACCTTAAAGATCATTGAGTTCTAACCCCACTGCCCTGGACAGGGACACCTCCCACCAGACCAGGTTGCTCAAAGCCCCATCCAGCCTGGCCTTGAACACCTCCAGGGACGGGGCAGCCACAGCTTCTCTGGGCAAATTCTGTTGTCATTCAAAAGAGAAAAGGTTTCTCCTTAACTTAAGTTAACTTGACCTAATGAAGTCAAGTCCTTGACAAAATGGTGGCTGAGGTTGGTAGGATTGGGCAAAATCATACTCTCTAATAGCCTTTAGTTCAATCTACCACTTTGGGAAAGAAACTACAAATGGCTGATTCAATTTAAAGATGGCTTTTATTCTGTGCAGACATCTGAAAGGTAACTGAACTGAAAGGTATGTCCTTTTTCTCACATCCTCAGTGAGTCTTACAGTTCTTTGTCTTCATTGGGAAAAATAGGAATTTCAAGGTTCAAGATCCAAATGTGACTCCAGTTTCTATGCTGACAGATTTTTTTCTTTCCAGTGTGCTGATGAGAAAGATCCTTTAAAACCATCTGTCCGAACAGAAGAATATACGTGCTGTTAAATGCTGTCCTTCCACATATCAGAAAAGGCAGTGCTGAAAGTCCTGAGAGATTCCAGGGTTTTTCTGTCTCAATACAATTGACTTTCAGTAGCATGCACTTTTGGTAGACCCAGGCTGCAAGTCAGTGCAATATACATGATGAACAACCCTCCCTCGTTACTGGAATTGCCCTTTGATATGTTAGCAGACCTGTGACCCTTCTGAAAACATTCATTTACACAGCAACTGCTGGCACAGATAGCCGACAGGAAGGGTTGAGCTGAATAACATTTGCATTACACATGATCATTCTTTAAAACAGGAAGTTTGACGGTAAATCATGGAAAGATAGTGTGCACGTGCATGAGTTTGGATCCATAAAAAAAAACAAAACACGAAGAGATCTGTCAAATAAGTTTAAATTCATAAGCATTTTCCAAGAAGAGCGTGCAGTCTCCAGTGTGGAGCACGCTGCTGCAGCAGTCATTTAAAATTCTGCTAAATCATTCTGCGTCTCTCTAAGCAGTACTAATAGCTTTTAGGCTGGCTGGCAATCTCACGCCAATGGGAAGCCTTGCATAGGCTTCCAGATCATTTATGTGTGTGGGTGAGTGAGAGAGAGCACCACAGATTTAATTTAGTGCCCTTGGTGGCTTTCAGTAGAATATATATATATTAATCACTTGTGACTTCTGATTCGGGGGATGAGAGTTCATCTGGAGTCCAGGAAAATCAAATGAAACTCATAAAGATGAAAGTTTTCTTGATTTCATTTGCTGTTTTTAAGCAGCAAATTGTTCCTTACCCATCCTTGCATGATAATTGGTAAATGTACTGAAATGGGTTATTTGAGTTTCAATGGACTCTCTGGGCAATCACACGGTAACTGGAGTTCAGAATGTGCCCTGTAGGTACGATTACTAATCGCACTGCTCAGATAATTCCTGTCTGGGAGAAACACACTGCTGGCATCTTGCAACGAGGAGGCAGGGCCACCTTCAGCTGTGTCCGGCGTGGGGTCCCCAAGCAGATGAGAAGCTGTAGCACAGCTCTGAAAATGTGAGCCATTGACTCAGCTGCAGGGAGCAAGAAAAGGGAGTAAATTGTGTGAGATGAATGAGGCTCAGTAGGTCTGTAGGCAACATTACTCTGCAGATGACAGTCACTTCATCAGACATTAGGCTTTGAGTATTACACTTTAATTTGGTTGAGTAGTGGCTCTCTGTTGCCCTTAGAGGGCAATTTATCCTATCTGGTGCTAAGGACTTGCATTTGCAGAACATGAGTCATCTCCTTATCTGTGGATAAGATAACTCACCTTCTGCAGGTGCCTTTGAGAGGGGATGGAGCCTGGCTTAGACTTGCCCACTGAACTCCCAGGTGATCATACCAAGGGCTGAGTTTAATCTAAGAAGCTCCAGGGCAGAACAGTCTTGGGGAGGGGTTTAGTTACAAGAAACTGAATCTGGAGTGGGGACGAAACTCCAGGTGTCTGTGCTGGTGCGGCTGAGAGCAGACCATGACTGTGTCTGCAGATTACAACTGTAGGGACATTTTAGTGATTCTTTTCATCTCACATATACAGAAAGCAAAGAAGAATTGTGTTAAATAAGTGAAAAGAGTGCAAGGGGACTCTGGGACTAGCAGGACTGGGAGTGTTCTGTGCTTAGAATGGCATTACTGGTACCCACAGCCAGAGCTGCCCAGGTGGCACCACCGGCAGAGGAGCATTTGCCCTTTTGTCATTCTAACCCACAAACCAGTACTATGTTTGAGCAGCTCTGCTGCAAAAAAGGAAAAAAACCAATCACCCGACCACAGCTGATGACTCTCTCCTCCTCATCCATGTAGCTGCTGTTGCCATGGCAGCAGTCATCACCCTCAGAGGGTGCTCTGGAGGGCCTCCTCGTCTGCTGTTCCCACTGCCCCAGGAGCATCAGGCTGCTCCCATGGAGGCATTGGTGGCAGGTTCCTTCACTGCCTTCCCTGGGGAGCACTTGGTCTCTCCTCCTTCAGGATGTTCACAGTGGCACAGCTGTTTTGCTGCCCATTGGCAGCACCACGCAACAGTGGTGTGATGAGCTGCTCTTACTGCACCAGGTACAGAGTTCTCGACCTCTCGGTACAGTGTTGTGCGTGTCATTGGTAAATGTGTTCTTGCACTTAGCATGTATAGGAGCATTTTGCAGGGTGACAGCATTTCTTTGACCTTTTCAGCTTCAGAGAACAAATTTTCTATTCTTCTTTGTACGACAGTGTCGAAATCTGCCTGCCTTTGCCCATTTTTGTGCCTTCATCAGACAGTGGGAGTCAGTAAGGGTTGTGCACTTAATCTTCCAAATTCTTCCTGAAGACTGCAGTGACTGTTTCTTCTTTGAATTTCTAAGCTGTACTACTGAATTTGGGAGCCCTGGCAACTCTCAGACACCAACAGGCACATACAGGAAATGTTTTGATGGGCTCTTGTTCTCAAAATTCAGAGTATGTAGGATGGATGTATCTTGTGGACTGGCCAGCCCATGCCCTGCTTGATGTTGCCCTGCTAGTGCAAACCAAAGTATGTTCAGGCTTTTTCTGCAAATCAGTTCTGACCTTTCGCACTTCTTTTTAACTTCTTTTATAACTAGCTGAAGGCCTGGATCAGACCTAAGTATAAGTTTAAAGCACGCTTATGGTTGTAGCTATCCAGGGCCTCAAGGAGTTTTTGTGGCAGGTAGACATCCTGTAAGTAATGTCTTATTGTTCCCTTCTCCTATGGGTGGTTCATAGGAGATGAGAAAGGGATGACCTAAAAGTAGTGATGGCAGCTTTACAGCAACAGACAATTTCTCCATACAGGAGAAATTCTTGGATTTCTTGTCTTCATATTCAAGTGCACTTGTTTTCTCTCTGCACATGGAAATTTTCAGCTTTAATTGCAATAGAACAATTATAGAAGTTGACATTATAAACTTTGACTTGGTTTAAAATGAAAAAAATGCTTTGAAAAATATTTTGCTATTTGAATCCATACTAGAGCTTGGCTGTCCATTGTCCACAAAATTCAGACTGAAAAAAAAAAAACCAACCCAACTAACTTATGAAATTCCCCTCAGCAGGGATTTTCTTAAAGGAAACAATTATAGAACTATCAAAAATGTCTCACTTCAAGGCTTTCCTTGAAGAAGGAAGCATCACAGGGGGAGTTCAAGCTCCAATATCCATGAGTCACCTCTTCCCCTGCTTCCTACTGTGGGACTCCCTTGGGCCCCAGCAGCCCTGCAGATTCTGGTTGATGACCTGCAGTCACAAGGGCTTTTGAGCTCATGGTCCCCATCTGGGAAACCTGAAGCTTTTTCAGTCTCCTGGATTTTGATGATTGTTAAGTTTAGCAGCGAGAGGAGGGGAGAGGGTGAGCTGGCAGGAAAGCAGACAGAGCTCTGCTGCAGCCCCTGAAAGGTGAGTGAAAATCACCATCCCTTTTTGCCGAATGGGCATTTTCAGTGGAAAAATTGTTTTTGTCAGAGTTTTTCTGCCCAGCTGTTCCCTGTGGGCTTTTAGTGGCAGTTCTTCATGCCTCTGCCCTTCCCTGTGGGCCTGGCATCTGCACAGCCTGAGAGTCCCATGGAGAGTAAAATCTCCTGTCTGGTGGACCTGCTGCATTGCAGAGGTCTGTGAAGGTGGTCCTCCAGACAGAAATAGGACCAGCAGCTGAGGGCTTTCTAATGGGAAGTTGTAGCCTGGGGTTACAGAGAAATATTTTTCATTACTATTTTCATGGAGCTGAGAATTGGACTGTCAAAAAGAAAACCAAAACTTTTGGGATTAAAATTGGATTAAAATGACAATGTGAATGTGGACTGGATATAGCTTTTACAAAACGGACAGCGAATCTCTAATGAAAACCTTTGTGTTTCCTGCAGCCAAGGTTGTATCTCAATAATATTGTCTTGCATTGAGGCTTAATAGGATTTAGAAGTTATCTGTACTGTGATTTCTGCTGCCAGCTTCAAACTGAAATAAACCATATTGGTGCAAGCCATACTTAGCATTAACACTTTTTTTTTTTTTTCATACTGGCTGCTCCATTAGTGCTGCTACCTCAATTTAGTAAAGAAAGCACTACGAGCAAGTAGTCATTTAATAGGACACCTAGAAATATTCTGGCTTAAGCCAGAAATTTTATTGCTGCTGCTGACTGTGTCATGTCTAAAAGGAAAGAGACATAATGAAATGCCTGTGATCATTTAGTGTTGTGCCACAGTTCTCATGGGAAGGTTTGAACCCTGCTGTTGTCTAGAAAATCTCATGGCAGTTCCAGTCTACTTTGTTCTGTGTGTCATGCTGTTAGGGAGTGGTTTTACCCCAGAAGCGGAAAGGATGATAGTGGCCCAAATGGTGGTGGTATATCCCATGCCTCTGTCAGGCAGGAGCAATTGGTTGATTCTTGAAGGAATTATCTGAATGTTTCTAGGGTACCCCATGTTCTTTGAATGGGTGGTGTTGGGAATCATAGAATCATATGGAGTTGGAAGGGACCTCTGGCGATCACCTAGTCCAACCCCCCCGCTGGAGCGGGTCTACCTAGAGCACAGGAAGTATTGTTAAAACTAATAAGTCCTAAAGCATGTGTCCTCTCATGTCAACACATGAGACAATATTATGGGGTGCACTTGAGAAAAATCAACAGCTTTATTAAAAAAATGCTGATCCTGGAAACTGCTAACATATATGGCAGGGTAGATACAGATTAAATTCATCAATTGTACATATTAACCATTTTATGAATAATTTAAAATGAGCATGATACTAGCCAATTTAAAGAGTAACCCATTTCAAGTGATGTTTTTAATTCCGAAGCTGAAGGGCTGGGACATTATCATCATTATTAGAACACTTCCTGCAGCACTTCTTCTCTGGAGGGGAGAAAGCGTGGAAGCAGTCCAGCATGTCATAGATAGTTAGGGAATTTCCTCCATCTTGAACTGCAAATTTAGATCTGTCTGGGGGAAAAGACTAGAATATCTCAGATCAGCTGGGAATCAATAAAAAGGAAAAGACCTTTAGTAACCTAGAGAAAAGAAAAATCATCACCTCAAAGAAAAGAAACCTAGTAAAAAGTCACAGCTAAGGCAGGCGTGCTCATGCACAAGTGTGGAAGCACAGGAGGTCTCAGAAGAATTACTCCAGAGTGAAGAAAATAAGTATATGAGGTATTAACATTAAGTATTCTCTTCTGGATCAGTCTTTCAATCAGTTACACTTTAAAATAATAATTGAAAAATCATGCCTCATAAAAATTAGGCCTCCTGCTTGTGAACATAATTTTAAGACCTAACTGATTTATTTTGGTTGCTTAACTTTGTTGTGTTAATTGGTTGCTAATAGTCTGCTAAACTAACAAGCCACTTGATAAGAATAAAGTATATTTTCAGACGTGTAAACCATTAGGTATCATTTAGCCACTAAGAGCAAGTCAACCTAGGCAGATTACACTGGGCTATGGAACATTCAGGTGTTTGAGACCAAAGCCTGGACTGTGGGTAATAGCATTACTCTACATAATAAGTAAGCTGCCTGCAGGAACCCAGTCAGATATCTGGGAAGGAGCAATGGTGATGGGGTGGGAGAGCAGGCAGGGAAGGGAAAAATGAAAGTCAGTATAAATGTTTAATTTCTCACCTGAAATGTCTCACTCTGATGATGCTGAACAACACTGGACATGGCAAAAGTTCTGTTCTGAGCCCCTGAACTGTGATTTAGGTTTTAGACATTACCATTAATTATTGAAACTCAGAAGACTGCAAAAACATCTTGATTCATTGGCAAACTGACAAACATATGGTGTGTTTTGCAAACCTCTAGGTTTCTGTTCAGAGAAGGAGAACATTAATTGCATACAAATTCTACTGGGAGTTCTGAAACCAGCCGTCATTAACATTGTTAGACATCCTATCTGGGAAGCTCAGTGCATTTTAAAATCTGAGTTAAAAATTCAGAGCTTTTGTAAAACTTTTGAGAATGAAAGTGCTGAAGCGTAATAAACTCAAGAGCATAAAAGTATCTGGTACTCTTTGGTATCTGTCGTTGGTGCATCAACAGCTTTACTTCTTGATTGATAGTCTGGACAGGAGGTTAATATTTGTCTTGGTAGGCTAATATTTGTCAGCACTTGGAAACCGGCATCAGAATCTGTTCTGTGGCCTCCTACCAGTTCTGCTTTGGCTACTTGATTGCCAGTTAGACATTGGAAATCCTATGAATGTCAGAACTTCACGTCTAGATTCACTGTACACAGAATTTAATCAGCATTGGCAATGGGCTTTAGATGAAGGGGATTGTGCTGTGATTATTGACACAATCCAGAAAGCCTCACCAGAGAATGCTGCAATGCATCGTGTAGAAAATAAATTACCCTCCTTTTCATGTAGGCTGTGGTGTGGCAGCTGCTCTTCACCTGCTGAAGCATGCTGTCCAGCCACCTCTCTGGCTGAGGATGGGTACATAGATACAGCACTACAGATAGACAGAGAGGGACAAGACCATATGGGATGTTTTGACCAAGGGCTGTAGGGTCCTGGTGACCTGCCCAGCTGGTTTGCTGCACTTGCATTAAAGAAGCTAGTAGAGCACTCACCACAGGCCAGGACTGGTTATTCTGTTGTGGCATGACTTCAGAATCTGGAGTGATGGGACTTGTGATGTCCCTGACTTGAAGGTTCAGCTGAGTAGCCCCTGAGCTCATCCTGTAGCCCAGGCAGGCAGAGCAGAGACTAGCTCTGCCTAGGAAGTGTCTGGGACACAATGCAGAATAGTCCTGGTACATGCTGGGACACAATGGACCTGTCTTATTCACTGGGTCATTCCCCCACATTGATTCTTGTTATTTCCCACTTCTAAAATGCCTTCGGTGACTCCTCCTTCAGAAGGGTTAAATTACTTATCGTTTAGCAACTTGTGCATAGCCCTAATGATCTCCCTGTTAAGGGCTATCACTGTTCCATTCAAGCCTCATATTTCAGTGCCAGTGGTCGGACTCCAGAAGCAAAGCAAATCTCACTGTACTTATGTGCACACCCTGGAGAACACTCTTCTGCAGCAGCCTTTGAAGCTGCGACTGCTGGGTGGATTTCCTTGCTTTCATCTTCCATCTCACATTCTTTATGTGTGTAAAATAGTTTAAAACTGAGCCCCAGTGTGCTTATAAAATGCCAGGTCATTGACAATAGTGGCACTCATTTGCTGTGGTCAATTTAGTACTAATAAGCTGAAACTGTTCTGCGGGGATTCTTTTACATGGAACATAAACTCCTTTTCCCTCACTTAAGAACACTTTCCTATAAAATGATTGCAACCTAATAGTTTTTCTCCTCATTTTAGTAACCAGTCTCAGTCTATATTAGTGCTATTTCCCCCAGCAGCTTTCCCTATAAGCTCTGTTTCAAGGCACTGAATCAATGATTACATGGTATGCAGTCCATCGAACTGACCATCCTGGGAACCCAGCGTGTAATACAGCCCTTAATATCCTACTGCCGCAGTAAAAGTAGAATTTACTGCAAAGGGCTAAATTCAATGCTCAGACACTTTTGGTTTTTTAGTTTTCTTTCCTTTCATCCAGATATCTTAAAGCAGGTGGGACATCTTCTCGGGTGCCTCTCAAAAATGTTGAGTCTGCACGTGGGTTTTCTGACCCTATGTAAATCCAACAGCAGCAGTGAAAAGGTGGTTTCATACCTTCCTAAGTCATTATTCACTCAGCTCTGAAGACTGCACTCTGCATATATTAATCACACTGATAACTGCATCTCTTTTCCTTTTTTTTTTTTCTTGTCCTGTCCCTATATCCAGCTGATTTCCCAAATTCACACTCCTTTTGCTCTTTTCCTCTTTTGCTTTCCCTGTGGTTCTGGTGCTTCATTTTTCCATCCACGTTACTCTGATTCTCTTTCAAGAATTCCCTCTATGCTTATTCCCACACTGATTTGCTGAAATGTGTAATAAAATAATCTAAACAGAACTGTAAACAGAACCGTAAACAGAACCCAGACATGAATAAATGAGTGCAATTCATTCCCTATCTTCTTCTGGTACCTTGTTTTCATAAGGCTTTGCTTTCTTCTCTGAGCAAGTCATGTGGCTGGTACAACTTCATATATACCTTTGATACTATATTTATTTTCACCAACTGCTGATCAGATCTCTATGATCATATATTTTGTGCATGTGAAGTCATACCTTAATGGGGCTAGAACTTCTGATTTAATAGAATCATTATTAATAACCCAGTGTAAAGCTTTCCAGCAATGAAGTTACCTTGTCTGATCTCTCTTTTACAGCATAAGTGTGGTCTCTTGTCTACTTATATTCTAGGAAGAGAACTATATCATTCCATGATAAAATGACTCTTGTAATTTTATCCCCAATAAATTGACCGTGTGACATCATTAACTTCCCGCACATTCTGTGTGGCCATAAATAACCACCACTTCCACATGGAAAATGGAGGAAGCACCATCTTTCTGGCAGGCTATGCATTGCTTTGATTTTTTTTTAATTTAAAAAAGTTATTAATTTTATATTAATTAAACTAGTATTTTAACAATAACATCATTGTCCTTCTGTTTTTCTCAGCAGTAATCGAATTCCTTCATTGTGATAAACTACCCAGCCTTCGGCCTCATAGCTTACCCACTTGGGAATTGAATTATTGCTTCATAAAACAGAGGGTTGATTATATAATCACTTAATTAAATGTTGTACTCAGTCATTGCCGAGCTATTCCTGAAATGCATTTGGCATCTGTGCTCACTAGGCAAATTTAAACATTGGAAGAGTTATTTTTTTCAGATGCGCTTCTTTAAAGGTTATTATTTCCAGTGTTCCATTGTCTGTGTGGTCTGGTTGTTTTCCATGTGTCAAGCTCACTCTTAATCACAAAGGAGATGAAATGCTCTTTGTGTTCCTATCTGACTTGCAGATTGCAGTCAGTTCCTCGCTGCTATCATTTTGGAAGCATTTTTCTTGCTTCTGTTTGCAAAAGCACTCAGAGGTAAAGAGCCCACAGTCACCTATTTGGCAACTGAGTTCGGGACCTCACCAGCGACCACTGAAATTTCTGTAATGAGCTGGGCATCAGACCTTGGAATGGGAAAAATCCAGCATTAGCCAAAGGCCCTGGCGAATCCCCCCTGCAGACAAGCACCAGCGAGATGCTGTGGATGAGACAAACCCTTTGGTTTTTCTGTGCCCAGCCAGCACGCAGACCTGGCTCTGTATGTGACTTCCCAGCTCCTAAGGGAGAAATACCAATGCCAGCATGCTTTCATAGGGTACGGTCCAGCTGATGGAGGTCCCAAGACCACGGGGGACATCATATATCTCCTTAGGAACTCCTCCAGCCTTGCCCAGAACTTCACTTAGTGACAGGAGGGTAAGTAAAACACTGGCCATGACACTATGCTTCTAAACTACATGAACACACACAGACTAAGAAGTGACAGGCAGATTTGCAAGGACAAAAACCTGAACATATCTACATATGAAACTTCTCAATTTCCTTGCTTTGCCTGGAGTTTTCTTCAAGCCCTGGATGATAGGTGCAGTGCAGACTTCATCAACAAACTGTCTCTGCTTCAGTATTTCCATCTTCCTGTCTGTTCTTGCCTCCACCACACTCAAGAGTTGCCCCTCACTTTTAAACGTGGTTTCACCACAGGTTGGTGTGACTGCATGCGTTGGCCATATGGTACAGACGCATAACTCTACCAGAGCAGGACAGTGGACAAGAAGAGCCATCACTAATCAATGCTTCTTGCAGGGAAGTCTCATAGTCTTACCAGCATGGGTTCAGTTTTTCATTTTCCCTAAGACCTGTCCTTAAAACACAGCTCTCAGTTCTTTCCTACCAGGAGAGAGAAGACGCTCAACCTGTCAGAATTTATATGACTTTCTGCTCTGTCCTATTCCAGCGTGGATTTTGCCCTTTGTTGCCTATGGGTTGAGAAGCACAGACCAGGCAATCTTACCTCTTTTCTTCATTACTGTCCCACTTTTCTGTATATAACTCCAGGGCCTGACTCAGTCTCCTGCCAGCTTTAATAGAACTCTTTCTGTTAACATCCAGGGGAGCAAGATCCGATCGGTGCAAGGAAGTAGGGCAGAAAGCACAGGGTGACTTCAGCTTCATTCATTTTACTGGTATAAAAAGTGAATGCAAGAGCCTTTGCTCTCTCTGTTCCCATCCCTCTCAGAAACAGGGATATCTAGGGCAGGAAGGCAGTAATACCATTTATTCAGAAATAAAACCAAATTTCCCTGCACGTGTTCATTTTACTTGACTATAGGCAGGTACAGCCACTGGAATAGCATGATTTCATTGCTGAATTAGACTTAGTATTCCTCTCTCTATTTCTTAATTTAAAGAATTTTTCTAGATTGCGAGACTCGGTGACCAGGAGGACAAACTCCTTTTTCATTAAGCTGAATCAGACGTGTTTTGGCTCAGCATTGTGTATTTTCAAATATATTTTCCCCTTGATCTTGTTTAATTATTTCCACAGGATTAACTACTTTCTATTGTGTGTCACTTTCCTCTGCAGGAAGCTCTGTGCTGGGTAGTATGTCTTCTCTTATTATGCATTTGCTTGGAATATAAATTGCTTTTCAATCAGATCTTTGCATTTCTAACAACATCTTCTGTATTGCAGCAGGTGCTTTCCCTAGCGGTTACTTATACGGACTCTAATGGCATGTCATCTGTCTATGCAGCCACTTCACTGCCAAATATGTAATAGAGGAATTTTCTACTAGCTGAAGCTTCTGGTAATTTTGGTTCTTTAAAGGCTGAGACTTTTTATGTATTTTTACATAGCTCATTTCACTGGGCTTAAACAAACTAAATTAGGAAGGTTTAAAAAGTCCTTCTGGAAGCCTGATCTCATCTCAAATGAAACTGCTTCCTTTTCTTCAACTTGGCTTCCTGAGAGGATTAAGAAGTAGATTTTTTTCTATCTTTTTTTTTTTAAACTGATAGATTGAGAGGGAAGAGATAAAACAAAATAAAATAACTACACAACACAATAGTTAAACCATTAAATTCTTAACTACTCTTAACAGACGGTGGGTCCTTTCTGGACTCCAGGTGTCTGTTCTGTTGCCTTGGTGGACCAAGCGTGGCTACTGAATGAAAGCTGGGGTCTGCTCTCCTGCAAGCAAAACCAGGGGAAATACCAAGGGCATTGCTATCCAAGTGGAATAAATGGCGTGTCTGTTGTTGCACCACTTCTTTCTCTCGTCAGCTTGAGTTTCATTGATTTCAGGACATAATCTTACTGTTCCTTCAGTTAATCAAAGCAGTGAGATGATTTTTGCAGCAACGCTGAGGTCGTGTACTCTGTGACAGTTTATTTGTATGACTGGAGGCAATGGGACAGCCGCTCATGGTCAGCAGTGGAAAACCCATTTCCTCACCAACCACCAAAGGTCTACAATTCCTCAAAACTCCGAAAGGATCCTGTTAAAAATATTGTTGCTTCTTTTACAGTTTCTGTAAATGGGGAGATTAATTTTTTCTGTATTACGTTTGCTTGCTTCTCATCCTGAAGAGTGCCACAAAAGACAGCAACAACAACAAAAAGAAAAGCAGAGGTTTCTAGGGAGGATGGGAGTAAAGCTGAGGGAGGAACAGAAATAACAGATCTGAGAGTGCCCATATGTGTCTATAATATCTCCTGTATAAGACACGGAGTGAGAGAGTCTGTTTTGGTGCGGCATGATGTCAGCAATGACTATTGCCCTCTTTCGTCTCTTTGCTCTGATGCCAGATCTCCTACTATGCCCAGTAAACCGCTTAAAAAGTAGATTTGGGCTCTACGTGGGATTTTAGCTGCTGTGGGTAAGTTCACAAAGAGGAAAACCAAACATCAGTTCCCTGTAGCACTACATATGCTCTTTTTAAGCCAGGTGTGACAGAGGAATAAACATTTTCTACATACAGTGAAACTTAAAACTTGAACTGCTGGGGTTCAAATAAATATCCCCAGTCCACCCAGGGCAGCCCTATCTCTCTCCCTGTTTCCCTGTGTAGCTCCCAGAGGTCAGAGGCTGCTCATACACATCTCCACAGTCCTGACCAGTGCCAGCAGAAGCCCTCAGAGCTCTCAGACAGCTCTGAAAAGTTCACGTCTTCACTCAGTTTGCTCACCTGCATTAAATTGTACGTGTTAATTCATATCCACTAATTCATAGCCAATGGATTCAGGGAAACAGGGAGGGATGTGAAAAAATAAAGACTTTGGGGGCATAATATGAGGCCCAAATACACTAACATGGGAGCAACTGGGAAAAGCCGCACCATGGGAAAGGTTTGCGTTTGATTTTACTCTTCTGACACTTTGAATTTCCTACTGCTTGAAATTTACACTTACATACTGGATTTTTACTTGAAACCAAGGTGTAAGGAGCTAGGACTGAGGGTCTTGGCAATAAAAACAAAGGACAGATATGAGGCACTGACTTTATTAATTTTTCACCAAAACCTTAGACTTTTCTGCTCGTGATCTGCCTTTTTTCATGCCCACGTCTTTCAGGAATAACTCTGCTTGATCTTAACAGACATAAATAAATACGTCTCAGAAAAATATTTTTGAACAAATCCTTTTACATTTCAATGTTATCTCTCAGGACAGTGACTTCTAAAGATTTTTGTGAGCTGTAACACAACAGAGTACAACGGGACGCTTGTAAAAGAAAGATTCCTCTTAGAGCAGAGGCAGAAGTCCTTGTTGGATGGTCCACAAGGACAAGCTGAATGTTATCACTCACCTGCATTTACAGCTTTACCTTATAATGAGTGTTATTTTGAGTAAGTGTTCTTACCTAAAAAGGGAAGCAAACCAAAAAATATGTATATAATTCAGTGTAATCAAGGAAGACAGGCAATTCCAAAAAACCCCCAGATGGTGGAGCTACTTCATTGCCGCTGACACCACAGTGCTGTGCAAGTTTTGCTTCACAAGCTCTGCAGAAAAGAACTAGCAGCAGCATAGAAAAAAAGTCCCCAAATGCCTCTACCATCCCATCCTAGAGTATAAAGAGTATAAATCAGTGTGCACAACTTTCTGCAAGTCTTTCCCAGGCAAAAGTTTTGACTCTTCAGTGTATGTTCTCTCTCCCTTCCAGAAAAAATACTCTTTCCCTCTTCTTTTACCAGCAACTCTTTAATGAACTATATGCTGTACACAGTGGTAAGCAATTTATTATAAATTCTGTAATGACAACATCGTTATTGCATCAGAACTTTTACAAATAGCGGTTTTTAATATTTTTGGTGCAAAGAGGATGCTATAATTTGGCTCTGGATTTTGTTTTATGCAGAAGTGCTAAGATCGTGAAAGTATATAGTGAATTATGCTTTAAAATGCACCATATTAGGATGTTTTTGAAGGGAAATCTTTCCTCAAAATATTTTCTGGCTGTAATTCTAGGAGACAATGATAAGAAAATGGCAAATTGGCTACTCTCACTGTGAATTCCCTCAGTTTTAGCCTTGAAAAGCCCAGCTACCTGTATCTGCTTGTAAATGTGCAGCACACGTACTACTGTGAGCTGCAGGCTGTGCTCCCATCATGGCAAGTTAACTGCAGATGTTCCTAGTGAACCAAAAAGAGATTAAATCCTTAAGACAACATGGGTCGAGGCAGGCTTTCCACATGGTCCAAAGGTCCTGCTTAGCTGAGCGTGGGCTTTTTACTAGATGCTGTGATTTAAACACTTGCAAAGCAAACAGAGGAGCAAAAACGACTTTTACAAGGGCTGGATGGTGAGGAGCTGGGTGCAGGTGAGCAAGAACCTGGGAGTGCACAGTTCTCCTGCTCCTGGTGTGCCAGGAGCCCTGAAACCCATGTCCTGCCAGCACGGGCCATACCAGCCACCCACTGCTGCTGTCAGGGACCTTCCTGGGGTGGCCAGGAAAGATGGGCCATTTCCTCTTCCTCAGTTACCTGTCATCAGGAGCAGAGGATGGGGAGCCATCCCTCCAGCCACTGTCCCTCCTCCCCTGTCCTGATGGTCGGATGGGGTGGAGAAAACTCCATATCATGTGGTTTTCCAGAGGACCAGCTGATATATCACATCACTGTGATAGCTCCCTGGGGACAGCAGGAAAGCCTGGGGTACCTGCTGACACCGTCTTTAGCTGTTACTAGGATTCATATAGTCATTTAGGGGATGAGCCCAGCTGGCTCTGGGGATTAGATAAGCTTTTCATCTCACAGCTGTTGGATGGGTCTATGGCATGTTTGACATGAGTGATGGTCTGAAGAGGAGACATGGGTCCACATTACATACACACACCCGTACCAGAAAAAGCCTGTGCAATTAGCACTAATTGGCACTCGCCTTGGAAACCACTGCCGAGCAGCCAGGGACTGAGCAGCCATATACACAAGCCCAAACTGCTGTACTCTCTTAATAAAACTTGGGCATTTGGCCTGAAAAATCCAGTTTGGAGCTCCTGGACTGAAAAGGTTAAGCCTGCCCTGGAGCTAATTTCATGTTTTCCTTTAGTATCAACATTTGGAGAATCAAATAATTGGGCAAAGGAGGACCAGGTAATTTCCAGTGAGTTCATAGGACAGATCTGAAAGCCGTCTGCCTGCCCCTCAGGCTCCCTGATGTGTATAAAAATGAACAGATATTAGTACCAATTTTAAAAAAAGACACAAAGAAACAAGCAAAAAAACCCAAGCAAGTTACCATCATTCAGCAGGGGAGTTGGACTAGATTATCTCCATGGTCCCTTCCAACTCTAAAAAATTCAGTTAAAAAAAAAATAAATTCAGTATCTGGAGACAGAGAGGATAAGCTGCATATTAACTTTTAAAATGCCATCCCTTAAAGTGGATTCTTTATATTTATTTCTAGACTATATTTTCCCACAGCCCGAAGAAGCAGCCAAAGCCATCAGGCTCTTTAATTTCCACCTCAAATCTTATGAGCCCACCAGCCGGTCAAACAGAAAGGTCTGCCTGGCCCTGGCCAGACCCCACAACTCCTCTCTGCTCAGGTTCCCAGGGCTTCTCTGGTCCCTTCAGCCCAGAAAAGTGCCCTTCATTTCACAGACGTCATGGCCAATTTGTAAATATTTTGCTGTCACTGAGGGTCAGGAGAAACCAGGTCTTGCAATCTTGTGCTCAGCACAGCAGGCACTCTGCCCCGGTCTCACTATGTTGTGGCAGATGCATTTTCTTGGGTGTTGCTCTGCTTGACCAAACACACCTGGTGCTCACCTGGAGCAAACACCCGCTGCCATCCCTGTGACTCCCTGCGGGCTCTGGGGAGGCTTGGCACCGAATCCTCATGGAGAGAAGCAAAACGGGTCTCATGCATAGAACTGCTCCTGGCTGACTTTGGCAGTGCCTGGATTCAAGCTCTCCCACCTCTTGTTGAGTTTATTGCATCCCGGTAGAAGAAGGAGACTGTGTGAAATACAGAGACAGCATCATTCATGGACAGATTACGTGTCAGGGGACTCCCGAGTCCTGTGTTTTATCTGCTGCCCCTGCGGTGCCTGACAGCACACCTCGGTCAGGTCACTTCATTTTGCGGTGCCTTTAATCCCTGTCCTATTTCATACCAACATCAGGTACAGCCTTTTGCTGCCTACAGCGTCCTCCTAAAGCCTCTGACAACTGCACGCCAGGATCAGGGGAACTTCTGACTACTACTTTTACGTACACATTCTTTTAAAATATTTATTATTATTGCATTTGATATCATTTCAGTTTCCATTATGTTGCTTTTCAAAGAAAATTGAAATACATTTGAGATTAATACCATTAGTACCAGCAACTCACAATCCTATACAATGTTACATACGGATGTAGTTACGAAATTTCCTTAGTTCATGTAAGGTGAAGGTTAATTTTAGAATGCAGTAAGAGTACCAGAGCCATTAAAGTAGTATGGAAAAATGTTACCAGATGAGAAATTGTTCAAAATAAATTAAAACCATGATTTCAGTCATGTTTTTCCGGACCCCTTTGATACTAGGCTATATTTTTCTTGCCTGTATTCCTGCCAGAGATTTTCATAGCTCATTTCCAAGGAAATCATTCCTTCTTAGGTTAATAAGAAGGACTCTTTCTCAAGGTACGTGAACATATTGTGCAAAATATATCTGATCCTCTGAAAAAAACCCACCAACCTTAAGTTTTACTTTTCTTTTGTGTTGGTGTAACCACTGATAATCCACTATATTTTAATGTTAGTACAAACACAATATACTACATTATTTTGACACTTCTGGATGTGTTTCTTCATTCCCTTCTGAGCTTTATTATGCCACTGTCAAAATAGCTGCTGGTAGGATATTTTATGACTTGTGTGGCAAAGCATGTGGTGCCACAGAGATGAACAAAGAATGGGTCAGCTATGAGATAATCCATCTTCCCCCCCTCTGGAGTGTGCTCCCCCTTCCTCCTCTCCTTGGCGAACTTCAAGGCTCTGCCACAGCACAGAGAGTCACACGAATACTGTGCTCCAGCATTCCTGCACCTTCATCCTTGTGAGGACACTCCTGATGCCACCGTCGTTTGCCAGCTCTGATTTAGCACTGTCAGTGTATAGGAAATTGTGAAAATAAAGCTGGCTTTGTGTGAAAAGTAAAGCTAGCTGTATGTTCCACCTTTGTTTTTCAAGAGCGCTCCCACTGATTTAAAAAGGTTGGGTTTTGAAACCAGGGACCAGGCTCATCTGCCTGCATGTCCTTGCTCCTGAGAAAAAGAAGAAAGAAAAGGTTATATTTTATCACCTCTCTATAAATGGTTATCATCCCATATTTTTCTGCAATATTAAGCATATTTGTTAAACAGTACCTGTTGCAAAACCATGTCTCAGGATAGTTTTTATTCTTGTACAGAGGCCATGCACTTTGCCTGAGCAAGGTAGATTTTCATCTCCTGAAGTCTTCCCTTGCCTCCCGTGAGCAGCAGCAGCATCAACATCCTTCTAAGACTGTGCCTTTCCTTGGATCCCCTCCTGGAACACAGTTCAGAGGGGCAGCCGCCTTTCCCAGCTGCTTTAGCCTCTCACAGAGGGTAAGGCAGGTTTTACAAGGTAAGACCTAAAGCCGATGGTGAAATTGAGAGGTAAGAACGCAAATACAGGCTCATGTCATGAGATGTAATGTGGGATACTTTGCATGATGATTTTTAATGTCTTTGTCTTATTGAGCTGAAAGTACACTAAATAGAGAGATACAGAAAAGCCTTGTCAAGTGTTGGCCAAGGACATTCATCCAAAGCTCCAGCTTGTGAGAAATACTTCTAACGAGTCAGCAAGAAGTGCCTGTGCCTTGTAATACTTCCCTACCTCTCCCTTATTTACATATATCAACAAATAGCCTGTGTGGGAAAGCCAACCAAGTGTATCCATGCAATAATTATAGTCACATTAACTATCACCAGTGAACGTGCACAAATGTGAGCAGCTAACAGAAACCTGCCCCTTAACGCTCGCTTGGAGCCGCCAGGACGGCAGCGTTTCGCATCCTACGGAGAGTTCAGCAAAGCAGGAAGGACTCGACCCTCCTCCGCTTTCCAGCCCTGGACAGGTTTTGACCGTGACATTAACTAGTTCATCTTCTCTATTTTCTCCTCACTGTGCTCTGCCAAAATGCAATTAGACAAAGTCACTGCCTGCAGAGCCTGTTCCCTGCCAGAGGGCACTTCTGAGGAGACAGACAGCCTGTATCGGGGTTGCTTCAGGAGTTAAGATTCAAGCAATGCTTTAACAGGAAACATGTTGCATTAAGAAGTGTTATGTGCTGCTTGGAATCCATCATTTTGCATGTGCTCACTTATTCCCCGGGTGGCTTGAGCTTTGGCATTTATTGCCTCCATTATTTTATCAAATTAAATTTGATCGTGGGGAGGAAAGTGAGGATGGGGGTGTAACGAGATCACAAATCCTTGTTCTCCCCTTTTACTCTCCCAGAGCATTTCGGCTGCAAATTCTCGATTCAGGCAAAAACCCATCTTTTGCCCAGGGCCCTGGTTTGGCAGCAGCTGGAGGGCTGGTGCTCCTGGGAATGTGGGTGGGAGCGACGCAGGCAGAGGCTGCAGGACTGACCCCTAGCCCAGGCGGTGGGGATCTCATTGCTTTTCAATGAATTTCAATCTTATAATCTAAAGTGGCTAACTCTAGACGGCATTACAGAGTTTCTGTGGTTTTCAGGAACAGCAACTTCAACAGGTTACTGGAGACTGAGTCCTGAATAAAATGTCAGGAAGACTGAAACTTAGGTTTCATTTCAAAAGATGCAGAGAATTTGCTGAGCACATGAAACTCTCACTTATTTTATTTCTGCAGAGTACCAAAGAAGTCCTTACAGGCTCAAGTTTCAAATTAGCCAAGGTAACTACACTCAGTAAGTTAAAAATTAGGGTAGAAAAATGGCAATCATAAAAAAAAAATATCACACGCTGGAACTAACTGTTCAATTCCTCACACATATTATTGATTCTGTGTACAAACAGGATGGAAAATCCAATATACAGGCAGGTCTCAAGGACATCAGATACTGGATCAGCAGTGGCAGTGAAGACCAGCTCCCGTACAAATGAGACCTTGCACCGAGCTGGGAGAAAGAATGGAGAATGGTGTTCACTATACGGTAATATCATTGGATCGTCTCACAAATCATTCTCTTTGACTTGCACTGTCATGAAAAGGCATGTTAGCAGGAATACAGAACTTCTCAGTAAAATAAAGATGAGGAGGGAGTTAAAGGATTAACAAGATAATTATTTTGTTCAGAGGCAGCTGAGAAAGAACAAGGCCAATGTGTACAGAGAAGATTGGTTCAAGGACCACCTTGTTTTTCCCTTTGTACTGCAGGTTTCTAGTTTAGGATTCATGTGCATTATTGTAAACACAAATAATTTATCCTAATAGCACAGGAACAGGCACATGTTTAATTACTTTAGAACATGAAAACTTAAAAGTGCAAATCCAATTTGCACTTATACCAAAGAAAATCTGAACTAACATTCCAGAAGTGTGAAAGGAAACACAAACGATATATTTAACTTATTGGGCATTCTAATATCCTATGACCTTATGCAAAAAGCTTAAGAATTTTTATTATTAAATATTTATACAAACAGTAAAAAAGTAGATTCAGTTACTCTATCTAGGCTGTAAGTATACAACAAAGAGAAAATATTTATTTTCAGTGTACATATCAATTGCTAGCTGTCTGCATTCATATAGAAATATATCATTTCCAATTGCTCAGTGAAAAACTTAGAACTGTGAAGAATTTAAAAAGAATTAAATTCAACGATCTAATGAAGTCTGTCTTAAGTCATCTGCTCCTAACAGAAAATAATAGGGAATAGACACTCTGTAAATTTTCTGGATCTAGAACTGCATGGTCAGACTGTAGTTCACAAATTTAATTCAGTTGCTCAAAGGCCTTTAGAAGAAGTTGAAGATTTTATGAAATTCCGGAGGATTTAGCTGTAAGAGAAAAAGAAATTGCATAGGCTACAGTCTAGTAGTCCTATATACATTGGAATTGCCTTTCCATTGCTGGTGGCATCCTCAGTCTCCTGACCCTTGGACATATTTAGCACTTCATTTTCATCCATCCAAGCTCTGTTCCTCATAAGCCAGTTCAACAGGATCTGTGCACATGGATTAGGTAGACTGAATTTCTCTTTTTTTAACACCCAATCTAATATCTATTAAAGACAGCAGAGGGATGTCCACTGATTTTACGGAGAGTTAAATCAGTTGCAAATCAGGATAAACTGGTGCAAGTGGGAAAGAGTTTTGCAGCCTCAGATGTATCAAAACACTTGTAGCTGCAGGAGCTATGTGAGTGCCCAAGTCCTTTTCTGAATAGGCATTTTAGACCGAGGTCCTCAGCAGTATTTAAACCCCCAGAGCATTTTGGGTATCTGAGATCTTTCTGAAGGTGAAGGAGTTGCCCAAAGGGTAAAATGTTACTTACCCTCACAGAGGCAATTCTCTCCTTGCTTATGGGTTATCTTTTAGCCTTCAGCAAGGTGCCAGATCCTTCACCAAATGAAGGGGATTCAACACGTATCTAGAAAACATAAATCCTGGCTATCCTTTCCTCTCTTCAGCATGACCCTGTCCAAACTAGCTTTTCAAGGAATCTGCAAGTACACCATGCTACGTGTTATTCATACAATGTCTAAGGTCATCTGCATAATGAACATTTTCACACCTTTCCTAAAATTAACTCAAGGATGATTCTCAGTATTTTAATATTTCTTGAAAATGTTCATGCCTGGAAAATCAGTGGAGCTGTGCAGGATACAATTTTGCTTCTGCCCTAACAGCGGGACAGTCTAATGGTTACACAATTAATTACATTGGAGCTGCAGAATGAGAATTGTATAAAGCAGAAATGAAAGCAGATGGAAAGTATGACTCAGCTCCTCTCTGTTCCACTCCCACCACATCTTTGAATTACTGTTTTCCCCTAGAAGTGCTTTTGATCTGAAGTGCATCTGTAAAGAAAGGACAAAAGTTTTGATTAATATTCCTTCCCCTGTGAGCAGAGGTCTCTAAGCAGACTTTCCATCAGTAATGGCATGGGCAGAGTCAATAGCAGATCAGAACATGAGAGATATTTTCACAGATGTGGTTGCACATGGATTCCTCACATCCTCCCATGGCCATATTCTGCTCTCAGTCCCTGCAGTAGGGATCTACAGAACTGATTTGGGAATCACAGCAAATATCTATGATTTACATCTCTAAATCAGAACAGGTTAAGGTCCATGCACACTCCATTAGCAATATTTTTCTTTATGTTGCACAGAAAGATAGATCCTGTTCCAACCCCAATGTTAGTCTGCCACCAGTTTCTGTCTCCAAAGACTGTGGCATCTACCAGAGAGGGCAAAAGCACTCATCAGCCTTTAGGATTTAGATTTAGCCACAGCCTCAGCATTGCTCAGAGTTGCACAAGGACTGGACCTCTCTCTACAGCTGGCAGCAGAGCGTTACTGCCAAGCTAGCAAGAGGAGTGCTTCGCTGTCCTGAAACTGGAAAGAAACTCCCGTTCTAGCTGCCATTGCCTCACGTACCAGAGAAATATCAGTACAAACGACTGGCTTCTGCTTTGACGGTGTCATTCAGCACGATGCTCCTATACCCTCATCTATTCTGTGTAAGCCAAGGCATGTTCAACGAAGAGTCAGGGGACCAGGTCTGATGCCTCTGTCCTCCAGAGCAAAGCAAAATGCATGTTCCCAAGAAAATCGTGCTAAACCTGTTTTCTCCCAGTCTGCTTTCCTAAAGCCAGAGATATTTTCCTGGCCACCCGGTCCCAGCTCAGGACAGAAGGGCTGTTCCCATCACGTAACAGATCCATACCTTCTTTTTCTTTCTGCTCTGTGCCCATCCTGTTTATCTCTTCTGAACTGCATATTGTTTCCACTTTAACAGCTCCTGCCAGCTGTTTTCTTTTGGTACCTTTTATTGCAGATAGAATTTCAAGGGCTTCCAGGGGGAAGCTGCTGAAAGCACTGCAGCTTTCGGACTCACTTCAAAGCAACTTTCATCATTTTTCACGCGCTCTTTTTAGGACTCCTCTTCTGTTCTTTCCCCAAAACAGATTCTCTCAAAGATCACACTGGGAGATAGCACTATTTATGGCACTTCAGCGGGAGACATCATGTTTTCTGTCTGATTTGGACACATCCACTGTCCTGTAAAGGTTAACAACAGAGAGGGTTCCTCCCCCTCTCACTTGTAGTTTGTTGTTAGTAGGATTTTTTTTTGCAGAGGAACGGGTGGGAGGGAAGGTTACTGCTGGAATTTAGCTGCCAGAAGCCTGAGGGTCAACCTTAATTTAGTCAAACCTCCCATCATTAAAGAGATTGTAGCTTCTGCACTGGACCGGGCAGACTCATCTGTGGGAGGCCTTGGCTTCACACCAGTGCTAATTGTGGCTGAATTATTCTTACAAGCTGCAAAGCTTTGTTGCTGAACTTAGAGGAGAGATAGCCCATCAGTTTTGCAATTATCTGAGGCCAGAGAGCAGGAGGGAAAAGAAAATTCCTGCCTAATTCATGCCCTCAACAAGCAGCCTGCTGTCCTCCCCAGGCCAATGGCTGCAGGGCAGGGCTGCTGCCCTGAAGAACTGGAGGCTGCGTCCTGAAATGTGGTGGGAGAAAAAAGGACAGTAAGTCTTGAAAATAAAGGGTTGAGTGGCTATTTTGGGTGGGAAAGGCCAGATCCAGCCGTGACATGAAGGGCTGTGACCCTGAGAAGTCAGTGCAGGTACACTCCTCCAACAGAGATGAAGACCAAATACAAATAAGGAAGTGGTTGGAAGAGAAACTTCTGGCACCACATACTGTTCTATGAGTCTTCTTGAGTGGCATATCACGGTTTGAGTCACTCAAGTTAAAAAATAAAAAAAGAACAAAGCACAATCTAGAGGTCTGTGTATTTAAATACTGTTTCTTCTCAAAATCCACCTGGACAAGGCCAAGCTGACCTGTCAATCTGGCCCTGCTCTGAACAGGAGGTTGAACAAGGTGACTGAGGACATCCATTTTCTAGAAACCCCATTCAAACCAATAAAATTCTTCATGAAGATTAGATGTTAAAAAGGATGACAACTCATTTCCCCTGTTTTCTTTGAGAATAGGTATCTATTGCAAATCTCCCTTCCCTTTTCTCTCCAAACCACCTATAACACCACTGAAAAGAGAGGGAGGCTAAGGCTGGCTCGCCATGCTGGTGAGGGCTAGCACACCGCAACCATTAGCACAGTACAGAAGGTGGCAATAGCAGTAAATGGCCAAAATGCTTAGTCCTCCTCTCCCATGGTGCATCCAGCGTTTAACAAGGTGCCATTAGCTGACAGCACAATCCCACGTCTCTCTGTTCAACAAGCACGGCTCAAAGTATCATGGGAAATATGCCTCTCCACTGCCAGCAAAGCCAAAGGTAGATTTCTGTATTTTATGATTCAAAACTCTGCAAAGGACACAGCATCCAGGCAGGACCTAGGACCTGGGGCCAGGACCGAGGCAGAATTTCCTGAGCGTTGTTATTGCTTGCCAGTGGGCAGGAGGAGTTCATGGCTGCTACTTCTTCTCTGCTCTGAGTTAACGATTGCAGAACTCCATAGCTGTCTCCACTAGTGGAATGGATGTTGGCATCTGGAGGCGCAAAGAGGTCCTGGATGAGCTTCGCTCCATACCTCTGTACTTGAAGCCATGATTGCCCGATTGCCCTTCTTTCAGTTCTTGCATCTTAAGTCTTAAATAAATGACTAAATAAGTGAGAAGCAACCTCTATTTGTCCCTCCTTGTCCACTATTCAAACAAATGAGCTTAACAATTACAGAACATCTTGTTGTTATAGCTACCAAATGTTCCTGAATGATCTTGCCCACACACCCAAGTGGAAGACTGCCAAACATATCATAGATTTTTTTTTTCTTAAGCATAGAAGGCTGAAGGGCATTTTCAAGTTAGTTGTTGGATTTGTGCCTTTGGAGCACTTTCTTCAGGTCATTTGAAAAGCAAAGGCAAATCTTTTCCTGAATTACAGCTGCAAAGAGTGGAGTAGAAACTTAAGATGAACTTGAGACATTTGAGCTGGTCTCCTGGCTGTTTGCTGGCATGGGAAGATGGTATGATGTGATAAAAGAGATGAATTTTAGAGGAAGTTCAGGTTGCTTCATGGATATGAAGCTCCTGGGCTTTATTTGAAGCTTTCTACTTTTCTGGACCAGCTTCTCCACTGAGAATACTGTTTTACGACTTCTTTGGTAAAGCACTTAAAAGTATTCATCTCTAACTCTCAAAGTGCAATGAGTTTTAATGATCTTTAATAAAACAGTGAGAACACATAATTTTGAGATTTTTTTTGTCATATAAACAAAAAATTCTTATATAAACAAAAAATGTGGATCCACAGCCTGAAAAAATCTTCTTCAGAAGCAATGGTGAACCTTTGGCAGACAAATGCTTTTCTTGCTGTATAATCCCTGCATACTGTATTGGATGTAGATTACTCAACTCTTTTCTTGTATAAATAAACAGCTATGGGCAAAAAATTAGACAAAAATTGATGAAACTCACAGAAGCTATCATCAGCACACATTACAACTAATGGAGGCTTTTCCCAAGGAAAGGCAGCAGAAGTATCATACTGGAAAATCGATCACATCATTGGACTATGAAAATTGTAAGAAATATTCTAGAATACACTGGTATATTAAAAGAGGAGGCCTGTGGCAGTTGTAGAGACTACAAGAGCTTGTAGCCTAAGGCACGCTCTGATTGCAAGGAAAAATGATCTTGTCTTCAGTTTCTCAAGATACAAACCAAATGCCTTACAAATTGGTCACATTCCATTTAACTCGTATTAATCTACATCACGTTGCCCGGGGGGGGTCAAAACCGTGTTTTTGTTGTATTTTTCTTTTTTCCCTCTAGACTATATCTCTTTTTGGGGGGGCTGTAAAATATGCTGAAAGCTGTACAAGAGACATGCACAAACAGGCTTCTCGTTACCAGCGTGCTCTGTGCAGCAATGCCTGCACAATCATGCTAATTTGCTGGGCTTCAAGTTCGTGTAAATCAAACTTGTGCATCAGCCCATTTTAGCTGCATTTGCACTGTAAGAGACTTTGGTCAATGAAAGAAATTATATAGGACATACTTTGCTTTTTCTGACTCAAAAGATATAGAGATCCTTTAAATGCAACAAGCAGCTCGTTAACTGCTGTGTATAGAGTCAATTTATCAGCAGTTTCCAAGACTCTTAATGGAGACCATGCATGGTCCTGTAATTCAACCTCTGAGGAGCAGCCTTTAGGACTGGAAGGTAAGCACTTTGCCTCTAACTAGCTTCCCTGTGAAGCATGCAAAGGATTCACTGAAAGCTGAATTAAATGCTTCAGACTAAAAAGAAAGGCGTTAAGCCATTTTAAGGTTAAACTGGACATACTTTGTAGGCTCGGGGAAAAAATCTTGCTCTCCTTCATGCCAGTGAAAATAGAGAGAACCTCCTAAACTTGTCTTTTGGCCTATAAATATTTGATACAAGATTTGATCTTATGCCCTTACTGAGGAAAATGTTGCTTCTTGCTCTACCAGCTGGGATTTCTCCCCAGAGTGGTCAGAGCAGCGTGGCCAGGACATGCCATTATGGAGAAATCTGAGCTCGGAGTAGAGATACGTGGAGATACCCACAGCTCACTAACACAGGCTTTGCCCAGAAATGCACAGTTTAACCATACGTGGAACAGCCTACCTCATTCTTCATCACATTTTCAGGTGTCCCCTCTGTGTTTTCCAGCCCCAGAAGACGCTGGCTCAGGCAGACATGTTTCAAACTATCTCTTTTTAAGTAGATGCTTAGAAGCTGTGCTAGCTTAGACCTTCCCTGTCTTAGGCTCTCCTCCTCGTACCAAAGATTGCTCCTGTTGTCTTCCTTCTTCAGCTACCCTTTCCACACCTCTGCAAGCTGGTGGTGTTAGATCACCATGCTCTACTGCAGGGGGAAGGGTTTCCATAGAGGTGGAGGGCATTTGGGACTCACCTGCATGAGAACAGCTCTGCTGATGTACAAACATCCCCTGGGGCGGCTCCAGGAGAGGAAAGGTTGGATTACCTGGAGGGCTGTGAAACTCATTCACTGTGATAAACCCCCAGAAAACAGATTGTTCATGGGCAGACTCTAGCTTGGCTGTTGAGGGGCGTACTGAGATGTTTCCATGCTTTGCACATAATCAAAAAACCTGTGAGTAAACCTCCCCTGATGCATCTCCTGGGCTCACATATGGCTCTGCGTGGAGGTGTGTACCCACATGAGATCAATCCCAGTCCTTCTGGGATGACCTGCTGGACGCAAACATAACCCTAAAATTTCATAGGTGTTGTTATGGGGTTTTTGTAATACATCCTGGGACAAAAATTGACCCAAGAACCTCACAAGAGGAATCCGAAATCATGTATGGATTCAATGGACCTTCACCCTCTTTTGCGAACACCAGTTTGGCCAAATCCCCAGCTGTCTCCCCACACACTGGTACGTGTGGGGGGGAGAACCAGGCTTGTCATCTGCACGCTCAGTCCCCTGATGCGACAGGATGTATTTGCCTTTAATCCAGGCAAAAGTTTCACCTGCTCCCACCGCTTCTTGATAAAACAGTCGGCGCATGAAACCATCGCCGCCGATAGGAACAGATGCGGAGAGGAGGATGGGAACAACAGCAAACATTATGATCCTCCCAGAGCGGTGCTCCCGTCGCTGCCCGTGCCACATCTGTGTTTTTGAAGGGAAATGTCATAACATTGCTAATCAATAAGGAGAGTGACAGGACCATTTGTCAAGATCCAGCCAGCACTGCAGCTGTTGCAGTCATCCTCTCCCCGGGCTTCGCCGTGAGGAGCCGAAGGGAGGACCTGATTGTTTGCCCCGTGGGGCAGCCCCCGCGCACTCCGGGGGGTGGCCACTGGGCGAGGGCAGCTCCGGCCAAGCTCGCCACGCCAGCCTCGCCAGCAGCGGGCAGGGAGCCTGGCAGGAAGCACGGAGCTCCCAACAATGGGATGTAAAAGACACCAGACGCCCTGCAAGGGGGAGAGGGGTCCTGGGTGTCGGAGGAGCCTGTTGACCTTTAATCCCGGGACCGCTGTTGCATATGCATCACGTTTGAACTGCAGATGTCCCGTGCTGCTCCGCAGGCCAGGGCGAGGAGCGGCTGATCTTACAGAAGAGGAGGAGGCAGGGCTCAGAGAGAACTTAATGAAGACTTTTTAAGCCGTGGGTTGCAATTAAAACAGCCCGGTGGTGTGAGCGCAGGGGTGGGGGTCGCTAAGCTCCCGCAGCTGCTCTGCCCGCAGTAATGGCTGGGAGCTAATGTCCCCCCGCTGACGGGCAGGGCTCCCCTCCACAATGAGAGCAGTCGTGCATGCCGGGGGGCTGTTGGCAGAGGTGACAAAACTGAGCTGCCCTTTACCGCCCCATCAAAATAATCCTTAAATTAGGAAATTTATCTTAATCTGATGGTCTATCTGTGGGTTGCGCTGCCACGGATAATGCTTCACCCTTTTCCCCTAGACGGCTCTGGCCAGTAAATAGAAAAGGAATAAATATTGATATAGTGAGGCACGGGGAAACAGCCTTTCTTTTTCATGACCACGACCTGCTTTTTCGTAGGCAGAGTTTGGCCCTCAACATGGTCCCCACAAGGAAAGAGAGCTGCCTCCTGCAAAAGAGACCCCTGCTTCTCTGTTCCTGAAATCAGCCAATTAAAATAAAAACCTTGTGTCACTTACGGTGTGGTGTCTGTACCCAACTGTCAGGATGCCTACAGGCTTAAAATGATACAGGCTGGAGCTTTGTCTGGGCTTCTGAACTATATTGACCAAGGTATGAATATAGTATTGACCCCACATGAGGCTCCCGAGTTCAATAGTAAATGATGTTTAACTAAAAGCAAGGACCAGGATCCTCACCCAGCGTCACCTTAGCAGCACCTAATGTCACCTGAAGGTTGTCTCTTCACACCCAGGTTCAGACCCTGATGCTGGAGCTCGGTGAAGTACAGCCAAACTGTTTGTTTTGTAACCCAAATTTCTTCTCAGTGAAAAGTGCCATTTTTTCTTTTATTCACAGTGTTTTGAAAAAATTGTCAGTTCTGGCAGTATTTTGTTTCCAGAACTTCTTGTCCCCAAACAAAGCACTCCCATAAGGTTGAAGTGGCCCATGTGAACATTTCTGGAATGGAACATTTTCATTTTTCATTTGGAAATGATTTTTTTCCCACATGCAATTCATTGTTATTATTTTCGCACAAAAACACATCGACAAGCTTTCAAAGGGCAAACTTGGACCAAAATGCGTTGATTTCATAACAGCAGAAACTTTTGATTGACCCGAAGTAACATTTTATCAGACCTCCATTTCGCACAGAATTTTGCTTGTACATACACGTCTCTGTTCTGTTGGGGAACCAGGAAAAATATTTCCACACATGGAAAGATCTGGTTTACTTTGATTTTGCGAGTCCTCCCCAGAGCTGGTTCCCCTTCCCTGGTTCTCCAGCTTCAGGCCAGAAGCCGGCAAGGCTTTGGCACTGCCCACCCCAACAGCCACCGATGGATTTCACCCCCTTGAAAAAAACCATTAGTATTGCCCTCGCAGCCTCCTCCAAGGGCAAATTCATTAAAGCCAGGAGGTCTGATCAGAATGCATGAAGCACTATAGAAATGGCCAGGCTTGAGAGATAATTCGTCAAAGTATTTGTCGTTTCTCATCTTTTTAAACATGCTGCAGATCTTCAGGCATCTGAATAGCTGGCCCAGCCGTCCAAGAAGTGGTCATATAAAGAGATGAAATTTTGAAGAAAAGGGGTAGGTCAAGAAGGTTGAATTAATTTTAAGGAATGATATAGCTTTCATAACAATATATCTACTGCCTGTAATTTATAACCCAGGCTGCCATAATGCCCCCGTATCCCTTTTTGTTTCTGCGGTTCCAGTTCAATGAAGAATTTCAGCATACACTTTGAGTGACAGGGCAGATGGTAACATTGTTTACTGTTAACATAAACCTATTATTTAATATATTCATTAGTTTTATTATTTTTTAACAGAGTACGAGAGACTATAAAGTTGGATTGACCTTTTTTTTTGCCAATAAATAAATCGTTGCTGGTTTCAGTGAGGATTCTACTTTTATCTGCCAATAAAAAACTGAAAGAAAACTCTAATCTACACTCCTTCCTCTTTCCTTTCCTCTTTCATCTCCTTAAGCCTCTTCTTATGAACAGTGTCCTGGAAGAAGAAAAAATAATCCAGAGGTGGAATGAGCACCTCTATATGTGCGTAAGTCAGAGTTTACATCAGTGGAAGAAATGGGGCTTAAATTGACTGCGTGATATATTCTGCCTCTCGAAGTCCTGACATCAGAGGAATTGGGATTTTATCCTGGGGGAACATGGGCTTGCTTCCCATCTTACTTGCACTGGGCTTTGAAACTTCAGGTCATTTGATGGCACACGCATGCTTCAAGGAGGTGGAAGAAGGAGGACAGCAGAATCAGTCTGAATATATTAAAAAATGGGAAATCAAGGAAAACCGATCATGAATATGTTTGTAATAAGCTTGCCCCACTTAATTTGTGGTTGGGTGGTAAAAAGAGAATATGCTTTGCAGATTTCCATTTTTTACCAGGGGCACATCATTAACACCGACACTAGAGCCCCACAGAGGCTCAGCAAGAGTTTGGAGGGGACATGCAGCTGCACTTCACCAGAGCAGGCTGGTGTGGCTCCTGACTGCTTTTGAATGGCTTGCTTCCTCTCCGTTTTCTCATTTCCCTGATTTAAGACCATCACCTGGCAGGCTTTTATTCTCCCTCTAAGAACTTCAGGCCAAAGTCATTAGATGAAAAAGAGAAAACCTGATCTCGTTATCTGAACCTTTTTGTTTGCTGCCTCTGGAGGTAAGTCCATCCAACCAGAGAAAAAGTCTTTTTTTTTCAGAACTGTGAATTCATTAAGGGAACTCATATGCAAGAAAAGCAGTGAAGCTAAAGAAAATGTAAATTTTTCTAGCTGTGAAAGATTTCCATATGTTTTTGTAAGTCTCTGCAGCTAAGACACTGGATTTCCATTTGAGTTGGGGGTTTTTGCATCTGACTTCTTAACTATGTACTTCAGGTTTTCTAAGGGCTGGGGTTCGGGAAAGGAAACTTGTAGCTTGGTAAGTAAGAGAAGTAATGAAAAGCCTGTGGACAGGCATACACAGTGTGTGCTTTGCCACCATGAAATTATACGCTCCTCTGGATAGAATTGCTGAGCTTTTTGCTCTGCCACACATCGGGCACAGTCCTGATTGCTTGAGAAGTAACAAACTAACATGTATCTATCACACATGCAGATCAAAGACACAAACAGCACAAGAAAAGCCAAATTGGGCAGTGGGATTTCTCTTTTTTTTTTTTTTTTTTTTTTTTTTCAACAATCACCGCCACAGACAAGCACAGAGCAGAACCATCATTTCCCCTTTTCTTGTCCTATTCAGTGGAAGCAATTAAAATTGAGAGCAGTGTCTTTGAAGGTGAGTCTGGTGGCAGGCTAACCGCAGTGAATGGAACCTAGTCCTGTTATTAATAAATTTCTGTGTACAGTAATCAGAACACCACGTCTTTTATGTGCTGTGGGATTCAGTGTCAGGTGAGATCAGAGGGGATGCTTCAAAAGCAGCGTTTTGGGGAGCTGGAATAGAGAGTTCCTGTTGCACCAAACCCTGGCTGTAATAGTGATGGCTCCTTCAGAAACCCCTGGCTTTCCACCAGACAGCCAGAGGATACCTTGACAGTACAGTCCAAAAGGGAGCAAGGCTCTGACGTTAAAATGAAAGCCCTTTCAGAGGTGAGAACAGAATTATTAATTTTTACACCGCTGTTGTGATGCTGTTTCTGGTAACAGCGTCAGGCAAACAGGCAGGTGGTGTAGCTACACTGGTTTAATTGTGGACACTCGTCTGTGATGGGTGGCAGGGAGGATGGACGAGTAGCCCCCTTAGACCTGCATGCAGTAACTCCACTCCCATGGCAGGTTTCATGCTGTGTTTTGCCATCCAGTTAATGGTGTGGTGGAAGCGAATGTGGGCAATAATGGTCTGATAGCCTTGGGATGGGTTAGAGTCTCTTTTCAGCAGTATTTCTTCAAAACTATTTTCAGTGTTATTGGAATAATTTTTCTCCATCTGGGAGATGGGCTGGGAATAATTAATCCTAAATGTTGCTATAACCTAATTAAGCAGTCTTGGGTAAGTATGGGAACTCCTTTCCCGTATGCAGCATTGCAGACTAAGTCCCTCATCTTAGCCTATTTGTAGAAAATCTTTTTTGCCCTTTTGCCTTGTCTACAAACTTAAGCGATCACAGTCTGGTTTCTTTTTGTGGACCTGGAAGGCCTCTCGCTCTTGGAGATCAAAAAAAAATAATTATTTCTCTGCCAGAAATGACTCATTGCCTAATGTGCTTTAACACACACGCACTGAATTCTTTTGCCACTAGAGTCTGGGTGGAGGTGGTTGTGTCTTTCTTCAGATTAAAGCTGTCTCCTTTCATCATATTAGCTTTAAGGCATTGAGGTATTCCTAGGACAACTTTTCTTTAACATCTTATTATCCATGAAAAGAGCCTCTGCTAAGCAGAGGTGACAACTTATGAGAGCTTTTTCTCATGTCAAGGGAGCCAAATTAGAGGAGGAAACCGCTTCAAGATTTTTCAGGAAGGTGGCCTTGTTGGTCTTGGTCCGCCAAGGCAGGAGAGCAGTGTGTAACTTCAAGCGGACAAGATTTGACTGCAGTAGGACTATGCAAGCCTGTAACAGGTACGTGTAGGTGAAGACTCTCTGGTTCTCAGAAACTGCAGCAGCAGCAACAAAAAAAATTCCTCTGTGATTTCCTTTTCTTTCAGGCTACCTACCAAAATCTCAGTTCATTAAACACCTCCTTGCTGTTCTGGCAAGTGACATGATGTACAGCTTGAGCCCCAGAGTCTTGAATCTGTGTCTGACTTTAAAGTATTTCTATTTCTGTACTCAGCTCCACTTCATCTCTGGAGATCCATTCTTCTTGTTTGCTCTTTTCTTTTTCTGTACTTCTCCTTTTTAGGAGCAGCTCCAAGACTTGCAGAAACAATGCACAACACTGACAGAGTTCCTGTAAAATTCAGGTTTTCCACCTCGCCACAACACAGCATTTTGCAAAATACCCTATAAAACTTATATTGAATATTTTTATTTTAGTTTATAGTAATGGGGAAGAGGGAAGAAAACATTAAAAAGACTAAGCAGCTCCTAGGAACAGCCTGTCCTGATGTGTCAGCTGGTTTGAAAGGAGTGGGACTGGCAACCTCATGCCATTTACTTCAGTGAGATTCTGCCTGAATCTACCACAACATCTCATTAATGCCGCACTAGAATGAGTGAAACGTTTTATCATCCTCACACCCACCTTTCACAGACGAGAAAATCTGTTTTACGTGGCTGAGGAGCAGCTCAGTATTTTGCTGCTCAGTATTAAGGCTGCAAATGTCATTCTAGATATAAATTGTCCCTCTGCTGTGACTGAACAGTCTTTAGGACAACACTGAATTTATCTGTATTCAGAACATTATCCTGTGCAGTTTTCCTGTGTCAGCTAGAATGAGTTGAAAACAACACGCTGGCTTTACCAGTTTGCTCTGGACAGCAATGGCAGCAACTCTCTGTAGACCAGTTACAGCACTGGACCTGTCTCCTGGAAGTTTCTGCACCAGTTGGGCATTTAGGGAGCTACAGAAGTGCTTATGAGATGCTTTTGTCAGTGCAGGCTTTCTTTGGGATGATAATGTGGTGGATAAATTACTCTGAGAAGACGACTGAGATAACCATATTTAAAATTAAATACATATGAAAATTTTGTGCCACAGTATTTTCAGTCTTGTTATTAAGAGAATAAAGCCTTATTCTCTTAGTGAAATGAGGCTATGAGGACTGGAAAAGGCATTCCTGGGGTGCCAAAGGAGAGGCTGTATCACAGGAACACCCTGAGGCCGTGGCAGTGGGCATCAGCATCCCAGAAACCATTTTCCCTGTCATGGTATAGTCTAACAGCTGAAATCAGGCCCACCACCTTTGGCAGTTCTATGACAAGTAATTTTCTTGCCTTCCCTCTCTACAAGGTCTTTGAGACAAAATAGCCTAATTCTCTCAGTCAACATGCGAGAAACTCAACCAACCAACCTCTAATCTCCCAAGAGTACTATAATATTGCTCCAAAGCTCAGAAAAATATTCCCCAAGGTTTCTGAGATGGGTTTCAGGAGAAATAATTTGCTTGAACTGTCTTCCCCTTTTTCTGACAGACTCAGCTCAACCATGAGTCCAAACAGAGATATCAGACTAGTCACGAGCTCCTGGGAACAGAAACTTTCTCCCTGTTCCAAACACACCAATTCCTATTTTCTTACCAGCCTTTTCTCTTATACAGGAATCTCAGCTGGAAATAATTGGTAGCCTGCTCTGCTTGCTACAGCTTTTAACCCTGAACCTTCCTGATCACTCTTTGTGAAGTATTCATCTCATCTCCAATCCAAGTAGTATTTAAAATCAGCAAATGCAAATTTAAATTCCAGAGAAAGGCCTGGCTTTGTGTTCTAGATCAAGTTTTTCCTGCTGTAGATCTTCTTACACATTCAGAGTTACGTGAATCTGGCATGAGCTGCGTATGGTCTTCTTTAGGAGAGATATTAGAAGCCCAGGGCTCCAACAGGCCAGGATCAAGTCACTGTACAAAGTACTAATCCAATCAGGCACCACAATAGAGAAAACTCAGTGAACAGGACAGAGATAACGTAAAATCCATCCTGGTAACAGAAATATTGCCAATGCTGCTGATAGGCAAGAAAATCAATAGAGGTTAATGTATGAGCATTATATTACTCCTGCTTTAGGTAGGAGTTACATTGCCTCCTAAATCGCCTCCTAAATCGCCTCCCCATTGGGAGTGAATGGTAAAAAGGAATGGGAGCAAGGAAGGACTTGAATGTGCCTGTCTTCTGCACGTGAGGTCGGTGGGTCTACCCTTCACAGACTCAGCCCATGCTCTCCATATGCCTCAGACTAACTGGTATGGACATAGGCACCTTGCTGATAATCCTGCTCTGCAGACAACTTTTTCTAGAATAGAGAAACAGATACAATTATTCCTTTCCAAGGAATTTACATCCAAAGAAGAAACACTTCAGTAGCAAGTAAGAAAAGGGAGATGCATTTATGTTGCTATCTGTCTATATATAGACACTTCTGTTTTTGCAGAGCACTCTGGTGGCAACAGTCACCAAGCAGAGATGGGGCCAGATGCTTATGCTCAAGAGTACATAACGTTGTTATGGGGCCTTCTAGGACTAGTTGTGTTTCTTGTAACTTGTGTATTGCAAGCAGCTCGTCTGCAGGACTCACACAATATCCTTACTTCTTCCTATGGCGTGGACTCAAAGGTTCATTGGAGGGAGCGTGTACTGGCCCAGGTGGTGGGGCAGTACCCAAGGGGCAGGCAGGTGCCCTTGCATCAGAAGTGGGGTCTCAAGGTGTCTGCAGCTTCAGGGAGACACACCTGGGAGGCAGGTTTCACCAGGAGCTCTGGGGTTTAGCTGCAAATGTGACTGCCTTTTGGACCAGCCAAGAGCATTTCAGCCCAGGGCAGCTCTGCCTCTGCTCTGCCTGGAGAGCCGTGGGGTGCCGGAGGGCACGCGGGGACAGGGGTGTCCCTTCCTGTCATCCAGGCTTGCTCTGATCCCACTCATGAAACCTGGGACACTGCAATGACCTCATCAGACAGCGCCTTGAGGTCGGGTTTGATTTCAGGGGAATCTGGAGCAGCAATTTCCTATTGCATTCTGGCAATGAAATTAATCAGCATTTTATGGCCTCCTGCTGATTAAAAGACAACTTTTTGCACTTTTATTTATATTTTCAGAACTTTTTAATTTGGGAGACCTGTTGTATTTAATTTGCTTCATCACTATCGTCACCCCTATTATTCTTACAGCTCTGAGTTTTTAAGGGAAACATCCCTTTGCCCCTGTCTATGCTCACACCTGAGTTGTTAAGGGAAACAAAGCCTTACATTTGAAAATAGGCTGAGCCCTTCTGAAATGTGGTGGTATAATTGATCCAAAAATGGAGAAAAAAAAAAAAATCATAAAAGGATAGTCAGTCATAAATTCTGCAAAGCAGAGATGGTACTAGTCCTCAGTTAAATTAGGAAAGAATTCCTTGGGTCCAGAAAAAAATAGTAGACAAAGACTTCACGCTTTTACAGATGTATTTCACAAAGTGTGGTTTTGTTCCTAAAGTTTCTGGATGAAGTTTGAGCTCACAGCTCTGATGAACTGCCCTTATGTTCCCAAAGGCAGAATTTCTTTTTCCCTTGAGGCAAGTAAAAAGTCAACAGAAGACACTATTGAAGCAGTAGATCGGTGCCCAGATCTAGCCAGGCTTTGGAAAAGGAAACTATGCAGTAACACTAGCCTTTAAAGACCCCTGTTTAAAAAATTTCTGATATAACAGGATAAGGATAAAGGTAATGGTGTGAAAAGATTTCAATAGAGAGAAAAGAAATGTCTGAGAGCAAAATACTACTTAAAAATAAAGATAATCATGGAAAGATGATTAGGATGCCTCAAAAAAATTATACACACCAATTTGAAAAGGAAAAGCAATTTTTACTCTATTAAACTGTGGGTTTATAACATTTCACTGCTTCTAGATTTGCAGAAATATTTCTGTACATTTCAAATCCCTAGCTACTCATTGTCTTCTATGCTTGATGAAAATTGAAAAGACCATATAAACCTATGAATAGGGATGTTTGCATGTATTTCCTATTTCTCATTTCACTCTATGTTGGTGATTGTATAATCAGGATATTTAGTCTGAATTTTTTTTTTCTAGTCAGTACAATAAGTACATTTCAGATCAAGTTTGGTATGCACTTCCTGATTTTCTTTTGGAGGTCATTCAAAGACAATATCTACATTGTCATCTCATTTCATTCTTTGAGGAGCATCTATTTCGTTTGAGCCAACAGAGATCTCCCACTAAGGTACAATAGAGAAGAACATTGTCCTACTGTGATTAAAGCTGTGTTCAGGGCAGCAGTTCCATTTGGCAAAGGATTTTGAGACTTTGACCTTTATCTTCTGCTCAAATTGCAATTGCCTCCTCCACCGCCCCCGAATGCGTGAGTTGTCTTTGAAATAAGAGAAAAGCAAATTAAAGCAATGTTTTCAGGTAGGTTAATAATCTAAGTTTGTTTTTTGCTTTTTTTTTTTTGCTTTTTTGAGATGTAGTTAGCATCAAATGAGAGTTTTGTGGAGCAGGTGACTGTTTGTGATGATCACTGGTTTGTGAAACCAAGCAATGTCCCAGACAAGTGTCACCAGGAGGGGACCTCCACTATGGCCTCTGTTTTCCTCGTTTCCCACCAGCTTATTGGCATGGCTGGTAGGACTCTGAGTCTTCCCATTCCCTTAGGGTGGTGTTACTTTTCAGGCTGAGAATTGCAGAGTTTCTGTGCTCTGCAGCTTCCCTCAATCCAGGATGGGAACCCACAGGGCACTCGTCCTCCTTTTGGAAACCCCAGGGAAGCTGCTTCAGCTCTGCAGCTGAGTATCTGGACACTGTTAAATCTTTGGCTTGTGCAAGAGCTATCAGGGCTCCCAGGGTCTCTGCCTGAAAGAGTTTCCTCCAGACAGAGGTGAGATGGAATCGGGAGCCTGCAAGCCCTGGACACTGAGCAAGTGAGTCAGCTGCCTTGGGAAATGCATTCTCTCAAGTGTACATGCTCTCTGAATACATGCACCAAAATGTTTGAATTACACCTAAATTAAACCCTGCCTGATTTGCTGTAGGTAAATTGAATGACTGTATCTTTCACTCTGAAACAGATTCCCTCCTTTTCCCAAGGTGGCTATATTTATCATGGAATAGATACTCTGACTTTTGAATAGAGATATTTGTAACGTAAAGCTCACATTTTTAATTTTTTTTTTTAATTGAGAAATCGAAAAAAATCTCATCTGAAATATTGAAAATGTAGTGAAAAAAAATATTCCCCATTTCTCTTCTAAAACCTTACTTTGGCCCAGTCAGATCAGTTTTGCAAGATGTTTCCTATTTGATGAAACTGCACATTCTGAGGGACTGACAGCCTGCCAAAGTTTTGGGGTCCAGCTTTAACTGCGGCTCTGACAGCCACAGACAGGCTGGGATTTAAGAAGGGCTGAGCTGGGCAAAACGCCACGGGTGGAAAATCCCACCGATTCCCCTTTCTTCCACGGGATTTGTCTGGCTGATGAGAGGAAAATGGAGCTCGCTTCGTATCCAAGACTAGGGGTTTGATTTACCTCTACAGAACCCTTGCGAATGTCTTTGGAGCCGGGTGGGTTTAAGTCAGTCCGGCAGGACGCAGATCGTTCTGGCCCCTGCCCAGGAAAGCGTTTAAGCACATGCTTAACTGAATCCATGCCATTAGTCCCCCTCATGGGCTGGAAGGGACTTTTCTGCAACGTCTGGTCCTGGGGAGCACATCTGGGGAACACATTGGGAACGGTGGCGCTGGGTGCAGGTAGGGCTGTGGAGCAGTCTCCGTCGGGGTTGTCTCTAATGATGTACGTGTATATCATCCAGCATAATGGGGGCCACGACCTGCCCTAATAGCTACACACGGGCACACAGAGCCTGCATAAGAAGGACGTTGTTTGAGCAGCGGTGTGAAAGTGCAGAGAAATAACTGGTGGCGTACCCTGACTGGAGTTACTTAATCCACTGCCAGAGGGCAGAGGAGGTGTAGCGTAATGGGGTAATTTATCTTTAGCCAGGGCAAATGAGCCACTAATACTAGGAGCCAGTCTGCCTTGAGGAAGCTGAGAAAGAGCAAAGAAAAAGCCTTTTTTCATAAGAACAAAGAACATTAAGCCGTTCGTGAATTATGCCGCATTTTGTCAGATAAGTAATTGTTTTGCATAATACACTCTATTTACTGTACCACTTACAGGCTGTACCACTTACACTCACGGGCTTTTTCAACCTCAGATTACTAGGGAGATGGACACTGCAGCAGGCAATGTCCTTTCCTCTTCGACTTCATGGTCTTCTAATAAAAACTCCATTGCTACTTTGCCCCCAACTGCAGCAACACAGATAAAATCAAAGGTCAAGTCACAGTGATCCTGTTCAGATCTAAAATTAATGAACTCCAAATTCACAACTGGTTCTCAATACAAAGATTCTTGGAGTAAAAAGGATTGTTTTTTCTCAATGTCATAATGATATCCCTTATACTCCTGTAGCACTAAAAACTGTCAGGGACTTGTGGGTCATTGGGGCCCTCCTGGCTCCTAAATTGTCACATGGACCAATGGACATGTGCTGCTCTTTGATGAAGGAGCTTGTTTGGAAAATGAGTAATTGGCCGATGGGAGCTGATGCCAGGAGCTGATTGGAAGCAAGTGGTAACTTGTGGACACCACTCCAACATATGGTCGTGACCTGCTTGGGTAGGAGAGTCATCTGAGTCATCAAGCCCTTGCATTCACATAACGCTAGCTGTCATTCAGTGGTGCTCTCACTGTCCACGGATACATACAGCTGGGAAGCAACATTTCGAAATATCACTAAAACAGAACAAGATGATGTGCTTTTTGTGTTGTTGTAAGGGCTTTGCAACACAATGGGCAGGATCACCAGAATAGTTTTTGACAGAGTATGGAGACTTGTTTTCCTCAACAGCTACTGTGGCATACTGGCACTCAGCAAGTGCAATCGTCCAGCCACAACCTGGAACCTCCACCCTAGTAGAAGTGGAATCTAGAGACCAGGGTGGAAGTATTAAAGACTTGGTATTTTTTCATAGTTTGACTTCAACAGGAGACACAGGTGCCCCCTTACTCTCCTGGAATCCGTTCCCTTTTTATTTTAATATTCAGTAGGTGGCTTGTAGAGTTAGGGTTGTCATCTTCGCTGTTACGATGAAATGTCAGCGCGGAGCCCGTGAGAAAAGCCCTGTTAGCTCACTCAGCCTCATACCCAGCTGCTGGGAATTGGCTGGAGATGTTTTTAGCTTTTGAAATTAATAATTTGAAAATGATGCTCTCCCTGCTCATAATGACTTCATTCTTGTCTTCAGAAGTAAAAGAAACTGTTCAAAACAGCAGTTGCTACATCAAAGTAGGTCTCATTAAGTGATATTGTAATGCACAAGCACAGGTACTGGTGTCACGGATGCTATTTTATAACTACTTAACTGCAGAAGTAATGATACAGCAGAAGGTGGGAGTGAACATTAGAAGTGATCTTTATTCTGCTGGATGTTCTCAGGTTATATCAGATTTTCTCTTTGTTTTACATTTGCGGCAATGTGTTACATTAAACCTCAAGAGCAAAAATTAAGAGCAACTACTGTCACATGCATAAAATATAGAACAGATTTATTTTTGACAAGGACAAGTTTCTTAAAAGGATATTATGCTGTGCCTACAAAAATGTAGTAAGCTCTCAAACCAGATTCAAGCCAATCTCTTCAGTAAAGCCCTGGTCAAGAGAAAGAATTGACGTTGCCATGTTAAGAAATAATTGCCTTAAATTAGGAGGTAGTGTTGAAGAGAACATTTCACGTTTAACTCGTTCTTTGTGCAGATACAGTAACTCCTTGCCAATGCACTGTATTAAAGACGTCATCTTATAATGAGATGTGAAGAAAGGGAAAGACATTTGCAGAGGTTATGGGAAGAAGACCTGGAAGGCTCACATGGAATTTCAGATCCACATCAAACACTGCAAGCAATAGAAAGTTCTCTATGCATATTTCACAAACAGCCAGTAGCCAGTAGTTTTCCAGTGCCCTGGGTTACGTTTTAATCCAAAGGCATAACACTCTCACTGTTTAAATAGATGATCAATCAGAAAGGCCATTCTTGGGTTCACTTACACTCCACATAGCCATGGTCAACCATTCAGTACCTTTGACCCGACCTTTGAACGGAAAAATGCAAAGACAGCAACAGCCGGCTTTAGAAAGAAAAGCACCTAACAAAAAGGCAGAGAAACATTTTCATGACAATAGGAACTGTTTCATAAAATGCTGACTACAAGCTAGACCTAGAAATTTGCCTTTTACGAGATGAAACTGCTCAAAGGGTTAGTCAAACTCAAGGAAATTTTTAATATGCAGCAGCTACTGAACGCAAGAGCTTGGAGGGGTTAACTTACAACCATGAAAAAATTATTAGGCTAATGACTCTGGCATGTGATAGAGACTGTCTTTCTGTTGTGACTATGCTAGGATATTGCCTTTTCAATTTTTAAAGGCAATGCTCTTGGTCTGAAATTGAAAATCTTACTTACACGCGGCACAGAAATATGGAGGTAATTCAATCGGTCACACACCAGCCAGCTTTTCTTAAATCAGCAGTTTGAAATGAATGTGTCTTTCAGATCTGGCCTGTGTTTGTTATTTGTGTGGCTTTCTAGAGGTATTGTGATTAAAATACCTGTTTGCCAATTGCCTCATTTGTCTTGGTTTATCAGATTACAAGATTAAATTACAGTCTTCCAACCTTTAAGGGAGTTTGGATGTAATTCACTTCTTTCTGCCTCTCACTGAGATTACATTAATTTCTAATTCTGTGAATAAACTTTAAATTTTTTTCATGGAAAAGTAATCAAACTGCTGTTCTCAAATGAATTATCTAGGAAATTATACAGTAGATGTTTACAGTTATAAGGGTCTTGATATGGATTTGCAAACTAGTACATCTTTTTGTATGTGCTATTCTTACACACTTACTAATTCTACAAATAATTAAACTACCAGATTTTTGAAAACTCGGGTCCAAAATTACACCAATCCTGTAAGAAGGGAATTCAGCAAAAAGTTCAGTAAGGCACATTTCTTGCAATGCTGGAACATTCATTTGTATTTCTTAGCCCAGTTTCTGGGAAGCACATGATGATACGCTCTCAATTACATGTAAGTGGTTTGTACAGCTGGAATCTCCCCCCCAAAAGGAAATAGAATGAAAACACAAGAATGCTGCAATGCACATAGTCATTTAAGATTTAATGCTGTGGCACTCAAAGAGTCTGGTGGAGAAAAAAAAAAAGCAGCTTAAAATAAATCTTCTAAAAGTCATTTTCAGTGAGCATTCAACTGTTCATGTTTTACATCGATACATATTGTTGCATTTTGCAAAGGATTATTTAGTTTTTGCAACATATGGACTCTCCTTTTATCTCTAATACGGTTATTATTTACATGAATTTCTATGCTTTACAAGATGTATTTCAGGACCTCATCTGCAAATTCTTCAGTTTACGCCCCTGAGGAGATATCAGAGTTGCTTTGCCACCAGCCTCCCCAGGACAGCCCAGTCACAAAGGCCAGTTTGTGCGAAGGTGTGTGTGTGTGCACGCGTGGCGGGGCCAGCACTTCCACCGGCCACTTTTCAATATTCACCCCTCTCCCTTGGACAAATAGATAAATCAGTGTTACAGACTCAACCCCTTTTTTTTATCCTTCTCCTTCTGCTCAGTTTTGCCCCTGCCCGTCTCTTGGTCCGGGCTCTGGGTGGTGCAGGCACAGGGAGGAGGCCAGGCGCCTTCCTCCCAGCCCATGTCCTCACGTGAGGCCACTCCTGGGGCACCCCGATGAGGATGGTGACATAGAATCATAGAGTCATAGAATGGGTTAGGTTGGAAGAGACCTTAAAGATCATCCAGTTCCAACCCCCCTGCCATGGGCAGGGACACCTCCCACCAGACCAGGTTGCTCCAAGCCCCATCCAGCCTGGCCTTGAACCCCTCCAGGGATGGGGCAGCCACAGCTTCTCTAGGCAACCTGTTCCAGTGTCTCACCACCCTCATAGGAAAGAATTCCTTCTTAATATCTAATCTAAATCTCCCCTCTTTCAGTTTAAAACTGTTACCCCTCCTCCTATCACTACTCTCCCTGATAAAGAGTCCCTCCCCGTCTCTCCTGTAGCCCCTTTATGTACTGGAAGGGCCTGTAAGGTCTCCCTGGAGCCTTCTCTTCTCCTTGGGCTGAACAGCCCCAACTCTCTCAGCCTGTCCTCATAGCAGACGTGCTCCAGCCCTCTGATCATCTCCGTGGCCCTGCTCTGGACCCATTCCAACAGATCCATGTCCTTCCTGTGCTGAGGACTCCGGAGGTAGGCGCAGTACTCCAGGTAGAGTCTCACTAGAGTGCAGTAGAGGCGTAAGACATGCAACCCATGGCTCTCCTCTCCATACCACCATCCCATTGAGGTTGCTCCCGCAGCAGGTGGGTATCTCTGGGTGGTGGTCCCCCACTATGACTCCAAGGGTGTCCCTCACTCTTTCCCATGCCTGTGTGGCAGCAGTCCCCAAGACACACAGGGATGACCAATTGCTCGGGCACCTGTGCATCCCTGGGAGTGCCCCATGTGACACCCAGAGCCCACCTATGCACAGGCGCAAGAGCAAAGCAGCAGCTCCAGCGAGCAGCAGGGCCACACATCTTCATTCTATGGCCTGCATGCTCAGAAAGTCTCTGACAACCCTGTCCAAACAATCTCCTCGGACAAAAATGCAAACAACTTCACGCACAGGAGGTCTTCTTAAAGATGCCTTTCATTTCTAGAAGGGGAAAGATTTGGGGTCTGGGCTGTGGTGAATTAACATTCTGACCTTTTATCTTTAGAGGCCACTGATGTTTGAAGACAGCCCAGCTCTTGAATGAAATTACTTTGGGTGGTCCAGGTCTGCTTAGGAAGGAAAATTTTTGTTGTGCTGAAAATAAGGGCATGAGAGTACACAGACATAAACACTGAATTCAATCTCTCTGCCAAACCAGGGAGGGGGCCTTAGGCCAAAACAGAGGTGCATTAACGAGCTTACATCAACCTAAAGAAATGACTAAGTACCTGTGAGTTATATTGGTATTAACTGAGATTGTCATGTATGGCTCTATTGATTTAATGTAATAGAAAATGCACAGTGTGATAAAATAAGGTATTAACATCCTTTTATCAGCCGAAAGTAATTTTCAAGCATGAATATATTGTGAGTGTATGAAATTGAAACTCGCTAACAAATTCTGAGAAAATTAGTCTTATTATTGGCAATTTCAAATAAAACAGGAATAATGATGTGGTTTATGTCTGTGTTTGCAAAGCTCCCCCAGCAGAAACTTTTCAGTACCGCAGATTTGTAACAGGTAGGAAATAAGAAACTGCAGTAAATCCCTGTCCTTCCTTTTCTCACATCCAGCTCTCCAGAAGGAGAGTATTTAGGAAATAGGAACCTTTTGGTCACGGTGCAGATCTTTGCACAATCCAAACTACTTTTCCCTGCTGTCAGATGTTGGGGGTTCTTGTTTTGTTTTCTTGCCCCCTCTTGCCATGATGGATCTGCAGAGCGGTATCGCCTGATCGCATTACTTTCTGTTACCATATGTCACTCAAAAAACCCCAAATTTTAGAAAACCTGAGCCATACAGCCAGCCTGCTGGCTTCTCAACCTGCTTTGACATATGAAGGGGGAGATTTAAAGCTGTCAGGTTGTTGGGTGGTTGCCATGGGGTTGCAAAGAGGGGAGAGAGAAATCCTTGGGCAAGATGCAGATGGAGGGCTGGCTGCGGTGCCCGGGCTGACCTTGTTCTCAAGGTACCCAGCTGAGAAAGTTCCCCTGAAGCTCTTGTTCGATATTATTGCCTTTAAGCATTATTTACCTTGACGTTTTGGGCAACTCGGATTAGGAAATCAGCATAGGATGTTGGTGTAAATAAACATGCAGGCGAACACCCGAAGTGGCTGAACTGCTGCCTGAACTCCCTGCCTGGCCAGAGCAAGTACAGCTCCTTACCCTGGGGTTAAATACACGTGGGAACCGTGCGTGCGTGCCCTTGCCATGTCTGCTTTCTATTTGGCTGAACACACGTGAAACTGTCACCGGCGCTCCTGCTTTGGTTGACCTCTGTGCTATTTGAACTATTTGTCTTGCCGGTTGGAAATTTTCTGGAGCAAAATAGACTAATTGGCCTTGATTAACAAGCATCTGGTGTGAGTACAAATGGTTATTTGAGCAATAATGAGAAAGAACATGGGGAAGCGAGTTGGCAGCCTAATTTCTGGCAATTGATCCGTTCCCCATCCCCAGGCTGCTGAATTCCTTTTTCTGGCAAGGTGGGGGAGGTGTTTCTCCACAAGCAGCCTGTGATCCTGGCTTTTTTAAGCCGGGCTGCTTGACGAGCTTGACGAACTTTCCCAGCCCTCTGCCATGCAAACTGGGGGCTGCATCCCGGCCCTTAATGGTACACCCAGTGCAAGGGCATGTGAAACAAGACTCAGTTGTTTGCAGTCATTCTCTCCAGTGAAAATGCTAAATATTGCAAAAACAGGAATAGTTTTCCCCTTATCTTTGTACCTGATTTTAAATCTGGAAAATGGCTGTTCTTAAATAATGCCTAAAACACATGTCCCTCGGAGGATCAAAGCTTGGTATTCAGGATTATATAAGTAAATGAGCTTTCTGAAATTCCCAGCTACAGGCATCACAGCATAGGTCCAAAAATATGTTTCCTATTCTTTCTTTTAGCTGGATGGGATATTTCCCATTCCTTTAGAGAAGAAATAGCTTCATTTTCTCACATATACACAAATAAAGTTGTTTTTTAGTTTTTCCAGTATATAAAGTTGTATACATTCTTTGTGGAGGAAGACAAGCCTTTGCACGGCCTTAAGCTTATATCAAATTGTTGGCAGGTATGACACAGAAGGAGAGTAAAGTATTTGTATTAAATCTGGCAATATATCCAGCTAGAATATGTATATGAAATGGGTCATCTTTGTCAGAGAGTGTGTCCATGGGATGAGGATTCTTACTGAGAATTTATTTCACTATGAATGTGCTATTACAGTATAGACTACAGTATAGACTGACTATACAGTATAGACTATACAGTATAAGCATATAGGTGCTCACTGGCTGCATTACTCCTCCTCTCAGCAACAGAGGCACAGAAAGATAAACTTGAGAAATTCCTGGTATTCTGTCCAGTGGAGCATACAAAATCCTGAGGTCTTTTTCAGAAATGCTGGCCTTTTAAAAAAAGGGATGATGATGTGATTTCTTGATGAAAGTCAAGATTGAAAACTTTAAAACCTGGCACTGATAAGGAAAAATGAAGTTTTTCTGAACTGTCAGCATTTCGGAGCTGAAGCACATCTCCCTGAGCAGCACTGATCTCAATGTTCTCCCCTTCATAGACTCATACTTTTCATTATGGGCCAGCAGACCCATTATGGGTCTGAATTACATTTTTGTAGCTGCACAGGTTTGCTATTTTATTCTATTTTTCATCCAGTCTAGGCTTTTGCAACATGTGCTTATAACATTGTTAATAAATTGTTAATAAATGCACTTTGCATTTCTGTTCAGTTTACTTCAAAATACAGATAAGAAGTCAGTTTGAGGTGGGGGAGAAATGGCAAAATTCAAGCTTCAGCAAGTACTGTATATCACTCTCAAAATACTTTGTATATCTAATGAATCTTAAATTAAAGTGTAAAGTAAAGTAAATTAGCACATCAGCAATAAGGTTGCACCGGGGATCAGGTTGACACAACATTGTGCATGCTGGCATGCATTTTTTTTAGGCATACATTTTAAAAAAACCATGTGCAGAAATCGCTCTGTATAAACTTCCAGTAACTGAAAGTGAGAGCAGATTTTCCTCCCACCCTCCTAATGTTTGCAAAACTAAAGCAAATTCAGCCACGGGGAATAAGCACGGATATGCATTACTCCTACGGTTGATAACCACGGTGCCCATCTTTGTTGAAGCATTTCTTTAATTGCTGTTTTGCATGAATGGCAACCCGTTCCTCTCAGGAAGCAGATAAACGTAAGGGTTCCCAGCATCCCTGGGAGCATTGAGGAGCATCTGATGCAGTAGGCGCTTGGACCGAGTGCCCCATCTGGAACATCTGCCTTGGTACAGGACAGCCACTGCTCTGTGTTGGTAACCCAACCCAAGGTGAGGATTTTAATGTATACAACGTGGTACTGAGTATGGGGCTCTTGGTTTCTATGCTGCAGCATTATAAATCTCTCCATTCTACTGCCGCCCCTATGCTCTAGAGAAGAAGCTGACAAGTAGCAGTTGCAGTGCCGCACGATGATAACCTCAAGTATAAAATTGCCACGATAACATTTAGTCATGGTAGGCCTACAAGAGACAAAAATGTGCTTCTGTGTTTGGGAGATTGCCAGCTGTGGAAGGCAGAGCTGTCAAGATAAAATATCTAAGGAATGAGGTGTTTAACAGAGAGTACGGGATATCCATCTTTCACTAAGATACATTAGGAAGCCATTAAGGAAGAGGTAAAGGAGTTTATAGTAGAATGTGCTGGAGACAAAAATGTGTAAACCCTACCATTTAAGCCTGATAATTGACAGAGCAGCACATCTGCAGCAGCTGAAAGATGCCTTTCTAAACAACAATTCACTAAAGGGATGGAGGGGCTGGGAATTGAACTAAACGGATCACTTCAGGAGCAAGCATTTTGGGCCCTTTCATTCACTCTGCTTCTTACCAGTCAAAAAGGAACATTAAGCGTTTTCAAAGAGAAAGACCTGCCTCTTGAAATTCTTTTTCAAAAGACCTGAGGGGAAATTTGGAGGGTGTTTTGAGGTCGGTTCAAAAAAACCAAAGGAGATCATCAGTTTCCAAGTGGTATTTGCACAGAAGCAGAATATGCATGTTTATAGATGCAAGACTTTCCTCAGCTTCCTCACCACTGTGCCCACAATGGACATGATGCATGAATTATTTTACTTATGTGTAATTATTTTGCTTATGTATACATATATGCATATGTATAATACAACATGGCAGAGTGCAAGGTCTCCTCGACACAGCAGAGAAACCCATGGAGTTAGCAGAGCTTTGTCCCTCCAGCCCCGATCTGCCCATGTTCTCTTCATTCCCATCCTTTTTTAGCTCAAGCAATGTGAATTCCCTACTACCACACTACCCTTCTTTTAACCTATGGATTTGGAAACATCACATCTAATTTCCATTGTTTCCTCTAACTAGATGATCTCTATGGTCCCTTCCAACTCTAAAAATAATTCAGTGAAATTCAGTGAAATATAATGTAGCTTCAGCTGCCCTGGAGAATTTGGAAATAGAAGGATCAAAGTAAAAAAAAAAAATAATGCAGGTGATGATCAAAATCTGCTGGCTTTCATTAGGAAATGCCTTTATTTCTGTTGCAATTCTACATCAATGACATTATCAGGGGAGTCACAGGAAGGGGAGGTCTCTGTCTTCCCTAACTACAGAATTCACTCCGCCTTTGATCAAAAATAAGCCATCCCAAATAAACTTCAAGACCATGTGTTTGTCTGGACTGCTAGATGGGGTTGAAGTAGATACTTTGAATTTTTATCTACCTAAAATGGAACCTGAAATGGACCATAAAGTTTTATTTAGTAAAAGGAATAAAATAATATTGTACGTAATCAATCCTCACTCTGGTCATTATCAAAGCATTTTCCTACACAGCTGAAAAACACAGTATCATTTAATCACCTCAGCTATCCATTCTCTCCCATTGTCAAAAGAAATGGTTCACAAGTCTAAAATGCAGGCAAATATTTGTAATGGAGATTGTCCGAGACCAAGAAGCCAGAATCGGGGCTTAGGGAGCTGACCTTGTTTATCCATGCCTGAAATACAAGGAAGTTTAAATGACAGCAGGCTGAAATTTATTTTTACAATCATGTATTCTTGGAGTTAATTATTTTTTGAGCTTTAACTTCCTACCACATTACCTTTTTTTTGGCATCAGCTAGAGCATGATTAAGAAAATATTCTTATCTATAAATATCCTTTCCTGATTGCAGGGGAATGACATAGCATTTTTACTTTTGACCTTATGATTTCCATTTTGTTCTGTACTTTTAAGACACCAAATATCTGATGAACATTTTTCCAGCAGCAAACTGTTCATCACTCCAATTCTGTGCTAAGGTTTCACCATGCTGATGACTTGCCATCTGTTTAATTGACTGAATTTTTCATCTTCAAGATGCTTGATGGGGCAAATCCTCAGCTGAGCCCTGCCGGCCCCCATCAGCTGGAGATATGGTTCCCCCCAAACAATGCAGCTTAGAACTTGGATTTAGTGTTGCCCCACTAAAGGGGGATTATTCAAAGCCAGCAGAAACGGGATTAAAAATCTTGGGCAAAGAGGAGCTCAGAGGACTTGGTTTCTCCAAGGCAGGGAAAGGGTCCATTTAGATTTAGCATGTCATCACATCTTCTAAAGCCACTGTAATGTTGCAAGGCTTGTTAGAAGACTTAAAAGACGAAAGCAAAGGCAGAGGCTAAGGTATGCAGCAACTAATAAATTGCCTGATGAAACAGCAGCAAACATGGTCAGCTACAGCAGTTTGTGGGGTCACAGCCCGTGAGAGAGGTTAATGACAAAGGCAGCAAGAAGGAATGACTCGCAACGGGCGGAGCTGGGAGAGGAGTCATAACCAAGCTCAGAGAGAAAAACACCACCAGCAACAAGCACACTTAGCAGAAACAGTGGTTGGTACCTCCCTTTCCAGCAGCAGAACAATACCTGCCTCGGTTTTGGATAGTCCCGGAAACCAGACACCCTCTTCTGCAGCGCAGCACATCCCTCCCACCGGTGGGAATCATCTGCAGCAGCACATGGTGGGGAGGGCTGGTAGGGAAGGAAGGTCAGGGGCCAGTTTCCTCTGCAAGCCTCCCAGCAGCAGCAAAGCCGTGCCCTGGCTAAGGCTTCCCAAGGGTTGCTCACCCAGGTGTGTCCAATCTTCCCAAATTGATGTTATTGTCCCCTCCCTTTCCCCCTCTTCTGATAAAGGTCTCTCCATTAAGCCCATTTGTTTAACTCACTGCTTGGGACCAGAGGGACTAATCCTGTCTCTGGGAGTGCTGTGCAGAGGCCTGAGACAGGGTCACTGATGTTTATTTATTTTGAGGAAGGGTCTTGTAAAAACTGAACCCCGGCTTGCTGCCGTGCACCAAAAGGACACACACGCAGTGTGATGTGTGGCCTGTGAAATAACCACACGGCGCTAAGAGAGATTTTTAGAAGGAAGAAGCTTTGGCCAGCACTCGTTAGAAAACTATATTTACAGTTGTAAGAAGAAGGCCAGGAGTAGGCAGAGCCAGAGTAAGCAGTTGCTCAGCTGTGGGAAGGAAATGAGCCCATGTCCCTTTGTCTCCTTCACCTCTGCCAGAAGGCTGGAGAGCCAGGCTGGCACTTTTGCTGTCACTGCTGATGCCAAGAGAGAGCTTGGGATGTGTGAAGGAGCAGCCATTGCCAACATGGAGGAGCAGAGAAGGGGGGGTAAGCACCTCCTGGCACCCTGGTACTGTCACCCCCACCTCCAGATGGATGCAGCAGCAGCCGTGGGAAGGCTCGGTCCCCATGGCTCGCCCTGGCCACTTGCCCCAAGGGGTGCCTGGGCATTTTGCCTTCCTTCTCCTTTACAAGACGTGGTCCATCTTCAGGCTTGGCACGGTGGAAAAGTCCTGAACCTGCTTGTCAGTGAATGTGGGTAAGGTCTGGCCAAACCCTGTGTGCCCCAAAGGGGTCTGTTCCTGCACAAGGAAGAGCATTCCAGGAG
>JAOQGH010000012.1:32295894-32324589 GCA_025769975.1 Gallinago jamesoni
GAATGTGGGTAAGGTCTGGCCAAACCCTGTGTGCCCCAAAGGGGTCTGTTCCTGCACAAGGAAGAGCATTCCAGGAGGCATGCACTGGAGTCACAGCCTGCCTTGCTGCTGGGATAATCGGATGTGTGGGCTCGAGAGAAGCTACACCAGCCACCTGTCCCGCAGTAAGAAACTGAGACAAAATCATTTTGGGGAGCAAAGACTTGCTCTTTTGGCCTGGTTTTAGTGTCAGCAATTTTACTTTTCAGTTAAGCCTCTTAAATTGACTCTGAAATTAATGGCGTATTCTTCAGACAGTGTCTGCTATCAGAGTGATAAGGCCTGATGTTTATAGTGAATACCAAGGGATGGGATGCAGAGAGGCTTTTGCTTATACTTTATCCTATAACTATAACAACTGAGGTCTGCTAACTTTGTTGTGTGCCTCATTGAAGGGTTGGAAGCAAAAAAAGTGTAGAGGGGTTGCACCTATGGGGAGGAGCAGACAGGACAGGTGACCAAGAAGTGACCAACAGGGTATTCCATCCCATCTGCATCATGCTCACTATAAAAGCCAAGGGATCAAGGGGGTCAGTGGTCTTTTTTCGATGGTCAGCGTCTGAGGAGGGCTCTGTTCATCTGCCTTTGAACCCTATCCCTGCATTTCTGAATCTGGTTCCTGAATTCAACATCCCGTCTGAGCCTTTCCCAGTGCCTGCTGGTGATGTGATTATCATCCTGGGAGCTTGATAAGGGTTTTGTATATAATGTGTATTTTTCATTATTTTCTTATTAATATTATTATCTTTTTTTATCATTATTAATATTTCATTAGTGTAGTTTCTTTTTAAGTTTGTCTCTTTCTCATTTTTCTCTCCCTTCCCTGAAGAAGGGAGAGATGTTAAAGAGAACATATGTCCTTCATTCACTGTTATTCATTCAGTCCAGCTCAAATCACAACATCTTTGTAACACCACTTGTGCACTTGAGTAACTGCATAGATTTCTGCTGAAGGACTCTTAATTTGCATCACTCTAATCTAAAGCATAAGCAAAGGGAAAGGTCCACCTCACCAACTAACAGCTACAGAAGTAGCTCCGTTGAAATCAGTCTACTCCAAGTGCACGGTGAGCTCTTAGAGGGTGGGATAGGCTAGCATGTTGTTTCACACTGAGCAATGATGTTATTGACACTGGCTCTGAATTTCCTCAGTCTGATGTACGGGAATGACTACCACCTAGTAAAAAACAGCAGGTTGGTGCCTAGCCTGGGACAGTCCGCAGGAGACAAATGCCCAGGTTATTTTATTGGAGAACCTTTTTACTCTTTGAGCAAACAAAGTCAACAATTAAAGATCCTAAAGTGAACTACTGTGTATACAAAGGGCACAAAGGAGGAGTCTTTGGTTTTTCGGGGCCCCACCTCTGTAGGAAGAGGCTGGTGTCATTTGAATGGTTTCCACTTCAGCAGCAGCAGAAGCAATCTTCTCCAAGTGCAGTCTGCTTAACCTGGACAGGAGAGCACTAAATTAAGAACAAAAGGGGAGAACAAAAAGAGGAGACAAATGAACATTCATTTAGCACAAAGATTAATATGTCAGGAACAAAATTAATCAAGACACCCGGGGACATCAAGAGAATAAATTCTTTAATTGCTTGTACACTAATGCCAGGGGTCTAGGCAATAACAGAAGGAACTGGAAATGATCTTTTATGAGCATATATTCAACTTCAAGATGGCCCTAATGAAAATAGGGGAAAAATTTTACTTGATCAGAATGTTAAGATCATTGGTTACAATCCGTTTAGGAAGGGTCAGGTTGTGAAACGTGGCGCTACGGGTTCAGAATTACTTACAACTCTGCAGCCAAGGATCGTCAATGTCTATGGATCAGTGACTTGAGACACAAAATGAAAGATGAAATATAAATTGCAATCCATTACTGACCATGAAATAACAGTAGAAAAAAGGGAGACTAACACTTTTCTTGGTACTGTGCACTAAGGAAAAAAATATTACCACTGAAGAAATCACTCTGAGAGACACAATGAAAGTTTCTTGCTATAAACTCTATGACAGTCTTAGAATTTATAAAAACCTCTTAGACAAAGACATAATTTAGGGAGAAGATGATGTATTGATCACAGAACTGTTATTGAATTCATCTTACTTACTTGATTTTATTTTTTAAATAGCATCTAATGTACTTATGTCTTATCTAAACTAGACATCTTAGCTCCTTTTACAGTCAATGGACGGAGCTAGGTATCTCCTGGAGATGATTTATCCTGTCCCAAGAGAGGTATGCAAGGGTTGAAATCCCTCTGATATGACTAACTCTTTTAGACCAAATATTGGCAGAGCCATTCCAACCTGTTGGGCACACCCAGTCTTCAGAAGGCAAAATCTGGAGGTAAACCCCATTCAGACAGAGCCCAGTGCCTGCATGCACCTATTGCTGGTGGGACTTTGCCAGGATTCAGTTTAAATCCTGCTAAGACAAAATCGAATATCTTTAGTGACCGTTTTGCCTCTTTCTTTTGGCTGACAGGCAACTTTGGTCTTCTCCTTCATGTAAGTGAGGGTGACGGATAATAGTTATAGCAGCTAAAGTAAACAGTATCCCCAAGAGCACACAACTTAGGAATACAATTTAAGAATAACAGATTTCTTGTAGCTCTCTGGAAATCTGTTGGGGTTTTTTCTTATCAGCAAAGACAATTTTGCTGCAAGGTGTTTTTTTAATTTCTACAAAATCCCAAACCTCTTTTCTGTGATCTGATATTTTACTGACAAAGTAGTGCATTTTTTTCAGAAATCTTCAGAAATCTAACTTTTGGTTCTCTGGTTTTAGCATTTGGCAAAGCCTTTTACCCAGGGAAGTAACACTATGCAGGAGGGACTGCCTGGGAGCACACGCCTTTCAGAGAGCCTTGGGATCTTCCCGCTCCTTACTGATGGTATCTCAGAGCAGTGAGAAGGGTTAACGCTCCTCTGTTCTGTGATGCTTTTAGACACTGTTGTGGCCCCTTGTTTCAAGGTAGTCAGCAGCAGGACAGCAGGGAGGCTGCTCTCATGCAGGGCTGTGGGGGAAGCAGGGCAGAGCTAAGATAAGGTTTATCCTGAATTTATATGCCATCTCGCTGATCCAGATCAGGTGTTTCCCAGGGTCTATCCTGAAGGAGTGCAGAATCGTAGAATGTTTTGGGTTGGAAGGGACCTTAAATATCATCCAGTTCCAAGCCCCTGTCATGGGCAGGGACATCTCCCACTAGACCAGGTTGCTCAAAGCAGCCAGCATTGAGTCACAGAGGACTCTCAAATGGATGTTTAATTTTCCATTCCCTTTCATCTTTACATGTTTAATTATCTGCCATTCCACAAGTCTGCTTTATTTTTGCTTGCTTTAAGAGAAACAGGAAACAAACATAAAAGTGCACATGTAATTGGTATAAAAGGAGGAAAATGGGATTCAGTTCTCATAAACTTTTATTTGTTTTGAGGACTGAAATAAGAGAGAACTTTTACAGATGGGGTGATGGAACTGCACGTCCGCAGGAACCTCACTCACCACCCCCCAAAAAGAATGAAGATTTTATTTTTGTGATGGGAGAAAATTCAAACACGCACCTGGTCCCACACTTATCTGATGAGCCAAACCAAGGCACAACTTGTCTTTCCATCTGGACTTTCATCTCGACTTTCATCTGGACATTTCAATTTCCCTTTGAAGTTGAGTCTGTGTCTTTTGATTTGTAGTGTTTGAACAGGAACGCCACTGTTGTATCAAATGATTTCAGGGAGGGAACAGCACAGCGCTTGGGCTTACCATCAGTTCAATAATAGCAACATCACTCACATATAACTTTGTTTCGCTGGCTGATATTAAGAAAAATGGTTGCTTGCAGAATGATGCACAAGTCTGTCAAGTATACACACACATGCCCTTTGGACTGAAAATGATTTTGTTTTATAGCACCAATTTGATGATACAAAGTTCATAAATTTGTATTAGGAATGTGATTGCATCATTCTGATCCTGTGGTGCGAAATCACAAGAGGAAAGAACCCAATTACTGCAAAAAACACTGGAAGTTTTGCGTAAAAATCAATGGTAGGATATGACCCATAGTTTGAAAACTTTAAGCATGTAAAAAGGACTTAAATCTTTATGGTGAAGATTATGGTTCTGGCCTCTAAAAGAATAGCAAGTATTAACTGCACCATCTCAACAGTTTTATGAGACAATAATCTGGTTCTGAAGTGGATAAACTACGAGGTCGAAGACTGAGCAGTTTATCTCAATGAGAAACCTGGAATATTGCCCACTAAAACAGAAGGATTGGTAGTATTATCAGCTGACCGTAATAAGTAATATATATTAAACTAAAATTTCTAACTAAAGTAATTCAGCAGGAGCCACCGTAGGAAAAGTAGCTATAATCATTAGAGTAGCCAGAAGGACAGGTTTCTGGTTTTGGACTCAAAGCTGGAAGAACATTAAATTTGTAAATGTCCAGTAGGCAAGAGGCCACACCAGAGAGCTGATTTATTTGGGGCTGCTACAATGCCCCAGGTTTGTCTTAACCCGCAGAAAATATTGGGGTGTGTGTGATGGATATATTCTATGTAAATAGAGGGTTCCATGAAAGGAAACCAGTAAATGATACCTATGTGACTAATTTTCTTTGTCATGCTGCAGACAACGCACTGCTTTTTTTCCCCTTTGAGTAACGGCCCCCCTCGTGTCCTGAAGCAATCACTGAAATGATTTCAACAGAAATTCCCAAGGAAACGGAAACCTTAAAAATGAATTTGAGGTAGCAAGTGGTTAAGCACTGCGCGTTAAGTCTCTTATAACATTTCTCTTTTGTGCCTTGAAAATATAGCATTTTAAAAAAAAAAAAAGAAAAATAAATGACTGTAGAAGTGGTCAAAATGGAACAAAACTTCTTGAACGTGAACTTCCTAAGACTTTTTACTTGCTGCTAGGTTCTACCTTTGTGTTTATTTGCCTGCAGATATGTTCTTTACATAAGAAATGCAGTAAAAATAAGTTTAATGGAAAGGAGCAGTAAAATTCCTGAGAATGCTGAATGTGCAGCAATAATCAGATACAACAAAACCACAAAACCCTCCTAAGGTGTGAGAAGGGCTGTGATTTCTCTTTCTAGTATGTTGAAATAAACCAGTCCTATTTTATTGCAGGAAGAGAATAACATTTAAAATGGATTAATGTTGCTCCTCCACTTAAAAGAAAATGATGAGGCGCTGGAACAAAAGGGGACAGGACCTGGTTCTATCCATGCCACAGCACTTAATGGGAGAAAACACATTTTCACCGTGTCCTTTGCTGGAGTGGGTAAACTGGCTTATTAGAGTAATGAATAGGAAAGGTTGGGGACCCCGCTTTCCATCTCCCGCACACTCTGGAAACGCTATTGTCCCTTCAGGGACCTTGGCTGCAGTCCTGCCGAACTCAGATTTTCCTTCTCCTCCAAAGACCCGCAATTAAAGGAACTCTTTTACTGCCTGTCGCACAAAGTTGTGAATTGAGAGGTGTTTTGAGCAACCTTTTCTTTCTCTCCGAGCCAGGCAGTGCTGCCGTGCGTGCAGGGAAGGCAGGTACCCGGCGACGGCACTGCTCTCCTCAGCTGCGCTGCATGGCCCTGGAGGCAAACTGGGATGCTTGGTTTCCACTATTAATAGCATCATTTGTGTGCAAGCAGGAGAAACGAGGCGTGGAGCAGCAGTACAGCTCTTTTTTTTTCTTTTTTTTTCTTTTTTTGCCATGCCTACTAATTAGCTCCAGTGGTGGATTAAATGGTTATCATTAAAAAATAAAAAATAAACATTAAAAAAGAGACCTTGCTGCTTTCTGTGACAGTTCGTGCCAGGTAACTTATTACAGGAGCACCTGCTGGCATAGGCGTTCCTTGGCATGAACATGGATAATTAAGCCCAATACTAGCCTACCTCGTTACGAGTTTGTTAGGATATTTATTATTTTCTCCATTAATGTTGGTGGGAGTCCCATCTGCATATGGAGAGGAGAACAGACCCTGGCTTGAGTCTACCGCTTGGCAGGCCTCCAGTTAAGTTAAACTTCAGAATTTGTCTTCAGGCTGATACGCGACAACACAGTCGATAATGACCAGTTTCAGCTTCAGAGTGAAGCTGAAGTTGTACAGCTGCATTCCCGGCATCCAAAGAGCAGCTCACATGTGCAAAATATATTAGCTACAATAATAGGAGCTACTTACATTAAAGCATCCTGAAAGCCTTATAGGAAACCCTTCCTCTAATGTTAGCAAGATGATTTATATATGTATCTGCAATGTGTCCCCAAGTTCTCTTTTCAGGAATCAAAGTGTACTAAAGTTTCACATTCCCAAGCTCCTTTTATTTCAACATGAAAGTGATTAAAGATGTTTATCTGAGTTAGAGAACCTTAAGATGGTACCGTTTTCATTGTAGGAACAATTAGATCAATCCCAGAGGGACCTCAGCCACACAAGAGAAGTATTTGAGAACTCTCCATTAACCCACTGGCCATTTTCTTAACAAGAGCCCCCAGTGCATAAACAAATAGCATAAGTGTGACAGGAAATACAACTGAAGGAATGAGATTTGCTAGAGGAATTGCTTTCCTGATTTTAATGACTGTGCAGGACTTTATAAGGAAGCTTTCCCCCCCTTCTTATGATACAGAGCAGGTATTCAGCTTCTTTGCTTTAATATTAAATACAATTTAGTGAAAATTAAAGACACTTTTTTTTCCAAAAAGGCCCTTTTTGCACGCAGAAGAAAAAAAAAGTATTTGTAGTTAAATTACTTGTTGTGCATTTTAAGAACAGAACATGTTAATTTTTGCCATAGGAGTCCAAAGGCCAAATCTTACCCACTGAGGTTTTTGGAGAAAAGCCATAGCTCCACTCTGCTGGATTTACAAACAAAAGTCATATTAACCAAAAGAAAGGGTTAGGATTACAAGTGCTGAGCTTCATTTTAGAAATCTGCGTGCCTGAGGCCCCCCCTCGACCCCTCCATGGCACACCAGCTCTGTCCCGGCATGCCAGACGTACAACTGCCTGCTCCTGTTTTCCATAAACCCTGTTTCCAGAGTTTATGGAGGGACCCACGGGAGAGGCCAAGCACAAAGTTGAAACCCGCGTCCGGCAGTAAAATGGACAGTAGAAAAGAGCCTTGCGAGGAGCTGGCAAGGCGAGAGCCGGCAGAGGCTGTATTGCTGAGAGGGAGCAGCAGCCCTGGGACTGCTGCAGCCCAAAGGCTCCATTTGTAATCACTCCACCGCCTGAGTGTCAAAACCATTTGGCCCTCCAGGGTTTATAGAGTGATAAACAACTCTGTTTTGTCATTTCGTGCCAAATTCATTGTATTTCTACAGTGGAGGCTATAACTAATATGTAGTTAAAGGAGATGGAGATGCTCTGGTCCCTGGAGCTGGCGGCAGGAGGGGTTTGGGGAGCAGCTGGCTCAGCTGGGTGGGAGGGTGGGCTGCGACCTCTCCAGCTGCCAAGGGAACAGGGATAATGGGGACTCTGGAAAGCCCCTGGGGATCACAGCTGCAGAGAGGGTGAAACTCAGGTGGATCTAGGCAAAGAATTATGGAGGCTCTCCCTTCATCACGCAGCAATTGGCAGGGACCTGGAAGACAAGAAAATGAAAGCATGGAAATGCTTGGGCAACGTGGGCTTGCCTGAAAGCTGGGACACAGGGTGCAATAAAGTGAATTCACTGCACCAGGCTGAAAGTCAATGCCATGCTTGCAAAGGTTATCAGCATCAGAGATGAGACAAGCAGCAGGTGTTTATACCATCTGCAGTGGTCATTACAGGACAGCCCAGCCGAGGAAAGGTTGCCAGGGCTAGGTTTTTGAAGGCACAGTATCTCTACTGGTCTAACACAGTCACTGGGGCTGATCCTCATTTTATGGGATTTTACCAAGTTTCCAGAGCAGGGTAGGTGCCTAATTCCTATTGATTTAAAATCATATCTACTTTCAGGGGAGTTAAATACTTGTCTTACACTGGTGTTTGTATAAATCCCACCAGTGACCTGTCTGCAAAGTGAAAAGGACAGTTCTCTGATCCACCATCCCTTGATGCAGCTCCAACATGGTGACTACTGTGACCTCTGGGAAGCTGGCCCTGTGCTACCATCTCACTTCACTGACACCGCTGAATAACGATGCCTGGTAAGAGGAAGCGTTGGTGACCTCTGCGCTTGTCACCCAGCCCCTGCTGCCCACTGGTTTTTATTAAGGTCTTGTTGAGCTTATAAGGTTGGTAGGTTCTATTTTTGTGAGTAGGAATGTGTTTCTTTCTTCAGGTTTCTGCAAAGCTCTTACAGCTGTAGTTTGTTTCCTACCTCTTAATCTCACTGTGGTGTCTGTAACTTTACATTTAGAAAATAATGATACAGCATTCAGCTGTTATTGCATAGTCCTTAATTATTTTGCATGGAAGAAGTTCAGTGCTCCACACCATAGGATAACAAAGGTTGCTGATGCTCCATGTAGCATGATGCTAGTACTTAGTGATTTGGGGGCAAGTAATAATCCCTATCTTCACCAAACATTATTTAGACTCTTTTATAAAGCATTACAACAAATTGGTCAGTAGGCTAAACTCCAAAAGGGCCACAGGCTTTGAACAAGTATAATTCACTTGCATTTCAGGGACTTTAAGATTTGCCCCAGCGTGACTAGTAGCAAATGTAATCAGCTCCCCATCCAACCCATTCACTATGTCGGTAATAAAGACAAATACATTTGATGAGATTCCCAGCTGGATCAATAGCAATCTGAACAGCTGGGAGATCTCACCCACCTTGTTACTCTGAGCCCAATTTCCATGGGGATTGCAGTCCAGCTTCCCTCAACCATGTGTGGTTCTGTGTGCCCAGAAATCTGCTTCTTCATGTCTGCAAGCAGCAAAATCACATGCTCAAAAACTAATTCCTGAAAAGTTATTCAGATTATATAAAGCGGATTTTCACAAGGACCAAGCAGATACAATTTCCTGCAAATCAGCATTGTGGCAACCATTTGAGCCAGTTAAAGTGAAATTGCTCCTGACCTGTGGGTAAAGGCTGTGTCTGTACCAGGATGCTAGCTCGGCACGCAAATTCAGGTCAGGGCCCAAACTCCCTGATTATCCACACTGCCTGCGGGCTGGCAATTACCCTGCCTCCAGCCACAAGTGGATAAATTGGCTTCCTGGGCAGGAAAAGACTATCACTGGGGAAAATGGGTTCACCTTTGAGCTCTGCCTTTACAGGCAGAATTGCCTCAATTGCAAATTTCAGCACAACTTCCCCCCGAAATGTGGACATGAAGTCAGGATCCAAAATCATGCTTATCAACAGTTCTATATTCCTAGTCTCCTGTACACACCAGAAACCCTTCCAATTAACTTTAGTATCAGTCAGGGGTAAAATAAAAGCAAAGCAAACATAACTGATCCAAACCCCTGTCAGACAGATGATAGCGATCACGGGAAGTATAGGGGGTTCTCTTTCTTTATTTAAATTCTCACTGGCTAGTTTATTGGTTTGAATGGGGGGAAGGGAGAAAGAGGGACTGTGTTTTGAGTATCGTAAAACACATTGAAGTTGCAGTATCATCGGCTTAGCTGAAAAAAAAAAAAATCTTAGGAAAATGTATAGAACAAGCTAAAATGTGATATAAATCCATAAATTCCCCAAAACAGAATTTCAGAAAAGTTCTTTCAAGTACTTTACATTTTGTGATGCATCAAGCAAAACAGGTTAAGAAGCACCCAGGAATTCAAGGTACTGGTCAGGCGTGCACTAGTCCTTTCCTGTATCAGTTTTGCCTCCTTTGATTTGGCTGACATGATATAAAATGCATAGATGAATTTAAAAATCCCATAAAATATCTGAAATCAGCTTGGCATAAGGAGTATGATTTAACGCGTGTGTGCCTATCGAATAACAGAACAGACCCCAATCCTGGCTGGACCTTCTGTCCCATTAGGATGCAAATAGGTATTAACAATCAATAGTAAATTCAGCATCCTCCTGCCAGACAGCCTTACCCCAAGAAAATATCTCGAAGCCACATCTCTTGGCTTGGACTAGATTTTTTCAGCTTTTAGACTGACTTTGAAGCTAGAGGCTTTATGTTTTCTAAACTTTTGTAGATGTACAAATGTCCCTGCTGCAGGGCTGCATATCCAGTTCATGCTGAGGTTTCATGACAGCACATTGGCCATAGAAAAACTGGGTGAAGTCTGCTTCCCATTTTGATCCAGGACCTCAGAGATAATCATAGCAGTGCTCTCATTTGAAAATAGGGACAACGAACCCTAAACGTGATGACATTTGCCCTTCTTTTTCCCAAAAGCTCTCTCCCTTCACCAGAGAGGAATTCTCCCAAGAGAGCTCTTTTAAGTTTAGAATTTGCTTCCCTGTCTTGGCACATGCCAGGTATAAGTAGGTAGAGTCACAGTCTTAAAATGAAAACCTATCTTGCCCTTCAAACACTGACAGCTCAAAGTGCAGCAATGCTGTATGATTCAACAGGTGATCTGCGAAGGGACCCTGAAGCCTGGAGGGTACGTAGGACATTGGTCACGTCTATTGGCCTCTGCCCTGGGGCTTACACGGTTTTCAGCTTTGGGACCAGCAAGTATGAGACAGCTCTTGCCCTCATATGAAAGAAGTAAAACAAAATTCTTTTGTCAAGGAACTGAAGAAGCAGAAAAGAGCAGGCTTACACAAACACAAGTGTCCTTTATGAAGAAGAAATGGAGGCCACCGAGGACCACTTTATGTCGCTTTTACAACAGGCTCAGCACATCCATAGCAGCTGGGATGCCTGGAAGGCTCGTTTGTTTCTTTTCGGCATCTGTATCATGCTCACGTTAAGGGAAATGGCACTTTACAAGTGACCACATGCACAGGCTGCTTGGCCGTTCCAGCACACTGAGCCTGCCCTTGAGCCCGCTCCCTCCCAAGCTGCAGACGGGGAATGGCCTCGCCAAGCAAAGCTGCCCAAATTACTCTTCTCGGTGCGTCAGAGGATTCGGCCATCAAAAAGATGTGGGGGCGGCAGAAGGTCAGCTATGCAGCGTTGTGCCGTCTCCATGCTGCTACTTCACGCCGGCTCTGTCGGCGGGCAGCCAGTGGGTGCCTCGCAATTTTTAATAATATAAAAATAATATTATAAAACACATAATAATATTAGTATAAGACTATAAAATAATTTTTATCATTTTCTTTTTCTAAAGTATCAACCAAATGTCAACATTACAGTAAGTTTTCAGGAAATATTTTTATTAAATTTTCAATCAGCTTGCTGGAGAGGGAGACCAAGGGATCTCTGCTGTCATCTACAGGTCACAATACAAAAAGAAAATATTTGTGTTTTTCTCCAGATGTTTTTGGTGCCTGCACTTCTTTGCATTCCCAAAGCAATTGCTTTGTTTTCCAGCTGGGTATTTTGAAGACTGTCATCATATGTTAATGTAAAAAGCTAGAATAACCTGCCCTTGTCACCATTGCTGTCACTGGCATTTTGATGTGTCAATATTGTATGCTGCAGATGATTGTCCTTAAGAGACAGTTGTAGTTTTACTCTGTACTGAATGTAAGCTACTCCAAGGACATCTTTACAAAATGGCGCTTAACTGAAATTGTTCCCAAGTGATGCTCCATCTAGAGCAATAACACCTTTAAACACTTTCTTTGAAACTTTTCCAGAGCCCAGCTTTTCCCAAGCTTCCTATTAAAATCTTTACCTGAAAGGGATGAATTGCTTAGCCGGTGTTCTGGCTGCTATAGTATACAGATCAGTGTTTACATCTCTACTTGCACTGAGTCTAATTTATAATTTAACACTGTTGAGACCAGCCTGACAATGTAAACATGATATATTGATGACCTGCAAAAAAGAGAAGCTGTCTTCTATGCCAAGTGCCTGTGGCTCTGTTTATGTTGGAAATGCATTATTAAAGAATGTGTGTGGTCAAGCTATAACCTTTCTAGTACTGAGGTATCCATTTTACTCTGGGTCATTGTTTCTCCTCACATAGTCTCCTAATCCAACAACTGATCAAATTTCAGCCTTTCACTTCGACTCCCTCAATTAAGATAACACGATACACAGTGTGACAGCCTTTTTGGGCTCCGTGAACCATGTGTGGTGAGCCTTGTACTCGACAACTGAATTAGACTAATTCTGGGAGCAAATATACTACCCGGGTAGTACAGAGCAATTTATTATCAAAAGCGGCAATTTATTTGTCATTCCAGCCTCTCTAAAACAAAAAGTCTGGAACATTTATTCTTCATTAAAATCGACATGACAACTGCCTGAGGGCATAATGTCAGTCACACTTGGACTTCTAGGTGGAAAAAGAGATGGGGGAAATCAAGATGCTATCTCAGTCCTGGCCAGATCATCCACTTCTCTGTACTTGATCCTGGGTCACCTGGTTTTCTGAGCAGCTGTGGCAATTGGTGGGCTCGGTAAGCTATGGAGTTTTCTATGAGTGTGTTTGCTCTCAAAGCCTGGGTGAAAGCTATAGCAGTCTTTGGCCACAAATATACTTAAGGGATCTCCTAAATAACTTCTTTCCTTTTATAGTCCTCAGACTCCTCCATATTTACGGTGTGATGATCCATCACAGATGCTCAGGAATAAGGAGATGCTATAGTAATAGCACTAAAACTGGGTTCTGAATGTTAGGAACAGCAACCTAAAAGCCTTTGGCAGCATTATGCCATAACTAGGCTGGTGAACAAGAAGAGTTATTCATCCTGCCTTGGGAATCTCATGCAAGGAAACATCCTGCAAAACAAGAAGGATGCCTCCTGAAAATGAACAAAACATCCCATCTGACCTTTGCTTTCTGAAAGTGCACAAAATGTCCCTTCTGACCTTTGTCTCCAAGCTGAGGTTCTTGCCATGCCAGTGTGTTGGTGACAACATGAGGACGTGTTATCCTGCAAGTATTCCTAAGAGAGCCTGCCAGACGTTTCACCATCAGCTGAAACAGCTACTCCTTGTTTTTCTGTAGAGGGACTGGCCAAATGGAAAGAGTGGAAAGAGTGAGGGGATGAGGGAACTGGTGTCTTCCCCCACGGCTGCTGAAGTTGCCTTGCTTTTCGTTAGAAACAGCTACATGTCACTGTGCTCCTGTACCTGTGGCACCCAAAGGGCCTTCCTCCCTTCAAGAGGTTGACAGCTGTCTGCAGTACCCATGGGGTGGGATGATCCTACCTCCAACATTGTATAATTCACTATTTTGATGAATATATTTTGTAGTATAAAGAGATTTATTTGTTTTTAAAGGAAACCGGATGTATACCAGATGTGTGGTGTAACAGGAGTGCTCGGCCACACATAAGTAGAGCCATCTCTTTTGTTTGCTCAGCTCCAGTGTTGCACGCTCTCCGTTTTGATCAGTCATGCAACAAATGGGCTTCAGTTTAGAGCTCTGAGCCATAGAAATTCAGCAAGTTTCTACACTCCTTTATTTTTTTAAGAAATGTCTACACCACAACAAATTTATCCAGTGACATAAATAAGATTACAAGGAGAGGAATGATCATTTTCAGTTTTGTGACGGCGTTCACAAGCAATAATAGAAATGTAGGTGATTAATGCAAAATGCACTTTTTCTGTGTGTGCATGCAAGCAGCAAACATATTTAAGTCTTCTGACAGAAAGATAAAATACCAACAGTGAACTAACCTTAGTAGCACATACCCAGGTTCCCAGGCATCTAAATTAGTAGCAACCTATTCAGCAGCAGGGTTGTCTTTTTGGTGAGGCTGCAATATAACAGCATCCTGGTTTTGCTGTTGTTTACTCTGTGTGACACCTATTGACTCAAATGAGCCATTTTTTATTCCTTTGTAGACACGAGAGTGAATTTAGCCCAGTATGTTATCACAGAGCTCCTCGCAGACAGTGCTGACAAATAGCTATGTGGACAACCCATTCAGGCTGTAGTACTATCCATCAGCAGTGACAGTAGCTGGCAAACCAGGGCTGTTTATATCAATTTGTTATTTTCTAGGAAGTTACCCAGCTTCATTATTATTGGGGGAGATAAAACTAAGATGAGAGGCCAAGACCCTCATTTGGTTCTTAATGCACTCCCATTGCTTTGATGTATTACAGAGAACAAAATTGAGCGATGTGGTAGCTCATTACACAGGGAAAAACATACACCGAAATAACATATTTTCTTTACCATCAGTTCTGCAACAACTAGGAAGGATCCAGGGCCAGTTATGTAAAATATACCCTCCCTACTTGGTCCTTAAAAAAAAAAAAAAGCAAAAAAAAAAAAGCTGTGTTTTGTGATGTGCCACAGTCTTTAATAGCAGAAAATTCTCTAATTTATTTTCATAAATAACAAGTATATAATCTTAGCACCCCTTGTGAACCAAAGCATTTCACTGACTTTTGCACAGCATTGTGCAGTACTGCTGTCACAGCACTTCTTCAGGCCATTCTTCCTGGCTCTGTGATACTTGAGCAACAAATCCTTCCCATCTCTTGCACAGTAGGTGGAAACCATAATTGCTATGCAGAGGTGGGGAACATGAGTCATGGAGAAGCTAAGCGACTTTCCTGGGGACCCATGAGACTAAAAAGAAGTATCTGGAAAGCCCAAGATTACAAGATTGAATGCAGATTCTGACCCAAGTTACACTCTGCCTTGATGGGGGTTGTAACTCAGGGCATAATTTATTTGTTATTAGTATGTCTTATCACGCGCATGGCAATATCTAGGCAAAAGAGGCTACCACTCTGTGACAGGAGTTGGAGCCCAAGCAGATGGGGTTATGCAGTCAGGTAGTGAGGAGAGATGGTTGGGGTATCTGGGGGATGCTCAGAAGACTGCAGTTGCTCTCAGTGGCTATGGCAGTAATGAATAGAGATCCATCCATGGGCTGTTTACACTGTACATAAAATGGCAGTTATAGTGCATAAAAAAGGTCCCAAACAATTAAAAATAAGGTTAAAAGCCATCCAAATCCTTATTATCTCACTTCAGATTTAGCTCTCAAAACCCATGTTGTGTCCATCATGTACCCATGTTATCAGACTACCAGTATTACTCTCTTCCAGCCATGACGGGTGACAGAATAAGCAAGCAAATGTGGTATTTGATTCTCTAGGACTTTCCTAGTGTATGTGTAGATTCAGCTTTGGTCTACACATCCTCAGAAGCAAAAGGTTCTTCTCACTTATTCAATTCTATGTTGAAATACTGGATTTTGAGTCCTTGAGGGTGGGATTCGCCTTATCTAACTTTAGACTTGGAAAGAACTGGGACAACATTTAGAAACATAAGCTATCACTCCTCTCTCCTACTTGAGATGTGTGCCATGGGATGCATTTAGTCTGTTGAATCCCATCTCATTTTATCTGTACTCAAACCCAAACCATCACCAATCTCTCCATTGGGGAGCCTGATCCAGGATTCGACTTCACTGGTGTTATAAACAATGTCATATTGTCACTAACAACCAGAAGTACACAGAGACTTGAGTTTGTCTCTGATCCCAAAGTCACCCTCCTTGGCAAAGTCCTAAAATTCTTGATTTGCTGCTGACTCAAAGAGGGAAGAGCTGCCTATTAAATCACACACATCACTCTCTCATGGAATGGATGTTTCTCAAACTCTTAGGTTCATGCGGGGACTCACTCTGTACCTGTTTATTTGTAAGAGACAAAAAGCTCAGAGTCCAAGGTTAGATAGCAGCTTACACACACAGGTGCTGCTTCTTCCCTCAGCCATAATTAGGCAGCTCTCCTAATGTGGGGACAGAACCATCTTTCGAGCTGCAAAATATTTGTCTTTCATTATCTGTCACCCTCTGACTTTTAGTTAAAGAGATGCTCCTTTTCCTGGAGCATGCACATAGTTAGGATCAATATCATAATCCTGTCTGACAGCTGCTCAAAGGCTCCTTTGTGTTGATGAGGTTTTGGCAGCTGAAGGGAGCTGCCACTGCATTTTCTTTTAATACTGACTAAGCGATAGGCTTGACAAAAAGTAAAAAAGAAAATAAAATTCTCTTAAAAACAAAATCCAATTAGCCCCTTTTGTTTTCCCGGTGAAGTGGAACAGATACTTCAGCTGCCGGTGGTGGTACAAGCAGAAACCAGCTCTTAGTCCCCTGCCACCCTCCAAGGACAGATGGATGAATGGTAGTGGCTGGCTTAAAGATGTCTTCATCTGTTCTGTTGGGAAGGAAAGCAGGGGTTTGGCACTAGCTTTTAAAGAAAATAGAAGGTGCTAAATTCACAAAACTTTATTGGTTTGAATGTATAATAATGATAGTTTAATGGCAGGAAAGAGGCAGATAATTAGAAGTGAGTAGCTCTGATTGCCCTTGTACACTGCTCCAGATAGCTTCTCAACACTCCTGAATCCTTGTTTGCTTTGTCTGAAGCTGAAATCCCACAAGGTCTGGATGTTACCAGCTGTCTAGCTAACTAACTGCCAGCACTTTCCCTGAATGCAAGCTATCAGCTTCCACAACATCAGCCTCCTCCCTTGAGCTCTTCCTTGCTGTCTCTCCCGGTGTGATTGCTTTTATCTATTGCTTGCAGGAGCTTCTTCTAATCATATTGCTTCTTGCCTCCGAGGGTCAAACACAAGACCATTCCTACCTACACAAATGGGGAAAACTGTCACCTTCGCTAGACTGATAAGCATTTGGCAGGCAGGACACTGTGAAGTAGAAGAGCAAACAGCCAGCAATCTGCAAACACCATAAATATGTTACAATCTCAGCAGGAAGACGGGCACTATATGTACCAAGAGGCCTTTGTTTAATGAGCTGTCAGAAAGCAGGCATGAAATTATGTTTGAAAACATGTGCAAGCTGCAGAGACAGAGCCGGGGCACTAAAAAACCTCTTTGCCTTTTCTGTGGATGTTTGGAACGTCTTATCAGTTTGAGAACTGTCATGCGACGAGCGCTATCATTAGCAAGGTAATAGCTACTGATTTTTCTCTCTCAGCTCCATTTTGTGACCTAAATGAGTGAGAGAAAGACTTAATGCTTCTTTTCCACATAATTTTTTGTCCTGAAAACATAGCCAGAAACCCCAAAGTGAGCATAGCGGTAGGAGATAAATCAAAATCACTAGAAATCGTAAAGGACTAACCATGGAAGTCAAGAATACTCTTGCTAATCTTGCAGAGATTGTGTTCGTATTACCCTAATGCTCCTCCCGCCACTCATTTGTTTCAATCACACCCACAAAAAGCATCGCAATGCAGGTGACTGCTTCGTGTGACGGTTCTACGAGGGCTACCAGGGGTCAGGGCAACAGTCGGCAATTCGCCGGTAGTCAATAGCTGTAAAACTCTGCAAAAAAATATGATTGCTGAAGTATATTAACAGTGTCAGGGTCACTTTGGGTAGCTGTAATAGGGTGTGCAACAAAACAGAGCTTCCATTGCTGTTAAATCACGCAGAACAAGTTGCTAAAGATTTAAAACAAATCCTCAAATATCCTTCGGGGTCACAAAGCTCTTTCTTTCTAAGATAAATTGAATGGTTTTCTCCATGCCCGAGCATCTGTGTTTTCTTTGCTTTTGTGAAAACTTTTTGTTGATTCTTTGGCTGCTTGAGCATTTGTGGTCCACCCCAGAGCTGAAAGAAGACTGTGAACATTGAACTGAATCAGTGTCAGTCAGAGAGGTATTAATTCTCAAAAATGGCTTCTTTTTCTTTCTTTTCTTTTCTTCTTGGTCAGAATCCAAAACTTCGTGGTTGTTTCAAGTTGTAAGTGAAGAGAATATTTTGCAGACGGGATTCACGCTCTTTGGAGTATGCCTATTCATTAATTAAAACTGAAAAAAAATATCAGGTTTTGGTCAATAGACAAACAAAGAAATGTTTCTGCCATGAAGTGCCTCTCTGAGTGTCATAATGTTTGGGGTTTGTTGTATGTGTTCTACATTTATCTACTTGTCCATGTGTCCCATGATCTGCCCACCCCTTCTTGCTGAGCCTCCCCATTGCACACAGAAGATGTAGCCAAGCAGGGAACCATATTCTTGAAGGATAATACAGATGTAACCCCCCTGCACTTCACCCATCACAACCTTGAGTGTTTCCAGATAAGGGGATTCAAGCCATAAATCTCTGGGCTTGGATTTTTCCCTTAACAGTCAAAGATTTCTGTGGGGAAATGTTTAATGTTTTCCAAGCAACTTTTTCAATGTTTTGCCAGTGTAAAGCAGATGAGGGCCATAGAAACAACAGATAAACCTTCCTTCCTCTGCTTTCTATTTGGTCACCTGAAATAGTGAAGTTTTTCAAACGTGTTTCATTTTACCCCTGCTAATATGGTTCAGCACATAAGCCTACTAAAGCAGTGTTTGATTATACTAAGATCATAAAAGCCTGGATACCATAGAAACCAAAAATATCCTGTTAATTCATACAAGAAACTGTTCTGTCTGACTTTGAATAGATCATATACTACACAGAGGAAATCCTTCGGTACTGTGGTCTTCTCAATGATGAACGTTTTCATAAAAGACCACACCATTTCTTTCCTTCTCCAGAGAGGGTGTCTGGCTTCCAAAGAGGTCATGCATTGTTTGAACCAGTTAGGTGCTGAGCTGCAAGGAGGTGGGCAAACAACTCGTAGGACCAAAGGAAAACTGAAGACCTTTCCATTGTGCAATTTTTGAAATGGAAGCATGTTACATTGGTTCATAAGGTGTTCTTCTCTCACGTTATTTTGTCTTCTCCATGTCATCTTTGCTACTGTGTTCAATATAATAATTAAAACATAGTGGTTTTCTGAATTTTACCCTTTTTTTTTTTTCAAAATTTACTTTGCAGGATGTTAAAAGGAAAAATAAAACTGATCGGTCATAGGTACAAAGATGGATATTACCCTTAGTTTTTGAAAATGTCTAACACCATAAAAAAACTGAATTAAGAATCCTCAGGCAAGTCCATCAGCACCTTCAAGGTAACTGCCTCTCCCCAGTGAACAGAAGGGGAAATGCTAGAGATTGAGGGGGAAGAAAGAGGGACAAGCAGAAGAAGAAAAGAGAGCTGTCATTCACAAAGCAATGTTTGCTCCCCCTGGGATGCTGTGGCAGACTGGAACAGGGTTTAAGCCAGGAACAAGAGGTAGGTACTGAACTTAAGTGTTCACTCCCTAAACAAGATAAGAAACAGTCATATTTAGTTAGGCTGGTGTAACTGGTAGTGGAGTAACACTTGAGAACTGGATTTAGAGAAAGGATGCTACAAGACCAGAACATTAATGAAAAATAGTCTAAAAGAGGTAGCACAAAGAATAGAGACCAATACCTCAGTGAAAGGCTTGAGGAGCTCAGCTTGTGGTGCCTCTCCAAAACTGGACTGAGAAGTGATTGGTTATTTCCAATAGGGAGTACATGCCTGGTACAAAAAAAAAAAAAAAAAAAGCAAACAAATGCCTTTTGATATATGGAAAGAAAGTGTAATGGGAAACTGGAAGGCCAGGAGATTCAGAGGAGAAGCACTTGGACTTGCTGAGAGCCTTGATGCTGAGGCAGCAATTGTGAGTGACATCCATGCTCACCATTTGTCTCCTCGGTGATGGTCATAGCCTCTGAATAATGGACTATAAGTACCAAAAAACCCCTCAGAAATCTGCCCACTTAAGAACAATCTTGTGCAGTGGGTGTTTCAACAAACTGAACCTTACCTGACGCACTTCTGACTACTCAGAGATTACACATTGTGCGTGAGTCAAAAGCTGAGTGTTACCGATATTTTCAAAATCACATGCGCTTACAGGTATTCCATGTTTCTTATCACTCAGCAGCCATTTGCAGGCCAGTGACACCATGTTCCTTTCTTCACCGTCTCTACCTAGCTTTCATAATCCAGAAGACACTGAGAGGGGACAAAGCAGGACCCTTGTACTATCTTTGATTAAAACAGGTAGGCAAAACCAAGCAAATTCCCATAGATTTATCTGAGCTTCTTCATCCAGAAAAGCAGATATGGCTGCCCAGAGTCATCCCACCCATCCCAAGGGCTGGCCAAGGTGGTGTCACCAGCTGGAGACTGTCCAAGCTTGTTGAAGTAGCTTGTAGCACTATGGGGCTTCTCTGCCCCACATCAGGGGACTACTCCAAGCCTGTGTTGTGTTTCATCCAGGCAAGAAGCTTGGCCATGAGCAAAAGAGAGGAAGAAAAAAGGAAATTACCAGGAATTTTAAAGATTGTACATCATATAGCATGGCAAATATTAACAATTGCATTTTGGTCTGGTTTAGGTTTTGCAAGTTGGACTGTAACCTCATCTGTCAAGAATAGTGAACCGTGACCTGTTCAGTCACTAACTTCTCCCACCAGAGAGGGGAAGGCACGGAGAAGGGGCTTCAGTCCATGGAAAACCTCACGTTCCCATGAAGGCCCAGAGCCATGCTCCAAGGCTTAAAATCCCACTTAAACCTATTTGCTTAGTGGGTGGAAAGGTAGGTACCTTTGAAGACCTCTGAAGAGCAATTCGAGAGCCTGAAAAAAGTGCTGAGCAGGGAGCCAAGGGCGCAGGGACTTCAGCTGAGGGACCTCGCCAGCCTTGCTCGGTGTGAGGTATTGACCACCTCCAGCAGGACTGGGGCCAGGCTCCCCCTCAGGCCGCTCTCAGCAAGGCAGGGCACCGCTCTGCGGAGCAGGTAGGAAAGGCTGCCAGGAACCTCGGCCGGCAGGGACCGAGCATTTTCCCCATCCTGCTTTGACAGATTTGGCCAGGGTTGGAGGCATCTTTCATTTCCCACTTCTGTTTTTGCTGCAGAAGACACAGCTTCTTTCTATTTTTCTAGACTGGCTGATCCCAGCGTGCTCCAAATCCATGAAGGGAAATAGGAAATGATTTTCTTAGTCCCTGAATTGACCCGTGGGTCTGACGATCCTGCTAGGCTCGGCAGTTTCTCTGCTGGCTTGAGGAGTGCATGTTTATGCACCTGGGATCATGCAGCTTGAATTATTCTTTTAAACATTTTCATAGAGAGTGGCAGTGTAACAGAAATCACTAAACAAAATGTACATTGTGTGTGACAGTTAGCAACGGGCCGGTTCACAGATTGTTAAGGGCTATTGAAAGTCACGCTTATGTTTTTCTTCTTTAACATTTTTCAAGGACAATTTGATTGCATTTCCCATAAAGGTTAATATAAACAATCTGCTCCCCTCATTTTTATGAGAAGCATTTAAAAGTAAAACGTCCTGCTGTTATTTCACTATTGCCTATGTTATTGATGGCTGAGGATTCCCAAATAGGTTCTGAATTTTTGCAGCTTTGCACATTTCTGGGAGAATTGCTCTAAAGTCCACTATCTCATTCTCTACCCACTGCAGTACTGAGAAAAACACGAGTTTTTTCAATGTTTCTTTTAACACAGAAAGGCAGGATTCATCCTCCAAACTTTAGCCACATGAAGGATGGACATCACCTCTGAACTAGTCATTTAAATGCTCTCAGCAGCCATCAGAGAAGCAGAGAAGCCATTCCAGGTACCAGTTTGGCTCATCTATTATAGGTGCCGATCTTCAGCACAAGAGATTTGGTTTTTGGAAATGGCTTTCTTTCTCCACCAAAAACAGAGCCAGTAAAAGCAACTCACTCAGACTGAACCATCCCTGTCCCATCCTGGTGTGCTCCTGCCCCTGGCTCATAGATGGCATCTGTAGGACCCCTCCACTGTCACCGTCTCCCAGGGTGATCAACTGGCTCCAATACTTACTCAGGTCTTACTTAAAATTAAAAAAAATAAATAAATGGTGGAAATATCCCCTTCCAAAAGTAATTTCTGAATGACCATTCTCAGGCCATTTGCAAGTCTGCTGTAAGTCTAGAACCACAGATAGGTTTTCCATCTCATCAGTATCTCTGGTTGACCTTTTGGGTTAATATTGATTTTCAATTTATTTGGATGATTTGAGTAGGAGCTTGGACTAGGTTATCTCTAGAGGTCCCTATAATTTTCACATTACCCAACAACCTTGCAATATATTACCAACCCTCCAGTCATTCAACACATTCATCTGAATGCCCAAGTTGGATGGTATATTGGTTTTGTTATATTATATATATATAATTGCATGTACTTTTCTCCACGTACGACTTTGAAAATAGAGCTCAAATAGATGAAAATGTTCCCTCTCCCTAGACAAGTATAAAGCCTCCCCACTGCTTTCTCACCCATAAAAATAACCTCGACATGTTGTGTGAGACTGCAGTGGTCGTATTTTCAGAGCAGGTTCAGGTCTGTGTCCTTGCTGCTGGCCAAAGCAGGGGACTATTCTGACTGCTAAAACATCTGATACTGAGGTCAGTAGCAAACCTGTCATCAACCTGAGTGGGGCTAGGCTCTGGGGCATTTTTTTGTACACATCTACCATAAAGCTACCCCCCTTTCTGCTGTAGTATCAGTGGAGGTACCCCTCAGTTTCTGCTCAAAATAGCTGCATGCCAGCTTGGCAGTTCCTACCACTGAAAAAGCCAATTTACCCACAAGAGGTGCACAGATTTCAGAGTAACACAAAATGATCCCTCCCCAATGTAATCTTTCAAGTTTTAGTTCAGTCTATCAAATGTCTCTATTTTAAAACCAACACTACTTTAAAAGGACTTGGTTCATAAGGCATATATTTGTGCCAGAGTCAGGGCCTTTTCCCCTCGGGGCAGGTCAGGTCCAGGTCTTGCTCTCAGACCCACATATGCATTTCCCATTTCCTTGCGTTTACCCGTCCTTTGCATTCAAACAGATCCATACAGCACTTTCATTCAGATTTGCTGGGGCATATTTCATCTCACCACTGGTGCACAAAATATTTTTCAAGTTTCCATGAGATACTTGTTGGCTACAGGCAGTTGAATGCAATTGGTCACTTTACATTAAAAATTACAGTGTGTGCAGGAATGTGTGTGTGCATGTATGTGGAAGGATGCCTGATCATGTATTTAAAAGTGACCTTTTTTTAGGCAAGAATAGTGCTCATGAAGCTAAAAATTACAAAACCAAACCCCACCTGCTCGCTACCACTGTGTTAAGGGATTTACTACACGGTGTTGTAGGCAAATCTCTGGTTATATGCTGTAAAGCACAGTTACCAAACCAACATGAGCCATTTCCCACATGCCACCAGCCCACCTTGCTGCTTATCCTCCCTGTGGCAGTTCTGCACAGGTTAGATGCTCACAGGTGGAGGGTGAGCTTAGGGTGGGCTTAGCCCCTGCCTCCAGCCTCCCTGCTGCCCCCTGCCCCAGGCTTCCCACCTGACATCCCTCTTCCCTCCTCTCCCCAGCTGCCACCTTGGTGTTGGGATGAGGACTGAAGGGAGGATGCACTCAGGCAGTGGTGCAAGTCCCTGGTCTTTGGGAGGCATCCATCCCCCAGTCCTTCCCAGCTGTCTCCTTGCTCTCACCCACGGGATCTCTTGGATCTCCTCCCCCATGTGTCCCTGTATGCAAACATGTCCACCCAGAAACATATTCAACATACGTACACTCGAGGTATGTATGATGTGATAGCATCATTTGCTCTTAGGAACTCTGAGCATCTTTGGTGGTTGTTGGTTTATAGCAGACCCGGGTTAGACAAAAAGTTCCCATTAAAATCTTTCTGTAAAGGACATGCCAGACCAGTCATTCAAGCCCTAAAATTTTCAGAAGTGACTTATGCTTCCTGATGCTTACAATGTTTTGGTGTGTGGCTTGAAACACATCGTAATAATCTAGTTTTCTGAGGAGAGTTGTCGGTGTTCTCTAATAATTAACTTCCAAGAAGAGGCAAACCCAAAATTAACAGCCATTTTCCAAAATATCACTCTCCAACATTTCAAGTGGTGAAACAGAAGATCTTAACCATATGCTGAGATTACAGCCCACATACTGGTGAGAAACTCAAATACATCCTGGTAAACATTCCGTGTATAAGCAACACTTTCCAGAGTCTTTCATTCACTGTATAAAAGCCCCACTACAAGACAGCTAACATATCTAAAATATACTCCCAGCCCTCCAAGACTTACTCACAAATCATCTGGTTTAAAAGAGCACTCTCTCAGTGTACTTCACAAAGTTTTCCATTTTGCCCTCCCAGGCAGCCTAGCAACATCGCTGGCAATAAATAACGCTGCAAAGGAAATTCTGTGTCAACTAGGAGGGTTAAAAAAAACGACTGAAGAAAATGTACAAAAAAGTATAATTTATTGCCCCTTAGCATCTGCTTTTATCTGTATCCTTTTGAGAACAAATTTACCAGTGCTGTGTATCTCCATATGTTTCTTTCTGTGGAGCATCGTTGGTTGAGAAGGTACATGTTCATTTGGTCCGTAATAGCAAACACGTATGTTTGTTATACACTGGAGAATGTGAGACTTATATGTTGGTGATACTTTTACAATATGATAAATCACTGCAAGACAAAAAAAAAAAAAAAAAAGAATTTTTAAAGTCATATGGATTTTTTTTTTCCTTTTTGTCTACAGAAAGCAGCCCAAATCCCAGTGTTGCGTGTATACTCTTCAGGTCATAAAAACAGCTGCTTTTAAAATGTAGATGATCCCCATATGCTTAATGAAATCACCCTTCAAAGGTCAGTAATGAATTTACATTGTTTTTAACAATTGTAAAATTAAATTTAAGTGTCAGAAACAGAATGAAAGTGACCTTTATTCTGAATAAAGTTTTTTCTTTTTTCTTTTTTTTTCTCCTGGATATAGCCTGTGTATGTATCTACGAATATAAAAGATTTTGGCAATTCAGCTGTAAATCCACTCAAATCTTTGAACTAAATTCTCAAAAAATATAGGGAATACTAAAATCTGATCTGTATTTAGAGTGCAAAAAAACAGTATTGAAAATAGCATATATTTCCCCATAAATTAATAGTGAACAAATTTAGGCCAAACAAAATTTCCAGTCTATTTTTTTTTCTAAAAATATCTTTTCTTTAACTTTACATTCTAATACTGATATCATTTCTATACAAATGAGAGGGGAAAACAATAATATGCTTAACCAGGATTTTACATTCAATTCAATTGTCTTAAGTCAAGATCAAAGCATTGTTGAAACAGGGCTAGAAATGACTCATCTTATGGCAGAAGAAAATACATATCTGTATTTAAAAATGTGGATTATATCTGCCAGAATCACAGCTCAGAAGAGCTGGCAAAGTCAGTGTGACTGTACTGAATTACGCCAGCTTGGGATCCGCGTCTGAACAGCGTCGGGGGGATCATTTCCTTGAGCCAGACACCAGTGACAATTGCAGAGATAACATTTTCCCAATCGCAAGGGGGGGCCTCTAACCATCCGAGACCTGTTTATGAGATTTTGTTAACAACCATTACTCCCACTTGGTGCTTTTAGGCACTTAAGCATATTTCTGTAAAACTATTAACATATGAAATTAATATACTGTGGTAGTGCCAATACCAATCATGCAGAAAGCAGTGTTAAGACCATCAAACTCATGAGACAGCTTTAAAAAGCAGAAAACTGGATAAAAAAAACCCATACACAATTCACCAATTCTTTCATTTGTCTTCTGGTTTCTGGGGCTTAACAGGACATTCAACTATTCTGTCTTTATTTCTTAGTAAAAGTAAGGTTTAGAAATGGGGGAGTGGGGAACATGTTTGTTTGTTATTTTCCATCATGAAATCTGCCATCCTCAAACATCCAGATCCTTCCAAGACTATGATAATTAAGAGGAAAAAATAGCACGTGTTGACAATAATTGCTTGTAGATACCCCGAGTCAGTTTGATTGAGTTCTGTGACAAGACTGTTGAATATGAAATGATAACCAGCAAATTATTTTTATTATGGAGAAGGAAATTTGTCATGCTCAAAAAAGGCATCATAAGCGCTAAGTAAAGTTTGATCATGCGTTCATTGGAAACCACAGCAATGTCTCCTGTCATTAATGATTCAAAATCAAGAATTACTTTAGCAGCTCTAAGAATAATATGTTTCAAGCTTTAAAACACATGTGATACTTTCACTAAAGCAGATGAGTTAGGAATACCATTAGAAAATTAGCCTAATACTTTGGTACTTTAACTTCCTCCAACATGGGGCTTTGAATTAAATTGAATCAGTTTAGTTCAACCGAATTTTTCTGCTCTGGATTGGTATCTCAGAGTGATTTTTTTCTGGATGTTTAGATGGTCCAGATGCCTGCACAAGCGCGAGGCTAATTGAAAATATAAATTTTGCTTATGTTAGAAAACCTTTCAGCCACTCAGCTGAGAAGTTTCATCAGGATAACACCCTGCACCCCATGGCTGGGACCTGCTCCCACCTCACAGGCAGACATTTTCTCCAAATCTGCCTGATTTATCAAGCCTTTGAGAAAAAAAAAACCCACAACAATCTCGCTCGGCACGCGTTTGGTGCAGATTCGTTAAGGTTTGGCAGCCGTACCCCGACCAAGCTCCATCTGTGCTGAGCCTGTGCCAGCTACTCGCCCGGGCTGGTGGCCAGGAGGCTGCACGCCTGCCACCCTCCCTGGGCTGCCCCAGTGCCAGCTCTCTGCTGCTCCTGCTAGTCCCATGTCTGCTGCAAGCACAGATAAACAAAAATTGGTGGTGTTTTTAAGGCAATCTAAATACATTAAACGCAGAAAGTTTGTACGCAACCTCCACGTGAACATCTGGAAGCAGATGTTTAAGAGCCCTTAAAATGGGATGTGCCTGGCAGGGGGAGAGGGCAACCGGGATCCCGCAAAGATGTCTATCCAAAGGCAGACAGACAGACAGAGGCTAGCGTGCACTCAACCTGCTGGAGGGTTAACTGGGATGGCCACTGAGACTGGTCAGAGAGGCAGGAGCAGCTCCTTCCCAAGTGTGTTCAACGTCATGCAGCCTTATGGGCCCAGATTAAAAAATACACAGTAGCCCAGAATGAGGCAAACTTTATTAGAAGGGGGAATATGTTTTATTTAACCGTATGTTAACATTGAAAACAAAACCATACAAAGCCAAGAGAACTTTCAGGATTTCAAAAGCTTCCACATGTCTGACAGAAGGATAACAGGCTTACAGTACAGGCTGGGAAGGATTATGCAAACTTGATTATTTTAATCAGTAAGTTTAAAAGAAAAGGGTGCTGTTCCTACGCCTCCCTACACAGTCTACAATTTAAAGAACTGTGACTACAACATGGTATATAACATGTTGTGCATTTAAAATACATTTATATGAGGTTCCCGCAGAACTGGGAAGCATCATGCAGTGGGGAACAGGGAGTTTTTACACACATCTCAGTACGTATGGCTGGCTTGGGGGAATGGACAGCATCTGAGCGTGTAGGTGTGTGGTTTTCACCCAGGTACCATCCTGCAGACACTGCAAGTTGTCCCATACAAAATCAAACCAGGGAGTTTCCAGCTAGAGCCTTCTTTTTTTTTTTTTTTCCCCTGCTCTGCTTTTCCTTGTGATATTGAGACACCCAGGGCATCAATAGACTCTTTACACCCAACCGACTTCAAAACAGTTTCTATCTCAGATTACCAGAGTCTGCAGAATTCAGCTGTTTTCAGAGCAGTCAGAGGTCACTGCAAATCAGCAGTCTTTGAAAAGTAACCTGTCAAGGCATCCACTTCTCATGGCTTACCACATCTATCTAAACATATCTATACACAAAATGGATGACGTCTCCTGCTGCCCTTTCGAATGGTTTCGTGTAAGACCTCTCTGTTTTCTCAGCCTTTCTACTGCTCGGATACAGAGGGCCAGCCAGCAGTTCCAATTAAAAGAGCAGGGGGAAAAAAAAAGAGTGGGTAGATCTTCTTCCAGATGGCTTTGAGGAGGCATCAATCTGCTGTAGAGAGTCACAAGACTCCAGACAAGTAGTTAGATAAGCCAAGACTATGCATTAAGGCTGAAATCACAGCATTACATCAAACCCAAATGTTTTTTCAATATATTAATTACCACGGCAATTTGGCTGACTGGAGAAGGTGAAAGAGTAAACTTAAAGAAAGTCAAGGACTATACTAGTACGTTTTAATACTCTCTTATTGATCCTATTGTATGCTAGTTCATTTTAATCTTCATTACCCCCCATAATATTACCCAGCAAGTGTGCACTTCTACACACACACGAGTGTGTTGCTCCATCCAGGAGTAAGATAGAGCAAAGAGCACAACCCATTGTGCTCCACCATTTTGTGCAGTAGTCAAACAGCCTCACAGCCTCCTCCCTACAATGGCTGTGTCCTCTCCTCTCTGATCAGTTGGTGACAAGGCAGGGATGTCTCTTTTGGCTCTGGATTTGCAGGTTAGACCTCTAGATGACCCAGAAATCAACAGCATCCTGCATCAACCTCTTCTGAGGTGGCTGTTCTTGCCATGGCCATGGATGGGCTAGACTGGAAGTTCATGAAATTCCCCTGCACATGACAAGTGATTTCTTACGGTCCCATGAGGACCTTAAAAAAGAAAGAAAAAAAAAAGGTTTGATCTGTAAAAACGCATGTACCAGGCTGTGGATTTCCATAGACGTGCATCAAGCTCCAACAGGGTAGGTTTAGACTGAATGTTAGGAAAGAATTTTTCACAGAAAGAGTGGTCAGGCATTGGAATGGGCTGCCCAGGGAGGTGGTTGAGTCCCCATCCCTGGACATGTTTAAGAGTCGTTTAGATGTGGTGTTGGGGGATATG
>JAOQGH010000012.1:32324689-32345971 GCA_025769975.1 Gallinago jamesoni
CAGAACCCTACACTGAACAAGTTTAAGAGTCGTTTAGATGTGGTGTTGGGGGATATGGTGTAGGGAGAACTTTGTAGAGTTGGGTAGATGGTTGGACTTGATGATCCCAAGGGACTTTTCCAACCGAAATGATTCTATGATTCTATGATTGCATACTGCAAATGCAGAGACAGATTTGTGCGCTTGGACAGAGAACAGGTTCTTACCATCCAAACATCTCTCTCCATGCAGAATTAGACACATGACTTTAGAACACATGGCCCTGTCAGCGACTCTGCATGCTGGAATGACGAGGTGCTGGGGCAACCCCACGCCATAACAGCTCGGAGGCTTTGGGAGAGAGTCACCTGGGTCGCCCCATCCAAGCATCGTGTTTCCCACACGCACTTACAGCGGCAGGAGAAAGCCCTCAGCTCGGAAACAGCCCATATGATATTTTTGTGACCATCAACACTGGTCAGTGAAAACGTAAACGGGGAACGTGGGGGCAGGAGGGAGGAATTTGCTGACCTCAGCGCTTCCCAAGCCACGTCTGCACCCGCTGCTTTGGCAAGAGCAGCAGCAGCAACCGCACAAGCAGTGGGAGCCCGAGGGGCCGTGCCTGCCCCTGGGTTGCCCTCGGGGAGCTGGGGGGGTGGAGGAGGAGGCTGATGCCGCTCTCCCCCCTCCCCATGGTGAGATGATTTCCCTGCTCCGTGCAGGCTGCTGCAGCCGTCGGGGAGTTCCTGCTCCAGTGGCGAGGGCAAGGGGTGAAGGGGGCTGGTTGCTTTTGCAAACACAGTTAACAAAATGTTGATATTATGCTTAGCCGTTGTCTCCTTGTCACTAGTCACTTGCAGTTATAGGTCCGGATGTTAAAAATCCCGTCATGAGGTGGAGCTGATGAACTCTGGTGTAATGGTCTTCTTCATTCTCAAGGCGCTCTCTGGGCCCATGGGACTGTGGGTGAGTGTCTAGAGAGGGGAAGGGGACAGCTTTAGGTTTTATACAAAGTGGGTTGAGTTCATTGCACAAGTACAGGCTACTTGTTTCGTTTGAGACATCCAAGGGTATCCAATATATCCCCAAGAAGATCAAAGGTCTCTCACAGGTCTTGTGCTGTTTCTGCCAGCCCTGTGTGGATGTCCCATTTACCACAGGGCATTTCAAATTGCCCTGAGCATCTGCGCTTAAGCAACACTGAGTTCACAACACCCTCCTCTTGTCAGCTAGCTACCAGATGGCGGTAGAGATGGTTGGGCACAGGCGCAACAAAACTCACAGTGAAAAACTTAATGATTTTATCACAAGATACAAATGGAAAGAGTGTGATTCCTCTGGAAAGTATGCCATTATATCACCTTTGGTGCCTGAATGACAGGTGAGAAAAGCTGTCTACTATCAACCCATTGAAAGATGGGCACCTCCCACCAGGGTATTCTGACTCAGGTACTCTGAAATATTTATTTCTTCTTACTGATACCTTTGAAAAAAAGAATTGAGAATCCAGATTATAAGAATAAGAATAGGAATAAGAATAAGAATAAGAATAAGAATAAGAATAAGAATAAGAATAAGAATAAGAATAGAAGGTCTTCTTTTAGGCAAGAATAGAGATTATGTACCATTTAATGCAGAGTATTTTAAAACCACTGACGAAATGTAGTATTTTAAAATCACATGAGGAAAAATGTATTTTCCCAGTACACAAATTAGACCTGACGGAAAGTACTTATTTGTTTGCACTTCAAGAACTGCCTTGTAGCTCTCATTAAAGCCAGTTATAGGTTCTTGTCTAAGAAAAATTACTTGGAGAAAGCGTATAAACTGATAAATCAAATGTGTTATGGAAAGAAGTGTTCATGTTTAAAAATGAAGTTAGTTGTCTTTTGTGATTTTATCAAAGGAGTGAATGACTCCAGATGAAATCTCATCAGAGGCAATTATTTCCTGGAAAGAATAACAGTCAAAGTTTCCCAATAAGGATGGAACTTCATCATGAGATTAAAATCTCCAATCTGATCAAAGTCCTCTACTAGACATCAGACTGGATACACAAGTCCTCCAGTTCCTCTTTGGTCCATGTAGGCTCAAAGTGTCCCTAGAAAGCTCTGAGGCTCACTCCTTGACTGCCTGACCTTTTGTCTGAATAGTGGAAGAGTTTGGATCAGCCACCAACAGCCCAACGTGCCCTCCATAGCTGAAGGTTGGTTTCCCAGCTCCACTCTCAGGGACATTCTGTTTAACAGTGCTAACCCTCAGACAGCCACAACCACTCAAGAGGCCGAGACATGGTCCTGTGAAGGACATCTGTGACTCTCATTGTTTGTCTTAAACACCACAAAATATAGGGTACCATACAAATACTACTCTCAAGAAATGAAATTGATATAAATAGCGGTGAGAATCCATTCCCAGGATGTTCATAGGTCCCTTAAATTATACAGGCTACAGAGGGAACCTTCTCTCAGGTTCTGTTCCCAGGCTAGGGCCAATTTCACACTCAGGGGAGGCTGGCCAATGCTGACAGCCATATCGACACTTCAGCATTGACAGTGTTTCAGTCCTCTCAGACAGGCCATTTTCATCCCAGACTAACAGAGTCTGAGAACTAAAGACACCTAGATAGACTTACCAGATGCGTGGCTCCACTGGGCTTTGTGGCTGATATAAGGGGACCTTATATCTGTTTCCCTTTGTTTTTCCATTTACTTGCCTAATAATCCATCTGTGAGAAAGGAGATATTATGAAGATACGAGTAACAGAGCGAAAGTTATGGCCTGTGTTATTCAAGAAGTCAGACTCAGTGATCTAGTGGCCCCTCCTGGCACTGAAATTTGGGGTCTCTTCTGACTGTCACCATCAATCCGCTTGCTGGAGAAGCCTCAGGGCCCAGGCAATTGACTCATCTTTCATACTATCCTGCACTAATTGGCAATAATGAAGGTATGTGTCAGTTTCGGCTGGATCATGTGTTTTAAGCCAGCTTCAGAGCCATGCGAGCAGTATGAATGCCATCAGCCCAGAGACTCACAGTCCAAACTGAAACGAGAGACCAGCTTTATGCCATTTTGCCTCATTGTCAGCGAAGGATTTTCTGGATGAAAATTTCCTTCGGTAAATAAATAATTTTCCATAGGAAGTTGAAGTACATATGTGAGATTCAGCCTGACAGAAAAGCCATGAAGTTCTCAGCTTATTATCAAACCAAAATCATGGTTGTCATGTTTTGCAGGCATTAACTGATGTTAAATTGAATGCAAATAGTACGAAATAGAGTGTCAACTAATCCTTCCTCACTCAGTTCTCCATTGCCACATTTACTCCACTCCACCAGGAGTAACTTTTCTGGGGGAAATATTTGCAGCATGGGAAATTTCCTTTGCAGGATGAGAGTGGTCAACCGTGGCCAACCCTCATAAACCTCTGTGTAAGTATCAGTGGAACAGGGCATTTTGGCTGGGGATATGGAGAGCATGAAATTAAATTAGAACTTCCTTTAGGCTATTCTCCAACTTGTGTGGATGCTTAGCTTTCCAGCCAGAATTGGAGTAACAGAAAACACAAGAGTGTTATAAACAAAGAAATAATACTAATCAGCCAATTAATTTCTTTACAAAGTGTGTACAGCATTTCTTCCCTCACCTCACATACTTTCAGTACTCTAAAGGAAAGGCCAAAAGGGGAGTAATAAAAACACCCTCGGGTATTAAGAAATTGGCTCATAAAATAACTACAATAACAATGTCAATTATTAGCTTTACAGTACAAGATAAATATAAATGGACTATATCCCCAAACTAGCAAAATATGGGGAATCAATCTCAATAAAAAGAACTGTTAGGGTAAGCTATTTGGGAAGCAGATACAAGCCCGTCTGGCTTAGAAACATTAGCCTGCCCTTCTCTGTAGTGATTAATATCTTCTGCTCCAGATGACACTGAACTTCACAGTGAGGCTTGGAGGGAGGTATTTGTAACGCCTGCCTGTAAACTCTGGAACCATTATGACTTCCGTGAAGGATAAATGCACAAATCTCTGTAGTTCTGCTAGAAGATAGACTCTGCTGAAACAGAAATTAAACATATTTACAAGACCGTGAGTTATGATAGAAACCTGACCAGGCATTTCTCAAACTGGCTGAAGTCATCCTCCGCAGACAGTACCACACTTGGAAAGCTTATCTCCAAGCTTGTTGTGAGAAGCACAGACATTATCACAGCACAAAAGTGTGGGGATTCTGATGTTTTCCTAATCTTTTTCCTCTGGAAAAATTAAAGTGACTTTTCTGTTCTTGTACTTTGGAACAAGGCTAACGGGCATATTTTTTGAAAGGGGAGGTAATGGCAGATTTGTACAAGACCTGGTTTCACTGCAGGTCAACTCCTCATTGATCTGTGTTTGCGTGGGCTGCTATGGCACCTCACTGTTCTCATCACACAAATGTTTCATCTCTTTACTCACCTCCCCATCCAGACCAGTCTCCTTTCCGCTTGATCTGCTATGGAGAGGCTTGAAAGATGACTCGCCAGAGTGCAGCAGGGGACACAAATGTCCCCTGGGAGACCTGTTGAACAATGACATGAGTCACCTCATTTCTTGTTCCTTATGACACAGTGAAAAGTCCTTAAGCTTCTGCTTGAGTTCACATCCCAGTTATAATTTTCTAATCACTTCAGGGAGATGTCATGGGTAAAAAATCCATGAGTGACTGAAATTAAATTGAAGGCTAGTCTGTTCCTTGGGGCATTACTGTATTACTGGAGAGGGAGAGGACATGGAGGGTTTTTTCTTTTATCGCTTGTGGTATCCTTATTTCTCAAGAAAGGAAGGTCAGCTTTCCCACAGCATCCTGCTGTGCTGCTCTCTCTCAAGGCATTAAAATACACCTAGCAGTGTACCCCCTGAGCCTGTCTGGTGAGCTCTTCCCTGGCTCCCCAGGTCCTTGGAACAGAGATTCATTAGCCAACATCCCAACGCTGCATGAAAATGGTCACCACAGGCTCGTCTCAAATAGTTCATTGCCCAGTGCAGCTATTAAAAACCAATTTGTTAAATTGTATGACTAGGAAAATGCTTCAACATGCCAGTTGTTCTAATTTTTCAGGGGAGAAGGAGGAATATGTTTTAAAGAAGGTACATAAAGCACATAAGAAGACATTATTTTATCCAGATGGCTTTTCATTCTCAGGTAATTGTTATGATCAAGAGAATACATTTCTGAGGCACCTCAAGGACAATTTCTGTTCCGAGCACAACCAAATTATGTAGAAACAGAAGGCACTACCCGTGGCAGGTGAGATTCACAACTCTTTTGCGTCATTACTAAGATCACTAAATGTAATGCTATGCTGACTTAAGGAAAGTATAACGATGACAATTATGATTTAAGAACATAACCCTAATTACATTAAAATAAAATAATAATAATAATAGTATCATTAACAAAGAGCCACTTCTGAAGAGCAATTTTAATTCAGAACCAATTTTTCTGTTCTGGGCAAAAGTCCATCCTAATCACATTGAGAGTCAATATATTACTCTTTGACTTGAGGCAAAAGCACATCAATTCTTGGCAGCTTCTGTAGATGCTCTGTCCTTCTGCAAAAAAAGCCATTCGGTGTTTGGACAGGGTGGTTTGCAAAACGGTTTCATGTCACAGCCATTAGGTAAAGTATAAATTCACTCAGTGGAAAACGCAGTCATCCTCTATAGCAAAGTAGTTCTCCCTTTTATGCATGAAATGTATCTCTAACTTGGTCCCAAACAGTCAATGGCTTGAGGGAGTGCTCTGTATGGGGCAGAAGCTTTCCATTTTCTGTGTTACATTTTTAAAGCTCTGCAGACATTTTACCACAGGGCTCTGGCACATGAAGAGGGTTCGTGGCTTCGCTGAGTTTGTTATTTCAAGAACTTGCAGCAAGGCTAAACAAAGTCACCAGTGTCTCCCCTCGAGAAGAAAACTCTGATGAGGCCCACACTCTATATATGCCATTTCCATGAGCTAACAATCCAGAAAAAAAAGCAGCTACAGGGGGAAAACAAAAGTTTCATCTTGTCCACAGCCAGGGGTCTGTGCAAACTGTGGGGTGCTGGGCAGCGCTCGCCAGAGGACCACGGTTTGTCTGTCCTGGCTCAGAGGCAGATCACCAGACAGGGCAGACTTTGGTGTGTCCTTGTAACCCTTCCTGTGTTCCAGTGGAGACTAAGTTTATTCAGAGCACATCACTAAGTACTGGCACAGGCTGGTCACAGCATGTCCGTATGTCCCAGCGCCACAGGCACCAACAAGGTGGAGAGGTTTCTGAATGTGTTTCTCCTCTCTCGCCTCTCTGTCAGCTTCATCCCTCCATATTCCTTTTTTCTTTTCATTAACAGCAAGAATGTTTCATTAACATCTTGCCATGACAGGGGGTTGGAACTTGATGATCTTTAAGGTCCCTTCTAACCCAAACTATTCTATGATTCTATGATTATCTCTCATACATTGTCCCCTGGCCCCAGCTATGGTAACAAAGTGATTTGCCTTGGCAAAGTGGCCCCAGAGATGAATGTTAGGGACTGGAAGCCCCCTGGCTCCCAACGTCAGCCAGACCTGATGAGACGGCTGGATAAACCTGATCCATGTCAGTGAAACGCTAACTCCATCCTGAAAGCACATTTGCTAACACACAAGCTGCTTTCCAAATCAAGCAAGCCAGGTTCTGTCCCAGCGCACAGAGACAAAAGAGAGTCTGGAGTCTCAAGGAACAACGTTTCTATGAGAAAAAGGGGGAATAGCACCAGGAGTTCACATCTGTGACTGTTTGCTCGACTATTTTGGTAACCAATCTCACACAGAATATAATCAAAACAAACTTCAGCCCATATTCATAGCACCCATCCTAGAAAACAACTTTTCATTAAAATACTTAAAGTTACAATTCTCTTTGGTAAGAACACTCTTGGAAGGTACCAGCGCTGATGCTGAGACGTGGCTGTAGCATGGCTTCATTTTTTACATTGTACGGGTAATAAATTATTCCTTCTACTTTGAAACCAGATTTATTTGCTAAATATCTTCATATCCATTCAAGTCACACACCACCCCAAGGCTTTTAAACATAACAAATATTTACAATTTAAGTCATATCCCACAGTCTAGATTATATTGCTTTTATGTCTAAGCATGAATAAAAGAGATCAAAATACTCTTACAAAATAAAAGTTACAGGGATGCAGTGAGGATTCTGGGGTTTTGTAAGTTTAGAAAGAAAGAGAAAAAAGACTCAAAGTAGAAAAACATCTTGTCGATAGAGTAGCCAAGTTAAACCAGACGCTGCAAGGGTAACTTACCATTAGAGATCCCAGAGGTGGTTCTATTTACCAGGGAAGGGATGGAAAGGGTAAGGGAAATTAATATTAATTGGGTTTATTTAACTTGGCCATTGGCCACAAAGTTCAGATAAAGTGCATTTCCCAGCCAAATCTTGTACATGTAAAATTTCACCAAGTCAGATGTAACTTGTTATGTGTTTTGTCACTTCAACACGAAAAAGAAAGAAGTACAAAGCTGTATAGAGGAGAAATTTCCCTGCTTCTTTTGGCCATATTAGATGCTTTCATTGGGCAAACGTACTTGTAAGAAATATTTTTGTAACAATCCTACCATTAGCCATCCAAAATTAAAACTGCAAACATGACACTCTGACTCCCCTTCTCTGCAACTAAAGGATCTGAGCAAAAGCAAATTCTCCAGATACCTTAATACAGCAGAACCAAGCTTCTTTCCAGTATACTATTTTTAAAACTTTCTATGATTGCTGGGGAAAGAAGGTTTAAAGGTGAAGTGGATTTCTGTGAGCAGGGCACTCACTGGGGCTTCCTTTGGACTTGTGAATTGTTGCTGGGCTTAGGCACATTTCCTGCGGTCAACCAGGCGAAGCTGGGCTGGCTCCTGTGAGACATTCTAGATCATGAGAAAATTGTAAGCTAAAATCCTGACCACTCATCGCAGCAGACGAGACAGCAAATTTCCAGTATGGCAGAAGGATGGGATGGGATGGGATGGGATGGGATGGGATGGGATGGGATGGGATGGGATGGGATGGGATGGGATGGGATGGGGCGGGATGGGACGGGACAGGACGGGATGGGACGGGATGGGACAGGTGCTCATGATTCCACCAGCCCAGTAGCTGGCATCAATACCCTGTCTGCTGCATTAGTGCTCTTGCTAAACAAAAAATGGGTAACTGGTCTCCAAGCCTTGTGCTGCAGACTTCTTGCTAAGCTGTGTGCTGGCAAGAGGACACAGCTTTGGGGGAGCTGCTTATTTTTATGGTAGTTTTCAGAACGTATATAACCGTGACTCATGCTGAAACTTTCTTCCCTTCTCTTTAAATTGGTTTCTTGTCACTTTTATTGAACAAAATTTATTTTGCACTTTTAAAAAAATGCAAAAATGTCTCCACACTGGTGCCCTGATTATACTGCACTGTGTGTTATCTCCTGACTTCATTTCTCCGTGTCTGTTCTTAAAGTGTGGTGCCAGTGGGAAGCTGCACTCGTGACATAAAAGGCATTTTAGGGGTGAAAAAGCCCCTGTGTAAGAGAACAAACTGCTGTTTGTTGTCTGAGAGCACTCTTGAGAAAACCTTGGCAAGAAACTTGCTCAGAGAGCAAGAGAAGAGCAGGTCAAGCTGGAGGAACATCCAAGCAGTAGTGGAATGCATGGGGTGAAGTTACATCTCTGCCAAGCTGGGCTTCGGCACGGAGCTGCAGCACGCTCACCCATGACAGCTTCTCTGCCTGTCACCTACTGCAGGAGCCTTTTTCCTGTGCCATTTCCTGAAAAGGAGAGCAACCCAGCTGCCTCATTTACTCAGCAAATACATTTGGCATCTGAAGAGGTTGGACGGCAAAGTTTCACTCGCTGCATTTGCTCAAGGCAAGGGCATTTGGCTGTCGGTCCACCCCCACTCCGCATGGCCTTCTGCTAGCCTGTTTGTTGATCCGGCCATCAGTGTTGTTATGTTTCAGATTGCTGGAACCATGACTCACAATTTCCTTTCAAAGGGGAGGAAAAAAGAAAAACAAAACCCAGCAAGCTTGCTGTTCTTGTACTTGATATGCAAGTATTAAGCTGCCCTTTCCCAGGAAAGAGATATATCTTTTGTGCACGGGTCTTGATCTAGTTTTTGGCTAACAAGTGGCTGGATAACAAAACATCACGGCAACTGGCAGTGTCTGGCAGCTTTGCTGGCAGCAGCAGCTACCCTCTCACTTCCAAAGGCAACTTTGGCTGAAACCAGTACATGGGGCTCTTTTGCAAAACATTTTCCAACCAAAGCTTACCTAAAACTTTACCAAAAGAAAACCACTCTTTTCAAAGCAGGAAGGGGGAAAGAAGAGGTCTAAACTTAGGTTCCTGTGTCCTTGGTTGGATGTCTGAGCAGGTGTATGGCTTTCCAAGTGGACTGAACAAACCATGCTTCCAGATCCAGTGAGACCTGTTCCGTCCCAAGAAGCCCATCTGTTAATGCAAGAACTCTGGAGGTGACTGGAAGAGAGAGGGAGATGTCTTGCCGGGCATCTCCTGCAAATGGGATGAGTGATGTGACTTGGGGAAGGTGGCTAGTGCAGACCAAAACCAGGGAACGGATTATAACTAGGACTCCTGTTGAGGCAGGAGACAGAGGACCTGGTGGAAATTGCTGCCTGTCAGCACTTGCCATGGTAGTGTCAACTGTCCTGAGGCCTTCACTTAAAGGCGGTGGACTCACAGCAGTGTCCCTCTGTAGTTCCACTGAAACCTTGTTCCTCTTCTCACTTCACCCTCCCTGAACTTCCTCAGCTGTGGTTCCTGCCCTCAGAGGTGTAAGTGGGCACTGGGATGGGCTCCTCATGGAGAAGGAGAGGCACTGCTGATCATGAAGGGCAGAAAAGAGCAAAGGTTTTAGACCGTTTAAATGCAGGTACATGAGCAACAGTATCTGCATACTCATTTCACAGGCAGGACGTGGCAATGCCAATGCAGAAATGCAGCGAGAGTCCAGGTGAATCCCGCTCTGTTCCATGCTACAGCCCCCAGAGATGACACAGTAACTGAAACCAATTGGTCTATCCATGTTCTTCCACACGATTCCCTCAAAGTACTTCAGGCAACACTTGCTGCAAATGTGCTTCACACTAGGAAAGAAAATGTCTGGACCAATGTCTACCCATGAAGCAAACTGCTGCACACTAATCCTAGCCTGCATGCTTCCTCCTGCCTGCTGAAAAAGAGTGATTAAAAGGACAGGGTTCAATAAGTTGTCTGTGAACCACACATTGCTTAGTATTTTACCCTGAGATCATATCCACAAAATGAGCACAAGGAGAAAAAAAAAAAAGAAAAAAAAAAAGGAAAGGAATTCTGCATCCCACCACGTTCACCCAAATCTTTGCCAGCATCTCCAAAGAGGAGAGTTTGTTAAACAGAGATTTAAGTTACTAGTAAATCGGCTTGGAGGAAAACAGAGGATCTTCTGTCCAGTCTTTGGACAATGTTTTGTGAGGTCCTGTGGCAGAGCGGAGATTTCAGAGGCACTGCCTGAGGAGATAAAGGAAAGGAAAGGAAAGCAGCAACCTCTTCACTGAGCCTCCGAGTGAGTCAGTCGAAGGATTTATTACTCCACTGTATACACTGCTTGTAAGTAGTTAATCTTTCTGCCTCTCTCTGTTTATTTGTCTCTTTTACTGTCCCTAATGAAGAAACCCAATGCTATCAAGTCTGAATTACAGACACTTTATGCTTCTAACATTTATTCTGCTGATCCCCCTTCTTTTCTGGTGCTTTTGGCTGCTGAGATGCGTTTGTCCTGCTGTTGGGAGGAGATACAGCTGCTAACTGCATTCTTCACCTCCATCTGTTTTCACCGATTGGTATAACTCCACTAAATTCAGTGAGACAGCACTCACATCAAGCTGGCATTACACAGTTTTGAATCGGGACTATAAACTCTGGACAATTTGGATTTTTGCAATTAATTGAAAATCCACCACCCAGGTTTTTCCACAGCACTTCAAAATCGACCAGAAAGTGCTAAACATTATGTAGGCATAATTTCTTGGGCAGATGGAAAACTCCCTATAGAAGCGTTTGGAGTAGCTTTGCAGGCAAGCAGTGCATTTTGATATACAGCTGGCTCTCGAAATCCAGTACCTACATCATCTTTGCACTAAGAGAGAAAGCGGGGATCTGAAAAAGAATGTTTCTGGAGCTTCTCTGGATGCCCAAACTTGATGGGAGAGTTCCCATTACAGAAGGCACTTTGTAGAGCCAGCAGTAAACGATCCACAAGTTTCTTCAAAGTCAGCAGGACCCTGCAGGGCAGTGTCTGCCCCTTCCTGGATGGCAGTTGTCCTGCTCCCCTCATTTTTATGGTTTCTAATCTATTTCCATCCCATCCCTTATTTTATGGTTGTGGCTGATAAGATAAATTAGTCTCTTCTTTTTTTGGAAGTGTCACAGTTCAGAGAGCACTCGGCTGTCAACCGGAGCCCACTGTTCTGTAGGCTTGTCCACTCCGTGACCACATGTAGCATAAAATAGAAATTAAAATCATTTTTAGGACTTGAAAACACACGTGCATCCCCATCAGACATTCCTTCAGAGACTCGTGTGAGATCAGAGCGATTGTTTTTCTGCTCAGCATCCCACCCCCCACCATGCTGGCTGGCCGTGGCCTGTCTGCATATCGCCAGCACATGTGCACGCACGCGGAAATGTGGCGAGGTGCAGGTAATTAGCCTTTCTGGAGGGGACATGCCTTTCTCCTGAGAGCAAAACAAGAGAGGTCTGAGGAGGGGAGGAGAGCAGATGTAAGCTATCAAGGAGGGAAGCTTGCAAACAGGCCACGAGAGATGACATCTGACCAGCCTGAAGCTGGAGAGACTGGTTCTTGCTTCATCTGAGAATACCAAAATGCCAAAGACAACTGACGGATCAACTGAACTTTCATAAACAGAAAACTTTTCAGATCAGATAGGCTCTCTGAATGTCTCCATGGGACAGGATTTCTGTCACATGTCCCGTTCTGTTCTGCTCGTGCCCTGGAATATCACAAAAACATCCCTCCCCAGGGTGTTTTGGTGGGGCTTGGGGATGTAGGAACTTGCAGGGGATGACGGCTCACTGGGCACTTCCAGGACAAACCATGAGTATAACTGACAGCCCTTCCCAACACAGTCACCCCAAGCCTCAGTCTTGTCACACAGAGATGGTCCTGAACGATGGTCAGTAGGTTTTCTCTGAGCCTGTTCACCCATCCCTAATGAAAACGATAAGTCGAGGACAGTAGTTTTCTGTATAACACGACCATTCTTTTCCCTTTTCCCCCACAGGGTTAGCACTTGTGCTGACTGTTGAAAAATCAGTCATTAACAGCCAGGAAATGACTTTGCCATCAATCAGAATATTGCTCAGCCATGTTTCAGCTTTTTTCCCCTTTCTCTGCGTAATTATTCTCATCCTCTGCTGATTACAGTTTATAATAGCTATAATTCTCTCAAAATCAATCATTACTTGGCTTAACCATGGGGTTACCAGTAGAAACATGAAGGAATACAGAGATGCTGGACTTTTTTTTTAATTATTATTCTTATTTAACAACACACAAGCTTTTACGTAGATCACATTTAACCTTCTTCTTGGCAGTATTAAGCAGCAATTATTTTATTTTAATTTTGTTTTAAATCATGAAGTGTTTGATTACATGGCCATTCCAGCCACACCAGGTGTTTTGATGACATGTTACTAGCATGTTATTTTGACATGAAATCTCAGTGGTTGCCCTAAATTAAACCGCTATAAAAGGACAAATATGTCTTGTTTTTCCAACACAGACTCAGCAACCAAAGTAAAAACCAAGTACCTGATTTTTTTATTAGGATTATAGGTAAACACAGTTAAATCAAAGGTTGGCTCACTTTCCTGTAAGGCAAATTTTGAGTATACTAAATCAAAAGCAACACTTAGATTTAAAAGCCATGTTTTTCCTGAACAGAGTGGAAATTTGTAGCTTACTGCACACAATCATATTCCTACTGCAGCTGAACAATGGGTTTCTGTTATTTTGCTTGCACCATGTGCTAACTTGACACCACTTTGCCTCCAATTATTTTCTCTTGCCCATATATTCAGTCAGTTTCCCTTACTGATTATGTGGGTCTCTCATGCAGAAAAAGGAAATATTTAAAAATTGAAGGAAATAATTATATGGAATAACCAAAATTGGAAGCTGGACTGAAGAGCAGGTGTAGAGTCTGAATTCACTCCTAAGCTAAAATAAAGCCTTAAATTCAAATGGACCTTGCTTAGTTCTGGTTTTTGGATTTTGTTTAAATTTGTGTGAGGAAAAGTAATTTATGAGATTATAGCATTTGATAGGGAATAGGAACAAAGTCAAGTGTTTTGAGCCTCCTCTGTAAGGGTAAGGGTATGACATAGAAATACACAAAGGAAGCCATTTTCCACACAGAACATTATGATCCTACAATTCTATATATATTCTTGCACAAAACCTCTTCAGATGTTTTTTATGAACCACTTACATATCAGTTTCCATGTTCAAGGCCATGTCATGCCTCTGCCTCCTCTATATTTACCAGCTTGCAATGAACAGCACATTATTGTTGTCAATTTTGACCTGATGAAGGGGACATCCACAAGTTTTTCTTAGAAGGGCAAATCTGGAGGAAAAATGACGGCTGTTGCCATAAGTATGGTATACACATAAATTTTGCCCTTTATAACTATCTGCACTAAGGAAATCAACTGTTCTGATGTGCTGAAGTAGAGTATGTGCATTAAAAATGTGTGTTGGTTTTTTTTTGTTTGTTTGGTTTTTTTTTATTGGTTGGACGCGATGATCTTAAAAGGTCCCTTCCAACCTAGGTGATTCTGTGATTCTGTGATTATTGGAGACAGTTCGCCAGTCTCAGATTTTGAATAGCAAATTCTGATATTAAATACCTAACTCTGCCAGGACTAACGTTCCCCTGTAAAGCTTCAGATACGTTCATTAGATTGGTAGGAAATTTTGGAGTAAGAACTAAATGAAAAAGTCCCTTTTTTTATATCTACCCTTTCTTTATAATCGCTTAATCTTGCATTTCACTAAAACCTGTCTCTTCTCAGCTGCACTGAATACAAGGTGGTGCAGGGAAGTGTCCTTTTGAGACCATTTTTGTCAAAAAAATAACAAAGAACCACGTTAGCTCAGCAGATAGCATGGCCACAGGACTAGCCCTGAGGAAAAAGTCACTTGGACTGCGTAGTCCATCTAGTAAAATGCTTTTTCTCATCCTGGTCCAAATTCTGGTCGGGTCGCTGAGGCGTCCTATGGACTCCAGTGGCCCTTGGTACCAGAATGGTGGAGGAGCCCGGCCAGCCCTGCCCCTCGCCAGGAGCTCAGACACAACCTGGGGGTCCCTCGGTCGCATGAGGAATGGTTTGTGGGCTCAGAGCCCCAGGGGCCATTATTTCAAAGTCGCGCAGCCATCGTGTAGCTGCACGAAGCACCTCCTGCCGTGCCCGTGCCTTTCAAGAAACAAAGCTGTGTTGTGAACTATCGGCAATGTTAATAGCTTTCTTCCCTCTAGAGGTTTGCTCCTGCTTTGGCCCCAAATATTTCAAAATAGCTGAAGCTGGCAGTAAGAGCCATGGGAAGAAAAAAGTGATGCATGTTAATTTCTGGTTTAGACATGATGAGAATTTCATTCACTTCATTAAAATTCCCCCGTGCCGATGGGATGCTCCTCTGATTCATGGACTATACCTTGTAATACTCCTCCGTGAGAGATCATATATGCAGCAGATGTCTTTAAACAGTTTCTTTTTCCTCTCCTTCCAAATAACCCAGTTATCATTCTCCTGATACATGCCATGCTCTCCTTCCAGTTAGATTGGTTGCATGTTTGTGCAGGCATTTCAGGGCATGTTTTTAATTTCCTATAAAAGGACTGAAGTTATCACAAATGGCAGCATCACGTTTAATTATTGTGGAGAGACACAGCGAAAGGTTTGCAGAGGAACCTGCTACCGGTAAATAGAAAAACAAAATGCAAAAGCAAACTGGGATCCAGACTGACATGGGGGTGGGGTGGGGGGCATGGAAGAGCATTTGTATACTCTGCAGAACTAACAAATAATCCCATCTAGTCCTCCTGAAGGAATGCCTGAGGAGGACAGACAGAGGGGCTCATCTGCTGGATAACCAATTGGTTGTGATATGCCTATTAAAAATATCCCATCTGTGGGAACCTATGGTGTTTTGCCACTCAGACACAACAGCTATATACACTTACGCTATTTTGATCAGACAAAGAGTGGAAAACTTGCATTTAATATGAGTGAAAGTAAAATCCTCATAACACAGCACTGTGTGGTCTCTCCTTAACCTGCTGAATCAACTTAGACCATAGCAGCTGCTTTCCAAACATACAAATAGAGCTCTTAGATATCTAGAGATAGAGGAGACAAAGACATCAAAGATTCAGAGTAACAGGCTGCAGAGTTTAATGTTCCCTCCCTCCTTGCAATGAGTATTTTTATTCTGCTGTGATTTTTAAGATAAACATGGAAGGCAAACATGCAGTACTTTTTTCCGCTGAGGAGTCATTTCAGGAGCACTACTCTCCCTGCACCATGCAATGCCCAAAGTGTGAGCAGAATGGCACTGAGGCAGGAATTGGAAACTGGTGAAAATTAGGATCAGACTCATTCTCGGGCAAAAAGGCAGCAAGCTGCAAGCATGAGTAGATGACCTGATGACCAGTTGGTTTTTTACTTTAACCAATCTGACACCAAACACCATTCACCCAGGGGAAATAAGAAGACTAGAAGTCCACTAAGGTCAACTGAATGGGCAACTGACATCAACACAAAAGTGCTTAATAGCTCACCAGTGCAAAGGATGCACTAAAATTCATTGAGACGCTGGATCAACTGAACAGAGAGGAAGGGTAAATATGGATGTCATAAGGACAACTCCTAAATGTACATGAAAAAAGTCTGAGGTTGGGTGTGTATTTCCAAGTTACTAAATATTTTAAAACAGAGGACCATATCAACAAACAAGTGTGATTCTGCTAGGTGTTTCTGGTGACCATTTATGTGTTTGGTTTGAAATGAGCATGCTCCATCATACCAGCCCTGCTACCGTGACTGTGGCCTTAGTGTCAGCCCTCACCACCAGCCTTGCCCAAGGAATGGAGCCAACTGAAGAAACCACATTTCTCCTGAGAAGTCACCTGAAGGCTTCCAAAGAGCAGCATGGAGACCTATGTCTGGACTGTACATTCATTAGGGAAGTTGGACACAGCTTGTGGAGCAACAGGATGAGATGTGCACAGGACTAGTGTTTGATTTTGTACCAGACAGAACTGGCACACAAACTCAATTTCATTACTAGGTATAAGGAAGAGCAAAGCTCAGCAAATTGGGAGGTCAACACTGTTCAAATCACTATGCAAGACGAGTAATAGCCACAGCCCCATAGTAACGTTATTGATTCATATTACATAGCATCACCATGAGCAGACTCCATGGGAAACCCTTTTTCCCTGTTTTCTGCCTTTCCAGGAGATATTGTTCACCCTAGATGAGCATGATCCACATGAGTTAATACAAAGAATAACCAAATACACCTCTCAGTCCAGCACTCTCTTTCACCACCTCCACTGTGACTGTATATTCTGCATTTTAAAAAAAAATAAATACACATCACACTGAGGTTTAAAACGCCATGTTGAATCTTGCTGTGAAGAACTCCATCAGTGCTTGAAGAAAATGGACTCTTTCAGCCCTTTCAGACCAAGAAGCTATGCTGAGAGCTTGAGAGGCCAAGCCCAGGAGCTTGGTTATCAGTGTACAAAGCTGTCATCACACAGAGCGGTATCACTGAATGACAGGGACAGGCTGTGAAAACAGATAGAGTTTCCCTGAAAGCCCTACCTCAAAAAAATACAGATCAGTGGTAGCAATCACACTGCATTATTCTTTAAGTCACCTATTTAAAGTCACTTCTTTTTTTTCTAACTACCCTAGGGTGCCACATATGTTTTCAAGTCTAGCTATAGAGTGAGGGTGTTTTGGTGCCAAGTACTACAGACCACACAGAAGAAGCTGCAATTAATGGCATTTCAGTGTTCTGCATTGCTGATCTACTTAACAATCCATTATCGAGGACATTTTAAAAGTTGTTTAGCTGACTGCCAAAAATGAGGATCATTAAAAATAGATTCGCAGCTGTTTGGGAAAGCTGAGATATAATTTTGTCTTCATTATGCCTTATTGCAGATGTTATTGATTTAGTCTCACTGCATTTCGGTGGGCAATATCAATTCACGCTGTCTTTGACTTTGGAAACTGGGAATTCCATTTATTCTTATTTTTAGAGCTCACAGTATAGAAGGAGGAAAAATAACCATGAAGTAAATTTGGAAGAAAGCCTCTTTGTGCAGCAGCACCATTGTGCAGGTGATCGGAGCTGATAAGCTCATCAAATCATCCCTATACAGTGAGCCTCAGATTGCAGCAGAATGTGTACAAAACATGCCCTGAAAGTAGTACGTGAATCTTATATGAGAAGAACCTACAGTCCTAGACCAAACACCACAGACAACAAAGTATGAATGTGATCATATGCTGTCTTCATGATGCTGCTGCTTTTTTTTTTATTATTAATACACTATTTTCACTGCACATTGGCACTATTCAGAATAATAATTTACAGTGAAATATCCCTGTACATATGATACCATTGCCAAACATAAGCCAGGTCACCTTATGCTCCAAGGAACTTTCATTTAGTGAGAGTTTTCATATGCAGCTGCAGAAACTGGGTCTGTGTACTTATAGGTATATATATGTTTGTGTGTATGTATATGTTGGATCAAATGCTGCTTTGTCAGTGAAGATTCAACTCTGTCATAATCAACTTAACCAGGAGCAGAAGCCCAAATTCCCTGCTAGTTGATCACTAGTGTAGGAAGCTTTCAAGAGTTCCTCTGACAGAAATTGCATAAGTAATTCCTGAAATTAATATAATTAAATAAAATGCATATGTAAAATTGCAAAGGACAAGGAGTGAAAATAAAAATGGTAATCATAGCATAAGCACTGAATTATGCATTAAACAAACCTCTCAGCCACTCATTCTCAACAAGCGCTGCACATACACGGTTTTGATTGTGTGACACTTTTAATGTTGCCCTTTCGGATGGAGAACAATCTGCAAACACCCTTCCTCTCTCCAAACAGTTACTTTAAACAGTTGCGCCTCTTAACACCCTCACACTGACGTCGGTGAGCCTTCTGGCTTTTGCTTTGTAGCCATTTTCAATGGAGTGAAAGACAACCGACGCTGCGGCCCTCTTCTTTATTGTGCTGGAGAGGACCCACACAAGACCAGCGTGTGGGTTGGGAAAGCAGCTGGGGCATTGTTAGCCAGCACTCGCTTCCCACGTACAGTACTACCCCGGGATGAATGAACCCACCGCAGACAATTGTCACCCACGGCATTTCTAAGGAGCTCTTTGTCCGCTTCCATCACCGAAATCCAACAGAACTCCTCGGCACAGGACATGCTGCTGATTTGCATCTTAGGAGCATTCATCTCGGAAATGTGGTGGGGTGGGACAGCCTTGCCTGCTTCCCTTGAGTACAGCTCGACCTGCAGCAAAGGAAAGGGACAGGCAGAAGAACACCTGGTTTTCCCAATCCCATAAAATGGCATTTTTCTCCAGAACTGCTGAGAATGCTTAATGCTTTGCAGCCTCCTGAAGGCCTTCATGAAGGGCTGGGAACTGCAAATCCCACACGAGTATTGGCAAACCTTCAACTACAGTGGGTCTAGGCGCGTGAGTAAATGCACGCAAATGCAAAGTAAAGGAATTCAGATTGTCTCATAGTGTCTTAAAAGGAACCCAAAGCCCTTTACAGACCACAATATATCTCACACCCACAGAAAGACCTCACTACAAAAGGAATTTACACATTGAAGCCTGAATTGGGAGCATCTCAGAAGAATAGAGAGCTGAATGAACCCTTGCAGCACTGAGCTCTCTGCTAGTGCTGAAGCTAATAATCCAAATCCCATACTTTGCTAATTTAATTATTTATCCAACAAAGTATCACGCACACACCAAACTTAAAGCATAGGAGCTTTGAAGGGAAGAAGGACAATTCACGTGCTTCAGTTTATGTGATTTACTACTTCAAGTTTTGCCCAGCCACCCTGCATTAGGGGCCAGATCCAAACTCCCTTCAACCAAAAGAGAATTGCACTTTTCTTCTTCACTGGTCCCATTTTTGACCATGCACTTCTATCACTTACCAAGTGCTGGTGCTGATGCTGATGGTCATCAGACCAAAACCTGCATGACAGAAGAGTGGAATGGCCTGGTTAAGGGATGAGAAAGGCAGGTAGAAATGGATACAAAAGGATGTGTCTTCTTCCATAAATGTGAGTCTTTTGCTGGACTTGGCTGTCCTTTGAGCTGATGCCAACATGTGACTGTCATCAACGAGACATGGAGAGAAATTAACATCAGGATCAGCACATTCAGCATTTTTTTCAACTAAATATGTGAATTCTGACCAAATCCCCACGTCTTTACAGAAGAAACTGTTGTGTTTAAGCCAAGACACATAAATGTGCAAGAGAGAAGGGATGTAGAGAGCTATACAGTGTTTGCAGAAGCATAAATCCTTTCAGGCAGCACAGCCTGCTTCCATGTTCTTTGGCCAGGAACCTCAGCTGGCACAAAGAAGGTGGACAGGGTCCTTGCTTGTTGGCTGACACATAAAGGATCAAACCAGCACTTAAAAACATGAGCTGCTATTGCCTTAACTTGTTGCTCAAGGCTGTAACAACAGGTCTCTGCTGCAGTCTGGTGGGCTGCTGAGTGGCATCCTGTTGGCCCTTGCTATGTGTCACCTTTCTAAGCCTCAACAGGCAGTAGTAACACTCTGGCTTTGGCCCGTAAACCCAAATGTGTTGGCCATCTAGTCCTATCATTTAATGCTTTTTTGGTTTGCCTTTCACCACTGCTCTAAGCCTGTGAACATCTCCAGTGATATTGCAGCTTAGGCTGTGGCCACTGTTTTGGGTCCTTAATTTGACGGTTGGATCTTGACCTATTCACTTGTAGGTGTACACCTAAATGTGTGGCTCTTGGGAGATTTGTGCAAGCACTGCCTAAATTTTTCTGTGCACTGTCCTGCATTATTCAGCTGAACTGCATGGACTTTCTTTTCAGGGAGACTTGTCTTCTGAGGTTCTCTGACTTGTTCATCTTTGTGTCGAGTTGCTATCTTATCTCTGAGGGCTAGGGCTTGACTGCAGCGTTCCCACACTGTCAGGCAGAGCTGCCTTCCTGATTGTTTTACACTGATTAACAATGTCTTGCGTCTCCTGACTCTCAGCTTTTCATTGTTTTCCCAGTACTCTGTGATAAAGTTCCCATTCAAAGCTGAACCGGTTCTGAGCTCTGCTGAGGAATTCTGTGGTCCGTTGTCTGAGCACGGACAGTCATGACAGCCAGACCTTGCCAAGGCTGCTGCGATGTCTTATTCTCAGTCCTTGTCTGAGTGTCCTTCAGACAGCATCATTCTTGCCTAGAAATTGAGTAAAAAATTATTATGGCTAATAACATGATCATTAAAACCAAATTTTATTCAGGATCAGGTTCACACCTCATGATGTAGTCAAGCAGCTCCTTTTGTATTCTTCTATTCATTCTGCACATCCCGCTCTGTCCCTAATCTGAACTTTTTTGAGCAATCATGTCATGCCACTTGTCTTTTGGTCTGTCACCATCAGGGACGTATGGACACACCACATAGGGGAAGACCCTTCCCTCTGGCATTTAGACAGCTGCAGTGCAGGTGTACACAGATGAAGCAGTCCCATGCAGATCCTTGCACAGCCAATGGAAAGAAATAATTTAAAAACACATCGAGCTTGTTTGGAGAAGTACTTTAAGACAAAGCAAATAATGACCTACTCTAGCAATACTGACTACACCTTCAGTGACTGAAAAAAGAGCCCAGAGTCCGAGTCTAGATTTCAATCTGCAGTTCAGTCATCTGATCCCTCCCATGACACCAGCTCTGACATTACTTTGAACTTTAAAAAAAAAGTTCTCATCCCTCAACAGATAGGACTGACTCTGCTGCTGCTGTATTTGCAGCTGACTATAGACCCTGTCCAAAAGTACTAAGCATTTTACTGCCTCCAGTACCCTGTTGTGTGTGATGCCTGGTTTGAGTGACT
>JAOQGH010000012.1:32350906-32409627 GCA_025769975.1 Gallinago jamesoni
CCCACTGTGGCAGACACAGCTGGCACTTCTGTGGCCATCTCGTGTTGCCCCAGTGTTTCCTCTGAAGTCATTGCTGCAGGGACATGCATGGATGCAACACGGGCAGCACACAGCATGCTCCTTCAGAGAGCAAGCCTCCGCCAGCCTCAGAAGAACGGGTTTGGCTTAGAGAAATAAAGATGGGTAAATTGATGAGAAATGTGTATTCCTCAGGGTCTGCCCATCAAGTCCTGCTGTGAATGGCACTGCTGCTCAAGATGATCAGCTGTCATGGTAGCTACAGGGTCCATTTCCCATTCCTTAGCAGCTCAGGTTTTTCCAGTTCTAAATTGTTTGGGTGCTGTGAATGTGTCTCTCAGCAGAGCTGCTTGCTCCATCACAAGAGACTTTGTCAGCAAGACATTTGCAGCTATAACAGAGCTAGAGAGCTGTCACCTGTCAGGACAAGAGGGCAACTGTTGGCCGCTACCAAGGAAGGCAAAGAAGCAGGACATCCACCAGATGAGATAACACATCACTGGGGACGCTGTGAAAGGCAGTGAAGGGTCTCTTTCTTATGAGCTACAGTTTATTTTTCAAAGGTTTGGGCTACTCCAGCTGCTACAACTGGGAGGGACCCTGCCCCTTGATGAGACTCATGGCATGCAATGCTCTGGTCGGTTTGCTGGTGCCTCACAAATCCTCACTTGGCTTCCTCCCGCCTCCAGCTTACTGATTTGGGAAGACATTAGAAAGCTTACTTCTTTTTTTTTTTTTTTTTCTGGAAAATAAAAAGCATCTGCCCACTCATCATAGATTGGATCTTCATGTAAGTCAGGGACCCTGCAAGCTGCTCATACAAACATTTGCAGCGACACTAAGATGAAAGGAGCCGCATCTGGCCTGCTCCGCAGCCTGTTGTTTAAACAGCAGCACACGATTCATACGCTGCAGTTACCAAATAGTAATGTGCTTTTAATTTGCACGGAGTGAACCCAGAAAGCTATAATTAGAAAGTGGGTTTCTGGAAATGCAACAAGGAAATATTAATACAGTGCAAAAAACCACCCAAAGCCTCCAGCCACGCAGAGATGCGTTTGTCTAAAATGTTGCGTTTGCCAGTTTTTTTTCTCTTAATCCAATAGGACTGCATCTCTGGAGCAATTCTTTGTGAACATTTAGCCTCCTTGACCATAAATCTTAGCCATTTGACACCCAAGTTATTAAATTATATTTGTGTTGTTATATCATAACACGATGCTTAGCCATTTATCATGCCCCCAAGGATAGCACAGAACCAGCGAACGGTGAAACAAAGCTCTTCCTTCCAGATCCCCTTTAAAGCTGAGAGAATCACTATAACCTACTGGCAGCACTGGCCTGCATTTGGGCTTGTGTTTGATTTCACTTATAAGTAGATGGTGTTACATATGCATATTGTCTAGGTCATTAAAATACAGCTACATTTGCAAGGAAAGACAAATAGGCAGCACTAGCACATAGTAATTTCTTACTACAATTCTTAATTGGTATTTCAGAGGGATCATAAACGTTGTGTCATGAGTAATAACATGTAAATAACTGAACAGAAGTGAGAAAAATAATCGTGGCACTGAATTATTTAAGGTTTCAATTCCACTCTGTGGTCCGGGGAGGGTCTTCAGAAGCAATCTCCCTCCCAGTGCGGACGGAGGGATGTCTCATTCAAACACCATACGGATGCTGTCTGACGGCTCCTATCAGTCGATTGTATGCTGAGGACCAGCTGCGGTTGCCTAGCAGTTTCTGACTCCTGATTGACCTTCCCCGGGGCGTAGTGCACATGACAGTCGGAAATCAGAAAATTCACCCCAAGAAGGGCAGGGCTCTTTATGGTGAATCACAAAGTCTGTGATTTGCTTCTTGACAGTGGAGATGAATAAAACCGTCACAACTGGCCTTGAATCATTTTGTGGTTTCTTGTGTCTGGTCCCAGTTGCTCTCACACCTTGTACTTCTTTTGTGGCCAAAGATGTTTTGGATCTCCATGGGGTAAAAGTCTTCGTGGTTAGCACTGACACTACCAGATTCGCTTTTAGCTCTGGTGCCACTATATGTGGGGCCACAGATGTTTTATAATTGCCACAGGCACTTCCAGACAAGCCTCCACAAAAAGCTCCTGCCCGGTGTCCTTCTGCCTCTGTGAAAGAGCGAATATGGACAATTCAGAATTACAGAATCACCTATGTTGGAAGGGACCTTTAAGATCATCTAGTCCAACCATAAAAACAAACAAACAAACAAACAAAAAACCCACAACACACCAAACAAAACATACACACCAACACTAAACCATATTCCCAAGCACCATGTCAATTTGTCTTCTGAGTATCTCCAGGGATGGTGCCTCAACCACTTCCCTGGGCAGCCCATTCCAATGTCTGATAACCCTTTCAGTGAAGAAATTTTTCCTAATCTCCAACCTGAACCTCCCCTGGCACAACTTGAGGCCATTGCCCCTTGTCCCGTCTCCTGTAACTTGGGAGAAGAGACTGACCCTCCCTGGCTACACCCTCCTTTCAGGGAGTTGTGGAGAGCAAGAAGGTCTCCCCTCAGCCTCCTTTTCTCCAGGCTGAACACGCCCAGCTCCCTCAGCCTCCCCTCCTAAGACTTATTCTCCAAACCCCTCACCAAATTCCTGACACCCAACGGGGAAGTACCACACCCAACAGTTCTTACATCACTTTATTACAGCTCCAGCGTTTTGCATGCAAATTTCTCACAAAGTAATTTCTCTAACAACTTCAAAATCTGTAATAATGTTTTAACAGAGCCTTCCCCATTACTTTAATGTCTTTCTAGTCATCAATTCTTGGGACTTATTATGTGAAAATTAGAAATACATTATTACCAGAAAAGCCATTCTCTCAACTACTCAGACATTTACAACCTGACATAATCTCTTAAAATCTGAATTGTTTGCAATGAAACAGACCTTTTTTTTCTGCATGAAGATGTCAGAGAATTTCAATTTCAGCTAATTCTTGCAACTCTAATGAGTTTCCTTCTCTAAGGAACTGGCAACAGTCTTTATGCTATAATAGTTCCAGGAACAATTGGAAACTACTTAGATATTAACATAAGGTTTTTTTAGATCAATATCACTTTTGTAATGTGAAACTTTTGCCAGATCTGAGTATCTAAGATGTTTTCTTTTTGCGTTGTTTTATTTTTTCCTTTATCTTTTTTATGAGGATTTCCCTGAAAAGTTCTTGTGCACTGAGAAAGCTTGATACATTTATGCACACCAAGAGGTGACAAGCAAGAAGTTAATGGAGAGAGTCCACAGTATGGTATCTGGAAAGTTCTAGTGTTACGGCATTGTAGGGATGATTTCCAAACAGAAGACCACTTCTGTCATGCATTTTGAATACTTTGTGTGCTGTAAGGACTACACACTCAGTAAGTCTGATTGGAGGTAAATATGTGTTATGAGCCCAGTAGAGACATCCCCTTCTGTTTGTATTAATCGGTTCAAGAGTGATTTTATTTGTGTAGATTGAAGCCTGCATTGACAAGATGTGCTCTTTTTTGCTGGCAAGTTAGGTACTATGGCCACAAAGATAAACCTTAACTCAGGTGACAAGCACATGTCCAATCCAAAAGTTGCACCCACGACTGGAAAGAATTCAAGGGGCTTTATATGTGGTCCAAGGAAGGAGGGCACACAACTGCTGTAATGAAACTTACACTGCCTGTCTTCATATAACTATTTCTGAATTGATTTCTCATTCTCCATGTCAGCTCATAGCATTTTTTCTTTCCTCTGCAGAAATGCCAAGCTCCTGTTCATTTCAGGATTTCCAGGGCTCTGGAGTCAGTTCCCTGGGTGATACTGCAACGTGCCTCCTGGCCTTTCAACCATATGCCATGCTTCTCCAGAGCAAAACTGCTCAAAGTCTACATGCATTTGAAATCTTTAGGGTTTTCTTTGAACTGCCAAGAAACTAAGCCTGAAGTTTTCAGGCTTCTCTATTCTTATTTGAAGGAAAAGCGTGGGTACCTCCCATAACATCCTTCTGGCTGGAAGAAAAGAGATGTCTGTAGTCTGTCCCAAACCTGTTTGAGTTCCCACTTTTTCTGCATTCTGGGCTCTGCAATTGCTTTGGACCAGCACTCTGTGCCTGGCAGGGCTGTTGTTTTAATGCTGCTTCTTTCTGTGCTATTTTACACCCACTTTTTTGTTGTTCTTTTTCTCATTCACTCAATCTGCTCTTAAAGCTGATGTAAGGTTGCTATTTCCTGACATGAATTTTAAACGGGTCAAAAAACCCCCCGATTTCCAGTTCAGTGTGTGCTTGATGCTTTAAGACCCCCCAAAATTACACTTATACCGCAAAATCACCAGACAAAAGTAGCAAGCATGCTCTGACTGCATGAAGTTTCCAGAGCAGGGTTCGTTCCAGTGCAGCGGGTGTCCAAGAGGGCTCATGTCTACATCTACAGGAAGGAGCCTGGGGGCTGTTGGGTTTGTCTCTGTACCAAGAGTCACAAACAGAGAAGGACTGTGGCTCCTGTTCCCCGTCCAGTACAGCATGTTCCTTGTCTGCGAGGCTGAGGGGGTGGAGAGGCCTGTCCAGTTTACTGCACCATCTGCTAGGTTCAGCCAAATCGCTTAATCTTAACCAATTTCAAAGGGAATGAGGTCAAAACTTCAGAGGTGACCTTAACTCTTCATAAAATATTTGCTGTCTCAGATGTTATGAAGAAAAGGTTGTTACAGAGGAGCAGGGATGAGTTGCCAGGATTCCTCCTGACACTGAAATGCACTTCCTTCTCCCTCCACAAATACCAGAAAGCTCATCACTCCTCTGTCCCTGGAAGCAGCAGTAACCCACCCCTTATTATCTCCCCTAGCTTCCTCGGTAAGGCAGCTTCAATGGCACCCCATGTCTCTGGGTTGTGTGCTCATCTCCTAACCCCTATCTCATCTCGAGTATTCAAGATGCATATCCGCATACCCACGCAGCTTCACTTCCCCAGGCATCTTTCACTGCCGTGCATCCTACAAGCAGCTGGGACCTCTTTTGCCATCCCACCTAGACCTCTCTGGGATGGGACCCATTTGGGACCTATTTAGGGCTATCTCTCAGCCCTTCACTGCCTATCACTCAGTCCTTCACTGCTCAGGCCTTCTCCAGATGCATATTGCAAGTGGCATTAACTGGCCCTCTAACACTGCCTAGCACAAAGTCTTCTCAGGACAGGGTCCCTCATTTTCCATAGCTCAGATGTGCACTTTTACAAAAGCTTTCTCTGCAATTTACAGATGCAGAAATATTTCTTTTTCACACACAATGCATACAATACAGAAAATCCTTGACTGTAGCACTTGCCCACAACATTTCAGGTTTGTCTTGCAGTAAAAATGAGAGTCCAGAGCACTTTGGAGGACCTTTCTCTTTCTTGTATCTGATTATAAGGAGAAAGCACAGAGACATTTAGAGCATGGGGACAACAGCTTTTGAGAACACAGTGTGTTGCTAGAAACATCTTTCTTTCAAGTATCTTTAGCTGGATCCTGCTTTTCAGCTGTGGTTTCTCCCAGGTGAGAGCTGGAAAAAAGCAGTATTTCCATGTGCAGCATGGTCCATGACGAGTGGAACTCAGCCAGCTGGGGTTTCACATAGATGCTGAGACAGAAGAAGACAACAGCCCAGTGAGGGCTTTGAATGTACTGACCTTTGACATCCCGTCAGAAAGGGAAGATGAGAAATACTTTTATGTTTGTATCCTTTTGGAGGGATGAGAGTGCCTAAGAACCAGGTAGATCAGAGACAATAGGCACAAGTACAGTTGTGCTCCACTTGTGTGAGAACAAGAGAACAACACGTGCTATTTTAGCACCAGACCCTGGCTTGAAACACAGCTTAGGAGGACAAAGGATATCAGCAGAAAACCTGAGGATGCAAAAGCCTGTTTTTCGTTAGCCTCTTCACTATCCTATTTAACACAGGCTGGTTCAAACCTGGATGTTGATCTGGAGGATTCTCTACCCTTAAAACATATTTTTAACTGTTTGCTCCTTCTTTGCCAGGAACGATAGAGGGACCTCAGATGCTTGAAGGTTTGTAACTTTTTTATTGGTCTAATAAAAGGCACTGTCTTTTTCTATGAGCCTTGCTTCACTCTGAAACTGAAGAAATGTTACTTTTTAATTAGTTTATTCTTAATGTCCTTAAATCACTGTTTCATGGTGGTAAGAGGGCTTTAAAAACTCCACGAAAGAGATGATCTTTTTTGATGAAGCCCTAGATATGCAAGCAGGGCTCTCTTCAGGAGTTGTTAGTCCTTTGTGGCCTTTCTTGAGCTTGCTTTGAGTTTTTAACAGAGAATATGAATGCCGTGAGGGCTGTATGAAATGAGAATTGAGGGTGACTTGACATTTCTATTCAGACGTGTGTCTGGGTTCAGATATTTGGAGACAGATCGGTTGCCACCAGAGAGGGGATATAACGTCTGGAAAGAGTGGTGGCTTACAGAAGGGAACAAAGCTTGTTGAGAGCAAAGAGACACAGTGGAGTCCAACAAAAAGGTCAAAGTTTGCAATGTGCTGTGCTTTGGCTGCTTTTTGGCCAAAGGCTGCTGCTGAAAAAGACTTTTCCAGTTTACATGATTTTTAGTTTCTGCTGGGACTTCTCAGCTCCCACAGGAGTGGGGCACAAAAGTGATTTGATTTGCAGCAAGTCCTACAAGCCCAAGTCCAGAGTGCTGCAGCCACCGAGATCCTCTGATGTTCAGTGCAACAACAGAAAAGAGTACCATTCCCACAGGGGGACTGGGCTCTTTGCCTGTGGCACACTCCATCTCTCCCAGACGAGCTCTCATGAATGCTATACAACATCAACACGAACACAAAGCCCATTGACTCCATCCCCTCTGGCACAGAGCCTTGTGCCAGGCCCCCTGCAGTTGCTCTGATTGTGCAGAATGCAGAGGAATGAGATCACTATGTTGAATTTTGAGGAATGGCCAGCAGATGGGAACAATCAGATAAAGTCGGTAACCATCATGGAGGAGGAAAAAAAAAGAAATCCAATTAAATTCTCCTGAGAAACATGGGATCTGGGAAAGGCGTTTCTGGTGCTGTCCAGCCACTGCTTCAAATCTTCACCTGGAGGAATGAAGCAACCACGCAGCCCACCTGCATGAATGCACTATTTCAGTGGCCGCATGAAGGAGGGCTGGGAGAGGCATGTCCTTCCACCATTACACATCTGAGAGTGCCGGGGGGGGATGTGGCAAACAGCTCTCTCGGATCTCTCCTGGAAAACCTGTGTGTGTGCCTGGAAGGTCGGTGAAGAACAACAAGGCGACAGAGCGGGGCTGCTGGTTTTGGTCAGGCTGGCAAAGGAGAAGCAGGGAGAGGTCAGGGAGATCGAAGCTTTCTCGTGGTGTTTCAGAGGACAGAGGCAAGGCCAGCACTGTGAAAGGGGCTCTCAGCCCTGCATCCCTTTCTGGGAAAGCATGGTGTGGGAGCAGGGCAGTGCCAGGAGGAAAGGGAGGCAGAGGGCATGCTGAGGTCTTCTTTGTGGACTCTGGGAAGTCCATGTCCATTGATTTTCTGAGGCTGTAAATAGACAACCATAGAAGATGATGGTGCCAACTCTGTAAGCTCTTTGAGACAGGGGCCATCATTTTGTCTGGTGTTCATAGAGCCCCTATCACTACAATGGCCTGGCCAGTAACTGGATCTCCTCTACTCAACTGGTTATTGTTATTAACTGTTATTATTTTTAAGGTAAAAATAACCGCTAATAGCAATAATTTCAATCCCACTCAAGGTGAAACAAGACAGTGGGACTGGAGGCTTCTACTTGCTGCTATGGACTAATGTCCGTTTATAGTAATTTATTTTTTCTTCTTAAATGCAACTTCATTGAAAAGAGGATGACTTTAATTCCTCTTTGAAGGCCTTTATCCTGTCTGTGCCTGACGTCTGCAGAAGTCTCCTGTACTGCTATAGCGATGTCACTATTTAAGTGACTTAGTGCTTTTCCAGGCTGCAGCTCTGGCCCCAGCTTTCTCATAGAGTGGCCTGTCCCCATGTGGGGCTGCACGGAGGGGCACAGCCACAGCCACGCACAGCTAACGCAGCCAGTGCAAGGGAAAATTGTCCTCTTTTTTGCAGTGAGAGCAGCTCACCACTCAGAAAGACTTTAAAAACATGCCCCACCTCAGGACAAGCCTAGAAAGGGTCATTCTGAGGACATCGGTGGCATGAGCGTCTCCTCCAAACCAAAGAGCTTAAGTAGCACTGAGAGTCTTTAGCCCCGAATTCCAAAGCAATTTAAGCCACCATTACCTATGTACAAGGCCTTTAAAAGAAGCAGTGCAAAGGTTGGAGGTTGGTTCACAGGCTGATGCAGAATTTCACCCTCAGTAAACGGCAACATGCCCTACAGGAGAGGTTAGTATCATCATCACCACCATCACTTTTTAGGTGTGTCAAAATGAGAAAAATGACTTCAGTGATCTAGTGCAACAGAGTCATGGCATCCATGAGGAAATACAGGAGCAAGCAACACGTAGGGCCACCCAAAAAAAAAGAAAAAAAAGAGCTGGAATTTGAAATGGTTCCTGCCCATATAACATATTGCATCTGTGACACTTTGTTCTGGTGCTAATTTCCTGGCAACACTCACCACACACAATTCCTGTTCCCTGGCAATAACTAACATGACTACCTGTGCCTTTGCAGATGGTTCGGTGGTGTGTATGTCTTCCTAGAAGCAAGTAATTTGTTTTCTGGATGGGATGTATTTGCCAGAGATTTTCAACTGTCAAAACAACCTCCTCCCTAGCTCATGATCTCACCACTGTGTACCCATTAGGCTCTTGTCCAGCCCCCAAAGACCGTGGTGACATTCATTGCTGAGTGCTGGCCTGTGCTCTCGTGATGAAGCGCTAAGTTGAAGTTGGCTTGAGAGAGAAGCAGTCAGCTTGGAGGAGACCTAGGAGAGGTTAGCATCAGAAATGTTTATATCAGCTATTCCTGTGAACTAAGGCAAACATGGGGCTGGCTGGGTCAGGATTTGGCAGCTGGGATGAAGAGGAGGGTAAAGAACATGGGACGGGTTTTTTTGTCTTCTTACACACATCTGTGAAATAAGTGAGATGGTTACTCTGGCCAGGATCTTCCTCTTGGGAGAAGGACAGGACAAAGTAAGAAAGAAACCTCTTAGTTCTTAATCTGTGTTAAAATATGTACTCTCTGGCTGCAGCTCACGTGGTGGGAGCGAAGCCTCTCAGGGTGCCATTACAGCATGAGGAAGAGATGTGGGACAGCACTGTCACAGGGCCACGTGCCTGGCCTTTGGCAAGCAAGTCGCATCTTCAGGGCTGCGTGTGCCAGTGGGGTGGATGGGACTGGAAGCATGACCCATTTTTGGGAGGGTTTCATACAAAACCCTACCAAAACAGAGCATGTCATTCCATTCCCACCATCGGCTTTATGCCCACTGGGGTTTTTTGATAAAAGGGTTGATCTGGAAAAAGCACATCTCTCTTAACCCCAGAACAATTTTCCATTTGGATCAGTCTCCCAGCTGAAAAGAGTTTTTGAGAAGAGGGAAGGAAAAGAAAATGTTTTGAAATGGTCAAAGTAACCCATGCCTGTGATTCCTGAACAATAAATTCATTTTCTGTTTCAAAGTAGTTTTTTTTTGTTTGGAAAAATGTATGGTATCAACAAAAAGGTTTATCTTAAAAAATATTAACATTAAAATTAATTATTTGGAAGGTACCAATTATGGGTTTTATTTACCCGCGATAATGAAAGTATCTTTTCTGTCTATAATTGTGTCACAGAATTTTTTTTCTGGTTTTAACTTTTAGTCCTGATGTAGGAAGGGCAGGGAAAAATGTCACAATCCCTGTGAATATTTTCACAAGGACTGGGGAGAACATTTTCCCACACAGCTCTATGATCAAACCCTTCAGATGCCAACAGATTACTGATTAGGCTTTCCTGCCCTTGACTTGGGATCATCATGTTGCAGAGCGCTTGGGGACAAAGCAAAAGGCACCTCTCATCATGCTGTTAATGATGTTTTTCCACAGACGGGGCAAGTACATTCCCAAGAAATGTCTTAAGTGAAAGACTTCAAAATAAAGAACAAAAGTGGCATTAGTAACCTCTGACTTTCAACCTCCATGACTTATGTCTGCAGATATCATGAAACGGGCTTTAAAATTGCATGAATAAAAAATGAATTAAAATATTTAACTTGCTTTCTTACTTATTTTCTAAATTACATGATGATTTTCAAGCTTTTCAATAGGTCCTCCAGCACCAGAATTTTAGTTCTTTGTGCATGGAAGCTGAACGTCTCATGGAGGGTAATTGCAAGAACTCAAAGAGGGGACACTTGCAGGAGGAGCTAGGGGAGAGGGGGCTCTGTACACACTACATTTAGCTGTAGTCATCATTTAGGCACTGTACATGTCTCACTGAAATCTAGCAGGCAGCCTTCTCAAAGATGAGTACTTCTGCCGGAAGTACCCACACCTGAAGACAGAATGCCAAAACCCACAGCAGAGGATATCCCTTGCAGGGCAGCGTTCCCAGCTCTTCCCTGCATCCCATCTCTCTCATTTTTAAAAAGTATGACAAAGTCTTTGACCAGAATAGGTCTGATGTTCGTGAAAAATGGGTTACAACAGTGAATCTCAAGGCAGGTGGTTGTTCTGGGTTTTATCATGACAGAGGAAGAAAACATTCACTCAGCTTGAATGAAACTGTGAAGAAAAAAAGGGGGAAAGAGGAAAGGCTTGGACCTCTGTCTTGTCTCAGCTGTTTTATCTTCAGTCATGAGACCAGATCTGCGGGGACCTTGGTGATTTTAGTGGTGTTCCCCTGTATGAACACTAGATCAGAGCGCGATTCTCTCCAGCAATAAAACTGCAGGTATTTAACCAGCACCCAAATCTTATTTCTGTTCACAAAGCACTCTACTATCCTGTGACCTTCCTCAAGGCCACCTCACAGCCAGGCAGTCTAAAGGATCAGATCTTCCTTCCCTTTCTGTTACAGACCAGAAGCGATGCTAAAAGCCTCCTGTGTACCAGGGTGAAGGGCAACTGGCACAGAAAATACAGAACCATGGGAAAAAGTGGAGCCACCACTTTTGCAAGAGGAAAAGCCGTTTGGCAATTTGCTGAAGGTTGCTAATAGTGTTTTTGAGTCAGGGTCTTTTTTCTCTTCAGCATTTATGGAAAGAAAAATAAAAGAACAAAACTGTAACAGTTGCTATTTGGAAAAGAAAAAAAAAAGCTACAATTTACTGTAATGGAGCATGGTCACTCAGCTTCATTTTTAATTAATTTCTAGATCCAGGAAATCCATTCATCACAATTCTGGAATGCTGGAAAAATCACTGAGGAACTACAAAGGGCAGGTAAAGCAAAAGCATTTAAAATAGTTGCAGATGAGCTGATAAGAGGCTCAAAGAAACAGTTAAATTTGTGTGCAGATAACTCAACCACAGTATCTGGAATGTATAAACATAGCACTTTTTTTTTTTTTCTTCTGGCCTTAAAATTTGATCCAAGTCTGGGAGTTAAAAAGTCCCATTTTGTGTAATCAGGTTCTGGTTGAACATGATTGCTGAATTATTTTAAATTGAAGACACATGTCTGGATGTTGAGTTCTGTATATTATTCCAGGATGGTGTCCATTAGGTCTTATCCACAGGGGCTATCTTCATTCCTTATGCATCAGGATTAGCAAATGGTGAATCATGAATATGGAGACAGTGAGAAGAATGTGGTATTAGTTAAAGGGTGATTTTGGAAATTATCTTGCATGCATTATTCAAAACTTTTCAGTCTCTCTTGCATAGAGTCCCTACGGCTGTTTAAAAGTGTTATTTTAAAACACGCTCGTACAAGGCATTTGCATTCTTTCATTTTGAGTCCTGAATTTAGCAATGAACCAACATTTGCCTTAACCCCTTGTCACTCCTAAAGCATTCTCAAGAGTATGAGTTGCTCATCTAATGGTTGCGTTGCCATATGCTGTCCTTCTATAATAGATCTGCCCCTGACCCCTGTGTTTTTATATCGCTTCTTTTACTGGCAGATGGACCATTACATAAATTGAAACATACTTTCATGGATATTCCCAGTGGTGAGAGAGTATTGTCTCGTTAGCTCCATGGGGAAAACAGTGTAAACCCAAAGCTGAGTAGCTCACCTATCCATATGGTAGGTGAAAAGAAGTGTCCTTATAGCGTATGCTATAGGCAGTGATGCCTCCTGCATTACTGGAAGATTCAGATTCAGAGGTTGTATTTTTCCTTTCTTGGCTGTCCAAATACTCGAGTAGCTCCCTGTCAGCTTCTAAAGGCCTGGACTGGGTGCTCTTTTGGTCCCCTGCAGCCATGGGCCACAGACCACTCACTGCAAGATGCTCTACCCACAACTTTTCCCTACTGCATTTCCCTACACAGAGCTCCTGCAGGGAAGAGCTCCCAAAGTCTTCGGCCCATCAGAATTTTTTAATTAAAAAGACGTGCTTTTTTTGCCTTTTTTTTGTTTTGGGTTAAATCAAAACAAAATTGTCAGAAAGAAGATTGTCCCTGTCGTTCACATATTTCATTTTTCCCATGTTCATAACAACTGTAATGGGATTCTTATCCATCCCTTAATCAAAACTATTTGAAAAATCATGTCACCCAGCTTCTTCACAAGGGAAAGCACTTTTGTCAGCATGCGGAAGACTTGATGACAGAGTCAACAGTGATTCTGATATAACATTTCACAAAAACTGAAAGATGTCCCAAAAGCCTGCAGAGGGTGAAATGGCCACAAAACTGAATACCTATATCCTTCGCAAAATACGTCCTTCAGTTTTCAGTCCAAGAAAGAAGAGTTCGTTGTGCAGATGGGCTTTCTGATTGCATCGTGATGGTATCTCCATACACCGCCTCCCTCCCTCCTTCCCTCCCTCCTCAGGCAGGGAGAATCTGCTGGGCTTTAAATCTTTCTCAGCCAGGAGGAATTCCGAGAGGAGGAAAACAGCTGGGAAACACATCCATGCCTCCTGCAAAGGTATGCGCCTTAACTATTACTGAGAGGCGCAGCATCATTTTCCAAAAATCTCTCACTCTCTTAAATAACACACAACCTATTGTTCTGAGCTGAGCAAAGGTGGAGCTGGCAGCTGACGTGTCTGAGGTCACTCGATAAATGGGTGTAATGAAGTAGTCATGGCTAATATGTGTTATAAGCTTAATATGAACCTGAAAATCCCACAGAGGAGACATAAGATCTTTTAAAAATGATACTGCGGTAATGATTCTAAATCCTTCAGCTTACAATAGTGTTTAACTCTATTCAGCTATTATCATGATATTATTTTAGGGATTTTCATTACAGTAGATAGTTACATTAAAATTACATTAACCTAGATAGTTGCCAGACTTTGTTGATGCTTTACTAAGAAACACACAGCAGACACTTGTGAAAGCATTTCCCTCTGCCACATACAAACGGGTAATTTACAATATGGCTGGAGATGACAGTTTTAATTAGATTTCTTTCTAGGAGCTCATTCTGGCAGCTGACCTTGGGCTGGAAGGAGCGTGGCAATCAGTTGTGTACTACTTACAACTAGGATACAGGAACAGTAGTTTTTCTAGTGTAGTTATAAAATATCTATATGTAAATGTATGTAAATATCATCGTATCTCTGCAAGTTTGGAAAACGGGGCCCAGAGGTGCACTGTGACTCAGACAGGCAGGATTAAGGGTAAAAGCAGAGTCACAAGCCATGACCTGGTCTGCACAGCTCAGCTGTCTCTTTGGCTCTTATCTTCCCTCATGGTATCACTTTATCACACTGCTGAGCACCTTCTCAGCACTATTAGGTGTGATTTTAGGCAGACCTGAGAAAGAGGCAGTGTGTAGCTTTCCCCAGCCCTTGGTACCGCAGGACTTTGATGCACAAATTCCCTCTGTCGTGCTGCCCCAGTGACTGTCCATGTTTCTGTGGTTCTCCAAAGGTTGGCTTTGCTCATCCCTAAGCTGGGTGGATCCCCAAGCTCTCCTCTTGCCTGTCTGCTCTCTTGCCAGGACACCTCCCAAAAGACCCATGTTAAATCCTGCCCCAGCCTTAATCTTTGCAGTCACAGAGCCATGCCATACCAAAAAATGCCAAACAAACCACAAAACGAATATCTCAAAACAAGGCCAAATATTGCTTAAACAAGAAAGAGCTTATTCCGATAAGTAAACAGGAAGAGAGCGAACTACAATTTATTACATTAGGTTCCTGCCTTAATAGTGTTTCATATTAATTGCTGCAGACCAGTATTTACACAGGGTCCAAATGTACCGAGTGACTCAAAACAGTCTCAGGGCCCATATCTGAGAAATTCAAGGTCTAAAATGTAAACATGAGACAACCAAGTGAAAAGGAACATGAATAAACAGGGTGCATATCCCGATTTCATCAACAGGACCATACAGAAAGTCTCTTCACGTAGGCTTGGAACAAAGCGATCTGTCTCATGATGGGCTGAGGCTATTGGAAGGGCAAATGGTGGCACTTCCAAGGTCCAGCCAAGGGTGTGACCCTTCCTGCCCAAACACAATTCACCCCTTGTGCTTCTTGTATATGGGTGGACAAGAGGAGGAGTATTATATATATTTATATTTTCTTATATATATATTTATAAGAATATGTGTTTGCGCATGAGTGTGTATATGCACATATGTGTATGTATATATACACGTATACAAATATACAGTACAACTATATGATTCAACTGAGCTCGATTCTGCAGCTGCTTTGTTTGGAAAACTGCCGCCACAGATCCGTCTGCACTGACATGTTTAGAGTGAAATATTATTCTGTGTCATAAAAACATTGAATATTGCCTCTGAAGCAAATTTTCTCTTTACTCTGCTGTATGGCATGCAACATTGCAGAACAAAACTGTTTCTTTCATCAAGAAAACTTAAACCCCAGAAACCCTAGTTAGGAACTGTTTATTTGCCTGATTTTCAGCACTGTTCTTGCAAAGAAAGTAAAAAATCCACATAACACCAAGGACATGCCTTTGCCATCATAATGTTTTCTACCTTGTTTATATTATACATATTCCTATACATATGCTATGAACGTTTCCTCTTTTGCTCTTTCAAGTTTTAATCTCAGCTAACTCCTGCCTTGCTAACAAAGTGACATCATTTCATGCTACTACCAACACATATATCTTTTCATCTGGGAGTAAGGTCCAAATCTCACAAAAAAGGAGCAGGACCTGGGTGACGCTGGCTGCATTCAAACTGCCTGCAATAGCTGCTTGAGATGCAGCTCCTTCTCTGTTGTTTTTTTGGGTCTGGTGTCTCTGGCCAGGGAGCCCACCTCAGATGCCACAGCAAATGTCCAGGCTTGAGTAGCTGGAGCTGACTGTATCAGTGCAGCTCCACTATGCTTCTCTTTCCTTGAAAAATTCCTTAGCCAAGATTGTCCTGTCTCACTTCTGGCTTCCCAACCGTCCCCTGGGCACAACGAACATCAGGAAAAAAAGCAGGATTTCAGAAAACCTCTCCCTTCTCAAACTCAGGTGCATACACACTCCTATTTGTCCGTGATGTTTCTTATTCCTGATTAAGCCAGTCTATCCCTGCTGCTGCTCATCAGATAGGTAGGTGGAAGAGGACTTTTCAGGACAAGCAGGCTGTTGTTCTCACTATAATACCCCTTTCAGAGAGGTGGGGATAGCTCTCACCCATCAGGACACCTACACCCGCTGAGGACTTGCAAGCAACGCCTGGTTGACAGCACTGGTCATGAAACACCCTTATCATTAAATTGCTAGTGCAATCCCCATCCAAATATCACCTTCACATACAATGCCTGGGTACAGGTCTGGGACCATTCCAAAATATAGTCAAGAGGTTTTGAAGGCAAAAGACGTGCACTTTTCACCCCAGTTCTCAGCGTCAGAGAGCGCTGCTAAGCACATCAACTCTGCTGGGATGCACTAAGCTCTGCAGTGCCTTCGCCTTCATTTCCCCTGGCCCTTAGTGTGTCCCCTCATCAACAGCCAGAAAATGTAGAAAAACAGTTTCAGGAGACATCATCAACTTAGTGACAGCCTTAGTAAGTGCAGTACCATTTTGGGTTTGGGACATTTTACATACCCTTGTATGGCTTGAGCTGAAAATGCACAACCTGTGCCTTAGATATCAGCTTGCTGTGGTAACACACAGCGTAGGTGGTAACACACTGTCTGGGTGGAAAATAGGAGTAAGAACTGTTTACAGAAAAAAATGACTTCTAGGATTCCTTTATATGTATATATATTTACATACATATATATATATATATATATGCAGTTCAGGAAGGTAAGAAAGCTGCTAATTATCTCAATAAGACACTGAGCTTCTTCTGAAACATTGTCACCTGTGGAGGTGTTCTCTTTATAGAACAGCCTGTGCCTGTTCTTTGCGGTCGCTGCTCTTTTGGTAGGAAGAAAGGGCAGGTTTCTGTGCCCTCACAGGTCAGGCAGAATGACAGAAGGATAGGAAGCACAAAGAGAGGAATTACAGAGGAATTCAGTAAGCAAAACAGGATATATATGGTAGTGCAGAATGTTTTAAAAATTCCTGCATTGTCCCATTTTTATCCATCAGTTATGTCATAGGCTTCCTTAGTTAAAAAGGTTCATGTCTACCAGCAGCTCATCATCATCTCTGTAAGTGACTTTTACACGTCAGGTCACAAAGGCAGTGTGAAAAGTCACATCCAAAGGCTATTCTGTTCAGCAGAAATCCTTCTCATCATCAGGCTGTGTTTCACTGAGCTCTACCTAATAAGGGAAGTCAGAATAAAATGTAGCAGAGCCGTACAGCAGCTCTTGCCCTGTGAAGCCCCTGGAGAATTAGTACAGCAGGACAGCACAGCAGTGGTGTGGAGCTTTCCTCTTTTGAGCAGCAAAGCCCTTTGCTGAAAAGCATTGAAGTCGAATGGCTTTTGTTTCAGTGGGGTTTGAATCCAATTGCAATCTCCTCCCCGTGCTCCTGCAGACGGCTGGAGGTAGCACCTCTGCCTGTGGGTCTCCTGCCTTAAGTAAAGGAAACACTTCTAGTCCTATGTTTTGGGAACAATAAGTAGCTCCGGCAAATGAACAGGTGTGTTTTATCTGAAAACTAAAATCATTTAATTAGCACTGGGGAATCCTGCAGTAATCCAGGCAGGATCTGGCTGTGTTCCTGCTGAAGACCCTGTAGGAAATCTGAGAATACATTGACCATCTTCCCTCGTAGCCCAGAAACACAAATCCTAATTAGTAAAGTCAGGCCTATAAAGAAACATTTTGACTGTGTAGATACAAGAGGAAAACTCTTTACCCCTAGCTAATCTAGCTATGCCGGCAAAAAAAGGAGGAGAAAAAAAAAAACAAAACAAACAAATATGAGGTAAACAATGAAAGCAGAAAATGACTGCCTTTTGCCAGTGTAAATTAAGTCATCCCAAGAGGTGGTCTAAATATGCAAGCAGAAAAACTCCTTTTGCCAGTATAAACTGTATCTCCACAGGGGGGCTTTGCTGCTTTTGCTGGCAGAGCCTTTACAGTGGGAACCAGCATTGCTGGTACTGCCTTGTAAGCACAACTGATAAAAAATAACGTACAATTATCATTCCTTTTGTCTGTCTGCAGCGGTCATTTCCACCCCTCAGCTGGACGCTGGCGAGCTGCATACACACGGGTCAGGATTCGGATCACGACGAGGTGCGGTGGCCAGGGAGAGCATGCTAAAAGAGCAGGAAAATCCCAAACTGAGAACATAGAATGATAAACCAGTGGTCAAACTAACCAGTCAGCCAGGTGGTGTTTAACAGGATTTGTGTAGTGGAGCTCATTCATAAAAATATTGCTGCTGTAAATGTAGCTAAAGCAATGCAGTTCCATGGCTAATATGGCTACTCCTTCCTGAAAACCCCACAACTGTTGTCATCTGAGGAGCAAAATTTCTTTGACTGACCTGGATAAATTGCTGTAAAAACTCCATTTGATCAACCATAAAGCTGTTACATTCACTTTACCAAGGTGCTGCACTGGGAAGTCTAATCCTCCGTTGCTTTTCCCTTGCGTAGCCATGCACTTAGTAATGACATGGAGCCACATACCTAGCTATGGCTAAGGGTGTCAAGGGCTGCTCTTGTTCCAGCACAACTTGCCTGCAGAGGTGACCACATACATCTAAAGCAGCAAAATCCAGGTCTGATTTTGTAAAGCAGAATCCTTATATCTCTGCATATCCTAGGCTACCCTGAATAGCTTAAGAAGGAAATAAATATACTGCTCTTTGGGGAAACTCCCCTATTTTCCCTACATGTGATGGGACCTGTTCGAGGTCCCTATCCCTGATCCTCTAACTTTTGGGCAGAATCTTGCTTAGGCCGTGCAAAGAGAGCAAGCTGAATGTAAGAAAGACAAAGTACAGATTTGAGCCCAGGTCTAGACCATAATATACTAGTGATTTCACATGATGTCATTGCAAGATGCTGTAAAAGCTGTGGCTTTAACAGAGTCTAGATTACTTAATATTCGACGAGATGGTTCTTCCAGCCCTGGGGTGGACAGGAGTCATGACAGCACATTCTGCTTACCAGGGGATCACCAAATGGCAATGCAGATGAGCAAATATTTAGCAACCTGCCTCTTTCTGGGAAAAATATCGCCTGAAGCTAAGTATTTTCTCTTGAACATTCAAAAAAGAAGAAACAAACTAAGGAGCATTCCTGCTCCCACTGAACTTGGCTAAGTTGGACAGGTGAGTTAAGCCAGGACAGAATCCAGCCCAGAGTGACACTGAGGAAGAGGAGAACATCATGAGAGCACAGAAACAAAGATGCAGGCTCCCCATATACCAGCTGAGGAAAAGGAGGTGGCGGAATCACACACGTTTCTTTGTTGGCATAACAAGCAAAGAGAGGTGAGCCGTGTCTGCATCAGGTGATAATATTCAGTTGCAACCAATATATTTACCATATTTCAGTTTCCACGCAGGAAATGATTAATTGTGACGATGCCTAGCAATTATATAGCATGTTGCCTCTTCAGAGCCTTTCACATCCGATAAGCAGGTGTGAGCAATTTGCCATTGTGGTGGGTGTCTGTAGCTAAAGCCATTCTTCTTTACTGTTAGAGCTGAAATGGGTTGCCTGCATACATTAAACAGTGCAGTACTAATCACATCTCCCTTTCTAACTCAGGTTTGGTTGATGACCCGTTAAGAACCATCTGTACATTTGAGATTCAGAGTGTGAAAGCCAGGGATCGTGGATGATGGGTTAGTGGTCTCGGATGTCCTCCATATTTTGTGTAGCCCCATGGCTGCTCTGTAAATGCCAGCACCACTGCTCTGCATCTTGTACCCTCGGGCTCTGCCCCACACTACCCAAAGCATCCCTGGAAAGGCTCACAGTGCACATGCCAGGCTGCTTGGACCTCCTGTGTGGAGAAGCCAAGGAGAGCAGAACCCATCACAACTTAAACTGGGCACCACAGCCTCAGCTTTTGCTCTGCCCCTTCCTCCTCCCTCCCAGACGTCTGTGTGCCCCTCCAAGGGAACACCTCTTCTTGCAAAGCACCTTGTGCCCAGGGCATCAAGGTGACAGAGCAGGGCAGTCCCTGCTGGGGGTCTCAGGCAGAACAACCCACAAAAACTGCAGAAGGAGCACACCAACACCCTTGTGCCGCTGTCTTGCCAGAGGAGAGCACTTCTGGGACTATCACGCCACGGCTGAAAAGAATCTCAAAGGGATAACATTAGACTTTTTAAATAAAATATACAGAACAACAATAAGTTCATGCAGAAGCTGATGTTTGGAAAAACAAGACTCAAATGCAGATGCAATTTTTGCCTCAATTCTGCCTGCCTGCACCTCTGCTCACTGGGTTGCAGTATGGAAAAGATGGTTTCTGAGGTATAGCTACAAATTTTATCTTCATGGTAGCAAAATTTGCCCCAGAGATTTCAAGATCAATCCAGAGGTGCAAAGAAAATGCCCACCCTACCTCTAAAAACACTCACGGCACAAAACCATTAAGCCTAGAAGGGCAAGAAAAATCAAGCACATCCCTATTCCTCCTAAATTTAAAATACAGGAAACAGTGTCTTAAAAATGGGGCATATATGCCAGAGCTAAGGGTAGGTGTCTAGCTTTACTGGCCATTAGCTGCAGACTGTGGCCTTGAATAATTATGGGCAACATAAGCAGAAAATAAACATGAAAGATATTTCAGTCCAACGTAATTAAATGTAATTAAAAGCCCTGTTACCATGTAATCTCCCTTCCAAGGAAATATACAGTATCTCCGGAGGCCTCAGAAGGGTGTTAAAATAATCTAATTCAATGAGGCAGCTCAGGGTTTTGAACCACCCCCCGTGTTTCTCCCCTTCACCGAGTGCCATTTCTGCGCAGCTTCGCTTGCTCGAATGCACACTGTCAGGAAAACGCTCCATGAGAAAACTGCCACTCTCTTATATATGTTGGCATATATATAGCACCACCATGCCCGTGCCATACACCTGCATTTACCATTAGTTGCTCTCTTGATAATAAATTATCGAAGACATATTTCCTTTAATGTTTACCTAAAGAGAGAACAGCTAAGGAAAGCTGCATACACTGAATTCAAGAAGGGGATATTTCTTTCCTACTATAAACAGAACTGATTATAAAACCAGAACGCAAACTGAGCTCCTTGCCCTTCAGTTTTGTATGAGGTTACATTTCTTTGCAAGATTCTAATTTCTTCAGTTTTTTACTGCATTCCAACCCAGGGAGATATAAACCAAAGCAAACAAAGTACCCCCCAAAGGAGTCTCTCCCCCTTAAGCAGGGCTTCTATTTTTAATTCTCTACAGCTTTTAAAACATTTGAATGGGAAGCCTCCATCAGTCTTTGGTGGAAAAGAATTCCTGCTGGTCTCTCAGGACATCCGCTCCAGATAATCTCAACTGGCAGCTCGATATAAGACCGATATCTCTTCTCAGAGGGGTTCCTTGCACTTGTGTTTCAGCACATTCTGCCTTTGCAAAGAAACTTTAAACCATCATCTTTTCCTCCTAAAAAAATGAATTAGAAAAAAGGAAAGAAGAAAAAAAAAAAGGAAAAAAAATGTTGACCTTCTTGCTTGTTGGCAGTGAATCTTTCACACTTTGCCGGTGCCTTTCTCCAAAGCTGGCTCTCAATGAGACACTGCACTGATTTTGCTCTGGCCGACAGCAGGAATGCAAGCAGGCACTGCTGCGAGGAGGTCTGCCGCTGTCTTCCCCCCGTCACATCTCCAGGAAACCCTGCTCGCCGCGTCCCCAAAAGCCTGGACCCTTCTCTGTGCTGACGGTGATGCGACTGAGTGGGAAACAGGAGAGCCCTTAAACCCATCACAAACATGAGACAAAAGAAAATGGCAAGAAAGTGAAAAAAAGATTCCATATTTCCAACAGCAAAGGAACAGAGTGGGAAAAACTTTAAAATGTGTCCATTGTGCCTGCAGTATTTACGGAAATGCTCCTTTAAAAAGCTTAAACTCAAGCGATTTATCTGTCCTTCCAAGAATTTCAAGGCAGGAACTACCTCCCCATGCTCCCCAAGGAAGGAACCAATTGCTTATCAAGAGTAAGAACGTGACTGAAACGTGATAGTGAAAAACAAAGAAATCTCTAATAAATTAGAAATTCTTTCTTGAACCTACAGAGCGCAGTCTGCTTGGAGTCTGGTTTAATCTGTTGCCATAAATAAATCTATTGAGGGAATTTTCCATAAGCTTTATCAGGCAGCAAAATTCTGCAAGTCACATCACTGCACCCTGTGTGATGCCTCTGGCAGATTCAACCTGGTTAATATTTATGCTGCAGTCACCAGTGACTTCTTGAAACCTTAAAGGCAATATCTCCACAAAAAAAAAATAAAAATCCCCAGAGCTCCTGCAGATGGGCTATCACCATAAATTCACCCAAAAGTGGAAACTCAAATAACAGATGTGTGTTTATAAACACAGAAAATGGAATAAATTACTAGATATGCTTTCCAAATGCTCAGAGCTGCAAGGTATCCTCACACACAAAAGTCCATATTCACACTTGCCCACACCAAGAGAGCTTTCCTGCTTACCGGGGAATTTGGATTGCAATTGCTATTATCAAGGGGCAAATTCTTGACTGATGAGAATAAATCATATTATGCCTTTGCTCTATGGAATGATCTCCGAGTGATTAACACCACCATTTACCTCCCCGTAGCAACAGTTGTTTCCTATTCCCAGACGAAGAGAGCACGGAGGCATGTGGAAAGATTGTGTAGGATGTGACAGCTGTTGACAAAAACTTAACTTTTCAGAGGCCACCTATCTACCTTGAAATATGCTCGGTGCCAAAAGGCAGATGAGGGGTTAAGAGATCTCCGTCGCCTTATCTCTTGCACGTTCTTATCTGCCCAACAGTCCACCATAAATCAGAGAAACTCTTCTTCCATCTGGCTCACTCTAAATTCCTCACTTCCACATGATTTGGGAACATTTTCCTGACCTTTCATGACTTCTCTGATTTTGCACAGAGCAAGAGGTTAGAAGAAGTGCACCAGGGAAATCTGCAGATATAAAATATGCCTGCAACTGGGTGAAGTCGTCAGCGATGTCTCTCTCCTGGGCTTTGCTATCCCCTGCTCTTTTTGCCTTTGGAAGGATGTGCCCGAGGTAGCAGTCCATAGAGAGGACCTGGCATGGACCCACAGCAGAAGGGTTGCCATAAGAAAACATAAGGCTAAACACTACAGAGCCCAGATATTGCTTTGTGCACTCCCAAGGCCATTCTGACATTTGTGTGTGATTTTCAAGAAGAGTGGAAGAATTGTGGAAAAAACAGCTGGCACATTGGTCAGCTTCAGTAGCCCCATTTATTGGTCCTTTACATTACAATTGGCCCTTGATATTGAGACGTGACAGATTTTATGAAAAAAAAAGGCAAAATTATTCCAGTTTCCCAGTGTTTTCATTATAATTAAGCACCTTCCATCTTTCTGCTCCATTTTTCTCTCCCATTCTCCTCATCAAGTCCATAACCTGCAGCTGAGCCCCTACCACAATTCAGGCCACTACTCAGCATCCCGACCTCCATCCCCCTCTTCTCCTAGGAAGTTTACAAAAGCCAAATGATGTATCTGCCTGCAGACGCAAGGGATTAGACACCTCACCACAAAAACCCTCTGGGTTTTTCATCCTTGTAAAGGTTCGACTTCTCTTCCACCCATTCAGGAGGTTAATCACCTCCTTTTAGTCACATCTCCACCTACCAACCTGTCCTGCACCTCTTCCCTGTGCACCTCAATATGCTATGTACCTGCTCAAACAGTGTCCATCACAGAGAGCAACAGTTGTTCCCTGAATTGAAATACCACACTGGATCATTTAGTTTTGTCCCAGTGATTGCCCAAAATGGCAAGTTAGAGACTGAGACCTGGGTAGGTTTTCAGTGTTGATTGTGAGTCTTGTCTGCAGAGGTGGGTATGTGGTATCCAGTATGTGCAAACCCAGTCTAGGAGATGGGTTTCTCTGACAATTGTAACCTAAATGCAGTCTTACTGCTGCTTCTTGCTTCCATCATTGCCTGCATGGGACTTTTTGCATTTAATATATATAACATCAAAAATATATTTTTTTTGTGTTCTGTCTTCTGCCCCAAATATTTATTTTAATGGAAAAGGGAGAAGAATTTGCACACACATTAACTGCCACGTTGTAATAACATTTTTGCTTACTCAAATGGTGATACAATCCCAAGTGTTTGGGTTAGTGGGCTCCCACTGTACGCACTATGAATGCACATGTGTTTGCCTTTGTGGTATCGTAATGACTAAACACAATACATACAAGGCATATGTGTTAATAAAAATAGTGAGGCAAAGTCATTCGGTGGTGTAACTACATTGGCTTCACTCAGGTTACCCCTGCACTGAATCTAGCCCCTTATCTCTATTTCTTTTTTTTTTAAAAAAAAAAAAACAAACCACCACCACTTTATGATTTTCAAGGCAGATGTCTTTCACCTTAATAAATATGACATGAGACAGTATAACCTAGAAGGAAGAGGTAACTGCCACTAGCTAGATGATTTCTGGAAAAGAAAAAGAAAGGCGAAAAAGGAAAAGAAAACCAACCCTATACCTACATATGGTATTTAATACATACCTCTAATGGAATGAGCTTCATAATTTATTCTGGGGTTTACCTTTTCATGAACTCTGCCTTGTTCCTGCTCATGAAAGATTTTCTGGTGCTTCGGTTATATTAAAAGCACATCATCTCTGTCTCCCTCCTCTCGTTTCTGTGTATTCACATATTGATATATTTTGCTGGTGCACATGGCACAGTAATAGCAGTAATACTCTTTGCTTCTGCTCTGCTTTTTGTCTCAGGATTTTGTGCCAAGAGTTATAAAGTGAAGAGCCTAAAGTTAGGTTTTTATATTCATGCTGAGGCACTTAAATTACAGCCTGAATTTCAGAGGTGATGACTTCAAACGGAATTGGCTCTTTGCAATACCACTGCCCCGGTCACTCAGTGCCAGGGTAAAGGTATTAGCACACTCCTCTCTAACCGTGATCCTTGAAGCTCTCGTGGCTGTGGCTGCTTCTGCATCACCAAGTTGGTTCACCTTTGGACATGCAGGTTTTGACTACATCACCCTGAGGGGCAGCCGTGGCAGGGAACGGGGGGCAGGTGGCAGAGCCTAACACCCCATTGGGTTAGACAACGTCAAGCGCTTTGGGGACATCATACGTTAGGGCTGGGATTTCCAGGGGCTTCCAAATACTTGCCTCACATTCAGCCAGACAGAATCACAGAATGATATGGGGTTGGAAGGGACCTCTGGAGATCATCTAGTCCAACCCCCCTGCCAGAGCAGGTCCACCCAGACCAGGTTGCACAGGAAAAAGTCCAGGCGAGTTTATGATGTCTCCAGAGACAGAGACTCCACCACCTCTCTGGGCAGTTCCAGGGCTTTGCCACCCTCAAAGTAAAGAACTTTTTCCTCATGTTTAGATGGAGCTTCCTATGTTCAAGTTTGTGCCCATTACCTCTTGTCCTGTCACTGGGCACCACTGAAAAAAGACTGGCCCCACCCTCTTGACACCCACCCTTGAAGTGTTTATAAGCATTGATAAGATCCCCCCTCAGACTTCTCCAGACTAAAAAGACACAAGTCTCTCAGCCTTTCCTCATAAGTGAGATGTTCTGGTCACCTAATCATCTTCGTAGACCTTTGTTGTACCCTCTCCAGCAGTTCCAAACTTTTTGTGCAGAGCACCTTACGCCAACAAAAGACATCACTTTGCTGACCTGCTTGAAATGAGTTGCTCTCACCCTTGCTATGAAATACAACCTTTTTGGATCACAGAACTCCTACAGCTCTTCTTCACATCCTAGTGATGAGCAAAGACTTCCCATGGCAGCGGCGTTATCTGCCCCGCTGACGCAGCCTGAGCAGGGATGCTCTGGGGACAGGTGGTGGGACCAGCATGGCCAGGGGGGCACACTGCTCCCCCCAGGAAACGCTGGGTGCCTGCAACCTGCCAGGGTTTATTTTTGTTTTCTTAACTGAAACAGCTCTGTTGGTACAAAACATGTGCTAAACTAGACCCAAGTTTTCTAAGAAAACCCCAGCTCACATAGCCCCTATTTTATTCAGCCATCCATCTCATGTTACAGTTAATGAGAATAACATGCGATTTTCAAAAGGCAAACTTTTGCCCAACTTTTCCTGTGTATGCATTCCCCTCAAATTTCTAGATTTTTATTACATTCTTTTGCTCTATTATTGTTAAATGATTCTTATCATTTAATGGCAATTTGTCCTGTTTACTCAACACTTTCAGCAGAGGAAAATGGAAAAATGCATACACCAAAAGAAAACCCCAGTTGCTTATCTCATTGCACAAATCCTGGGGGGGTTTATGAAAGTGTGGTTCTGATAGAGTCAATTACTCTGCCAGCCTTCTCTCCCAATTATTCTGTTGCCCTTTTCATCCCAGTTTTTCCTTGCTCTGTGCTGTGCATATTTTATTGAGAAAACAAACATACTTTACAGTCCAAAGCCTGGATAGGACATGTTCATATGAGAAAATTTCAGAGCATGTGAAGTTTATTTTTTGTGTAATTGATTTCGTAGTAGATAGAAGCCGTGGTATAAACTAACAGGATAGTGTTTTTGATCAGTTTCCAATGCTTAATTACAAGTCTGCTATAACTAATTTCCTTCATGTGCTTGCAGCTGCTATGCTTTTGTCATTGGCTTATTTTTCTTTGAAAGTCTGAAAGGCATTGAGTTTTCCTGTGAAAGTCGTCTGCCCTGACTGACTCCTGCAGACACCTCATTACCACAGTCATTCTGCAAAGTTGTATAGCTGTTTAGAACCTTGCATTCAAATAATTTCTTTTCTTTTTTTTTTTTTTCCTTTCCTTTTCAATTAAGAAAAAAAAAAAGCTGTTTTGAAACACTACAGAATATCTGGCTCATTAGAGCATCAGACCAGTCAACTTTGCAATACAAAAATCCTTGTGGAAAAAGCAGCAGAATTTACTGGATTGGCTTGCACTACTCATCTGTAAAAGCTACATATTATGAAACAAAGGACAAGGTGATGTTGGGATATTTGTTTGTTTGGGATTTTTTTCACAGAGATAAATGAGATGTCACCTTTAACGCTGTATTTTAATAGGGAAATCTACCTAGTGAAATCATATGAAATCTCCACATTAAAAATGTATTTACCTATTTATCCTTTTTTTTTTCCCTTTCTTTTTAGTAGCTTTGTAGCTTATTAGTGTCTATGTTAATTAATTGCAAGGCGTAAAGCATGGTGGTATCACACCACTCTCTTGAGGAACCGCTGAGTTGGGAGTGGAAGCTGGGAGCAAATCTGGTGATCTTAGCTGTTCCCAAAACTGACAGATCTGCAACTCTTCATGAGAGAGAGAGAGAGAGTGATGAAACCAAGGTCAGGTTGGTGACTTTGGGCCCCTTTCCCATGGCAGAGCAAAGCAAAACTCAAGCTGCTCAGGCAGTGAGGGCCATGGATGAAGGGTCAGACTGGGCAATCGCCGTTCTGCAGCAGGACTGGGCTGAATATGACCCACAGATATTTCCCCAAAACCTGTTCTTAATATCATCCTGCTTTTGGTCTTAGCGTACGGTGGCCCATCCCTTATTTATTCCAATGAAACCTAATTTGGGCTTATTCTCCTCTGGATCTGGATTTTCAGCTCTCATTAGTGTCAGCTGCTCCTTAGTAAATCTTCAGGCACTTGAAATAATGCAGTCAAATGGGGAGAATTAAGGCTGCTTGATGGGTTTAAGAGCCACCAGTCCTTATTTTAGAAGAGGCAGCTAAGCCAGGGATGGGGGCATAACATATATCTCTAGCTCCTAATGTTAATGAAGACAACATTTTATATCAATGATTACAAGCAAATGCAAATGTATGTAGATTGTTTACTTAGACAAGAGATTTCATACATCCATCTCTGCATTCCTCCTCCTCCCCCTATCTTTTCACCTACAAAGAGATACTATTGTTATTCTAGTCATCTTTCTGTTCATTTTATTATCTAACAGAGCCATAAAAATGACAAGAAAATGGATTTTTCCAACAACAGTCTCCTGTTCTTGGTGTCATTTCACGTTGAGCTACAGATACTGACAACATCAGGTAGTTTATACATTTCTCCTTTAATTGTATACTGCAGCCCCTTTTTCAGTGAGATGCTCACTACCATGTAATTAAGAAAGTGTTAAAGCGCCTGACTGTGGTTAGGTGGTGGATGCAGAAGGGATTGCCAGTGGGAAGCAGGCGCTGCTGGAGATGCTGTGGTGGGGTGAGCCTGGTCCTTCATGGAGCCAAGGACACAGCCTGGGTGTGGAGGGGGTGGCTGTGGAATGCTCAGATGGGCACGAGGACTGAAAAAGAGATGTGAAGGGGTGACAGACATCAGCCCCTGTCACAAAGCCACCAAGCAACGTGCCTCCGTGGGCGGTTCACCTAGCAGAGACCCAGCACAGGGTCTTGCAGTATTGGGGTGAGATTGGGGGTTTCGGTGAGGACCTTGCTCGGATCCTCACACAGCCCCTCACAATAAACCTGATCCAGTTGAAATGTAGCTTTTGCTGAGTGCTGAGTGCTACCTCATGACCATAGGCATGGTTGAAGTATCAGAAGGAAACATAAATTGCCCTCATTGTCTCAGGCTCAAACTATTTTGTTTGGTTGGGTTTTTTTAGCAGGATAAAAAACCACCTCATTCTACTAAACAAAAAAAGCGCCCCACCTTCATTCTGTGACTCTCCCTCCAAAATGCAACAACAAAGCAAGCACCCAGCTGTGTTACACTCCTAATTTGGCTTTTTCTCTGGAAGGTTGTGACTCATATTTCTGCGCTACGCAAGGGGATTTGAATAGCTCACACCCCGTGGTTCTCTTTCCCCGTGGCAGCTCTGCAAATCCCAGCATAAATCAAAATATCTGGCGGCAAACTTCAGTCAGTGGGTTTGCCTGGTGGTCTCCTGATGCACTGCCACAAGGAGGACCAGAGCTGGGCAGGGGAAGGAGGCAGATGGGGACTCTTTCTGGGCGCTGCTGGACACGCCGTTTGCCCGGGTGAGGACAGGGCAAAAGGGGGCCAGAGGAGGAGAAGAAAGGTCCAGCTCAAAGAATAACCGAGAAGCACCCCTCCTCTGGGAAAAATATTTCTTTAAATAATAAATATTTTGATTGATTTGGGGTAATATTTAACAGATGTGGACAGAATTGTCTCCCCTAAAATAAAATACCCTTAATTGAAACAATATTCCTTGTAGCACTATCTACAAATTCAAAGAGCTTATTTTAGCTTGGGGATAAAATAAGCTTAAGCGATGAGGAGGATAGCCATCTTCACAATTTTTTTTTCCAACAACTACCTCTCATCTCTCAGAATTGTTTGTTTTATTAAGAAATCCTGCAGTCTGAAGTAGATTTACAGGAAGCCCAAAGCTGTGGGTTGCAGTCACTTTCATAAGGGCTATTTATTTTTTTAGCAGCTGACAATAAAAAAAAAACAAAAAAAACCCCGCCAGTCTGTTCCATATGCAAAGCAAAGGATTAGCCAGGAGAGGAACACTAATAAATTTCTTTCCTTCAGGAAAGAACCAGCCGAGCCGTGGCTTCAATTTGATTTAGCCGAACGCCATTGCCCATTGCTTCAAAATACCCTGCACCCCCACCGGCTGGTATCACAAGTAGCGTCGTTTGCAGGGAAAAACACATGCAGAATCATATCTACAACTGGCATGCATAATTACTCCATGTTTTCTCCAGAAGGGATTGTCCTGTGGCAATAATTATGTCAAAAACCTGCCCCAAAGAATAATATTTCAGACAACCGCAGCCACCAAACAAATACGCCGTATAATTATGTTATTTTTCCCCTCTGAAAGCTCTCACTCATATTTGTATCTATCTCGCCTGCCGAAGACCTCCTCCGAGGGAAGCACCAGATTGTTTCTGACGATAGCACATCTATCAAAGCGGGGATGGTGACGGCGGCCGGGCCGGGCTCTGGCAGCAGCCCCCGGCAGGTCTGGCTCAGACGTGGAGCTACGTTTGGACTCTGCCCCGAGCAAAAGATGCCACCTCTAATACACAGAACTGTCATGAATTTGTTTTTTGTCATAAATGAAGCATGGGTCTGCGCTTTAATTTTCCTCACTGCCCTCTGTCAGGTAATAACCATAAATATTGTCCTGAATCATTAAGTCACAACCTGAAATGTGATCCTGCCCAGTTCCCAATCAGACAGCCATCTGGAAGATGAAAGAAGTCTATTTTCATTTTAGAATGATCCAGACTCTAATTTGTAGTAACAGTCTTAACAGGCTGTTTCAGAGACATTAACCAGAGGCTGGTTGTGGTTGCTGAAGGAGGGGGCATTGTATGCGCTGCCTAAAACACGCGTCCCGGGCAAAATACCCCCTCTCTGCCTTCAGCTCCCAGCGCCTGGGGCTCTTCCTTCCAGCGTCGTGGCTCGAAACGGGCACGGGTTATGCACACAGGGTGACTGGAAACACGCCGTGTCGTAAAAAATGCCAACACGTTTGAGGGAGAGAGAGAGAAAATAGCGTTTCCACCAAGCTGACAGTGGTACCACGGGTCGTATAAACGCCTCCTATCTCAGGGTTAATTCCATGCTGAAAGCAAATATTTTTTTTTCTATATATATGAATGTATTTATACATACATATATCTTATGATTTTCTGGCTACTGAAAACAGCATTTCCACCATCAAAGTGCTCTTTTATTGCTACAGCAAAATTTTTTTTACTCTCTTAAAAGCGAAGGAAAAAAACTAATCAAGTGACTGGGTGGCTGAGCAAAAGCACTGTCAGCCGGGAGCTTCTCATGGCGTATCTGAAGCCACTGCCCCATCCTGACCCGCACTGCCTTCCCTGAGTGAGGGACATCAAAGACCAGCCAGCCTGCCATCGCGTGGAAGGAACCCGGCAGACGAAATGGGAAGCACGTGCCTCCCCTCTCCTCGCCAAGATGCAGGAACGCTGCCTTCCCCCTCTCCCCCAGGGCTGCTGTCCCCACTGTCCCCGAGCAAAAACCCCCCAAGGACCCCCCTCTTCCCACTCATGGAACGAGGGTAACGTGGTGGATCCATTAGTCTAGGCGTGCCAGTCTGGGACTAGTGATGCCGGGCTTAAAATTAAGCCCAAATTAGATGATTGCGGTGCAAAATATTAAAAAGCTACAGCCTGAATTCTGGAAGATGGGTAACTTTGTCATAACTTTCCTTGCCTTCCAGTGATGAAAACGTAGCATTTAGTGCATCCTCATTCTCACTCCCTTGCCAATTAAAGATGGATGCCAAGGCACAAACATGCAACTCACAGCAGACATCTCTCGAGCAGAAGTTCAAAGGAGTGATTGTTTGGCTGACTGTCCCATTTTCCTTGATGTTTTATCATCCTGGGTTATGTTTCCTTTAAAGCTTACAGAAAGCATTTGCTCTAACAGATGCGTGTATGTGAATGAGCTTAGCCCAGAGATTTGGAAGTGACCACATGGGGGTCTCTCACAGGTAGAGATAACTGAATTAGCATCCTTCTGAATAAGCCCTTCTATTTTTCTGAAATGCTGAGAGTTACAAATGGTGTGAAGATAAGGAGCAAAATAAATGCTGTTTACCGGCATCTCTGTGCTGCAGCTGTACGCTAGAGCAGGACTATTTTCTAGCAGGTAGGATTGAAGTGTGTCTTGCACAGGGAGGAGAAAAGGGAAGGAAAGATAAGGATTTCATCTTCTGAATGTTGTTGCTGAGAAAGAGCTGTATGCCCTGCATCCTGAAAACCAGCTTCAGCTCCTGTGAGCATCCTGGTCCCTGGCTTGGGTTACTCTTTGAAACCTTTGTGTCCTCTGGGGTGGTGTTTCCCTTGTGCACATCACCGTATGTGTGGCTGTCATACACATTTCCTATCACACTGCTGAATTATTGGTGTTTTCTCCTAAGCTTCACAAAGGGAGGAAATAAATGCACCCTGGGTGCAATTTGCCCCATGCCTCACCGCGTGAGACTTGCCGCAGCTGTTATCTGCATCCCAGCCAGGCATTCGCTGGGCTCAATAGTCTCTGGTCCTTGGAGCTGCATGTGGCAAATAGATATCTCCGTTCTGGACCCGGGACATGAATAGACAAAACAGTCACATAGCAGGAGAAAGGAAATTCCCTACCAGGTTCCCACTCTCTGGATCAGAAACTGATGGAAGAGTCCTGGATGTCCTGGCACCAGAAGAGTCATCCATCCTGACCTCCACAGGGCTCACATTCAGCCATGGAAGTGAAAAGGTCTGTGGAAAAGCCAGGCTTAGACCCTTATTTCTAGGATCAAGATACTGTTTTTCCTTCCTTCTTACAAAGTAAACACGTCTGAGTAGCAGCCACCAAAAGCCAGCAGGAGCACAAAGCGCTGAAAGCTCTGCCAGTATTGTCTTTCCAAAAATATGGAAAGGAAGCGCTTTTTTCATTCTTTTTTAAATGTGGAAGCATACACACTATGCTATTACAGTGCAATGGACCGAAAATAAAATCACAAGCATGATCTGGCTTATCATATCATGTCCAGTGAAAAATGTCCACCACAGCCCTTTGAAATTGTTTGGTAACATATTATTTTTTTTTTTAAATCACATAATTTGGACAAAGCACAGTTGTGATAACAGGGAGCATGCTGGGTCTTTCTACATTCCATGGCTGTAATAATGAAGCCATTAAATTACTAGGTCAGAGGCCCCAATTCGCAAAGAAATAATACCAGTTTATTATTTCTAATCTTATTAAGTTAGAAAATTGTCTCGAGATGTAACGTCAACCTGTAATGGCTGAAGTATTGATTATATTAACCCAATGCTCATGGATAATTCAAAGAGCCTGATTTCATCTAATTTCTGTAATTTTTAAAACAGTCCAGCCCAATTTCTTTATGGCAAACTAATCCCGAATTATTTCTATAAATAATGAAAATGTATTATAGGATTTGCTAGGAGTAAGCCAATAAAACATTTTGTGTGATGGCTAGTAGAGTGGGGTTTTAATCCCTTTCTTCTTTATCTTTTTTTAATTGTGAATCTTATTTTTTTATTTTTTTCTCCTTTTTTAATCTTCCATTGTCTCTTTTGGAAATATATACCTGCATATTTCATAAATATCCATAGACTTGTTTTCTTCACCTTTTAACTGAGATCGATGGGTCCTTTGAAGATTTTACCTAGATACATATAACAAACAACATAATTTCAGCTGTGCCAAATTTGAATTTTCCCCAGTTTTGAACAGCAGCCACACCAGCAAGAGAGATGGTATAAAATTCCAGAAACTCCAAAGTCGCTTGGTTCCTGGAGCAAATTTTTTAATTGCTTTAATTTGCTCTGAAGTTTTTAAGAAATATATAGTAGCGTATGTGTGTGCACAAGTGATGCACGTACACTCATACTTGCAATCACACTTGGATATGGTCCAAGGTCCATTAAGCTCAATGGGAATCTTTCCATTACTTCACTGAGCTTCAGATCAAGCCCTAAGGGGGGCTGTTTGATTTTAAATATACATTTTCTAAGCTTGTTTCTGATCTTCCCCACCGACCTTGCTCTGCACCACTTCCCCAGTTTCCATCCAGAAACCCCAGCTTGAGAAAAGCTGTGTTTGGGGATTTTTCTGTGCCTCCTTTTCTGCCTCCATCCCTGAGGCTTTCCTATCAAAGCACTACATGCATTAAGAAAATTAATGTGACTTAAGTTACTGAACCAACCTGAAGGCTAGTTCACTCAAAAATATTTCCTATAAGGATATTTATTAGCTCAGAAGACATGTGTGGGCAGAGCATGTTATTTAGTGACCTGTAATGCCCAAATAATGATCACAATAAATCAGTACTCATTACTATGTAAGGGAGGTCTGGATCGAGTGACTCAATAGGTAATGAGGTCTAATTTAGTGCCACAGTATTATTTTACAGAGTATTTGGGGCAGGGGGCGGGGGGTGGTGGGAGGGAAGCAGGGGCTGGAGGGGCTCTAATTACCTCAGATTTCTCATGTGATGATGAGCCTCTAACTTTGGCCGGTTGCTTCGGCAGGGTGTTAGAGGTCAGGCCTTTAATTGCTATTGGCTGCATTTGGCTACATTAAGTGAATAAATACTTAAGGTCTGGACCTCTAACACTGGGTTAAATGGAGCAAGACTGGGGCTAAAATCAATATAATGGGATAGAGGGAGGGGGAAAAACATGCACTGAGGTAGAAGATAAAGAATTTAAGTCTGTCCTTGTGAATGATTGAGGGGTGGATTTGGAGACCGGGGCTAGGGGAAGGTGGTGTTGTGACCTACAGGCAGCAAAACCCAGGACCTAGAGGGATGAGCACACCCCATAGCACCCAGGCTAAAAGGCCTCAATACCTTGGATTTCAGCCTTACTTCATGCTGACACCCTAGAGACATTACTCCTGCTCTCCTGCCTCCCACTGCTGGGGTGAGATTATTCTTGGTGGCACCAGTGGCCTCCCTTGATCAACCATAGGACAGAAAAGACGTGCTGTGGGCAACACGGAAGTGGAGAATCTCCCCAGGGTCCCCCTTTTTGTCCCCACCAGCTGTTGAGATAGTCTGGGGGCACCAAGTCCCAGAGGTCAGCTCCTTTATGATGCATATGTGCATCCCAGGAGCAAGCTAGTCCTCACATAAGATCATCCTCTGCAATGCTTTTACTCCCCGTCTTCAAGTTTTTAAGCAATGTCTGGAGGTTAACTGCATAACAACTACTAAAATTAGTAGTAGGCATGAGGTGGAGAACTTGTCACTGCCAGAGTCCCCAGGGGAAGTTATTCAGAGCCCTAAAAGAACCTTAAAAGTTAGCTATAAATCCTAGTTAGTTTAAATCCCTTAAAAGTTAGTTATTCCATCTTCTGGAGTGGCCCTGTGTGCTTCCTGTTCTGGGAATTCATAATCTGGAAACAAAGCTGAACTCTCCCAAGTTGTGAGTCTTTGAATTCCAGGGATACATGGGGCTTCCAGTGGCACATGGGAATCCAGACCCCAGGAGCCAGGCACTGGGCTCAGCCTGTCTCCTCGGGATAACAGCTCAGGAAAAGAATGGTAAATTCTTTAGCATGAATGGAGCTAAATTGTCATCCACAGAAATGCATACTCCTTCTGGTGGAAAAGGGACCGTGCCAGCTCATCTCCAAGCCTCTGCTTATACCTGTTATGTCTGGATGTTAGTAACTGATGAGGCTCATGGGAGACGTCAGTAGAAATCCTGCCTGGAAGATTCGAGTGGAAACTAAAACTTCTACACTCTAATACCCAAAGGAGCAAAGAAAAACTCTCAAAAATGATTCTACATCTTTCCCTCCTTTTCCCCCATCTTTTTGTCTCCAGACAGACAGAGTGAGAAGTGGGGAATTGCTCACTAACTTCAAGCCCTACTCTGACCCTCATTAGATGGCTTTGAACAGATGCAGCAGAAAATCCTTGTTTCAGAAGTGTGGAAAGGGTTATGGAAAATTAGGGAAAAAAAAAAAAGATAAAAGAAGGAAGAGGAAAATGAAAGCCTTGAAAGTAACATGATGTGTAAAATCTTAGGAAGAGTAAACAGCAAGAGCTATGTAGCAGCAACCAGTGTGTGCAGAACAATATCATGTTTCTGCATATTTCAGAGCAGGAATGAGCCTTTTCTCTGTGGTGGGTGTCATTTTAGATGGGAAAGAGAGCAGACAGACTAGGCTCTCTGTCCATGAGCTCTCCTACCACCTGCTGTGGCTACTGTGCAGGATAACACTGTGTGCTGCACAAGGCAGGCTCCAACCAACATGCTCTCCAAGCCTTGTCCAAGGAGCATCAATATAGCTATTTTTAATTTCCCAAAGAAAGGGCTTGCTACTTAGCAACTGTCCTCTGACTTCCTAAGAAAATGAGATCTATGCAATAATGCACAATACCAGAGCACCTGTTTGTCGGTGCCTTCTCTCTCCCCTCCCATTTTCCAGATGGAAAATTCTGTAAATTTCATTAAATAGTCAGCCACGTAGAGGAGACAAATCCCTGTGATTCTCATGCTGGTAGAAAGGCTGCCGAGTGAGCTCGACCACACAAACTCACAGGTACTGGACATTAGCAATCCACAAGAAGAGCAGTATTATGAATTCCCCAACCACAGCTAGAGAAAAGCTTCATGGCTTATTAGACAGCAAAGACTCCAAACACAAACTACACAGACACTGGAAAACAGATTTCATGGATCTTACTATTTAGAGTTTTAGTACTTTATTTTCATGTGTTTAATCTGAAGGGACTCTGCAGAGCAAATGAAGAAATCGTGGGGAGATTGAGGCACTGAGAAGATCCCAGGACTGCTGATAATATACAGAGGATTTTTATTCTAGCTCCTTTTCCATTCCCTTCCTTGGCCTTCAAGTCCTCCCTCTGGGCTTTTGCAGGTTATCTGAGTACTGATAACTCTCAAAGGTTGCAGGTTATAGGGAGGCCATGTCTCTGATAATGCAGTATTATTTTTGGCTTGCTCTCCTTCATGTTTTTGTTTCTGAGTAAAAAGGGTCTCTTTTGTTCTAGGTATGGGTACAGACCAAACAGAAATACCCAAAGGTCTGGATGTCTCTTTGACATGTCCGGTCAGCACCTATTTCTTACTGTCTGGAGGCCTTTGACACAGCAATCCATTATTTCTTGGTTTAATTCTTTATGCACAGCTTTTCATATTGATTACCTAACATCATTAGTTTTGGTCATTCCATACAAGAGACAATGGAAAGATCAATTTTAACCATATGAGCTAAAGGAACTTGCTCTTAAAGCATCCAGGGACTGGAATCATTTATCTTCTGCTCTCTGAATCATAAATCTTTTACAAGTGCAGCATTAGATTCATTGTTTGCTACAGCCGCATGTGATGCAGTCGGGGATCATTGTAAAAGTGTCCTACATTGCAGCGTGAGGCTGTATCCATAAAGCATATTAATGTACAGTATTGTCATGGAAATTGTCATGAGCTGCTGCAGAGAGCATGGTTTTCACAAGAACTGTGCAAAACATCAATTGTTTTTAGTTTGGTAGCTGAACTGGAAGGAGAGAATTTGTTTCTTTTAGACATAGAATAGAAAATATTTCCTTCCTCAACTAATCAAAAAATGTTTTGCATCCAAGAAATATTTTTTTCAGGGAATTTGGGAAGGAGAAGCTAGCTTCACAAAGGGATTTCAGTGACATTTGCAGAATTGGGCAGAAAATAGGAGGTAGTACATTTACATGCAATAACTATGCAAATAACTGTGGATAAGGCGCTCACTAAAAATACAGCAATGTACTGCTCAGGCCCCCATCTCCTGTTTAGGACCTAGGAAAGAAGGGTAAATGCTTAGCTACAGAGTCTCTCTGAATCTCATCTATAAAAGCTGTATCGCTTTTCAGGACAATTTATACAAATACAAGAGGAAGGTTTTGAGCCGTGGCCTCTCATACCCTAAGTCCCAATCGCTGGGGTCAGATGGAGGGAGTGGAAAGACAAGATACATCTGAACTTCTACTCAGAGCCTGTACTGAAGCTTTCCAAGTAAACTTTAAAACAAACCATTATGAATCTTGTGTAACAAACTAGCAGTGTCCAAACTCTCACAGATAATGCAACAAGAGAGGAGTGGGACAAGGCATCATCAGAAAGTTCAAGCCTCGATGGCCTGAGTTAATGGAGCTCTTCCACAGCCTCATTACTGCGGTTAGGATTTGTCACTGGGAAGGGACACGTTCAAAACCAATAGGCCAATCTAGTAAAGGCATGTTTCTGCACTGGCTACTTCTGATCAAGATCAATAGAGCTGCACAAAAACATGCGGAAAGGTATTTTCATTGTCTCTGACCTAGGAAATAGTCATGTGGACATCTCTGTACATGCATTAGGGTTTTGATGTCTTCAAGGCACCTGATCCAGTTTTCCAGTCCCAAGAGATCTGAGTTGGGTTACTTTAGATCAGCATACAAATCTGAGCTTTTGGATAGTTTGCCAAACAAATAGATGAACTGGAACTTTAGGGTTATTTCATATTCAGATTTTGTTAACAACAAAAGTGGGAGAAGAATCTAAAAGTACTCAATTTTTTTCAATCTCATTGGAAAGGAGCTGTTAAATAATAATAAAAAAAAACAACACATTTTCAAACAAGAGTTTGACACCTTCCCCAAGAGTTTCAAACAAAACTTTTATCCTTCCCCAAATTTTAACTCTTCTGCTTAGAGTTTTTTGGGAATTTGCTGTCACAGATGTCCAGACTGCAAAGTGCTGACAACGTAACTGAAGAATAACAGGACTGATCTCCTTCAAAGTCATAACATGTCTCCTTGGTTATAGAGAAATAATGTCATGTTGTTACTTCCACGACTCTCACAAAAGACCCATTAGAAATATGGAGGTTTTAGATACTCTGGACAATCTTCCGCTGGTGATATTCAACGGAGCTTCAAATTCCCTTCAGGAGACCTATGCTGAGTCACAAAAATTAAAGACCTAGGAGGCAATGAGAACACAGTATGGATAAAGCGGTGATAAAAATAACAGGAAAGCCTCAAAGATTTTCCTTTATCTTGGATTACAATACTTACTAATATAACTTCAGACTTGCCCCAACTGAATATATTTTTGTTTCTTTATTTCAACTCTCTTAAGGCAGTGACAGCTAAAATAACTAGGTAAGTGCAATGCTGAGAAATAAGACAACCAAAATTTAGGGCTGATATATCCAAACATCCCTCCTGCTCAAGACCTTGGCAGTATGGAAGAGCTGAACATGCATTAGTCGCATGGGTGGAACTAATGGAGGAGCTAGAAGAGGGTGCATAATGTGGCCATGATATGACCAGATATATCACCAATGGGTCCATGAGCAGCCAGAAGGACCCTCTACAGCAACAGCTTCCAGCAAAGGGTTTTGCCTGGGAAATGCTACTCTTTCTTTGTTCTCAAGAAGCTCAGCCACCTTTGTAGGGCTGATGGCAGTGGTAGACCATACCTTATTTATCCCCAGTAACAATGTGATTACAAGATGGAGGTTTGGTGTAAAGAAGGAAATACGGGAAGGGTAGACCCTGTGCAGCCTACACGTGGTGCAGGTAATAAACTGTCTGGCTCTGAGGGAGAATATTTTACTCCTCCATGGCTCAAGATGATGTATGAAACCACCAAAGATTACAGTCAGTGATGTCTTGGGAGTGATTTGATGTTTATGGTTAACCCTAACATTGCTTTTGTTTATAGACACTATTTCTAGAGTAATCTTATCTTGTATAGCTTTTATGGAAACAAAAATTATCAGGCTACAGTTTTTATAGTACAGAGGGTGATATGGATTTGATTTACACTTCATTACAAACCAGTCCTACAAACATTGCTCAGGTGCACAGTTCTTAGTTTCCTGGTGAAATTCACAAAGGAAATGAGACATTTTTGAGCTTGGGTGTATGACTGGGTAATCCTTGTTGGACTCACCTACCATCTCTGATGTTCAAACATCCTTAGGCATCAGAACCTTTTGCTTGGAAAACTCCCTCCAGGAAGAGATTGGTTTCTCTGTGTTAAGTTACCCCTTAACTCTTACACATCAAGGTGTTCACCTTACAGCCTCTCCTTAAAAATTGAAATAGTGATAACTTTTTTCCACCCTTGAGTACCCCACATAATGTCACAACGGGCTTTGAAATCACAGTGAGTGAGACAGATTAACCACAGCCAGACCACCAAAATGGAATCACGTTGAGCACAAAATGGAGTATATTCCATATAGTGCCATGGTCTTAGATGCCCCCCATATGTCAGGGTTTTTTCCGGGTACAAGCCTACATACCCCACGCCAGTGAAGTCCTGAGAAGTGCAACATAGCTGTAAGGAGTAATTAGATTTTGGTCTTCCTATGTAGATGGGAGGCTTTTAAGGTGAGCTTTGGACATCACAAAGTCCAAAGGATTTCCAGGGAAATCCATTCCTGAATTAGCCCATCTATCTAACTGTCAGCACTTTTGAAGAAGCATCCAGAAAACCTGTGTGAAATCATAACACTGAGCTGCAGTCAGGTCTACAGCAGCAGTAAAGTTCATAAGGGAAAAAATAATACTTTTACCCTTTTGCATTTCAAGGAAAATCATTAATTTCCATGCATCTGTTCAAAGCAAGGGGGAGGGAGGGGGGGGGAGAAAAAAAAAAAAAAAGAAAATCTGTATTTTACAAAGAAATTTTGCCAACTTCTTAGCAAAAACAGCTTTCCAGAATGAAATGGCAGTTTCCCTGCTGTGAAAAATATCCCTTTGGTTTTCCACAAGCATTTTAAAGAGAAAAGTTGAAATTATTGTTTAGATATTTTTTTTAAATGCAAAACTGTAAAAAATTATATTTTCCATCTGCTTTACCAGAGGTAAGAATTTGTGGGTACATATGTCTCTTCTGTGGCTACTCGAGGAGTCAGATGCAGAAGATTTGGTTGCCTTGCTTTGCTGTAGATGCTGCCCCCATCTTGGAAGAGGTTCTGGCAGCTGCCAGAGCAAGGGTGACAACCATCTGTCAGCACCATTGTCTGCTGGGTGGTACCACAGCATCAGCTCTTGCCATCAGCCTTTCCCTGCGCTTGGGAGGAGATATCGATGTGCTGCTGCACATCACCCACCAGCCCCAGATGGACAGCGCGTACACATAGCATCTGCTCCAGGCACATCACCATCACTCATTGGGGACTACCTCCAAGGGGTCCATTTGGGAAATCTAGACTTCCTGGATACAGAGCAGAACCAGCCCAGCACCTTCCTAATGGGACATGTTATTTGCATCGCAGCAATGTTAGGTGAGCGTGGAAGAAGTAGCTCCCAACATCAAACGCAGTCACGGGGATGAGGTGCTCCAGGCACCAGCACCTCTTTCTGCCTGGAGCAGTTGGTGGGATCTTCTACCAGCAACCTCAACATCCTTGCTAGATGCACTTGGCCCTGCAGGGAAAACAGCTTTGTGGAGGGGTTGCTGTCAACTTCTTGTCTTGACTGGACGTGAAGCATCACTGGCAAACAGAAGTGAAGCACCAGAGCTGAACTTCATACTGTACCATGTTGCATAGCCATTAAACCCCTTCACTATGCCCCACAGGCTCGGAAATTGTTACTAATCCTCTTTACTGTTTCACATATTTAAAAAGCTGCCTTTTCTTCACAGTATCTGGCATTTCCTGTGGCTGCTAGGATTTCATAGCTCTGGAGTAACCATGGGCCTGAGGAAGTGCAGAGTCTAGATGTTCGCAGGAGCTGATAAGCTGATGTGAAACAAGCCACCCTGGCAGCAGGCGCACAATGAAATGTCCGTACTGCATCTCTGAAAGCCAGGATGTTATCTGAAAGGAACTGCTTGAATTCTTCCGAAGATAATCCTACCTAGTCTGAAGTTTCCATCACTCGTGATTTATGGCCCTTGGACTCACCTCCACAAGGCGGTCAAGGTGGGTGTATATTTAGGCCCAGTAGACCCTCATGTTTCTGTTTGGGTGTTAGCAGATGGTTGGGGGAGAAGAAGATGGGAGAGCAACTTTTAGAGTTGCTTGAGTATTCATAAAGTTGGGATCAAGGAAAAAAATAATCCCCTAGCAAGGAATCCTGGAATTAACTGAAGAAAGTTTCAGAGCCGATTATGAAAAGCACAGGAGGTGACCGTTTCTGGTTGCTGTTAGCGTGCAGCAAATTGAGGTATTGTAGTTTTATCTGTTAGCAGAAAAGCCCTCTACTTTAAAAAAAAAAAAAAAAAAAAGTAGGAGCCCCAGCGTCTCATTTTTAACAAGGACCAGCTGAAAAATGAAGGCAAGCAGCACACAGACCATCTTATGTCTGCCAATTCATTTCCTGGCCCTGAAAGAAAAAAAAAAAAAAAGAAAAAAAAAAAAAAGAGAAAAAAATCCTCTTGTTTCCTCTCATGCAGGCCAAACATGGCAAAGCACCAGGGGAATTCTGAATGGAATCAATTGCACTTGTTACTAACTGAGTTTTCTTTTATTCTTATATTACCAAGGCCTGGATATTCAGCTGCAAGCAATTATAATGAAGAGTTACTGAGTAATGGTTTCCAGATTGCTCCATGATGGGGCATTAATTGAAAGGGACAATTTAAGAGCTTAGGCCATGTAAATGCATTTCTTATTCTGTCAGATCGAGAAATTTCTGCATACAAGAGGCTGAAATGCTCAGAACTGATAAAGACTTAATAGTAGCCACTTAAGTGAACATTTGGAAAAGGGATTTTACATTTAAGGGATCAAGAATAATTAAAATAAAGTAGAGAGTCAGGGGTTTATTAGGAGTCAGAATGTGAATGTTATCAGCAGCCTGGTAATTCTTCTTGGACTTACACCAAATTTGCGCAGGGGAAAATGACAAGAGGGTTTGGCTCCTTATCTTGCTGTCTGATCTTGCTTTAGTTCTTGACTCTCCTGAGTAAAAGGCCTTATTGAGCCCCAAAGAATCAAAGGCAAAATTCCCTATAAAGTTAGCAGGATGAGTTCAGAAGGATAACATTGCACTACTGGATATCTGCCCTTTTCTAAATGCCAGTTAAGAGAAAGTACTTCCATACTGGGGAGCTGATTCCTAATATAACAATTGGCTTCAAGTGTAACAGTGGATAAATGAGATTTTTAATTCTGCTATAGCCAGAACGCAAACAGAAGTGAAAAATATCCCTTGGACTACACTAGTAAAATCTGGGGTTGTTTGTCGCAGTGAAGGGATGAAGCCCTGGAATTTGCAAGCCGTCCAAGCAATACTATTTTCAGTATGATATAACCGATGTTTAGCAGGTTTTATGTAACCGTGTCCCTGCTCTTACCTATGAAATCATAGGTTTTTTTTCCTTCAATCAATATTTTATTGCCCTAGTAATTGCTACAGATAATATAAATGAAAAATACATTTCACCCTGGGTTAGTGAGTCTTCCTAATTTTTTTTGTGAATTCATATTAAGCCAAAAATGGCTTCTAATCAAGAGAAATGTTTCCTATCCTAAAACACTGAGCCACTTATAGGAATAATTCTGGGAAGAGGGAGGGGGAAGGGAGTTTATGTCTCGGGCTTCTGCCATTATCTAGTTTGAACAGATGGAAGCTCAGCCACTTGTGATTAAATCACTGGAATGAAGATGGACATCACTGAAATGGTGGTCAGTGATTTGCTCAATCCCACATGAAGAGCAGCCCCCCTGAAGCAAGCCACAGCCTGCTGGAGAGCTATTACTAAGATGCCTGGGGTTGAAAATATAAACACCTTCAGAGTGGGTGGTCAGCTTGGGTCAGGCTTAAGGTTGATTCACAGGCACTAAATTAATCTGTAAAAAGGAATGTTGCTAGACTGCAGTCTGGGGAGGAGGGAAAGGTGGTGTCTGCCAGTTATTGGGCTCTTACAAATGAGCAGGCCAGGCAAGAGTCTGTGTTTCGCCATCTGACGCAAAGGAAAACCGAAAATGAGGGCAGAAGTGAAATATTGGTCTTGCTCAACTGCATGGGCATAATTCTCCAGGCTTCCCTGGAGCACCTTCTCTCAGAGCACCCTCCCCCTATGCTGTCCCGTGCCACTGCTCACCTTCCCCTCCCAGATGCAGGGAGAGACATGGCTCAGGGTGGGCAGAGAAATACCGCCAACCTGGGGATACCTGCAGAGATTGGGGACAGCCATGTGGGACCCTGAGGGGCCAGCACCATCCCCCCTGCCACATCCTGCAGTCCTAGGACCTTGGTCATGCAGCTGGTGGTTACCAGCTGGTTGGTCTTCTCAGACTAGCCTCAAGATGCAACTCAAAATTGGACTGTGATGGCTTCCAACTGGACCTGGTATGGTAAAGAGTTAGAAGCATCTGCCAGAAGTAAAGCCTTGCGAGTGAAGCAAAGTGAGGCATCTACCTGCACTAAAGTGTGCAGAAACCTGGCAGGGGCCAGGACTGACTGTAGGTACAGCCAAAGCAGGCAATACCCAACAAAATGGCCTTGGTTTCCCTGCATGATTTGCCTGTGCCCGGTGGTGGAAGAGCAGAGAAGGAATAGGAGAGATGGCTAAGCGGTTACTGACAGAAGCACAGGAGAAGGGGACAATTCTTCTGCTGAGAATGGAAATTATTCTCCCACACCTCTTCTGATTGCTCAGCCTTGGTGTCCCACCTCAGGACTTCCATCCCAGCTCTGCTGCTTCCCCGCCTCCTCCCAGCTCCTCATCCTTGGGGTGGAAAAACCCACAGTTGCCTGCCCTGCTGGGGAGCCCTGAGAGAGTGCCATGAGAGACGCTTGCAGAAGCCCTGAGAAATAACAGTGAGGTGGACAAAAAAAAACAGTGCACCCATCCCCAGTGCATCCAGGTGTCTGCACCAGGGATCAGGGAGGTGCATCAGGGAGGCACCCTGGGGTGCTGCACATTTGGCCTTTTGGGCTTCTCTGCTTTTCCCCCTGGCACTCTCAGTCCTTGGCATGGTGGAGGTGCAGAGATCCATGCTGAGAAACCACAGAAGCTGTGGGAGAAATGTCTGGGAAACTCAGGATGGACCCAGGGTGGCCTTCCTTGAGGTCAGAAGAAACAGGGTCTATAACTAATCAAATATATCTTGATTCAGTTAATACCTGGAGAAGAAAAGGTGTGCAGTGCTACTTCACAGAAACCTCAGGAAAGCAGGCTACTGCAGAATAGGAAATTTAGGAAAGGCTTTCCCCATTCCCTTCAAAAAACACGTATTTCTGTTCAGTAGGAGGGCTTCTCTTTAAATCAGCACCGTTGCTTTCTTCATTGACTAATAAACTTACACCTGGAATTGCTCCCGGTACAACCAGTCAGAAATTCATCCAGCAATCCCACACATACAGAAAATAAATTAAAATATTTTTCCTGCATTATTATTAAAAGCAGAGAAAAACATTATTTGGGTATAAATAATAGCATCATTAAAAGTGGCTTGTGGGAGACTAGAGGTCTGGGTGGGAGGTGGCTGTTATTGTTTATCAGTTTAGGTTTCCCCCCAAGTCCAAGTCTGCTTTGAAATGTAACACGTCATTAAGGAATTTGTAGTTACAAAGTACAGACACTTGCTCCTGACAGTAAGCATGGCCACTTCTGTTAACAGAGCAAAACCATAACCACTCCCTCCACCTTGCCCCTACTCCAAAACAGCAAAAATCCTGATTAACAGCCAGGATAAATATGGCAGCCAACCAAAACACTATCCAATGTGAAGTTTGGTCAAGCTATAAAACTGCCAGCAGAAAACCCAGAAGCAAAGCTTGACGCTGAATTTTAAGTTTAGAATAATAGTCTAACCCAAAGAAATATGAATCTGATAACCGCTAAGGAAGGAGTCTGGGATTTTCATTAGTCACTTGTATGGAGGGGGTGGTTGTGCTGGTGGGAGGCAGGATGCATATTGGCACAGTGGTGAAATGTAGAAAGGGGCAGAATCGTTCAAATCCTGAAAAGGAAAAGGGAGGGGGAAAGCATATTTGTTTTTAAAGGCAATTTCACATGAAGTCACACAAGCAGTTGAAAGACTCACTGTTCTTGCAAGTTCTAGGCTGGTCCACTCTGATATGGCATAAAAGTTATTCTGTTTGTGTAAGGGGAGCGGGTGTGTGCTCAGCGCCCACAGAAATTAATGGACTCTACACAAAGTCATTTTTCCCTCAACTTCTCAAAATTTTATATATATATATTTTTTTTTTTTAAGGAAAAGCCCGTGACCCTATCGTATACTGGAAAGTCAAATGCCTCAAGGTAAATCAAATAATTAGAGGGATATTTCCTTTGCTTTAAAAATTTCACTCACAAAAAAAAAAAAAAACAGAAAAAAAAAGAAAACAAAACCCTTGGAGGTGGTTTACTTGTTTTTTCTGGCTGAAAGGATCATTGCATAGTTGGCACTTATGTGCCCTGACTTTGTGACACCCAGGTTTTAGTCATGCTTAGCCTTTCTGAAAAATAATAGTAGTAATTACAGCAGTGGCAGATTTAACCGCAAGCAGACGGGACGTTGCCTCATGGCCCTCTCTCTGTAACGAGCATAGGTTATTTTGGTTGCTATTTTCTGCTCTGCGAAGGGCTTGAAAGCGCTTATACATAACTCCTGGCACCGGTCCCACACATAAACGGTATTTCCAATGTAGCCAAACACAAACTGCTCACCCAGGCAGGATTAAACCGTTCATTGTCTACCTGCTGTATGTATGTGTGTAGATGTGTGGATGGAAGTGCAGACATTGATTTTCTATGCATCTGCATGTCTTTCATATGGTCATAACACACTAGTGATAGGGAGTGTGATTGTTATCTGTGATTTTTGCAGTGAACCAGAGAAGTCCTCCCTTCTTCATGTTACACAGCATCGTGCCAGACTGTTTATGCACAATTTCCTAAAACCCTAAAACTTGGCTCTGGTGTTTAAAGGCCAAAGCAAAAGCTGCTTTTAGTGGAAAGAAGCTGACAAAATCTTTTTATTAAGGCTCTTTAGTCATATTTTGAGGGTCTATTTAAAAACAAAATCCATTCACACCTAATTAGTGAGATTTTTACTTGAGGAAAAAAAAGGGGGAAAAAGTAATATGATGTATAAAGGACAAAATCAAATCAAGTTTTTTTTTGTGTGTGTGATTTATATTTCATGTAGTTTTCCTTTATAAAACTAGACCTCACTTGATGGTCAGGAAAACCAAACTAGGAACTAGCAAGTTATATATGTTAGATAACATACCGCATGCAGTTGTGGTGACACAGTGGGTTTGTGCAGCTTGAAGGAACCATTAGTTCCCTCTCACCTCAGAGATCCTCAAAGGAAGTTATAAACGGATTCCCAGATTTCTGAAGATGCCACTATTCAATGACTGGGTGCTAGAAAATGGTACCTGTAGAGCCTCCATTTCCCTCACAGTGTCTGTTCTGAAGGTAACCTGCACAAGAGGCAATTGGTTCTGAGCAATTAAAAACACAGAGACTACTATATTTGGATTTGTTAGCTGTAACCTGAAGGTCAGAAGTCTCTGTGTAACCCATTACCATATTCACTCATGCTAAAGAAATCAATTTTTATAGAAATTTTATTAAAGCCTTTTCTACAGCATTTTCAAAGCCATCCTGTAGAGTTAAAGTCCCACTATGGATTGTTCCACATTAATTTACGGATCCTACTCATCCTCTGCTCAATGCCAGAGTATTTTTCGGTAAAGTGGTAGACAGCAGTTTCTATGTCACTACAGTCTCCTTAGTCGACTTTTCACAGTTTTACAGGTGCAACATGAATTTAAGCTGCAGAAGATGCTACTGCAGTGCTGCTGACAAAACCCTGACCAAAATAACTGCAGTCACCACAGGCAACACTCCAGAAAAAATGAGAAATGGAAGAAAAAGTGAAATAAGTCCCAGGAAGATCACATGTCTCCAGGGTGTCACCTGGCACCATTACTTCTCCCCTAGCCTAACACAGAGTGCAGAAAAGACAAAGAAAATCCTGGGAGCCGCATCATAACGTTATACTACCTTATCTTCCTATTGAACTCTGTTCTCAGGCCCACAGATACTTTGCAGGACTAATGTTTTTCTCAGAACATCTGGATCCCACCGAAGCCTTTCAAAGCAGAACTGTGACAAAAACACTATTGACACTGGCAGTTACAGAGACGTGAATATGTTTCTGTCAGAGGGCTGCTGGAGATGATCAGCATGACAAACTGTTTCTCATTACCCAAAAGAGAAAGAAAGAAGACTTTGGGTGAATGTTCTCTTCTTTTATATCAATGGTGAAAAGGCACCATGAAAGGACTACCAATATCAAAGACCAATAAAAATAAATTATGGTAAAAATGTGTATGTCTGTCCAGCCATATTTTGACAGTGAGGTTACTAAGGCATCAGAGACAGTCAGTGGGCATGGCTGAGATTGGAGCACCATGCAGCAGGTGCCTGTGGGTAAGCTATATGTCTTCCTTAGCAGCTATAGAACATCTTTAAGATGCTGATGTTCATCATCAGTCTGCAAGAGTTAGGTGTGAGTAAATCCAAAGATTTGCAGAAATCTTAAGGTATGTCTGTGACCACACAAGAAGGTTTTCCCACACCATCATCTGTTCAGCTAGGCTGTTTGGTCTGCTTGAATTTACCCCTTATTGTCTCAGGGACAAAAGTGAAGAATGGTATTTTTATTTTAAAAGCCATTTGAAAAATATCTCCGCTATACAACTGCAGGCAGCAGGGACACTACGTATATTAACAGTGAGTAAACAACTTTCTTGGAAAACATCTGTGGATGACAGTCATCCACCCTGCCCCTGGGAAAACATGACACTTGGATGGCTACTTATCAAATATAACCCAAAGCAGCTGCAAACCAGATAAGCTGAACCTACTGGAAACTCTGTCACTTGACAATCACCTGACTGAGGTAATTTTATAGGGGGAGCTGCCAGCCCATGTGCACTCACCCACTGGCTACCCTTGCAAAAGGCACAGCATCTGAAATTCCCATCAAAACCCCTGTGGCACCAGGGTTTATAAAGATTGTTAGCATGGTCTAACATGGCCCCTTGAACATGGTAAGACGGGACTTTGCATGTGTTCACACCTTCACTCTCTCCAATTCATACTCAAGATACACAGCCAAGGCAAGAGCTTTACACCCTGCGTAAGGAGGCAGGGCTCTGCCTGGGGCTTCTACAGGTAATTTGCAGAATGAGTCTCATTTGCCCACACCAGGATCTGTGTGTGAAGAAGTGCCATTGGAAGGTGACAGCAGAAGATCCCTCTCGCCTCCTTGTCCCCCTGTGGGGGAATGAATGTCTTGGGTGTGGGTCATCCCAGGGATCCCTGACTTGTGCTTGGCCTTGGACCTATTGTGCTTCATGGAACAGCACAACACCGATATCCCATATTGCCCTTAAATCACATAATGCACCAAAAGCATTAGTAGGACCATCCAGAGACAGCTAGAAAAGCCAGAATTTGCTAGTGAGTGCTGGGTTCTGATCCTGGACCTGAGGGACAGTCCCTGCTCTCCTCACAGTACCCAGAGACCTGCTACAGGCTGTATTAAGTAACACTGTGACCAAGATATCCTCCCACGTTTCTGCCCAGCTCCAATAACAACGACTGCATCTATCCAGATATGATAGTGTCCTTTCATGACACGCATCTCTGCTTTTCAGTTGACCTAAGCACAGTGTGTTCAGAGAGCAGAGAGGTGGGTGCAGGATTTAAACCCTTCAGCTAGTGATACCCTTGATAGAGTGTGCAAAGCTTCCTAGGATGCCTTTATAAATTAGCCATGGTTCAAGCTTTTATTCCTTGTTTTGCTCCTCCTCAGAAGCATCCTTGAACGATTGACCAGAAGATATTCAACTGCCATTGATCCTGACTGTTAGATGCAGGAAAAGACATACAGACATTTAGTCTACATATGTCTGTAAACACACCTGCGCTTGCCAAGCGTATTGATGTTTCACTCATTGACCAAAACCAACAAAGCATTGGGGTGCTCCCTTTCTCTCTTGTCCCCAATTTCAATTTTCTTTACAAAAAACACATCTTGTATCTCGTATACATACCTGTATATGAAGAGCAGGATGATTTGTTTGCAGAAATGTTCCCACACTATGCTGTTTCATGGTAATGCATACTTGCAGTACAGTCCTTACATAGCCCTCTGGACCCCACCAATCTTTCAGCTGAAGCAACTTCATCCTGTAAGTTGTGACAGAGTTAGGACAGACCTCAGTGCTACACGTGCATACTTCAGAGGCTTCTGCAAGTACAGTCCTGGATTTAAACTTTTGCCCTGCAAAATCTCAGCTTTCATGAAGTTTTGCATTGCAAACCTTCCCCCAGCAAATCCAAATTCAATCTTGTATTTTAGTAGGTGATGACACAACTTGAGTAATATACCTTTCCAATGTGAAAATAGTGCAATAAATTAATACTTTTTTTAAAAAGTTTGCTATTGCACTTTATTCCTCCCATGGAGAAAAATATATTAGAGCTTTCTTTACCCTGATCTGCACTAAGACTTAGTCGGTATCATAAGGGTTAGAGATTTATCTATCTCCCTCTGACAAATATTTTCTCCTGTTTTAAATTTTAAAAAAGCTTTTTCAGCAGCTGAGTTTGTGAAGACCTAGTGAAAGCTTATGAGAGATTAAAAGTGTGTACAAAGATGTTAACAAAGTAGCTCCATACAAAATCTCAGATGTCTGCAACTGGACTTGGATGTTTACTAACACATAGACAGGCACGAGACCCCAGTGGGGCACACAGGGCTGTGAAGCACCCAGAGACTGGACTCAACAAGGATACACAGCTCTTAGGGTGCTCTGGATCACCCAGTCACTTTCTTTTAGGGAAAAATAGTATTTTTATTATAAATAAATAAGACTACTATTAAATAATAAGAAAAATAAGAAAAGTATTTAATAAGAATACTATTAAATAGTACTAATAAATAAGAACACCTATAACATCCAGTGTTCAATCCTGGCATGCCCATACTTCATCTTCCTTTGGAAAACGCCTGCACAGACAAGCTTTAGTAATATTTTTTGACAAAATCCTAAACTGCCTTGAAAACGTCTTCCAAATGCAGGCATTCTTATGCTATACCTGTCTGGAAAGATCAGTGATGATCCTTCCAAACTGAGATTTCCCTTATGGAAAGTTCATTTAAGGAAAGATTAAGACTGTACCAAAACTCTCTAGGCTCTTCCTTATCTCTGCTGGAGAATTGCAGCCCACGAGGTCAGTCTGGCCATGTGGCTGTTTACAAGAATTACATCATTGAACTATGGAAGGGAAAAGACACCATGTGACTAAAATGGACCCATTCTACTGCAAATGGAAATACCCAGATGACTACTCGCAGGGGGTCAGTGTGTGCATGAGCCATAAGCCCTGCTTGCACAACGCATTTGCCAAGGACCTGCAAAGAGCAGATCACCAAGTGCAAACAGAAGTCTTTTTTGTCAGCATTTGTGAAGCACAACCTAAATATAATAGATAAAACACTCTTCACAAAAGACTCACCATGCTGTGATTACAGATCACCTCACTCCAAGCACTAAACCAAGAGAGCACCAGGGACTGTTTTGCTCATGCTTTATCCAATCTGCTCAGCTGACACAGAATTTGCAAAATATGCTTTGCAGTCTTGACATGCCAACAAAGCACTTTTAATTTTGGCTCCAGCCCAAGCCTGGTGCTAGTTATCTGATACTTTGCATGGAGTCATCATATTTTCTTCCTCCTACACACTTCTTATTCCTGCATAAGCTTTAACTAACCTCTTCATTAAATTAGGAGTTTGGAGAGCTTTCTCTTTTAAACGTTGGAGTCTGCAGGTTGTTTGACAAGTGCTCTACATTTGACAGTACCTTTTTAAGTTTTACAGCTTCAGCTTACAAAGATACAACACTAAACCACTGAATTCACTTGGTTTGTTCCATGTATTTCAAGATCATTTAATCAAGCTTGGCAAAAACATCTGAGAAATAAATTTACCTGGAGACACATACAAGGCAAGCAATTCACTTCTGCAGTTTATTTACTTGTTACCCCTGAACAGTAGCCAACTAACTTCTACCTAATCCCTAATAGGGTTGTTTTTTCTCCCTCCCATCAAAAATCTAGTACTCTGACCTTAATGCAAAGTGATGGATTAATGTTACACATGCTGTTCTTAAACCTCAGTCACTCTCAGCTATGACAGCAGGATTAGAAGGGAAAGTATGGACTGAAGGCACCCAGCAGATTTGGTGATTTAATTGTCTGAGCTTCTGGTGTGCAGGCTTAACTTTGGCTTAAGTAATGTCTTTTCCCTGTCAAAAGAAGTCTGTTTGAAATTAATCCCTTTTACTGAAGCCCCAAGTTGAACACTTCCAGTTTTTAAGATACTTTGGGCATGACAGAGGTGTTTGTTTGCCTTAATGCTCCCCAAACATTAATCTGAAGCTGTTGGCAATGGCCACTTTCTGTATCTTGTTTTGGAGATGTCTTGATCAATTAGTGCAATGTCACAGTTATATGTAGTTATTGTATCTCCAGCTGCAAGCTGTTAATAATAAACTTACCCACAGGATAAACCTGCCATATGGTTGATGGTCAAGCAAGGCTAAAATATGCATTAGGAAAAAAATGCAACTGTCAACATGAAGCTGGATATGGCTTATTGGATTTGATGCGGGCATCTGACAGCAATGTTTCTTTTAGCAACATTCTGTATTGCAGGTCAGGAATCTGCCTACTGTGAAATATTTGTCATAGGAAGACAAGAAGAGAAAAAAACAAGGAAACATTTGTGAAATTGAGAATGCTAGGTTAGTAGTGGCTGATTTTTTTTTTTTTTTTCCAAGAAGGGAAGGAAGAGGGAGTGTTGATCTGAGGAAGTTTTGTAAAAATGATTTACTAAAGAAAGCCTTGTTCAAATTTTGGCACATGGAAAAACAAGGGAGATCAGCTGCAGATGACAAGAAAACATAATGTGTTTTTTCTTTGCAGCTATAAAGGAATCGGACTGTCTCACGAAACATAAACTACAGAGGAACATATCCAAAGTGTATCTGGTGGTAGTTATATTCCCAGATTAGTATTTCTTTGTGCTAGGAAAAAGATGAGCATTTGAGTGGGTTTTGTAACTCTTGACATCTATTCTTGACATTCAGTGAATGGCACTGGCACAGTTTCTTGCCCCATTGATAACACCAGTGCAGCAAACACTTCCCTTAGCTTTATGAAAGCGGAAGGTACCACAGATGAGTCTGCCACTAAATAAGTCAAAGAATGACATGAAAGTGCAAGCAAGCCCTTCTGTTCAGTGGAGGTCTTTAAGTCCTTCCCCCTTGCCACATCAAAGGTCACCTCCCAGTAACTTCACATCATTTATGAATTGGAGGATATGCAGTTTCGTTCCATACTACTGTCAATTTTATCAATGGGAGCAGAAACCAAACTAATTGCTATTCTAAGAGCAATCATGCAGTGAAGACCTTATTAAAAGTCCCAGCGTCCTGTTTACATGCAGTAAGGCTTGATTTGATTAGTTGGTAATTAGAAGCACACTGTTAATTATGCAATTTAAAAGGTATAGCTGGGAGTCACAGTTCCTAGGAGAATTCTCTGATATATGGGAAAGCATTATTTTTTATTAGACTCTGCTATCAAGGCCTTGTTCTTCCAAACACTTCTGCACAGGCTCAACTTTAACACATGTGACTGGTCTCACTGACTTTCATGAGTCACTCCCAGACTCGTGAGCAGAAGCCCTCTGCACACATCTTTGAAATGACGAAAAATCACTTCCCAGTTCCAAATTGTTTCTCCAGATTTTCCAAATACATTTCTCACAGGGAAGATTTCTCCATGTTATGGAAAATATGAAAAATAAGGGCAAGCTTTCCAGGTACTTTGGAGACGCTGGAGCTTTACTGGGCATATCACTAGATAAACAGGAGTGCTTCGATGCAAACCTCAGAACTTCAGCTGTTGGTCCAAAACGTGTTATTAAGACACTTTGCTCCTGAACATGCCATCATTTTGTGTTAGAGCAATGTTTTTCTCTCTCTTCACCCAATGCAGGCTGATATTCAAGCCAGGCCAGGTGTTCAGCCTGCTGTCTTCTGAGGTGGGGCTGTGCTGTGTTTCAAAAAATGATTTCATTTTTTTAATCACAAACTTACTTTATTCTATAAAAAACAGTAACTGTTGTTTTTTTTCTGGGCTGAAAAATATTTTTGATAGGAATTAAGATATATTAATCCAGGCCCCTTCTTTTCACAGTTTTAAAAATGTAAAGGAAAAATCAAGGCACTGGATTTAAACTGATTTTGAGCCCGTATGCCATCAGCTATTTCTGTGGGTTATTCCTGAAGGACCTATTATTAGAATGTCTTTTCTTCCAGCTAGCTAAATTTGTACAGGGGCATAAACAGCAAAGAAAGCTCCCAATTAACAAGACAAGGGAAGCAATCAACAAGAAAGGCCTTAGAGTCAGAGTTCAAAAAGAAGAAATGAAATGTTCAATAGATGGGAAAAAAGAAGTCTTTTTGATGTGGTGCGGGTAGAAAGTCAAGAGCCAAGTTAGAAGAAAAATTAAGGGGATAGTGAGGATTGGAAAAAGAGTAGAATATGAAAAGATAAAGCATTGCATGAGCTGAACTTACTGAAACCAGTGAAGTCCTAAGTACAGGGAATTAGCACTAATTTATGTTATACAATTTTTTTCTTGCTATTTCCAACAGAAGAAACATGCTCGCTTTGATCACAGAGTGTTAATTAAATGCACGAATTCTTGGTAACATATTTATGAACCATTGCTTACATTAACAACAGCTCTATGTATATACACAGTAACTCGCTTGTAAATCACCGCCTGCTTATTGTTGCTCCATATTTTTTCATGATTTCATCTTACCTGTTTTGCCTGAAGGGAGAGTGTGCCTGTAACATATCTGAATCTTCGTGATAGCCCTAATTTAGGTGTTACGCATATACATTTTCTGTGGCTTTCTGGGCCACCCATCTATTAAATGTCCTGCCACTTGGCTGTTTTACATGATGTCAGCTCGTGATCTGGCTTTTTTTACTCTGTTACCAAATCCTGACTTCTTAAAACATTAAATAAAATGTTTCTTTCAGGGTTAATTATTTTGGAGTGTGACAGAAACCAGCACCCATAAAGTTTGTTGACATAAAAAGAGTATATGTGAAAATAAAAATGTATGCATGTCTACACCGAGCTCCTGAGCTAATGCATTGAGTTTCAGATCTTGACAGAAACTTGGCCTCCATCAGTCTTGACTCTGTTTAAGTGACAGGATGGCTGGCAGCACTCACCAGTGCTTGCAGGATGTACTAATATTTACAAGCAAAAGAAGGTCTCTGGCTTTGTTGAAATAACACCACTTTCTTAATTTGACTGCTGCTCCATAGCAGACCTTAACAAACAGCTACCAAGGGAGGAGGTAAAGGACTGAGCTTTCATCAAATGCTAATGTTTACCTTAAACCAAAAAAGTCACAATTATATTGAACAGATTTCTGAGGGCAAAGTATAAATAATGATATCATTCTTTTGGAATATCATGCTCAGGATGACAATGTAAACACTAAGGAGTTTCAATAGCAAAATGCAAATAGCAAAAAAAAATAAAATATATATTGGACAAGACTTCTTCACATAAACAATCAAAAATTGCTTACAAGTTGCCTGTCCAGTACTGAGGTGCACAATGCATGTGTTGTATGTGCACGGGGGGGAGAGGTGGAAACGTATCTGGCATTTCCTTTCTACCAGTTGTTAAGGCATGGGCAACTGCAAAGTTTAAATTAGTTTCCAGCTTTGGATCCAAAGTCACCTGAAGCCTTGGAGCAATTTCACCTCACACTTTCTGCTTCATCTTGTAAATTAGAAGGTAAAATATACAGGATTAATGTAATTGTTTTACACTGATAACATTTCCATTTGTCTGAAAGGATGGCAGTATTCCTTCGTGGAATGCTGTGGGATCTGTCTATCTATTTGTGTTTCCATGTACATCTGTACTGAATAGGTTAGTAATATATACAATATATACAATATAGGTTAGTAATATATACAATAAATGTAAATTATACATTGCTATATGTAAAAGTTTTTACTTATCTAAAGAATTTGCAGGACCTCCACCAAGAGGGTGATTCCCACTTTGTAAAGCAATTGCTGTCTTCACAGCCCTGTGCAGTAAAGAAATAAAAAGAGAAACAAAGACAGTGGAGAATCTGTGTGGATTTGCTCAAGATCAGACAGTAAAACAACAGCAACCCGTGCAGGTACATCTAGACTACAAGCAAATACATACACTACTCCACAGAATATCTGGGTAAAAACCAGCTCTGTAAAAATTGAAATGGCATTGCCCCTGACATTAATGGACCAGCCTAATTTTGTAACCCCTCATGCACACATACGACCATTGAAGTCACTGGAATTCCCACCACTGAAACCAATATGAATTTGGCTTTTTGTCTCCAAAGGGCAATTTTACCCTGACAACATTGGATTTTGATACACATAAAGATGGAAAAAAATCTGTGAAAGGGTAATTTTGCATTAACATACACCAACGGAAAATAGGAGGGGGATAGCAAACCAACAAAAACCCCACTCACAGTGGCTGCAAGGCTCCGCCACGCTATCTATAATTGGAAACGTGTACCGCTAAATAAAATAATCACATGAGTCTTCAGCTGCCATTTATAGCAAAATGGCTAAAAAGACCTTTTGCTTTTCTGTGTGGGGAAATCAGACAGGGGAAGAGGCGCAGCCCAGGCAAGGGAAGCTCGTGAGGCTGTACTGTAGGGCACTGTCCCAAACATCCCCGATGAGGATCCCAAGCGCAGCTCAACGTCAATGGGCACCTTGTCTTCCACTTTTCCACTCGCAGCCAGGCAGCTGGGCTCTTCTCAGCTATGTGTAGCCAGAAGTTTTCATCTTTTATCCCAGCATTCAAGTTTTAATGCTTTCTGTGCTGGGAAAACAAAAAAAACTTTAAAATCTTAAAAAGGAAAGGGTGTGATCTCAAGTGTTGAGGTGTTCAGCCGAACACAGTGAAATACACAGCCTGAGGAATGAAAGAACGAAGCTATCACTGCTACTGGGGGTGAGTTATTACTCTCACTGGGTGTTGCCAGCTGTGAGTTACTGAAGTTTCATCCTCCAGGAGGTAATTTTAGATTCCAACTCTTCAGTGCCATATAATATGCAACTATAAACTCCAGCATGTATACTTAACACTAACTATCTGTTTATGTCCTTGTTCACTTTATCAGTTTTTTGTCAGCATAAGTCTAATTTTCATTGCCACTTCTTTCTATTTTCCTCTGATAATTGGTAGCAGCTTCAATACAAAATGCCATGAAATTGTCAAATATGTTAAAACTTTGGAAAACCACCCCTGGGCAAGTCCTCGATGTTCCATTGTATTAACATTTTAAAAGTCTAGTTCTGAGTAGGCAGAGGAGAGAGTGCTGGCACTAACACCTAAAGAAGTGAATACAACACAGAAGCTCCACACGGGGACAAAGACATGATCACAACAAAATGACCCCTTGTGTATTGGCTGAACTGGACCGTTCAGGACCTCTGGAAAGCAGATCATTTTCAAGCAGGTACACATGAATATAGATGTTTAAGTTTCTCAACTTTGAAGCTGTGAATCAGGAGAATGAGAAGAGAGGAGAGAATGCAACCTTCCCAGAGGTTTGTGTTGCATTCACTTTTAAGACCTTTACCACCACTTTGGATGACTTCTTGAATGCATCATCACACACATATCTCCTATCACAGAACAGCATTTATATTTTTGAAATTGCTCTAATTTCTTCCCTTTCCCTTGCATGGAAATGAGGGTCCTGAGTAGCAGGCAGTGAGCAGCTTCCGGGGAATATTAAAGACTTTGAAACACTGACAGCTTTGTAAAAGTAACAATATATTTGAGTTTTATTTATGTTTCCCTGCTGGTATTTTCAAGTAGACTTTTTTTGTCTTGCATCTTATTTGGGGTCGCCATAGTGAGCTTTTGCTGTTTTCCAGGAGAGTCTTGGCAGAAGCTATTATGGCATGAGTTTAAAAAGGGCTTTAACACCTGGTCTTTCAGCAGTCTTTTTCTCTGTACTTCTCGCTCTTTCCATCATAGGATTACAGCAGCTGGAGCTGTGAAAAAGACTCACTTTTTCCCCTTCTGCTTACTGTAATGTAATTTCAAGCCAAATCCTGTGACAGTGTGAAGCATCTACAGTTCCTACGGATTTCAATGTAGAAATTCATTTTCAGTATTTCTTAATATTTTAAAGTTAATTTTGGCAACTTGGAAGCTTGCATATCAGGAATTAATTCTCAGTGTACTACTAGCCTAGCCCAACCTTGGAACCAAAAAGGGTCTTCATGTTTTTATGGCTTTTTTCTACATTTTGATTAAGAGAATGATTAGGAAACTAAAAACTAATTGAAATGGTCCCACAGAGTCCAAAGTTTTGAAGTTTGGCTCCTTCTGCGAAATAAAGAAGAAGGAATTGTGTCAATATAAAACATAGCCAGCAAATTGTGTGACTGGCATCACCCTCTGGCAGAGCTGCCTTTCAGATGCAAAATGTTTCAGTAAGAGAATAATGCCTCAGTCGAAATCCAGGACTATGTAGGATGTTGCTCTGTCTAAAATGTGGCTTATCCATACAGAATGTCTTGTCACCAGCTACAGTTATAAAAATGTCATCTCAGTTAAGCTAGATTTTTAATAATTATTGAGAAGCTGACATGAATCCTTGAGGGCTACTTGAGGGGCACAACTTTTTCCTTGCTCTGGGTTGTTTGGCTGTACATTAGGGCATAAAGCTACCGCACCTTTCAGTCCAAGGTACCCCGTTCATGCCATGAGTGCTGTTGTGTCTACGTAGAAATGACACTGCGGTGACCACAGGACAGTGCAAGGAGTTCATAGAATCAAAGAATCATAGAATCGTCTAGGTTGAAAGGGACCTTAAAGATCATCAAGTCCAACCATCAACCTAACTCTGGCAAAAAAAATAAATAAGAAATAAGAAACAAAAATCACTAAACCATATTCCTGTGGGCCACGTCAACCCGTCTTTTGAACACATCCAGGGATGGTGCCTCAACCACTTCCCTGGGCAGCCTATTCCAGTGTTAACCTTTTGGTGAAGAAATGCTTCCTAATATCCAATCTAAACCTCCCCTGGCACAACTTGAGGCCATTGCCCCTTGTCCTGTCACCTGTGACTTGGGAGACAAGACCAACCCCCGCCTCTCTACACCCACCCTTCAGGTAGTTATAGAGCGCGATAAGGTCTCCCCTCAGCTTCCTCTTCCCCAGACTGAACAACCCCAGCTCCCTCAGCCGCTCCTCATAAGACTTACTCTCCAGACCCCTCACCAGCTTAGTTGCCCTTCTCTGGACCCGCTCCAGCACCTAAATGTCTTTTTTGTGGTAAAGGGCACAAAACTGGACACAGTACTTGAGGTGAGGCCTCACCAGTGCCAAGTACAGGGGGATGATCACCTCTTGGGTCCTACT
>JAOQGH010000012.1:32409727-32491296 GCA_025769975.1 Gallinago jamesoni
GGAGATCAGGTTTGTCAAGCAGGACCTGCCCCTCATGAACCTGTGCTGGCTGGGCCTGATCACCTGGGCATCCTTCATGTGCTGCATAATGGCACTCAGGATGGCCTGTTCCATGACCTTCCCAGGCACTGAGGTCAGACTGACAGGCCTGTAGTTCCCTGGATCATCCTTCTGACTTCTTGTGGATGGGCATCACATTTGCTTGACACCACTGGGGCCTTGGGACTTCCCCAGTTTGCCAGGACTGCTGGTAAATGATGGAGAGTGGCTCTGCAAGCACTTCCCCCAGTTCTCTCAGTACACTCAGGTGGATCCCACATGGGCCCATAGACTTGTTTGTGTCAAGGTACTGGAGCAGGTACCTCACCGCTTCCCTTTGGATGACAGGGGCTTCATTCTGCTCCCTGCCCTTATCTGCTGGCTCAGGGGTCTGGGTACTCGGGGGACACCCTACTCCACTGCTAAAGACTGAGGCAAAAAAGGCATTCAGTGCCTCAGGCCTCTCCTCATACTTTGTCACTGCATTACCTCCCGTACCCAATAGTGTATGGAGGCTGTCCCGAGTCCTCCTCTTGCTACTAATATATTTTGTTGTTTTTAACATCCAAGGCCAGGTTAAGTTCAAGCTGGGCTTTGGCCTTTCTAATCTTTTCCCTACATAACTTTGCTACACCTTTATAATCTTCCTGAGCGGCCTGCCCCTTTTTCCAAAGGCCATACACTCTCCTTTTTCCCCTGAGCTGTGACCCCAGCCAGGCCGCTCTCTTCCCCCGATGGCTCGCTTTGCTGTGCACAGGGACGGCCTGCGCCTGCGCTTTTAAGACTTCTTCCTTGAAAAACATCCAGCCTTCCTGGACTCCTTTGCCCTTCAGGGCTGCCTCCCAAGGGACTCTGTCAAGCAGACTCTTGAAAAGACCAAAATCTGCCCTCCGGATGGCAGTCCTGCTGGTTTCCCTTCTCACCTCCCTAATAATCAAAAAATTTGTCATTTTGTGGTCTCTTTGCCCCAGACAGCCTCCAACCATCACATCCCCCACAAGTCCTTCTCTATTTACAAACACCAGATCCAGCAGTGCTCCTTCCCTAGTCGACTCCCTCACCGCCTCTGTCAGGAAATTATCCCCAACACAGTTGCCACCAACCATTCTCAGATCAAGCCATAAAGTGCCCCCGTGCAACTTGGGATCTCTAATAAGCAGGTGATAGAAAGTGCAAGTGTTAGTCTTTACAAAAAAGTTTTTAAGTAGATTTTTAATACTTTCTTAAGTAGCTATTTAATACTTTCTTAAGTCTATATTGTAACAGATATGGTTTTATATATGCTCCCTTTTAAACAGAGTTACTTCAAAAGAGAAAATGCTAGGACTACCCTCCTGCATTTTGTCCTCAGAAACAACCAAATGTGCCTTTCCTTTTCATCCTCCAACACTTGACTTGCAGTCAGGAAGGAAAAACAACTTTAAAATCCCTTGAGGAAAAAGGCAAAGAGCATAGATTTCAATTTTATTGCTGTTAAACCATTTATGCCCAAAATTAAAATATTTGAGTGTTCATAGATCTCCATTTTTGATGATTGTTCTTGGATAGATAGATCACTATTTATAGATATATTGTTTTAATGGTTCAAACATTGAGATGCAAAAATGATTCATTTTTGAGTGATCAAAATATATCCTTCTGCATGCTAATAAAATGTTAAATACAGGCTATGACATAGATCATAGTAGTAATGCCTCTTGTAGGATCTGATGATCCAACTTGTTTCCATAAAATTCCTGGAGCTAAGGTTAATGCACCAAAGAGCTGTAACTCACCAGTGTGTAATAGCAGCTGGTACAATATGGTAATCCTGCAGCAGCAGCACAGAGCAACAGAGAGATTGCTCTTCTATGCTATGAATATGGGCTGTACTTCACAGGATGCTTCTCTACATACAAGTCTACCTTGTATGTACCTTGATTAAAACCAAAAAATAACCCCATCTTTCCCCAATACAATTGACAGTAAAACCAAAACTATAACTCCTCATTCTTTTTCTCCTACAGAAATTGAAATCTTTCACTGGAGATTTTTTCTTCCCCATCTGTAATATCTATCTCCCTTCCTGCAACTCCAGTCCCAGGCTTGACATTGTATGACTGCTGTATCCTGTCTCTTCATTAGTGTCGGCGTTGTACGTGCAACAGATTTAGGAACATGCTTCATATTTGACAATAGGATTTGTTTTACTCACGTTTTACTGGCATATCTTGGCAAAAGTTTTGGATTTTCATCTAATTAAAAAGAGATGTTTATCTTTAAGTTTGTGCAGATATAAAGACAGATTTGTTTCTTCAAAGAGATCAGCTACAAAAATGAGAACTTTAATAATATGCTATGCTAAATTACTTTTCTATTTTTAGACCACTGTGACGTCCTTGGTTTTATTTATCTGGTGCCCATCTCCCTGGTTGTCAGAGCTACCCACAGGATGACACATTCGACATTATGGCACAAAAGTCCTATGCTCTCTTGCTGCCTCTCACCTGGGACACAAAATCCGTTAGGTGAAAAAGGTTGTACAAAAAAATTACATTTTGCAACAACCCTCCGTAAAAGTGGCCAAGTTTGTGCTTTCTCCTCTTTTGCAGGGAATCACTTTGGAAAGTTTGGAGCCAGCACTGAGAAATTTTTTCCCCTGGCAAACAAACTTTGCAGACCTGGAGATGTCAAATTCAATGTGGCTGAGTGGGTTCTCCTTTACTTGGTTGTAAGGAGTCCCATCTGCCTTGTCTTAAATCTGACAGGAGGGTTTCTGTGCTTTGTCATATGTCAGATTCATTACAGGATTGAGAATTTCAGGAAAAGATAGGCTTCAGCAGAGAGAACATTAATTTCAGTATGACAGGGAAAGTAACAGGATCCAGAATGAACTTTGTGTTTTTAAGACAAAATAAGAAATACAAAATTTTGTTCAAATGACTTCTCTATTTATGAAGTACATATAGTAGGCAGCACCAACTTTAGCGTTGTTTAATCAGGAGGATATCTTCAGTTCCATTCTAACAGTCAGGATGCCTGTCCTAAAAGTTCGGTTTTCTTGAGATATCCAATATTGCTTTGAGAAGAGAGGTTGAAAAAGGAACCATTTCCCTAAATCATAAGTTTGGTTCTCTTTTAAAGCTCAAAATAATATATTTTGAAAGAAAAAAAAAAGAGAAAAAAAAAGAGAAAAAGATATTAGAAAGGAAGACCTTGCCAAAGCATCTTTGATGATAATACCTTCCTCAGAGAGACAGGATAATGGGATTTCCTAAATTTCCTCAGCAGAACTTTTTGCTTTTCATCTATCACTAACCATTAAGGTTGTCTGCAAAATTGCCATTAAAACAAAATTTTACCAAAGATTTGGAGAGGATGGGGTTATTTTTCTCTTTATTCCAACTCATTCTTGCAGGAAAAAGAGTTTATTAATAGACAGGTCATTTGCAAGTATAGCTTTTTAGTTCTTTGGAGAAGGAATACATCAACAGAAGGAGCATTTTGCATACAGAATGGGAAGTCAGATTTTGCATAGATTGTTTATAGATTATCTCCCCAAAAACAGAAGTGGAGGGGATTCCCAGAAGAAATCTGGGAGGAAGATTTACATTAGGAGGAGTCTGACCTGTCCCTCCTCTCCCTCACTGCAGGTCCACCTTTGGGTGATGCTTTGCAGGCAGGATTTGCTGTCTGCATCAAATGCCTCTGCAGAGTTGCTTTTTTGCATGCAAAAAAAACAGTGTGGAAAGGTGTCAGCTGTCTTCAATAAACTTGCTAGCCACAGAGCTCTTTGATTAGCCTTCACAGTTCCTACCTATTTACAGGTTAATTACTAATAACAAATATTAAGGAAAAAAGGAGAAGAAATGCTTACTGGCATATTTGTGTTACCAGCCAACAGTTGATACTACCATCTCACCAGCAACTGCTTTGTCAGTATGCAGGAAAGAAAGAGAGGAGAGTCTCCACAGTGTCCTGGCATGAGAATAAACATCCACAGCACTGGTTACGTTATGCTGTTCCAGACAGGAGACTGGTTAATTTAATAGCAGGCATCTGGAGGAAACCTGAGGAACAGAGATGTTAATTATTGCTAAACTTAATAGCACAAACAGAGGTGAAAACAATTGCAGTCATTCAAGTTCAGCAGTAATCAATTTAGTCCGGGAAAAAGATATTATTATATGAAAGAGTCTCTTTCATATAGAGATGGCATGAAAGTTATTGCCAATAAATGTGAAGCTGTGGCTTTAGCAATGAAAGAAAGGCAAACCCACCAGCCAGCAGCACTGCCTGTGGACAGTTGGCAGGGATCCTTGACTGACCAGCACACATCTTATTCTAGGACTGAAGACTCTCCATGCCCCTGTGCTTATGGTTTCCTAAACTATAATGGTCTGTTAATAAATTCAAGGGAAGACAATAAACTGGACACAAGTCAAACTGTACATGTTAAAATGCTCTTGACTGTGATACTTCCACCTTTATTCTGTGTGCATGACTATGAGATGCCAGAGAAGTATTTGATATCAAAAATGAGGGCAACAAGCTTCTCCTGGCCTCTTTAAAAGCTTTCTTCATCTTGCTTCAGTTGATAGTGTCTGAAACAGTTATTTTGCCAGCAGTCAGGTTCAGCTGAAGCAAGGGTGAATGTGAGTGCTGCTTCCTTCAGCTGCCTATCGAGCACTGTGCTATTTCTCCAGCTTCCATTTCAGCTTCTCCTCAACTTGCTTTGGAAGCATAATGAGAAGGCAGCCTGTCTTCTCAGTTGTGAGTATTCTGGGGAGCAGGCAAAGGCTTCCTGGGTCTTCATACATTACTGACCACCAGAAGAGTCTATGCTGATTGGATGCACTGTTTTTTATACCACTGCAAGCAAACAAATAAGAAATACCTTTTCTTACCCTAAGTAAGCATCCTAGAGCACTGACAAGGATTGGGACTCTCACTGGGACCCCAGCTGTATTTTGGCTTTCTCTATCTGTGCCTTCACTGCCAGTTCAAGACAGAGGAAATCCAAGAGCTTTGACCTCCAGAAACCAAGTTTGCCCCAGATCCTCTCAGCAGGCCTTGGGGGAGGCTTGGGTCCCCAACCTTGTGTACTAGCTTGTCCCAGAGGCACTAAAATGCTGTATTCCCTTTGCTCATACCAGAGACCATAATGGGCAAGTGGGGATGGAAACTCCAGCATCAGAAAACATGCCAAGGCAAACCTTGCTCACCAGCTGTCATCAGGCTGGAAGGAGTGAGAGGGTTTGAGAGGCTGAGAGCCTCCTCGGTTTCCATCCTAGAACAGCCTGCAGACTGGATTTTGCTTTGCTTTCACAACCAGAATATTTATTTCAGGGAACAGGAAAAGGATTGAGGCCGCACACTAAAATTTATGTTTTTGACGAGAAGCAGAAAATTATTGCTGTCCTTTTGGTGATTTAACCTGCATGGTACGTGCCATTAAATCATAGGGGGACGAATCAAAAAAGCAACCTCTTCCCTGACATTTTTGGAAAGCTGAAATTCAGACTGCCCTACTGCAGCCCCTCTGTTCCCATCATCCCCTGGCTGAGCTGGAGCCAGTTACCTGCTCCCCCTGTTTCCACCATCTCTAGAGAGACCCTTTGCAGTACCAGAGCAGCATCTGCTGAGACAGATGTGTGCTCAGAGGTTGAGGGGCACCCGCAAAAAGAGACAACAACTTCTCACAGCGTTTTCCCCTCACAAAGGGCAAAAAGGGGCGAGTCTGAATTTGGCAAGCAATAACTTTTAAAGCTAAATAAAACCTGCAGAGCTCCACTGCCTGAAAGCCACGGGAACTGCAGCACTGTGAGCCACCTAGTAAATATATGAGCTGTCAGAGTCAATGAAGGGTAAGATATGAGTGAACTCTGTGCAGGCTGATGGACCAAACTTTTTAATGCATGCCTACTAAGATGTGAAAACTGGTTTATTTCTGGTGCCTGTCCATGCTATTGGCTCTGTCAAAGAAAACACATTAAAAGTTGCCACCATAAATCTTGACAAATCCTCAGGATAATCTACTTATACACCTAACCAAATGAAGCTTGAAAAAATACTGCTACCAAAGCTTATGCTGGAATGATAGGCTTTATGGCATTATGAATGGAAACATCAGGAATGTTGGGCTCGAGAAAACTACAGACTAATAAATTTAATATAGCAGATCATAATCTATGCATACTATATTTAGCCTCTTCATATCAATACAGCATTAACATATTTCTATCCTTTTTGTTACCAGTGAAACATTCTTTTCTCTGTAGCTGGGTGTTTTAATACATGGATGATACATTCTTTTCTAGGTTGTTTTTTGAAGTGTTGCCTTCTGATAGTTCATTTCAGCTCCAAGACCCTGAAAAAGTTTAACTTTCAGCTCTCAGCTAGGTCTCAAGGTCGTGGTTTTCCCAAATCTGTATCTAGCATGAGTTTGATTGCAAGTATTCACTCAAAGAGAATGTAAAATATATTAGACTATATTTAATTCCAAGGCACTTCTGTTTGTAATTGGCTGTCAGTGATCTTCACCCAGCTGAGGGCACATAAACCACTGAAAAATTTCTCAAGATGGAATAAATCTGTTTTGATATTTGTTATAGGAGAGAAACCTTATTATTAAGGGCATCTACTAATTCCTTCTGTAAGACCCCGTTTTCAATGGCTTAAATCCTCAATAAACTCTAACCAGTTGAGGTGAAATTCTCTGTGTGAGGTTCACATTCAGATTTATGTTTACGCATAAGTTTTATCCACAACAGTTTGTCCACCCAGCAAATAAAGAGCTTGTACCATTGAAAAGAGCTTTTACCAGAACATTAAAAACCTCCTAAAATCTTTTCCAAGAGAAGTTATTGTCTGCCCAACTCTGGAGCAGGAGACTTAAGCAAGTCAGGTCTGCCCTTCCTTTCAGGATGTGCCTTCTCAATGTCCTGTGAAAATTTCTGCAAATTTCGTACATTGTGAGACTTTAAGTGATTGCCAGTCACGTCTACTCTGGAGAGAGCTGGTGACCAGTGGCAAAACCTGCAAAAAGTATATGTACTTGCTAAGTCTGCTGCACCTCTCCAGCTCATTGTGGGGATGGGTACCCCCTCTGGAGCCAGGTGGGAAGGGTGAGCAGGGGTGGACTGGTCCCATTGAGGGCAGTGGGACTGAGCAGAGCCGTGGCAGTATCTGGTGGAGGGAGAGCTGGGGCCATGACGGGCACCAAGCCTGGCATGGGCATCTCAAGAACAGGGAGCAGGGGACCAGGACACATGAAATGAAGCAAGAAGCAGCAGGACAGGGAGCCCCGGAGAGAAGTGCTGGTGCTTCAAGTCAGGAAGGAATGGGTGGATGGGGCCAGCTCCCAACAGGGCCGAAATAGATCCAAAGAGTACTCAGCCTCTGCATTCCTCTGCTCTAAGCAAATACCTGTGAAAGCCATTAGCGAAGTGCACTTTTTTTCAGGCACTTCCCAACTTTAGAGTGATTGAATTTGCAACTTTAATATTCTTTCAGTATAGCTATGGTGTGTAACACATGCCAACATAGCCCATTGGTACGTACACATATGATGTACAGATACACATACGTGCATTTTGTATTTGAAATGCAACAAAAGAAGGAAGAGCAGGCAGAGCTATCTAAACTATTTACTTATGTGTCTCTGATCACATCGACACCCTGGGAAGATCAGAACTTTAAAAAAAGGTAAGGACAAATAAAATGGTATTGTTTCTTTTCCATACAAAGATGTAATATTTTTGAAGCACGTCATGGGACAATTATAGCGGTCCTACTCAGACCACATCTAATCAGTCTCCCAGTGATACAGATGTCAGAAGGCTTTTATAGCCCATCAGGTCCAAGAACTAATTGTTGAATACAAAAAATCCTGGCTCTGCAGCTCAGGCTTCTGTATTTCCAAAGCCTGAGGGGTTCTTGGGATTAATTTTAAAATAAAAGCAATGGATCAGTAAGTTCAGCCATTCACAGAAAGACAACCATATGGCTGAACCAAACTAGCCCCAGAAAAAACAACAATTATTTTCTTAACTTAAAATATATGCTCTTACCAGCTAGCTTGCAAAGGAAAACTTAGAAGTGCCCAAATTCAGATTTTGTTCAAAAATAGGTTTGCAGAAAACAAAAATCAACAGAAGAACTTCAGAAGTTCATTTCAAACTTAAATTGAAGACTGTATTTACTTTGAATTTAAGAATTTTTTGAACCCCAACAGCAGAACACACAATAAATAGGAAGTGAAATGACTGGTCAAGTACCTCTAACAGAGCTAATAACAGAGAAAAACAGCAACGTGCTTGGGTGAAGGTGCAGATAAAGATACTTCTAAAAGAAAATGTTCATGTGTGAATCTTAATGGCCTTTCAATAATGACCTTTTCAATAACTAAAGACCTGAAATACTAACATGTGCAACTCTTAATATTTGCCAGGTAAGTCTTGATCCAAAGACATTTTCTAACCTGGACAAACCCTAAGGGTGCTTTCTTTCAGGCAAAGAGAAGGAGCAATTTAGGTGCACGTGGGTGGCCAGAGTCACTGGAGGGATCTGACCGCCCCTCCAAACCAGATGAAACACTGAAGGGATGGGAATCAGGATTAACTGACTGGGCTTCCCTGGTGTCCACTGTGGTGGTGGAGCAGATGGTGCCCAGTGGCCTGGTGTTGGGCTGGGGACGCCACCCCTGGGTGTCACATCCCCTCTTCAAGGGAATCCCAGCCAGTTCCTGGAGCTGGGCAAGCAGCGGTGCCCAAGGATGAATAATGCCTCCAATGAATTTAACCTGTACTTCTGATGGAGGCTTCTCAGGCTTTTAATTCAACATCACAAGTAACAGGGCTTGCTTTATTTTTCATCTTTTATTCGAGTAAAATTTGTGACAAATAGAGAAATAATTTGCTAAATGATTTCTGGAATGTGAACTATATTGATTAATCATTCCTAGTCCTAATTTAACACTTCTTTTCCCTGATAAGATAGATGAGTTTCATTCACATTACAAGGTGACATAATTGTGAGCCTGGCTATTTCATAGAAGCAACCTGCTAAAACAAAGTTCCAATAAAAAGGATTATAGCATTTTCGACCATTTTAAATCTTTCTTTTTGGGTCTCACAATACTTCCCTTCGGCAACATACCTAAAAATATTAAAGCTACTATAAAATTTATTAGCTGGGAACAGAGTATAAATGTATTCCTTCTCTCACTGCGTATGACCCTGCTACTCCCGTGCTTGTTAATAAACAGTGTCCAATTCCATATAAAACATTCTTGATACAGTATTGCATTGTGGATTGTAGTTTTTGTCAGCACCTTTTTGATGGGCATCACAGAATCACTTGTGTGTCTGGCTCCTAGTTGAGAAGAATGCAGTCAGATCTGTATATGTTTTATTTAATTGCCTCTGTGCCTGGGTCTTGTTAAATGGCTTGAGGAAACCTGATCTATTGATGTCTCGTCCCCTATAAAATCCATCACTTCCGATGCAAATGGTTGAGCATGTGAACTTAATTCACTTGCCATCAGTTACGCTGGGAGTAAAATGTGGTTGGTAGAAAACAAACACCAAAAGAATATAAATACAACTGAAGCAAATTCCGTTTAAAGTTTGAGTGCATCTTCATGAGAAATTTTTATATTGCTCTCACAGGGACAATTAATAATTCCAATAGAAATATTTATTTTTAGAAATATGAAAACAAGTAACCCTTGGTTAAAAGCTGAAAATAAATGGCAGACCTTCCACACATTTTATTTGATACAATCAGTTGCTGAATCTTCATTTAAAAATGCCTGGGACAGGAAACAGCAATCCAGTCACACCTCATTACTGCCTAACAGGGTCACGGTCCACCAGTGATCTAGAAGTAGGTGTAGAGGGAACACTTCAAGAGCTCAAGAGGATGTTGTGGAAAATAGTTTAAGTCTTACAGAATAGCCTAAAACAGTATTGAATAATTTCTGTCAGCTTCTAAAAACAATCCTGAGTAAAAAAATAGAAAATTCTGCAGAATTGCAAGAATGTCTTTAATAATGACCTATAGCTTTGTAAGTGTTATATTATTTTACATTTTTGAAAAAAATAAGTGTCTTATTTAAAGATTCTTACAGAGAATGAAGGAAGAAAGCAAGCGCCTGAGACCCTGGAAAGAAAAATTATAACGCCCTGGTTATTACCTAGTAAACTAGTGTAATAAGGTAAGACAGGGAGAGATTTGCTCATCTGCCCATAAATATTTTTGTCCCTAAACTTGCACGCCACTGGGTTCTTCGCCACTGTAGAAGGTCACAACTAGAATTAGTTCCTCAGAAATGTCTATCAATCATTCTGAACCTACCTGGATTTCAAAAAAAAAAAAACTTGCACATTCTTTTTGGCCATCTTTGCAGCTCAGAAAATAGGGACAAATATTTTTACCAAGGACATAACAACAAAAATAAAAAGGTTCTGACTCTGCTGTCATCAGTATGAAACAGCACAGCTCCTTTTGAGCCAACTAGATCCATACAAGCTGACAATACCAGCCATCAAAAGCTTCTGTTACCTTCTCCTGCAGTGAGTAAACTTTGGTCCTGTTTCAACTACTTCTAAAGAAAAAATAGTATCTACTTTCTAAAGACGTAGCTGGCCCCTGGCAGGGATTTTCAAAATGAGTAGTCAGTTGTGTCTCTATCTTCAGGTAATGCAGACAGTCTTTTAAAATAAAGAGGATGAAGAGGCAGCCAAGCTTCCTACGAAAAGACACACTGTTTTCTACCATCAGGTCACAGGTTACCAGAAGACGCTTCCCAGTAAAACTTGAAAAGCAACCCCAAATTCTCTAGGAAGAAATCTGTCACTGAATCCTGGCAAACTCACTTGTAACCATGTTGAAGAGAAGTATTTTTAACTGGAGTTTAACATCTGGAGTATTGGAAATGATTTATATCAAAATGTTTCGGTTAGCTAGAATTACACAACAAGAAATCAAGTGTTTTTTGGTGGTCAGAAAAATTATAGGATTCCTCCCCACAATTCAGCTCAAATTGCAGATTCCTTTTAAGAAAAGAAAGTTAATTTGGGTCCAGCTGTGGTATATCCGTATGAAGGGTTTATTGCGTACAATAATCTATGCCATCTGCTTTGGCTATTGGAAAATTTGTTAGCAATTGTGAAGCTGGTCTTCTTGTGAAATGCCTCAGCTTCTCCAGTGTAAAACCATAGAATTCGCCTTTTTTGTTCTTCTACTCCAGATGAAAACATGAAGATATTTGGCAATGGCATTTCCAGAATCACAAAATTGACATATAAAAGATTAGTTTTAAGAACTCATGAAAGGACCTATGTCTGCTGGCTTATATATCAGCTTCTAGGTGAAAAGTGTCTTTGTATATTCCTCAGAGTCAAGAATTTTTGCCAGAAACTGAGCATTATGAATGAGTTTGTCATGAAACTTTAACCAAGTATTGCTAATGATCACCTTGAGTATATAAACAGCTTTAGTGGTTTTTACAGTCCTGCATCTTTTTTTTTTTTTTCTTTCTATTGTGTTTATCACAGTTATTTCTCACTTCACTGGTCTGTTTGTTCCTGGTAACCACAGGACACCACTCTGCTTTGTAGAACTACATGTCTTGAACAAATATTGAAAGCAATGTTTCATGACTGAAATTAAAAACAGGGATGTATCAGGTATCCCAAAAGAAATTCCTGGGTCATTCATGGGACATTCTATGAAAAGAAAAAGGAAAAAAAAAATTATCATCATCCTAGAAATTACGTACCACAGCTTAAAGATGGATCTACTGGACTCAAAAGAATGGAACAAGATCACTTCCAGAAAGAATAATTACAGAAAGACATGCCACAGTTCTTAGCCGAGAGTTAATGCAAGAGACAGCAGCTTATACGATATTCATCAATGAAAGGTAAGAAAAAACCCGTGCTCATATTGAAGTAAAAGGTAGCTAGCAAACCTAGCTTTGGAGAACTATTTTCTGACCCTACATCAGCAGCAGCTGTGGGTTTAGGCTCCAGAAAGACCACCTATATTTATTGTGTCCTTGATGTGGGGATATCTTAATTTTGTGCTTATCGCCAGAAAGCTTCAGAGCTAGGGTCTCTGTAACTCCTTCATTACTGCCAGGGCTGTTGCAAATTTTTTGTTGACCCCCAGCCCTTATGATATTGGATTGTTACTTCAGGTAGTTAATTAAGAGCTGCAGTTCCCTGAACGATTCATAATCTCTGTAACACCTTTTTGCCTATTCAGAAGCTGTGTTCGTGATGGTCACAGCCTTACTGTGATCTCCTGGGACATTGCACCGTTACCTGCTCTCTCACCTGGGCTATTTCCATGGTGTGGTGGTGGTGTTTATTTACCTTTCGTCTAGCAGATGTGGCTCAGTCCAGAGTTGCTAAGAGCCTCTGATCATGTTTTCCTCCCAGAAGCAACGTGTCACCTACGTAGACTCCAGTAACCTCTAGACCATCACAAATCTGTTGCGTTTCCCAGTGAGCTGCCAAAGGTGCCAAGCACAACCGAACCAGTAGGCAGTAGGGGAAATAGTTTCTTTTGCACATATAAGGTGTTAAATCTGAACAAACGTGTTCTGTGTTTCTCCTAAGGAGAGTGCCAGAACCCTGCTGATGGATCACACGTAACAAAATATTTGGTTTCAGTAAGGTCTCCACTCAGAAGTAATGGAATATGATCCTTTTACACATTGAATTTCTTCCATTGGGCTTATACTTAAGCAAGGGAATGTGTCCTTTTTGTAGCTTGACCAGTGTCTGGGGATTTTTCTCATGGCTGTGAGATCAAAAGCCAACCCACCTCTTCTGCAATGCAAAGGAACTTGTCTTCAGACTTGAGTTGTGGAAAGTTTGCACTCTTACAGCTTCTCTTCCTCAGTTTCTGCCACCTTTAAAAGACAGGCTTTACCTTTCCCGTGGTGGTCTCAGCCTTTCCAAGGGATTGGGCTCTTTTTGCTGACATCAAAAATCAGGTATGCTTTTACCTCTTTGCTTTATCTTGCTATAATTAATGATGTCATAGGTGACTTTTCTTCCTATTTGTGGCATATCAATACATTAGCTGATAAACTGCCACTCCACATAGAAACATGACTGTTCCGAGTCCTATATTCTACTTTCTTTTTCTGTTGGCTTCACTGCTAATAGAGCACCAGAGAAATGATTCTATCACACTTTCTAGCACCAAGCCAGATCATGTTCCTGTGTTCAGCTCCAGCCAAACAAGAAGACCTTTTGTTTGCATTTGATGGTCCATTCATTTTCGGTCATGATACTGCCCTCCAGGCAGTAACCCTGCTGTCGCTTGGCTTCATACGCACACTCCTCACAACTTATTGCAAAATGAGGTAATCTTCACCCATGCTTCGCCCTGTGCTTTTCACCACAGCTCAGGCAGACCGACGCACATTCCGTGCAACTCTGCTTCACTTACTCGTGCTTTTTTTCTAATTCGAATTTTCTGTCTCACCCAACTCTTGGTTCTTTGCTGTCTCCATAGTGCACACACCGTCTGCTCCTCCTAAGCCTCATTTTAGACCCAGAAGAGGTTTTTGTCTGTTGTACACACAACTTATCTCTGGAGCTTGCAGGGAAGCTTGCATGGAGAGGAGGCTGCAGGCACTTAGGGCTCTTCAGTGCCAAACCGTGAACCAGCTCCACTGCCAGATGCCTCTCCTCTGTGACTCACTGCTCCTTTGGCTTCTCCCCTTCACTGCGATGGCCTGAGGCATATGGACAAAGGGGACTGACAGCCCTTGGGGGCGATTTCACAGTTGGGAGAAAGTAAAAATCCCTCCTGGCTCCACCCCTGAAGTGCACTTCACCGTGTACCTGAGCAGAGACAAGGGGAGAAGCAAGCAAGGCAGCACACGTGGCAGATACCAGCATCGGCAAAACTCCCCAAAGCCTTCTCTGATGTTCAGCTTCCAGTGCTGCGGTTCTACTCTGAAGTTGAGGAGCTCGTTATGCTTCGTTATTTAGGCAGCAGTCTGACCGCACTCTTAAGTTTTTCAGTACACACATCAGTAATTTTCATATAGTCCTGCATTTGTTTAACTGCCTGCTGCTGCTGCTGCTCACCACAGTGGAAAGACACAGGAACTCGCAATCGTGCCAAAAATGTATCGAAATATAGATCTAAAAACACATAGCAAGTAAGCTTCTGAAATACCCACAGCTTAAAATTAGTAAGAAAAATTGTACAAAACCTAATATTTAACTCATCATGAAGAGATCAGCGAGCAACAGCCCTTTGTGAGGGACCACCGTCCCCCATAGGTCAGTAAGTCTTTCATCCCCAGAGCTTCAAATACAGCAGGTGACTTTAATCCCTGTAGCGTGGCAGAACAATATGTACCAAGGAATTTGGCCCCTGGCAAAGTGACTTTCGATTAGCAGGGGACCAGTCATCAAAGCAGCATGTGTGGTCTGCAAGAAGGTCTATTCATTATCCCCCTAATTCCCACCCTGGTGTCCTCGCACAGGGGGCTGTGCTTGCTGGGCTCACTACCAGCTGCACATTGGTGAGGTTACACCAGGCCCACACTCTGTGAAAAACCACCATCTTCCTGCCTTGCAGAGCATGCAAGGACCGGAGAGACCCCAAGCCAGGCAGGCAGCATTTGCGATATGGCACCCAGAGATTTTGGAAACGACATAGAATTGTAGAATCATAGAATGGTTTGGGTCCTTTGAATCCTTTGGGACCTTAAAGATCATCCAGTTCCAACCCCCCTGCCATGGGCAGGGACACCTCCTACCAGACCAGGTTGCTCAAAGCCCCATTCAGCCTGGCCTCGAGCACCTCCAGGGATGGGGCAGCCACAGCTTCTCTGGGCAACCTGTTCCAGTGCCTCACCGCTCCCACCGTAAAGAATTTCTTCCAGAGATCTCATCTAAATCTCCACTCTTTCAGTTTAAAACCCATGTCCCACGATCTCCTGTCCTATTGCTCCACTCCCTGATCAAGAGCCCCTCCCCATCTCTACTGTAGCCCCTTCACGTACTGGAAGGCTGCTGTAAGGTCCCCCTGGAGCCTTCTCTTCTCCAGCCTGAAAAACCTCAGCTTTCACTGAATTATTAGAGTTGGAAGGGACCGAAGAGATCATCTAGTCCAACTCCCACCATCTTTCCCACCCTGCCCTCACAGGAGAGGTGCTCCAGCCCTCTGATCATCTTCATGGCCCTCCGCTGGACCCCTTTCAACAGGTCCATGTCCATGCCATACTGAGGACTCCAAAGCTGGATGCAATACTCCAGGTGGGATCTCCCCAGACATCATCTGCAGGCATCATCATTCAGCTTTCCAAGAGTGTGCTCCACCTCCAACCCACAGCAGTCAGCGAAGCATGGAGAGGTTCCTTTGCCAGATCCACAAACCCTTCACAGCCCTGTAAAAGCCCAGGAATGAGTGTTATCTGGGGCAGCATAATGATTGCACTGAGGGAGAGCTGGAGGAGCAAGAAAGAAATGAAATAAAAATCTGTGGTCAGGAAACAAATGAAAACGCGTGTCAGGCAAAGGTGACAGATTTATCAGGCATCGTTCCTATGAAATGCTTTGTCTGTCATGACTTGAGAAAAGATGTTCATGCAGAGAATTTTTTTGCTGAGTCAATTTACCAGCCTTTCAACATTTATAATACACAATGCAGGAAATGTACTACAGTAACTCTGAGATTTGGTCCCTTAATGGGATTCATGCTCACCACTTCAGTAAATGGAGCCCAGTTCATCCATTCCCTGTAAAGACTCACTCGTTGTAAGATTGAAAAAACCCTGTAGTTTGTGAATTGCATATTTTCCTGTCTAAGTTAAAAAATAAAGGTAAGTAAAAACCTGTGTCAGTGTGTTTGATACCACATTTGGAATTCTGGTTTGCATTTCTCTTTTTTTAACACACTTTGTTTTCATTTTCTTCTTAGATATTGAATTTTTTTGAGAGAGACTTAAAAAGCATGTAGTGACACTTGGAGACTGTTTTTTTCTCTCTTCCAAACTGGCATATGGTTTTTTTCTATTAAGGCTTCACACCTCTGGCTGACATATAATCTGTTTGCTAAGAAAATAGGCTTTTATCAGTTTGTGAAAAGTTTCTTACAAAAAGAAAAAGCAGTGAATTTTGATAGTTTGCTAAACATCTGGAACTTTTTATTTTCTAAATTCATTAAGACCTTGCTCTCCAAACGGGCTGAAGGCATTAATAGGCTCTGAAGGCGATGGGCAGGGCGATGTGCGCGCCATAACCAAAGAGTTTAGAAACCACAGCGGTGTTCCTGAAATAATAGAGATAAAAGGGACAGTAGGGCTAAACCACTAACACATCCGAAACCAGTTGAGTCCCAACAGATTTTTCCATTTTGGCTTTGAAGGGACTTGGTAAGGTCACACAGGCTACTGCCAGTCCCCACTGCTCTCCGTGCCTGGTGACATTTGCCCAAGGAATGAGATTGGGTTGTGGGCACCAAGCAGAGAATGGGGCCTGGTGGAAGGCTCAGGTTTGCCACTGGGACTCGGCAGAGAGGGAAAAATAAGCAGCAGAATTTCAGAGGGTATGGGTTTCACATCCAAACCCAGTCATGTTCCATCATTCTTGGTGGAAAAAAAAACCAAATTCATTCTGGGTTGGGCCAATAAACCAGGCTGTCTCCAAGTTTTTCAATTCAATTGTTTCTTGATGAAACAATTCTTGGGAAATTATATATCCAAAAAATTTCATTTTGAAGATGTCAAAGTAAAATATTTTGATTTTTTTAAAAGCTTGGCAGCACTTTTTTATTCTGACAAGAAGTATTCATTGAGATGAATACATATTGGGACATGCATTGTTATGTTGCTTTTCTAATGGCTAAAATTTTTCTCCCTTTCCACCTTTGGGGGGTATTTACTGCTTCGTAAGGCCATTTAGCACTCCATAAGCTTTTCTCAAAACCAGCCATAGATTTCTCAAACAAGGGAGGATCTTATCTTCACAATTCCTTCACATTTTTTTAATCCCTAGGACAACATACTGGTGACAAGTTTTATTTCTGCTCACACAGGGAATTGGCTAATGAATAAATATTGCAACTTCAGAATTCATTTTAACAATACATTCAACATTTATGGCTCAAAATGAAATATCAGTAGCTAAATTTTATATGACAACATTGATCATACTGCAGAGGTTTAGGTAAACAAGCTACATATTTACAAAAGCTTACTATTTCTTAACACTCAGGCACACAATCAAGTTACATAGGTTTAATGAGCTCCTTGTCGGCTAAGAGGAGGTTTAAATGAATTCCAGTTTAGATAAATGTATCTGACTGCCTTTTCCAGGGGCTGAGAGTGAGTCGTGGCAGTTCCACTGCTGCACAGGGACCCACCGAGCTCACAAGGTGCCTCAGCTCCCACTTCAGCCCACCAAGTGCTTCTAGCTTTTCCAACCCAAAAAAGTTGAGCGTGACCTAGATGAGCGCAACCCCATGGTATTGCCGTCAGTGCCACAGGCAGTGAAGAGACCTGTGGGAAGCTTTCATGGGACTGGTGTGCAGCAGCTCCGGCAGGGGATGTCAAAACCACTCACGTTGTTTTTGCAACTGCCTCTGGTTGCATCTTTTCAACAACCACAAACCACCAGGCATGCTAACACTGTGAAGCTCCATGGGGTGTTTGATTTGGGTTTTTTTTGCAAAGTCAGTTTCTGCCCAAAGGAGCTCTCTTTCTCTTGCAGAATTCACACTTACCAGCCAATCTCAGCTACTGAAACAGGGCTGTCCCACCTAGGGGAACCACTGCTTGGGGTACCGCTTGGCTCTCTAATGGCAATGCTGTACTCTTCAACTAGAGCTCCGGGGTAGCTCTCAGATTTTCATATTGAAATGGTGAGCAAACATTACACGAGCCATCCTCACCGTTAGATGACCTGCACACTATCATCAGTCACAGCAAACATCATGGGACATTCCATGGATCACCCTGATGACGATAGCCCAAAGTCAGAGCAGAAGTAAACATGTTTGTTGCGATGGTACAAGTTCCTTGAGCTGCTCACATGGCCTGCTCCATTGGGATTGTGGCAAACTTTACATTCTCAGAGTTGTCACTTCAGTGCCTTTTGGGAGCTGAACTTCGACATCCAAAGGGGAGGAACAGGAGACCTCGGTAGCTAATGCAGTTGGCAAACCATAAGGTAGCAAATTCTGGTTTGTTATTCCCAGAGATAACTGAAAAATATATTTGCATATTATTCCTGGATGATGTTCTAATAATTCCAGAGGAAGATAGGATGCATAATTATTACTAAAAATAACATAAATGCTTCTCTGTCTTTGTTGCTTAGAGCTCAGTTTTTGTATGGCAATGCCCAAATAAAGGTGGCCCTATATTGCAATATAACTTTATAATCATTCATTTCTTACCTTCTCTTGATTTGAATGAGAAAATGGAGAGGTTGATAAGAAACATGAAACAAATTGCTGCAAGCAAGTAAAAATGGTCCCAAATCCCAAAGAGCAGGTGTACATTTCCATAATGGCTGCAAGATTTGGAAAGCTGTGGCACTTTGTTGCATATGTCTTGGAAGGGAATTAGTAACCTTCATGTGCTTTGTCCTAGTGATTGAAATAAATTACTTGCTTAAATTGCTAAGCAAGATGACCCATCTGTTGGCCCATGCATGTTCAGATTCTCAGCGGGTTTATTATTCCAAATAATGACTGCCATATGCAACAGTAAACAGTTCTTTTAAAATTGACTGAAAGATCCTGTGCTACTTTTGAAGGCAATTTACAAAAGTTATTCATGTTCCCCTCAAGAACCTGCCATTCAACTAAACTTTTAGAAAGTGATCCTGACTGGTTTACCCTGACGGAGCTATTGCACTGCTTTTCTGAGAAGGCAGAGACCAAATGGGAGCAGGAGTCTGGATCGGATCAGATTTTTTCTTCATGAATGAAAAAGACTGAAAATTATGAATTATACAGCCCTGCAGCCACAAACAGCAGCAGGCTTGTCCCGAATTATTTGTTTATTTGCATTGCCAACACAACGATCATATAATCAAGTTGCAGGAGCAATCAGTGTCTTTAAGCCTGTATTACAGAATGTATCTGAGCTGACAGTAGTCCTGGTAACACTCCCCAGGCCACCAAAGGCCAAAAAAAATATAAAAAAATAGACTCTCCCAATCCAAATTCACCTTCCTCTTCAGAAATGCCTGAATGACTAGGGGAACTCTCTATGCTCCCTGCTGGTCAACAAATTCTGCCCCTGTCAGACCCAGGAGGCAGAGTATCCCAGTGGGGAGGGCTCCCCCCAAGGAACGTTGTCCCTGGGGTCTCCAGAGGCACAAGGCAGGAGACTGCCAGCATGAGCATCTCTGGGGCAGAAGGCAGGGTAACGGCAGGACCTGAGCCAGCACGGAGACATGCCACTTGCTGTCAGCACACCCTGAACAAAGAGAGCACAGCACAGGGAATTTTAGCTAGATAGTTTCCCTGCTGGCAAATTAATGAGTGCAGCTAGCGACAAACATAAGCCCATGTAGGAGACGGGTATCATCAGGTTATCCTCTTGGCAGCTTCTTCTGCCTCTCAATCGCTTATTAAGTCCCTGTTCAATTTTAAGCTGGCAGAGCCACAGCACTGAGCAAGCACAGAGCAAAAGAGTCATCTGTTATTGGGGAGAGGGATGCTGGTGGTGGGTGGTGGGCGAGCCCACACCATACTGGTGTGCAGACATCTGCAGCTCACGGCAGTCGGTGGGACTAAACACAACCACACTTGCCATCAAACACTGTGCATGCCTCGACAGGTTAAAGCATGTGCCTGTGTGTTGGATTTGATCACCTCCCTTTGTTTTATTATTCTTTATTGCTGATTTTCTGTTAAACCCCACTGGTTCCCATGCTCTAACCTTTCCCTGTTAGGCAAGGGCTGAAAGCCAGACTTTCACAAACAGTCCTCAGATACTTCTACTTAATAAATAAATAAGTGGCAAGGCCCCTTTTCATAACTTCCTTTGCCTCTAATTTAGACCATCCCCGTTTCATCCCCAGGCTGAACACACATGCAATTCATACAAGGCCCATAAACCACGTTAAGACCACAGAGCATCCATGATTTGTTCATGATGTTAACAGTGACTCACCATGGCCGGATCACAGATGTTAAATTGCTGATGGATGGCCCGCATCCAGCACGTGGTATTCAGCTGAGGTATTAATCATGTGTGGAAAGATCTTTCTTTTTTCTTTTGGTCCCTGTGAATAATGAAACTTCTAATACAGTATATTGTACTTTACAAGCTCACTGAAATGAACTCCTTTCTAAAAAGAGAAAAGGATAACACTATTAAAGCAGCCGAATGCTGTACATGACATGATGACATATTAGGACTTTCTGGATAGCTAAATGAATACACTTGCTTTTTGTTGATTTATGCCAGAGGGATGGGCCTTTCTTTAAAAAGCTCTTTCCCATGAAGGCAAGTTTTCTTGTTTCCCTCTTTCTTTGTTGGAAACGGCTAACTTGTTGAGTGCGATCCTGGCTTGATAGACAGTTGTTCATGAAAAATGTGAAAGAAAAACATATCAAGGAGCAGGAAAGAAAGACTAAGTGCAGATTTGGGTAAGAAATAACTCACCTGGAGTTGGAAATAGTGTTTTCCCTGGGCATGCTGGCAGAAGTCTATCTTCTTCGGAGGTACTGAATGAGAATCGAGTGTGGGAATCTTCCACACCATTTCTTGGGTTTCCTTTTACTTTTACTTTTCTTTTGACATGGGCATTTTCTTTGGTAAAAGGATAGCAAGCTTTACAGGGCAGTATACATTAACTCCCTGGGACAAGAATGCCTATTATCATTGTCCATTTTCCTTTTTTTCTGTTTTAATGCCCAAGTGAACAAATGACCAGTCCCACATGACTTCAAGAAGAGTCTTGCCCTACACTTCTGTGCGTTGAACAGCTGTTTTCTTTAGTAACACATTCTGGACTGGTTTTTTTTTGCCTAGTCACACTGCACTAATAACAAAGAAATATGTCGACAATGAAAAATTAAAATAATTTTTTAAATGCACACAAAAAGAAAAAACACCAAGAAGCAAACTGAAAAGAAAAATCAAATAATGTGCTCTGTATAAATGGAGAAACACCAGAACCAATAACTCTCTCTTCTAACCTAGATACAAAACTCATGCTTGTAAAAAGACAAGACAAAAAAATGTGCAGGTGAACCCTTTCATTCTGTGGAAGAAAGATAGATGGTAGCCTGACAAATTTTTCCTGATTGTCTTGGTTATGCTAGCTTCACTGGTGTACCAAATTAGCCCAGTGACAATTTTCTTAGAGCTCTAACATGCACACATAGTGATCTCAACCTCTCCAAAATCACATGGAGACAAGTGAAAACAAGTGCTTGAGCTTAGGTCCCCTAAGTTTACCAGAATGGCCTAAAACCTATTTCACCTCTCCTTGCTGAGGGAGGTAAATAAGTTAAATCATGGGGGGGAAAAAGTACCCCTTATCTGTTGAAATCTTTTCAAAATGGGAAATTATGGCAATTTCAACCTTCTCTGTTCAGCCTGGCATTTCTGTTTCAAAGCAGGACTTACATGCTCCTAGACTTTGTTTCAGGAAAACATTCATACTTCCAAAAGCATATGACCACGTGCTTAAATAAATACAATCAGAGTATCCAAATGGAAGATGTTATCTTACTTTAGAGGGAAAAGAAGTAATTAATATAGTGGAACAACTGAAGATAACAATGCAAATTTCTCCTGATAGCCGTGGCTAGCTATAAATACTTATCCTACACCCTGTGAGAAGACAACTGATATGCTCGGACAGGGATGTCAGGAGCGGGGTGGGGACTGGAAACTCCATTTCAGGCGCCAAGACAATTTTCCTGAGAAAGGAAATCGGAAACCAGTGGAGGGTGGAATGCACCTCACGCAGAGGGATGGCTGTAGGCTTTTCCCTGCACACCTCTCACACCCACTTCAGCCTTCGAGACACCATTTAGCCGGGGCTTGAACAAGGAACAAAGCAGCACGGGGTCAATATCACCCTAGTTTAATTAATCAGTACTGCATTGGAAGTAATATCTTGGGAAATATAATGATAGCTGGGCAATATGAAGCAGCTGCAAAGTTTCTTAGCAACTTTAAGAATGACCCTTCAACTCCTTTTCATTACTCATATGATTAATGCTTATCCATGTGAATAGTTTCATTGATTTAACTCACACTACTTCTGCAAGTAAGGACTTCAGAATCAGACATAGAGATATAGAATTATACTCTTTCCCAGTTATTTCAAATCCAGATTTACTTAAGTGCAGTGATTAACTCAATAGACCTTGCCCCATAGAGGTTTTCCGGGAACTACTCTGTAACTTGGGGATCCACTTTAACTAAAAGAACAGTATCAACAACCATAGTGTAATCTGTCTTTCTGGTCCCACTTGTATCAATGATGTTGTTTGAACTTATTTTAAAGTTAGGTGTTCATAGCAATCTCTAAAAGCAGTCTCCACTTTAATTCAACACATGAAAAGTCAAGAATAAAAAAAAAAAACTGGGAAAAATATGAAAGGCACTAAAACCATAATAGAATGACTTGTTGAAGTTTCAGTTAAAATGTAATTTTGCCCAAATATTTTTCAAAACTGCCTTTATCTTATGACTTTTAAAAAATTTTTCACAAGTCTAATAAGTAGCTATGGATAGTAAAGTCCTTATTTTTCCCTGGAGCACAAATACAATACTATTCCACTCAGTGTGGTCTGTATTTTTGACATGTGTAACAAGCCTAGACAACTTTCTCAACATCATTATTCACTGGGAATGTCTGGGCCACCTCTTGTTCCATCCCTAAGTAACCTTCATCTATCTTTTTCAACAAATTTTCTTCAACTCCTTATGAATCACTTTGCTGCTGTCTTAGAGAAAAACCCCTTGACTATAAGGAGCTGCTTCTCTGAATGGGTGAGAGAAGCTAGGAGAATACTGTTCTTGTGGTAATGACTTCATATAGGTTTTCATCGTGGAATCATCACAGGGATTATAATCCATATTTCAGTTAAAACCGTAAGGTATTTTCTAAGTGACGTGTACTGGAGGACTTTCATCGGATGTCCCTGTATGTGCCGATGTTATTAACACCTCTCCATCAGGTTTGCATTAGATATACATTTGATATACAAATCACATCTCTGCAGTTAAAAGTTGTCTCTGTTCTAGCCAGAGTGCTGGACAGACCCAACTTCGCAGTGGTAGCAAGTGATTTACGATCCATTTTAGATAACATTTCAGCTTCCATAAATAAGGACGCGAACTTCTTTATACCACCAAGCTAAGCCCGTGGCCTTATTCTCTGTCTGTAGATTGACACTCAATTTTAGGTGGCAGGTGGCATTTTTTTCTTTACTGATGTGTCAGAAAAGTTGCTCGTCTTCAGGTTTACAACACATGGAAGTTGTGGATTCCCCATCCCTGGAGGTGTTCAAGGCCAGGCTGGATGGGGCTTTGAGCAACCTGCTGTAATGGGAGGTGTCCCTGCCCATGGCAGGGGGGTTGGAACTGGATGATCTTTAAGGTCTCTTCCAACCCAAACCATTCTATGATTCTATGATTCTATGATCCAGTAGGAAACTGAACAAATACGGTGGGAGCAGCTATGGGTAAATTAGCTTCATATTTACAATAATTGTTCCTCAACTCTGGATCTTTTCATTATCTCCTCCGCTTCTCAGACTCAGCTAATGTCCATCTCCCATGTTCTTTGGGCATCTTTGCTCACACGTGAACAACTCTTCTGTTGCTAGAGGTCTTCATATCGATCCCTTTCTCTATCAATATGGGTGACAGCATCGGTTCTAACCTGAGCTGCTCCCACACTGTTTTGGGCTAGTGTCTCTTCCTGGTACATTATTCTCTGATTCGGAATTACTAATATTTATCTGTTAACTTTAGCCAAGCATTTCTGGTCTTCTTCTGGTTTGTCCCAGATCAAAACATCACCTATATAAAATACCTTTGCTCCGTGTAATTAAAATGTGGTGCACTCTCAGCAGAGCACCTCAGGCACCCCAAAAGCCCTTCATGGAAATTGTGTTTCCCAAAGGATGTGTTAAACTTGCATAAACAAATGTTCTCTGTTTTAATGAGACTTGTCATCACAGAATTGTGCCTTTCAAGCAGAAACGATGGAATCAAAGAGCGAAACACTGGGTCAGTCCAGCACAGAGACTCATATGGCAAGGTCTCAGCGCTGAGCTCTGATGTCTTACCACACCTGCCTCAGTGCAACAACACAACCGTTTTGCAGTTTCCCCTTCTCCACAGGTTTCCAGTGTCCGAAAAGTTCAAGTGTCTAATGGAGCAGTCCCAATGCCACACACTTCCCAGCACCACACTCCTCCCGCACCACTAAGAGTGCTCCGGCAGCACTGCCCCTTCGGCCTCTCGTCGCCTCCCCCAGACCCTCCCTTTACTGCAATTCAGAGGTTCATTTACTCAAAGCGAAACAATAACAGTGAGCTGTTCTGACAGAAAGCCTTTCTACTTCCTCCTTTCTACAAAACTAGCAATAAATAAAGCCAAAACTTGACATTTTCAATTTGCATGTTCAACTTTTCTCCCAGCTCCTACTGACTTGGAGCAGCTTGGAGCAAAGCCAGACAGATGTGAGGATGTAGTTCATCTGGGAAGGGAAACTAGAGTACAATTTGGCAATTCTTCTGGGAGGAAAAGGCATGCCAAAGGGAGCCAAGCCTCTGAAGAGGTAAAATATACATCGCTCACCTCTTCTCCCACTATCCAGCAGTAAAGTGATATAGCTTTATTAATATTTATTGCCACTGAGCAGCATACAATAGTTTATAGAAATTGCTGGCACCAGAAGAAAGGAGGTGAGCAAGGAGAAGAGGATGGTCAAGAGGAATGGGTGAAGCTGAATAAACTGTCCCAGCCAGTGATGATAGTGGGTTTGGCTAATCACTCTGAAAAGTTGCTACAACCAAAGAAGCAGGCCTTCTGCTGAGAATGGGCTCTTGGCTGAAGGTTTCCGGTGTGAGAAAGTCCTAATTACAAATTAGCCAGGCTAACTCACTGTGAGGTGGACACTGTCAAGTCTACTTTCCGCCAGATGCACATAGCGACTTCCAGAACAAACAGGAAAATCATGTGCCCAGCAACTGACCCTACTTCTCAGCTATCAAGGCAAAGGGACCTCAGAGGTGTCCACATGTTATGCAGCTGGGTCCTCAGCACAGGAGTAGAACAGCTGTGGAAGGACTTAAGGGGGGCACTGAAACCTATCCCAAAGCAGTGCGAGGCATCGTCAAGGGTTTTCAGTCTTCACAGACAGTGATGGAGCCTAAAAGCCAGCAGAAACACTTGCCTATAGCTTACATATTTCACTCTCCAGTGAAGCCAGTGACAGGTCCCCTCCCATTAGCTGAGCTCTGGATTTATCAGGAGCAGACATCTGTGGCCACTGTCTACTGGGACCACCCATCAGCAGCAGAAAATGCCTCCACACACTCAGTGAATATCGGGAGGTCGGGGGTCACTTGCTCCTACCAGTTGACTAAAAGTACCTCCATAGAGCCTGAGTGAAAGGTCATTTTAAGATACTGTGCAATTCAGTGCACAGCTCAGGGGAGGACAAAGGCAGCCCAAGGAGCCGGCCTCATTCCAGCCCTGCTCCAACTTCAGAAGTCATCGCATTCCCTATGATAACAATTTAAAACATAAGCCTCTTATCAGCCACACGTTGTATTACAGACAGAAATGCAAACACAGATATTTCCGCCGCCCCCCCCCCTTCCAAAAATAGCTTCTTCTCTTTTTCTTTTCAGAAAATGACAATATGAGGGAAAAAGACCATTTTGTTTTTCTGCAAGCTTTACATCTTTCTGGCTCCGGAGAAACTGGTAGCAGCTGGTTTAATTTCCTCAGTTTCCCGTGTCAAAGGTTCAAACACAGTTGTAGATACTCTTTATGAGTGAAATGTTCTCCTGTTCTTTGGATCAAAAAACTTTAAACAAAGTCAGATGACTCCATTTCAGTGTGCTGGGAAAGCCTGGGTGAACTCTTTGTAGATACATTTCTCCTCATATTTACAAGCACTGCTCTGCAATGAGATCTCTACAGTGAAATATCTGTCTTTTCAGTGGCCATCCGATTTTCCTCCTTTGATTAACTCTTTCTACCCAGTCCAAAGAACACTCTGCCTTTGGCAAAACTCCAGGAAAGCCTGAAACAAAATCTAGATTGGATTTACATTTCATTTGCCCCGAAATCTTTTCATCGTCAAATAAAGACCAAGTATAAGTAGAAAAACAGAATGACTGGCAGCAGAGAATGAATTTAGGTAGGGAAAAGGTGAGAGAAAAATCATCACAGGGAAAAACAGATGCCAAGCGTAGACCTATTGGTCTGGGCAATGAAGACTTACAAAGGAATCTGCTCATAAAGAGGCTCTGACAGCCCAGAAATGTCTCCCAGCAGCAGCTGTCAGGAGTGGGAGGACAAGCCCTATTCCTCTCCTCCAGAAGAGATGATAGTTCTCTATTGTGAGAGTAGGTGCTAATTATTATTTCCTTTCCAGGACCAAGGGAGCCTTTTAAATCTATCCAGTGCATCAGTAAAATACGCTGTGACAAGATATGTATATATATATATTTGGCAAGATGGAAAAGTATGGAGCCCTCCCTATCGTGGCTGGGAGGCAAAATCAAAAACAAGTGTTAGTGGGAAACTTTAGTGCTTCTAGTTGTGGGGGTGCATCTGGTTATCCACCTGGGGGGGTTCAGGCAGTGGGACCACAGGGCGTGTAACCGCAAGGTATGTGATGAGCTGCATTTCTAGCAGCTTGCAGACAATGGATGGGAAGGCTCCTGGGTTTTCCCTGTGTGCCTCAGGTGCAGAGGTTCACATTTTCGTTCAGCCGTACACCAGCGGTGGAAACCAACACCGGTCACTGGGGGAGCCTTTTCACTCCAGCAGGTGAAGGCGCCGACTCCACCTCCCGCAGGCAAGCCAGACCTCATTTTGCTGACGGAAGGAGATGCCACTTAAATTAAAACTTGTGTAGCCATATGTTTCAAAACCGTGGGTCATATTTTATGCAAGAATGACTGTGACAGGCCGTGTATTTGTGCTGATTTGCTGTATTTCCACAGTGCCTTGATGAATAAAGCTATCGGGCTTTATCCTGTTTTTAAGTTGAAAAAATAACTAACAATCCTATGTGTCAGAAAGATTCCCTATGTGAACTAGACATTACAGTTAAAAAAAAGGACACAACTTTCATATTAATGATATTTTTCTATAATGTTGAGGGATCAATTTATAATATGCGATTGTATGTACTTAAAGCATTCCATTTAACCTCACAGCATATTGTTTGAACACCTTGGGCTCTGAACGACGTGTAACACAATACAGCAGAACAAATCAAACAACAGAGCGACCCAAATCACAGTTCATCACACCATCCTGTCCTGTAAGGTGTCCTCCAGCATAGCAGATGGGGTTCAATGGATAGAAAAATACATGTGAAATACACAGAAATCTAAAATCTTTGACAGTTTTGACAGTTAATACCAGTCAACATGGAGCTGAGAGTTGTTGCTATGAAAGCATGAGGCTCTGCCACCAAGACCCAAATTTGCAGACCAGCAAGTGCAGCCATCTGGTAAATCTCAGTGGAAAATGCTGACGTGGATGCTGCTTGGGTCAATGGCCCACTTGAAACCCAGAAGCATTTTGTTTTCAAGGAGGCGTGAGGAGCATGTAGAACAGGAGAAAAGTAAGGAAGCCTGAACAAAGACGCCAGTGGGAGTCTGCCTGGACTTACTGAAGGTTTGGGTCAAAACAGACTCTTCAGCCATTTTCTGCAGTTTATCTGGAAGGGAGTTCCCTTACAGTACCTGGGAAATGAAGGGAAACACTACACAAGGAGACCTGTGATGCCCCAGAGGAGCAATGAAGCTGGGCACTGTCTTCAGGAAGCTTCCTGCTCTGTTCCTCTCAAATAGCCTGAGGAAGATCCACAAAACACTCGAGTAGTGAACAAAATCTGCATGTGTTTTCTCTCTCTGGTGTCGTTTGTTCCCCGAGGGAACTAACTGTCATCAGTATGACCGCATGAGCTGGGCGTGATTACATCTAAGACATGGTGTAAACCAGAGGGACCTGTTCATAGCTGCAAGGTGGAAGCAAGAGCCACAGTGCCAGTGTCCCAGAAACGTGGGCAGAAGGGCTAAAATGGACCAAGTACAGACTCAGGGTCAGGTTTAAAGCAGCCTGAGGATTCACTAAATGGACAGTCTTACCACCTGGCCATGCCAATGGGAGGCAGAAGGGGACATCCTTAACCCTGTGACAAAAACCATGTCCAGGTCTCATCCTTGAGCTGTCCCAGAGATGGTGTGGGCAGGTATGGTTTCATTGGTAATTCACACTGGGGAGCAGAGGCAAAACTATCCTGTTAACATGATTTTCAGATTTCTGACACCTCACTTTAGGTGTAGCCTAAATGGCAATCACTGAAGTATTTACCAAACTGATGGGTTTTATCAGACTTCTAGGGATCCACAGCCTTCAGCTAAGGAGTCCACAAAAGGTAGGAAACACGAGCCCTACCCTCTTTGGGAATAAATTGGTTGTACGAGGATCCACACCTCATTGTGCACTTCTGTTCCACCAGTGTCTCTTCAGCATCTCTGGGCTTGAGGCTGTCCTCACTACTCTGTCCTTTTCGGTGAAGAGAAGAGTTCATCCCCTGCCCTCGCACTCAGAGCACCTAAACCCTCTGATTCACTGCCACAAGGAAAAGCAGTCATGGAGACACACACAAGAATGAGAGAATTTTCACAATAAAAAAAGTATTTGACGTTTTACAATCTGTTATAGACATGTTTTTAGGGAGAACATAAAGCCTTTTAGTTCAAGTCACACGCTCACTGCCAAATAACAGAGAGAGCTCAGCCAAAAAAACTCTTCTTTTATCTGTTCAGCTGTGATGTTTCTTCCACCCTTCTCTGCAGGACCTGGTCACACGTGAGTGCGTGGCCATGGTCACACTGACTCTCTCTGAGCTAGACTGGTTTTGTCCAATATGGGAAGTCCTCAGCTGCAAAGCAGAGTCAATGCCAGAAGCAGAATTCCCATCTAGGAGCTATTGACCCATCTTGTGAGGTTGCTCACTAGACCTTCCAGTTCCTGCCCCACCAGAAATGGGGCACAGACCTTGGGAGTCTGATGTTGAGACTGTGTCTACACTGGCTGGCTGGGATTTGGTCTCCTCTCGCCCACTAGCAAAGTGCAGGAAAAAAATGTCTACTTAGAAGGATGGTTTTTGACTGAAGAAAAGAAGCTTGTGTAATTCTATGTCAGGTGAAGTTTCTTTGGCAGCATCTGGCAACGTTGCAGAATTTCTACAATCCGCTGAGATTTAGAAGAGCATATGGTTTCCACTACAGCAAAACAAATCACTCCTTGAACAAAAAGCTCGGAAAAGGAGTGGGAAAGGAAGATGAAAGTTTCAAGTCTGTTTGTAAATTATGCATTATCCATGCCTGTGATGCCCAGAGGAGCCATAAATTTAGAGGTTTCAACAGAAAAGCCTGTAGCTGACACCTTACATTCGTAAAACTCATTACTATCCCTGGAGTGAAAATGAAGGGGAAAAACATTGAATAAATAATTGAGAAGATAAGAATGTTTCATCATTTCCTTTTGCTCTTTTTCAGCTTTTCACTACAGTTTCAGGACCAATACAGGATTCACATCAGCTGTGGTCTTAAATATGAAAAGTGACCAGTATTTTTCTTATGCATTTGATTGCAAAATCAAGAGTTCAGTTAATCTTACAAGGACAGATCATGAAAACAAGAACTTCAAATCTAAGATTTTGAACATTCAGTTCTGCATCTGCCACAGATACTAGTTTTGTAAACTGCATTCAAAACCAACCTGGGGTGTCATTTTATTTTTGGTGCAGCTGAAATCTCACAAGAAAGAGTGTCTGAGAAAGCAGACGTTGGCCTTTAGGAAATATTTAGAATATTTTTGATGATCCTGAGGTTCTGCAGTATTTTAAAACATTTTCTGATGTCTGTGCCTTTATAAAAAGTCCTTTTATTCTTTTTCACCTCCTTGGCCTTTCTATATATTGCACAAAATCTATAGAAGGCTTATTCTCAGAAGCCCCTGTGACATTGGACTCAGTATGACAAGGAAAACAGAGGAATGAGTGAGTCATGCGGAGCAATTTTGCCCAAGGATTAGATGCAAATAACTCTGGAAAAAATGTGCTTTTTGTCACCCTTTCTACAGGAGCACTGATGCTTAGCATTGCACAGTGTTTCACTTTCCTGCTTTTTCTTCATTTCACGTTAAATCCCATATGAAACATCAAGAAAACATCGTGAACTGTCTCCTTCATGATGAGGTGTAAATAGTCCCTTCCCCTTCTTTTTTACTCCAGCAAAAAAAAACAAACATGGAAGGTCGGAGAACAGAGAGGAAGGAAAAAGTAAAAAGACTGCAGTCTCTTTCCTCACTATTCAAAGTCACCAATTTTACCTTCATTAGAATTTTGTAATTAAAGGGCGAGGAGCCCAGGGGCTCTCTGCTGCTGGCGGTTGCCAAGGCAGGGCTGCAGCCCTGGACAGGAGCATTCAATGTTCAGGTCCTTCTTGCCCTATCTCCAGCCCAACATCTTTGAGGGGTTTCTGCCCCACAGGCAGGCTGCATGCCCACACTTTGATCAGCTCTGCATTTGCTAAAGCCAGGGTTGCCCCTTCCCCACTGCCTTCCTCTGCAGCACCTCGCTGCCAGGAAACATGGGCTGGACCTCACCTGAAGGCAAGAGCAGCCTTTTCCTCAAAGTACAGCTAGGACCTTCAGTTGTGCCACACGTTTCGGGAAATAAGTGCCGAATATTTGAGCCAGGGCACAGAAGTCAGTGGGATGGCTTTGAAAAAAGTGCTGCCTTCCTAGCATATCCCCCCATGTGGAAGTCACAAGCCTGAGAACTAAATCTGTGCAAAGTGATGTGGGGGTCCGCAGAGCCAGGCGAGGCTCACCTGCCAGTCAGCCCCAGTAAAGGGCAGGAGAGGCTAGACACCCACACGTGACTGACAGCATCAGTCCTTGCTCTGCTTTGCTCTGGCAGAGCAGTCACCTACCCTCTCCCCAGGGAGCGAGTCGCTTCTCTAAACAAGCCCTGGCATGGCAACGCAGAATTGGGGATCCCACAGCCCGCTGTTCCCTTCCACTTTATTTTCCCTGGAGGAACTCAGGGGCCAAACTCTTTGACATCTTCCCCGGGGCCAAAATCACCATGCAGACTGGGCTGAAGGAGGCGTTGACCACAGCACCCCCTCTCCCCTCGGACCACAGCTGCCAGCTGGGCGCCTCTTCCCATGGAGCCCAGCCCTGGACCCCAAGCCCTCCTTTCTATTCCCCCTTCCTCGCCCGAGACCCCGACCTAAACGCATGCCCAAGAGCCGCAGCTCAGCCAGCAAATGACTCACAGATGCTAGTGAATAGCTGTAAAAACACTGTGCACAAATGAACAACATGACACTTAGGGCTGCTAGTATTCCTGCCAGTCAAAAGGAGTCCACAGGAAAGTGCTCTGAGTAGTTTTACAGACAGGAATGCCCCATGGAAAATTATACATAAACACGAGAGATTGGCAATACAGTGCAGAGCAGTGTTCCCACATAACTTTGTTTAGATTGCACTGAGCTGGTATATTTTTGTATGTCTTGAAGAAAAACATCTTTCTCATTTGCAGAAGATAAATTTAAAACATCAGTGGTATGCTAGTGCCCAGGGCCCTTTATGCATCAGCTTTTACTATTCTAGTCCATGAGTCATAAGTTGGAGCATTTATCCCATAGGAACTTGTATTCCCTGGGCTACTCATTCAGATTGGCAGGTTTTGCAAACCAGCATGTAGTCCATAAGAGGCTGAAATTAAAAAAGGGAAAGGTGACACGAAGAGAACCTCCCCTAGTAAAATAAACAATGGCAGTGGAAAGCTGTATTTATTGAGGGAAGAACGGGTCTTTGCAAAGGAAGAGTGACTTCATGGACTGAGCAGCGAGCAGCAGAGGAGGCCGCCAAATCTGCCCCTGAATGTTGGGAGTTGAATTAAAACAACACTGATGGTGCAGGCTGCCGTACTGTGCTGCCCAACCCTCAATCACTCCCAAACAGTCCTTCTTCCAAAAATCCAGGACACTGGCCAAGCCCTGACAGACACCAAGACCTACCTGGGCATTGCATCTGGCCAACCAATGAGTGCCCAAGGCAAGGGCCCGCTCACCTCGAGAATTTTATGTGTACAGTGACAAAAGCAATCACCTTCTGTAGACTTAAGCCCACCAATGGAGGTGTTCCCCAGCTGACATCTAGGTACCCTCAGGGCTGATGGAATCAGCAGGAAGCACGGCCTACCTCACGCCTGGTTGCAAAATGGTTACTGAGCTGCTGTTTATTATTGGAGCTGGCCACATCAAGTCTAAATCAGAGCCACGTCCTGCCTGGTCCTTCATCACTGTGATACTGCTGTTCTGTAAAGAAAGGGCTCTGCAGCGGGACCACAGAGCAGATGCTGCCCCTACTCATGTGCTCCACCAGCTTCTGGCAAAGGAGTGGCGCGTAGCCTGATGGTCCCTTCAAAAGAAGTATTAACAGCTTCACACCATTATTCGTCCCAGGTGGTACAAAAAGTATATCCTACCCCCTGGTTTTCAGCCTGTGATCCAAGGACCCCTGGGAGTTTCCAGGGAAGAGGATGAAAGAAAATAAGTTCATAAATATTAGATAGCCATCTACAGATGTAACATTTTTTAAAGAGTTCACAGTTTTTCTGGAGGATGGTTAAGGAAGGATACATTAATCATAAAAGGGTGGAAAATTACTGTGCTGGCTTTCAAAATACAAGATCATTGGTGCAGAAAACTGCATTTTTTTTCTTTATAGAAGCATAGGTACGTATGACATCATATAAACATTGTGTTTAACAATAGCTGGACGTATCCAGATGGCTACATCAACTCATAATAACTGCAGTTCCCAGGAAGCATTGTTGTGGATTATTACCAAGTTCAAAGGTTCACAAAGCGCTTTGGATTTTGCCAGTAGAAGAAATTGCTTGTTTCACAGGCACAGCTGAAGAACCCTTTTTGATCCCGCAAAATCCAGGACTGCTGTCTTTCTTCACATGCTCTAAATGCTATTGAACAACTCAGATTTTTTTAATTTTTTTTTTTCCTTCTGCAAAAAGGATTTTTCTAGGAAGAGTCTGAGGTACCATATTAGCAGAGGACTTTGACTTCCATGCAACTGAGGCATAGCTGCTCACTCTGCTCTCGGTAACTTACCCAAATTATCCTGCAAATAGATATCCTGCAAAACAGGACCACCTGAAAAAGAACTGGCTTGTCCATGTCTCCAGAAGGTCTGTTGGGCTGCACCCCTGGAACTGATGGTGCACCCAGCAAGGCAAGGTGGGTGCATTGCACCTTCAGAGGGATCCCACACCACCAAGCACAGGGGAAAGGAGCGTTTCTTCCTACTCTCCTACATTTGACTGAATGGGTAAACAGACAAGGTGACATTATTTCTTCTGGAAGGGCATTTTGTTGCACAATAAACAGTCCCCAGAGGACACGTACTCCTAGTCAGCAAAGCTGACATTTAGAGGTTTGACTGGAAGCCAGGGTGTGTAAGGTTTCAACCAGTTAGGGAGATTAAATGTACAGTATAACTAATTTTCAGGTACAAGGTCAAAGTTTCCTAACCCGGCCCCTATTGCTGTTCTAACCATTAACTGTAAAGTCCAATTTAGGCTATTTATACGTCTAGGCACTTAATTGTACTTTCAAATCATGTAGTTAAGAGACCAAGGTCACTTAAATTGCACTTAAATTGTAATTATTTGTGGCCGAAAAAGAGCAGGAACACACAAAGAGCCCTCGGTGGCCAGGCCAGCTCCCGGACCCCCACAGAGAGCTGGGGAACCCCTGTAGCTCCCACTGCCTTCAAGAAGGTGATGGCCTGAAGGTTTGACTGACACTCATCCTGAAGGCAAAGGGAAACCCAGCAGCTTGCAGGGAGGCGATGGGGCTGGCGCTGTAGGGTCTGGGCGTCCCATCCGACCGTACTTGGCCGGGTGGAAGGGGGGGTCTGGTGTTCAAAGGATGCCCTCACCCAGAGGCTGCAGAAGGTGTCTCCACCAAGCTCTCCGTTTTCACGGCTGCTTTCTTAACGTGTAACAGAGGGTGCCAGTTTAATATCCTGCTATAACACTCAGCAGCGAGGGTCAAGAGCAGCGTCGGAAGAACTGGGGCAAACTTAATGAAAAGAGGCTTAAACATCTTGAAAGAATATGGCTGTGCGGGTCCAGGCGCAGACTTGAGGCCCCGGGAAGAACCTGAGGTTGGAGGGGGGGGCGGGGAGCGTAAATCACTTGGGAGAAGAAGATGCCACCTCGTGGTCTGCAGGGTCTTCGAGTGGGAAATGTCAGCAAAAGAGAAAAGATGAGTGTTTCGGCTTCCTTGCAAAAGCGAGAAGCGCCTACCTACAGCAGTGGGGCTTGCAACCCACGTGTTACCCGAAACCGAAATCCAGCCCTCCCCTCGGGCCCCCGACCTCCTGCCCCTTCCCACCATCGCGCCCAGCTCCCACCTCTTCCTTCGCCCGGGGGGGGACCCCAAGCTGCCGTCTACAAGCAGCAGGGAAAGCCACACGCCCCTTTCTCTGGAGCAAGCAGGATCCCGAATCCACCGGTGGGATTCACCCCCCCAGGTCCCGGGGAGGACAGGCAGCCGCACCTGTTTGAAATTAAACGCCTGGATTAAAAGCAGGACTTCCAAGCTCCCTGCTTGAAATCGCCATACTGCAAATGAGGACCTTCCCCCCCCCTGCCCCCCCCCACCTCCCATTTCTTTTTAGGGGTAATATAAGCTTCTTTACAAGAGAGATTTTTTGAAACTTTCCGCTCCCCTTTAACAATAACCAGAAGAAGTTTGTAGCACTTTAGGGCTTAACTGGAGGAAATGAATGAAGGAAGGATCTCCTGTTCGTTGGGCTCTTGACCTGGTCTCTGATTTTGTAGGCGTTATTTTGCAAACAGGAACACCTGCACTTTTTCCCCAACGCGGTTACCAGGGGCACACACACATACAAACCCTTCTGGGCATAAAAGTGCAAATTTTGAATAACTTCTCCCGAAGAGATATCCACCCACAGGTATATCACTAACTGGTTGCACAGCTGCAGTTTGTGATGGATGGAGACAGGGCCAACCATGTTTAAATGTGTCTGTGCGTGTGTGTGTGTGTGACTGTGACTATTTGATTGTCCAGATTCACAGGCTTTTGTCAAGAAAAATTCAGCACGCAAACATTTAAAGATAAGTAGTAACACCTTGCTAAAAGTATTTTGTAGTGTCTCTTGAAACAGGCAGGAAACTCATCGGGAAGTTTCTGGTCCTGCATTTCAGAAACGAGGAGCGGGGAGTATCAGATGTACAAGGACCAGGCAACGTCAGGCAGCCCGTTGCTGCTGGCACATGTGTCACCGAGACACAGCCCTTCAGCAAAATGACAGCTATTCCAGTAGGAGGCCCAGGAATGCACTTTATTTGAATGAACAGCTTCGCTTTCTAGTTAAAGTCACAGTTAATAAATGGCAAGAAGTGCTTCTCAGCATGGGAATGGTCAGGCGCAGCCTGAACAAATGGGGTGCAGATTTTTTAAGGGTTTATTTTCATTCCCGCTATAATATATGTCTCAGCTTGTAAATGCTTTTATGCCAACAGTAAAAATTTCCATTTATATGGGTTGAATCAAGCCTTTGCAATTCAGTGGCAGTCCAGCCACTTTTAAGCAGATGTTGATATGGCTTGAAACTTCTTTAGCTGAGTGAGTGACAAGCTGCTACAGCCTGATGATTTTCCACGGCTGAGCCTGCAGCTAGGACAGACAGACACCCGAACTGATACACCACTCCTTCCTGTCAACGGGGTGGTATTTTTCCTGCCTGCATGTGCACGGGATCATACCACAAACACTTTAAAACATAGGAGAGCAGACCTACATGCAAAGGAAATTCTGTTTAGTTCATTGTAAGTTATGGATCTGCAAAAAAAAACGACAAGAAGAAGAAGAAGACAAGGATGCTAACTGGTCTGGGAAGATCTCGGAGCATTCTGAGAGTGCAGGAATTCTATTTCCCACGTTTTGCAGCCCGTGATGCAGAGTAACCTGGACAGTGCTGCTGGGTTTTGTTCCAGCTCTCAGCTAAGGCACTGTTAAAGGAACCTTTCTTTACAGAGGGATTTTCAATACGCATAAAGGGCCAAGCCTTTCCTCAGATCAGCTGAACCCCAACGGGGCTGTCTGATCCTTCTCTGTGAAACAAGGGCAGCTTATGTTCAGCAATTACATTCCTGTCCCTGTGCAGACAAGAGGCCACTGCCTTTGTCAGCCAGTGCTCCTCGGGCTTCTCTTGCCTTTCAGTGGGGACGGTGACCTTTCTGACCACATCAAGATGCACCACTGCCATGTGCTCCACACGGGGCCCAGTGTGCGTTACAGCTCTTTTTCCAAGCATCGCTGGAAGAGGAGTCAGTCCGTCTCCGCTGATCCAGCCCGAGGACAGTGATGGACTGCCCTCTGGGCCTAATTACTCCTCCACACAGAGGATAAATAATCTACATGACAACAGACTCCATTCACTCATGCCCTCCCACACCTCCCTCCGCCAGCAGCTCAGCCCTGAGTGACGGGTGGAGCAAGAGTCCCTGCGGGTGGAATGGGCTCCCCTCCTATGGACTTGTGGTGGTCATCTCAGCCACACCACAACATCCTCCCTTCGCAGCAGAGCATATACCCTACAAACTCAGTTACTCTGTAACCTAACTTGGTCCCTAGAGGTCACAGCTCCAGTTCATCTCAACAAATGCAGGCAGCTTTCTGTGGCCCAGTGCAAAGGGCTTCAACTCGCCATCTTTCTCAGGACTGTCCTCTGCAGCTTAGCAGGATGAACTCAGGTTATTCCCCGCTTATGTTAATTCCCAACTAAATCACACCAGGCATCTCCGCAGTTTTCTATAAATTAATCTTTCTCTGAAGTTTTCCTTCAACAGTGAAAGGAAACAAGTCAAGACCAGGCAGAGGTGACTCCTTAACACACCTTTAGATCCCTTCCAGTGCTTTGTACCCTGCTGGCTGTTAGCTCTGGTTGTTGTTCTAGTTCAGTGAAAGGAAACCACTCTATTTACCCTAGGACATAGCCACTGACTTGAAAATTTATTGTAAGAGCTGCCAAGACTGTAAATCTCTCCTGTCAGCATATCAGTCAGGTGCTGTTCTTATGGCTTTGTCCAAGAAAGCCCTATATTTCAGAGTTTAACCCATTAGATAACCAAAACAGGCAGATTTCTGTTTTTCTACGGCGATGACACTTTCTATCACCATAGTTATCAGCATCCTTGAAGGGTAGCTTTCTAGAAGCAGCTGAACTCAAAAAGCTCCTGAAACTCCAACCCAGGGCTGGGCACAGCCCCACAGACTGGACAGAGCTCCATGGCTCTGAGTAAATACAAGGGAAACCTGTTGGGCCACGGGGAGAAGGGAGAGGGAATGCATTTTGCTGCACCATTTAAGCAAATGCTGACACGATGGAGTCTGTCTAAACTGGTGAATGCCAAGCTGTGAGAGGCCACTGGTTTTCCATGACTTTGCAGACAAGAGAACAGGCAGACTGGGAAATGAGATGCTACTCCCGTGTAGCATCCTTCCCGGGCAGGGGATGCCTTCTGATGCCTCTGCTGGGCCTGGCACCAGATCACAGGTACACGAAACTGGAGGGGAACCCCAGCTCTGTGGGGGATACAAACCCACTTTATTACAGATGGAAAACCAGCATATTCGAGTGCATCGGGAGCCCAGCTGCCAGACTAACACAGAACTACATTGTGTGCAGAACCACAGTTTGCCATCTCTGTAAAAACAGGCAAGAGACATTCCCTATGAGATCTGATAAGAACAGGAGCTGTTTGTTTAAATCTACTCCCTCAGCAGAGAAAAAAAAAAAAAAAAAGATGAAATAGCAAACCCTTGAAATGCAAGTAGAGGATCATTATTCTCATTAGAGCAACAGTGGGCACTTCTCATAATGTGCAGTGAAACACTGGCGCTTGAGTGAATAGGACCAACTGTTCAGCCCCGGAACAAATTGCACATCAGTCTTAACCTAATAGGTAAGATTAATGGAATGTCAAATAATGGGGGAAATGCAAAAAATTAAGGTAATTCGGCAGAAATGGCTTGGAATGGTAGTCCACCTAAATGCACTTCATCCAGAGGATTACTGTCTCCAGTGTTTTAGCTAAGAGTTATATTAATTTGAAAGCCATGCCTTACACAGATCCACCCGGTCCTTAAAGGCTGGCTTTCTGTTAGAAATTCTTGCCATGATACCTTTGCTGAAATTTTGCCCAAACATCTCACAGCCGACTGCAAAGCAGAGCGTCGGGGGGCTCAGAGCGCCGTACCTCGCCCGTGTTTATGACCCATTGACTTTTTGGCTCCAGCACCTGGATTTGTCAGGGCCTCTTGGCTGCTGCTGGGAATGTGCCCCAGCCGAGCCCGGCTGCTCTCCCTATCACCCCTCTGACAGATTAAAACACAACAGGGTCTGTTGGATGACTGACACATTCCTCCTCTGTCTGCCTCTGAAAGGACTTCATTTAACAGCCCTGGAGTTGAGCTTTTGACTGACAGATTGTGAAGGGGAAAAGTCATTCAGTTCCATTAAGCTCAGTAACTGCCGCAGAACAAAACACCTTTAAAAAAAGGGGATGAAAAAAGAGCTGTGGAGAGCGGGGGCAGGAGCTTTAGGGAGAAAAAAAAAAGGGGATTCTTTTCAGGTTCAAAGACAATCTTTCCCTTTGCTTTCTGTCCATCAATGAGGGCAGCATTCCCAGAGGGAATACAGTCCAGCGCTCATTGGTGCCATTCAGCTGCCAATCTCCCTGACAGGGAGACCAAAGGGCCTCATGTTGCGCTGCGGAAACTGTCTGTCAGGCAATCAGCAGCTGCCATGACATCATCTGCCCTGTTTTTCTAGGGCTATTATAGGAGACCAGGCCCAGGAGCGCTGCTCCAGAGCGGTATTCATATTTTCCTTTTGCCCCCCAAACCGAAATTTCTTTATAAAAGGAAAGGCGGCTGTATTTGCGGGAGAAGTAACTCTGTGCCAAGGAGCGAGGGCTCTGTGGCTTCAAACCGGTCTTTTTCCACCCCGAATATATCATGCCAAATTTGCACAGCCCCTTGGCTACTTTTTTTTATATATATATATTTTTTTTTTTGGTAAACTGGCCTTTATTTTAAGAAATACTCCAAGTTAAATAGCAATGATAAACCTTTCTCCCTCTCTTTTTCCCTTGAAAGCTGGTCTCACTTAAAGCTCTCTGCTTTTTCTATAGCACTGAAGTGTTCACAGGGTTGTGATGCTCACACACGCGTATATGTACGTGCACACACACAAATGCATACGTGTAGAAGCCAGGTTCTGGCCCTATTTGCACTGGCGGTGCAGTAGCTGAGGCTGCATTCCTCCCTAGCCAAAGTGCTGCAGAAGTAAAATATTAATCCTGGTGATAGTGGGAGAGAAGTGAAGCACGAAATAGAAACAAGTCACCCGCTGTAGGTGTGAGGTCTGGTGATACCCCACAGTCAGGGCTCCCCGCTTGGGTTGTCCCCTCCGTTCCTGTCGCAGACCACCAAGGACCAGCAGGCTTTGGTGGAGCAGGGCCAATATTGGGAAGCTTTAGTCTTTCTGGTGCTCCAAGTCCTTATCTGTAGGAGCAATACAAATACAAACTATTGTTGACTTTAAGCTAAAATATTATGCGACTTTGCAGCACACTGTGCTTACTCAGGCGAAACCCCCAAGGAGCTAAAATAATTTTGCCTGACTAATCCTCGCCTACAAACCAAGAGGCAGACGGGTCCTGCCTGGCCGTGCTGGCACAAGCGAGATGCTGGAGACTCATCCCCTCCGTGCGATGCTCACAGCTGCTGTCCTCACACATGCAGGGGTCAGCTCAGCAGGCTGTCTTCTGCTCCGGGGCTGGGAGACCAGCCTGCTAAAAAAGGAGCATCGGTGACATGAAAAAGAAAGTGTGAAATGAGAGAGAGAGAGAGAGATAGAGAGCCTGGGGCAGGGTTGGGGCATCAGGATCAAAATTCAGTCTCGAGGAATGACTCCGGGACCGCCTGGCAGGGCTGGATGGTCACAGCTCTTGGCTGGCTGGTCGGCGAGCTGTTTGGTCAGTTGGCCTCAGGCAGGCACCACCATTAAGGCCAGGCTGCACAAATGGATAATAGCTCAGCTCCACATGGAGCTGTGTACAGGCTTGTTCCCCTGCCAAGGTCCCGCCGCATGAGCCATTTTCGGCTGTTAAGTCCTCAGTCTTGTTTCAGTAAGGGATTATTGCAAATCTTCACACATTCCACATGGGCCCTACGAGACAGTTAGTCAGATCCTGGATGGACTTGCTCACAAAGGCATCCTGCGGCTGCGAGGGTCAGAATGTCTCCCTTCTTTTACTATTATTTGTATTTTTACAGCCCTGCCAAAGGTCTGCAAGTCTTGAGCAGCTACCATTTCAATTCCCTCCAGCAAGCTGTAGTCTGATACTCCAGCTATGTTTGCTCTGTACATTCAGGCATTATTCTTTCTCACCTGGCAGTGAACCATGCAAATTGAGACAGTCTCCAAGCACACACACACACACACACAAAAACCCATGGAAACCAGAGCTGCCAGATTTCGACATTAGAAGCAGGCAAGGGGAGAGGGGTGATGATAACTCAGGCTTCCCTCTTCTCTGTGCCCTTTTCTTCACAACAAGGAAGGCAGACGCCGTGATTTACTCTTCTGGTCATTGTGCCAAGAAGGTGGTGCTGGTGGAGTAGGAAGCACTTGTAAATCATTTATGAGAAGTTCTCCAGATGAGACCTGTTAAGGTTGCCTCCAATGTATTTCAACATATGCATTGTTAACATCGAGCAAATGCTGGCAAAGAATATAGTCTCTGTTAGGGCTGAAAAGTAGAAAATACTGCTTCTATGATTATACTAATAGTGTGGACACCAGGAGGCATCACAGAAATTGAGTCTGGAAACATCAAAGACCCCTGTCTTGTTGTGACTCTCTGCACTTGCATGGTAGAGGAGTGAACCAGAGTGGCATGGGCTGACGGGAACAATACTACATAAAACCATTGGGCAAAGCCATATGTGAGGTGGGTCATGAGAAGTGGGGGAGACCTTTACCACATTGTACATCTGAATTTCAGCTCTCAGTGGAGTGGAAGAGATTGGTCACTGCCCTGAGGGCCAAGAGTCCATCTCAGAGTATGAAAATGTGGAGAGATTCTCTTGTATGAACCCTCCTTCTGCTTTGAGATAACAGTGAATCAGGAATGAGGTTTGATGTGAGCAGAGAGACACCAAAGTGGAAGGACTCCATTCAGCTGTTTTACTAACCCATACAATATAAAAATTTAAGTCTAGATGCTCAAAGTTGTGCCTCCTCTGCAGGTTCCTAATTGCCATTCAGTAAATAGAAAAAAGTGTTTAAATGCCTTTGCGGGTCAGGACCCTAAGGTTAAATCTTGATCTCCAATAAAGGTGTGCTAGAAGTCCTTTGACAGTCTGCCGTAACAGGCTATTTAAGAAAATAGTATATCAACTTTTAATACTAAATTCATGGTGGGATAGAACTTATTCCTTTGCCAGTGTCCCTGCGGTAAACAACAAAGTTGCTGCTTCAATACTTTCCTGGTTTTAAGTACATTTTAAACATGTACGCTTCTAGTTTAAAAATGGCTTTATGCAGTGCATTTCATTTTCAGATCATTCTGGAATGCTTTTAGCAGGTGCTATGCCAAAACCACTCAGCTTTCTTGTTTCTATGGATAATAGGAGCTTACAGCTTTTATAGCAATTTACTTTTTTTTTTTTAATTCAAACTTTATATGAGTCGTGAGACCTAACGTGTGCTCCTCCCCATAGCCTCAGTCCAAAACACTCCTAAAAGAAAAATAGAAGAGTTTCTCCTCCCTTCTAACGCCAGACATGAACCTCCTAAAGAGAAGCCAGGGAGAGCGTCACTTTGTGCTGCTCCCCAGCCAGTTCTTCTGGACAGGGAGTACGTACCTAAAAGCTCATATAGCTCCTGTCACAACTGCAGCGCTGTCTCTTGGAGCACCTGAAGAGCCAGGGTGCTCTGATAACAACAGCCCAGTGACCTGCAACCTTCCATTAGCAAGGAAGGCAAGTTTCCATTAGAACAATAGATTGCACTGTTTCTCAGAAACGTTCTCCATTTGCTATCCCCTTGCATTAAAACTCAATTTTTTAATCACTTCCCCTCCAAAATGAAGAGCTAGAGTGAACTTTCAGCCATAAACTGGGTCATTTTTGGATTAGTTTTGCAAAGATCGTACTCCTGTCACTTCAGCTGGGAGTTTCTCATTTTCATCATCTCTGAAAATCAGATCATAAAACCAAATTCAACTATCTAGAATTATTCCTTTAAATCCACATTCATCTAGCTATCTAAAGAAAACGGACTTAAATGCCAGTATCCATTTTAAGTTACTGAGAGCTTCAGATGCTCAGAACCAGGGAAATCAGGTTCTGAAGTACATTCTGAAGCTAATGTACAGATTTAGATAGTTGTCTATAAGTATTTCAAAATACTAGACTTCACCTCTGTATTCTGTTTTTATCCTAGGATTTCTCATGTCACCTATTCTAATCTGAGCTGCATACACAGAGCCAACTCCAGGGTAACACGGTCCACAGCAGAATGTCAGTGCTTGCTTTGGAGCTGTACTGTTTGCTCAGGACTGCAATTTTGTTTAGTTATCTCAAAAATTCATGGATTCCAGTGCTTCCAGTGGCCAGCAGGCTGCCGCCAGGCTCCATGAACCCATTTGCTTTTCCATCTGCGGGGGCACTCATTTGGCCTTATCTCCTCTATCCAGATGCTGATTTTCCCCGGCTTTGTAGGAAGCTGATAATCTCAGAGCCTTTTACCTTCTGTCAAATTCAGTTGAAATTGGCCTGTGGACTCAAAAGTTATTAGGAGGAAAACCAACATAAAATGCAATCTCATTTCGCTTAATTTTTTGCTAATTCATTTCTGCAGGAAGCACAGCCAGCCGGGGAACGGACTCCAAGCGTTGCCTGCTGTATTTATTTTTACAATGAAAATACCAACATCAGCCGTGAGACGTGCAAGGTGAGAGGCCCGGTGAGGAGCAGCAGAACAGGCCATGCTTCTTGCACTCCGTTGGCCTCCACTGCCAAACCTGAAGAGGCAAGAATGCAAGGGATGTATTTGAAATTTGGTGAGCAAGAAGCGACGAACAAGCAAAAGACTTGTGCCCTTCGCATCCATGAATATCCAGCCTATTCATAGCTGTCTGGTTTTCACAGCTTCTCATCTCCCTTCTCTGCCTTTGGGGTCCAGTTGGTCAACGCTTCCTGCTGTATTATGCAAAAAATCTCCCTAAAGCTAAAGCAATTAAAGCTGAGAGCGGAGATTACCCCCTTAATTCCGAAATGTCAGCACGGCTGGAAGTGCAGAACAAGGCCAAGGACAGGGCAAGGGGGAGCTGTGCTTCGTCACCCGCGTTAGTCTTGATCCAGTCATTGAAATGGAAAGCCACCAGCTGTGGTAAGAAATTTAAGGAGTAGGGAAGATGTAACCGAGCACAGGAGAAAGGGTGCCCTGAAAGGCTTCTGCTTTCCCTGTGTCAGCACTGAAATAGGGATGTGATAGCAGCAAGCGAGTTTACACTCCTCTCCCAAACCCATTTGGGGAATAGGCGTTACTTTTCCAAGGGAGGGAAGAAAACTTCAAGTAAATTATCTCAGGTTTTATTTACTTCAGATTTGAGTCCCTATCAATTATTTAATGTGTGCAAGGCAACTTTATGTAATCAATCTATCACAGAAGACTGTTTACTCTTTACCAGTAACATTAAACTCTTGGTGACATATACCCAAACCCTTGGAAATCCAGCCAGCTAAAGGGTTTGGAAATCTTAATTTATTTTTACATGCTGCAAACAAATCTGTTTAATTAGAAAAACATGTCTGAAATTTGTCAACATGAAATCTTTTTTCTTTGTTGTTTTTTTTTTTTTTTTTTTTTAAATAAATGATTCAAAAAGTGCTTGGAAAAACATCTAGCACTCTGAGTAAAATTAGAGTGAACTATACTATTTGTATTGCCACAATACCAATAGTGGTGTGTGGTAGGAGCCCCATGTGCGAGCTGGTGTAGGACTGAAAACACAACCGTGTGAATAGAAAGACAACACTTAAGCCACAGCACTCAAAATGCAAAGCAGGCGCCTCCAGCTGCCCTCGGAGCAGCGACCAGCACAGCACAGCAAATTCTTACAGCAGAGGGACAGATCAGCTCACCGCAGGGAAATCCCAAATTCCCATATTCATGGGAACCCCTTGTCCCTCCTGAAGCACTGTAGACCCCTTAGAGTCCACCCACATATTTCTCTGCTGAGCATTTGCAGGTAAACTGTAATAATTGTTATGTTCCTACATTAACTACCCAGACTTTGGGTGTGTTCATTGATTCATGGTCTATGTGATTTCTCTAGATCAACGAGTCATATCAATGCCCAGGTTTTTGGGAATGTGAGATCTTAGGCATCTAACTGGATCTCCCAATCCAAATGAAAATTCCCCCTCTATGACAAGCACCAAATTAGAGATAATGAAATCCCCTCCTTAGTTGCCAGTAATATACACTAAGTTTTACATTTCTTTAATTAGCTTATCCACAAAATGCAGCTGCAACGCTCATACTATGGCACTGTTCAGCTCTGCATCTGTATTTTGATTTTCACTCAGCTTCTTTCTTATGAGACAGATAAATTGTGGTTTATGCCATAACAAATTACACCTTTCAATTTTTAAATATATGTGGGTCTGTGATAGGAAGAACTTTTTTTCTTCCTGCTCTGACCATCCCTTATTTAACCTGACCACTACAGCTTGTTCCCCAGCTATCACTTTTCAGTTGGTTCCTAAGATAGCAATCAACTTGCTGAAAGTTAGTTGTTTTTTTAATTTTCCTCTTAATTTTTCTCCTTTGAGATAGATAGAGTAATAGATGCACAGACAGAAAAAAACCTCTTTTGCATGGAAAAGTAATTCTAAAGGTTGAAGTGGACACTAATTTGCTTTTCTCAGTATCCAGGGTTTTTTTCCAATATTAAAGCCCATTAAATGCAAGTGGAAGGAAGCTGATCTTCCTCAAAGCACCAAGGCATGCAACTGCAAGTGAAGTTAGACCTCTATTCATTTTTCAGCTGAACATATTTAATAAGGTTATGGAGAACATAATTGTTCACTTTAAATTTACTTTGTGTTTGCAGATGTTGCTGCTCACAAGAAGAACCTAGCTTCTCATCTACAACCAGCTGCATGTTACAAAGCCCAGTGTGCCACGTGCTGTTTAATACCTTGAAAATTACAAATAAGATTAGCCCTGTCACAAAGGCAACTGCCTACAGGTTTATGTAATCTGAATTTTCTAAATGAAAGTAGTATTATTATGCCTTTACTAATAATAAAGGCACGAATCCTGCTTATGTGGGCACTTCTGCTGGCTTGAAAGGGGAACGCAAAGAAGTTAGGAACAGGTCCAAGAAATTAATGAATTAAGACGTGCAAGCAAATTTCCTGACACCGTTTTATTAACAATGAAAAGAATTATTCAACCAGAAAATAGAAGGGGTAAAGGTTTTAAGGTTCCTGAAATCTAGAAAATAATCTAGAGAGCTCTGTTTCTGACAAGAGACACAGAAGTTCCTTTCACATTTAAGAGCACATTTCTCTACAAATCCCAAAGGACACAGAACCCTTGGTCCGGTGAAGCCTTAAGCATGTGCTTAACTTTTACACATACGAATGGTTCCATTCACTTTATTAGGCTTGGACAGGGTAAATCACAGTCTTAAAGATAAACATGTGTTTATGTGCCTTCTGGACTTGGATTTTAAATAGCATTTCTATTTATGCAATACTTTCCCACTTCCCTTTTTCCTGTGTCCCTTTATAGCACAGGCATAAGGGACAGAGTCATGGCTGACTTAACAGGAGCCTCAGCTCTGCATTTCATGACACCTGTGAATTTTTAAACCGCAGACTTTAATTAATACAAGGAGTTAATTTTTCAGCTGAGCACGCAACAGCTGGATGTTATATACATGTATATACATACAATTTATTTACTCACTGAAGAAGATAATTTTTGTATGTTCCTTGAGTTCTTACTTCTTGCAAGAGTTCGGGTCGCTTTGCTAGCAGTGGAAATACACTGTGGGGCACTGTGACCCTGTGTCACCCGGATGGAAATTGGGTGTCCCCAGGATCCCAGTACTGCCCCCCCCAGCTCACATCTCCAAATCGCAGTGGAAGGCACACAGGGATAGTCACTTGGGTTGTTTTTCTCCACTTAGAGGAGTTGTTTTCAAGCATGACATGAAATTATTAACATTCAGATAACTGCGAGGAGACCAGAATCCAAAGCCAATTAGAGAAAGATGATGTAAGGCTGCCAATTTACAATTACCACAACACCTGTGACATTTATAAATATTACCTCACAAAATTCCTGTGTCCTTAGGTAAATCCTTAGATTTCAGTCTTGTGAAATGGATCACATATGTTCCGTGCTTCTGTGACTTGACAAACATTTTTATATAAAACAAGCCACTTTAAAATAGTTTGGTATTTAAAACATTTGACAAGCAGGACTGTTCCTAACACTTTACTTCTGTAATTAAGAATCAGGAGAAACTACCAAACTTATGATTAACTAAAGGGTCTGCCTAATGACCAGGAAATATGTGACAAGCCAGCAGAGAGAGATGAAATCCTACAATATAGGGGACTGGGATTTAAGCAACGCATAAATGTATCAGTACCATCTCTATGTTAAAACAGAACTGTTACCCTTATCATTGATTTAGACTAATAATACAATATTAATGATATTTTTGGTCTTTATTAATGGTAATAATAATGATAGATGGTTTCCTGATGGTATCAGGTGGGTTCACCAAGTCAGGCAGTTGCAACCTGTCGGTTCCTTCAGCCCACATGAGCTTTAGTTTCAAACTATTTTCAACATCTATTCAATGGAAGACTGTTAACTGAAATTACTGTTTCTACAAGTAGGATGTGAAATAGCTTTGCAGCAGTAGAAAACAGTATTCAGGCTGTTCTTTCAGCCCTGCATGGGCAGAGGAATATTGAGGAAGCCATGCAAAATCTCAAGCCGCCCAAAATATTTGCTTGTACAACTACAGCAGCTTACAGAAACAACTCCTCTCAGAGTCAACCAACAGATGGTAAACTGACCCCAGGAAAGTGCCCTGGACTGTTTCCTTCCTCAATATAGGATGTGAAATTAAATATGAAGATGGTGGCAACTAATAGCTCATAAAATGAATTCTTTCATAATTCATACAATGATTGAAATTCATAAAATGGCTGGTTCACAGACACCAGTTGTGGCAATGCTGCTTCAGAACCTTCATCTCATTGCAGGCCACTTCCCCACAACTGTAACAATACAAGTATTATTAATCACACTGGGGCTATTTCTTCAATTACATGGCCAGGCACACAGTAAGATGCAAATGCAGGTCATGATACTATCAAGCCCACCTCTGTTTGTTAATAACATAGATGTTCCTGATTTGTCCTATGTTAATTACTGAATGACATGCAGATTGCATGATGGGGCTAAACTCAGAGATGACTTATTTATTCTCAGAATTTTTTTTTGTAAGCTGAAAAACCAAGTGAGAATAAAAGTGGCTATCAAACTCAGTTAAATTCCACTGTTTATTTCAGTGGGGTGACATTTACATGAAACAATGGCCTTGCCTTTGACATTAGTTGCACCAGCACAAACCCTGAAAAAGCACCACGTGAGACCAAGGGTAGTATTAAAAATTCAAAAATTCAAAACACGAAGGGGAACTTGAACCTGTCCGATCATCTTCAAAAGTAAATGCATCGTGCTCTCTCTTTCCCAGTCACTCTTCTTCTGTCTGTATTTTCTTCAATCTCTACCTGAAATTTCTTTCATTTATTTTTTCTCCTTTTAACGTATCTACTTCCACTTGGGTTAAAAAAAAAAAAAAAAAAAAAAAGACAGACATATGAGTAATCATACCATCTAATAATATGATATATTGACAGGTCATTTTCTTTTGCCGTACTTGGGTAGAAATCATGCTTGTGTCACATGCTAGTCCCAGTTTATCTTTCTGGATTCAATTTCAGGTGAAACACCTATCATTTTGATGTTTCCACAAATATTTATGTCAAAGAGAAAAGTTTCACCTGAATGTCTATGGATGCAACTAAGATGCGCAGCCATGCCACATGGTTCAGTCAGGAGACAGAAGGACTTTCATAAATATCCTAAATCTGTAAAAATCTTAAATGTAACAAGTTCCTAATTATGGGGTCAATTTCCATGTTTAAGCCTTTGAAGACCTCCTCTTTCAAAGTTGTTACTTTTCCTTCATCAGGGAAAGACTGCCTTCAGCTACCTCTTTGTGATCTAAAACTCTCATGTGGGAGGGCTTAGGAGCAGGTGATTCTTGATAATGAAATATTTTACTATAAAAGTAAAAAAAAAAAAGTGTTCTTTAAGTTGTAATATCATCCAGAATACCTTCGTTCTTATCCCAAAATAACAACATGGAGATGAAAGACTTCTTAGACATCAAATAACCCCCAAAGGGTAAGTGACTTTCTTTTTTGTGATGAAATACTATGAAGCGGGAATGGCAGTGTGATACCCTTGGAGGAAGGCAGAGTCAAGCCAAAAAGACAAAAAGTCAATAAATTACAGAAGGAAACTGAAAATATGGACACAAGGATTTCAGCTGTATAAATCACGGCAGCTCCAGCAGCACTCTGCTGGTGTATTCTTTCTGTGAGCCTGCCCAGTTGAGCTGTGCTGGCTCACTCACAGAATATACAAAGAAAATGAGAATACAGTGAGGCTAATAGCCAGCACTCCGTCCCTCCCCACGGTGTGCCCTGCTATCAGTTACCAAATCTGCAACCCCATCCTGGGGAACGAAATGAGAAGAATGGTGTCAGTCCTCAAGAGGCAGGAGCCACAGCTGCGATGGGAATGAAATAAGGAGTGCTGGTGTGACAAGGCTTGTCTTCTCCCTACCTCCTCTCATTTCTGGCATTTCCAGAGACCTCAGGCAGAGGTTAAGGTATGGGTCCTTCTCCCTTCCCACATGTTAGATGATTTTCAGCGCTACCCAATTTAGCGTGGTATGACCCTCTGCCCACATCCAGGGCCCTTGGGCAGTTATTCTGGGTATTCACCCATACAGGTAGCTCTCTCCACAGGTCTACAGCAGAAATTCACCTGTTCCAATCCAAACGCCTGCTGATATTTGGCTTTTTTTCTCACATTTGGAGATGTCTCCTTGCGTTCTTCAATACCTCCAACTATTTTGCTGCTTCTCTCCTGTTTCACTCCTGGACATGCAGTAATAGTAAGGTCTAAAATCAGAAATAGCAGAGATCAAAAGACTCCTCAGATCATCTCACCACCCTCCTGATTTTTCCCCAGGGTACCTACCCCAAATTTGTTCAGTCCTGTTCCCTATGACTTTACTAATAGGGCTTTCAGCGGCTTCCTTCGGTAGACAGCTCCACGGTGTTATATTTCTGATACTTGACAATAGCTATTATTGTGCCTAAAGGGGGAAAATTGGGATTTCTGCTTTTTAGTAATTTTCTCCTCCATTACTAGAAACTCTAGCCCTAAATTTCAGTTGACCCTCAAGGTCACTATTAATCAGCCTTATGTACCATTTGAAACTCCAAGACATGTTCTTCATCTTTCTAGTCTAATGTTTTAAAGTCCAGAAGTGTTGGGGTTTTTTTTCTAACATAAACATAGTAAATACAGCACAGGAGAACATGATATGAGGATATCATATTCTTGACTAGTACCACTGGTCACTGTCAAACACTGTCAAGGAATTACCCGAGCCTGAGCCAGGGAATAGGGATCCAAGAGGCTTCTTGGGAGTTAATGAGAAATCATGTAGCAATATTCCAACAAAAGTCAAATAAGTACATAACAAAGGAGGCCAAATTCTGCACTGTCTTACTCCCTTTACAAGTTCTTTGGGCAGGAAGTGCACTTCTCCATCTAGTACAGAGATCTCATTTCCATTTAAGTTTACTAAGTGCTACACAGTTCAGAACATATAACTACTATGTACAATCCTTTTAAGTTTTGCCTGAGTAGAATATATATGAAGGTAGCATCTCTCCCCTCTGTTCTTGCCACAATGCCATGCCTTCTGTTGGCAAATCCTCTTTTGAGTTGTCCCCCAGATTCCTTTCTCAACTGGGAAATCTGTAGAGCTTTGATCACCCCAAGGCTTTAAATATTTCACTTGCATTCTTACACCACATTTCAAGTGTGTGTCATAAGGGAGATGTTAAAGGTCTGAGGACCCTTAGCCTCAAGACCCAATGAGCCCATCACACAGCAAAAGTCCATAAGCAGTGTTTGAAATGGCCATTGTTACAATAAACAGGGACAAACCATAAAGACTGTGTACCCTGTGCCCACTCCTTCCACCCAGACAGATTTTTCAGAGTATTTTCCCATGACTCACAGACAAGCATACACACCTCCTCAATCAGGATGGGTAACATGTCTGAAGGTTATGTCATTTCTTCTGCAGAAGAAACCTGTTTCTAATGGATGTATGTATAAAACAAGGAGGCCCCAGGACTAAAGTGGAGTGGCTTCAATGTGTGTTAACAGCATTATTCATGGTTTTCATACCTTAGTCCTCAGCTTTGTAACGACAGCGCAGGCTGCCCTATTCTTGTTTACACTGCTATAAATCCAGTGAACAATTTTTTTGCATGTTCTGAATACATTTCATCAATGATCAGCACTGGGACATGAGTGAAGAGGAAAAAAATAAGCATTCTTATGGCCCTATCAAATGTCGGAGTCTGAAATATATTCCAAAGGCATGCCTCAAAGCCTCCACGCCAGTACCTGGGCAAAGACATGGACACCTGAAAATAATACAAGATCAGATGAGGGGTGCACATCTGGCCAGAGATTCAGAGGGTGATAATTTTCACTGATGCATGAATTTCGGCTCTTACCCCAGGCAACTGATCTCCTATCAGCTAACCATGAAAATTGGTCACATATGTCTTCTAAACTCTTCCACTCCCACAATTTGACAGGGTCTTGCACACAAACATCTCCCCTGACCCTTTTTAGCTTGCCTCAAAAATATTTTATCCAAATGATAGAGGGTGACCAAACAATTTAGGGCAGTTCAGGATAGGGTTTGGTGGAAAATAAGAAATGTAATGTAATCGTATTAAGAAAGGGGGAATTTTAACAAGAAGATGAGAGGACAGATTTCATAAGGGCCTTATGAAAATTAGGTTGAACTTAAAACTGAGATGATGTACAAACTTCAGGGAAGAAGCCTGCCTTGGGCATAATTGTCCTTGCTATCTCCAATCTATAAAATTTTGTAGTATGCCACAAAGGCAACCAAAACAGTACAGACTGAACAACACAGTACATATTGAGAGCTTAGTCCTTCTGGGGAGGTGGTATAAGCCTTCTCTTAAAGGCCAAACCAAAGACAGACCTGAGGTCAAGAGGAACTGAAAGTGAGTTTGGATGGAGTTTTGAGCAACCTGATCAGATGAAGATGACCCTGCCCACAGCAGGGGGTGTTGGACTAGATGATCTTTGAAGACCCTTTCCAACATGACCATTCTTTGTTTGTATGAAGACTGTATATCTTTCTGAGATAACACCTGGCATTTTTCAGGAGCTAGGTCAGCCCAAACACAAGAAGCTGTGTGATGCTGTGTTGTTCGAATTATTATCCTTCACTGTAATAATTCTGTTAGCAAAGCTGTAGAAAAGAGGTATGTTAACTCAAGACTGTTTCAGCACCGAAAAAAAAAAAAAAAAAGGACAGAAAGACCCTAAAAATCATCTTTTTATCAGCAAAAGAAGAAATAATAGATAAATAAATCACACCAGAAAAAAAAAGGAAGAAAGTTCAAGTTATTTTATTTTCTGCAGGAGCCAAGAAAAACAACCTGAGGACGGTGAGCAGAGCCTGGCTAGGTCAAGCCCTCAGGAGGAGCTCCAGAAAGTTTCTTTCCTTAGTGGTGTCCTGTACCTCAGCCCATTTTTCCTTTTAAGAGAGAAGGGCCATGTGCATAAAGAGAGCACTGCCCACTCTTGAGAATGGGAACATGATTAGATAGTCTCTCTCCCGGCGTAATAAATCATGCTCTCCTATGCTGTTCACTATTGCTGAATACTTCCAGTGTTCAATATTTCAAGTACTTCTGTTGGTCAAAGCCCATACTGATTTTCTGGAAGTAGTTTCATTCACATTATACTTGTACAAAAACATGATTTATTTTAAATGTCAGGGGTAAATTATAGTTTTACAGATTTTGTAGGTTTTTCTTCCTGACAAAATAAATTATTCTTACCCCAGAATTACCAGGTTTCTTCAGGTCTTGGTTTTCCTCCTCTTTATTTAGAAAGCCACACATATGAGTACACTAAATATTTATGAATATAATTTATGAGCCCAGTTGTCTGTTTCTTGCCAAAAGTAAGAAGTTGGCCTGTGTGTGGCCTGAAAAATCCTAACTATGACCAGACTGAAACCACAGAGGTGATGGCAACTTCACATTCATTGGGAAAAACTTCCAGAAGTTCCATATATGACATACAAAATTTTTCCTAAATAATAAGGAAACATATATCATCTCTAAGCTAACCAGGCTGTTAATTCAAAATAAAAGACAATAAGGGAAGTTAAGCACAAGACATTTGTCAGCAACATTACAAAGGACATAAAAACTGTAAAAATTGTACTATTTTCCCGGCTGAACTGATTTATTTTGGTTTGGTGTATTTGTTTAAAGGTTTCCTGGTTATTGTACACAAGGTGATTTAGTCTTCCACTCAAAAACTACAGCATGTCCCTCCATTAACTGTATGAGAAGTTGGATCAGGCCTCGAAACAGGACGCAACACAGTCGGGTTGCCAGGAAAGTCCCCTCAAATGTTGCCCAGATTTCTGGAGAACAGAAAGCAATACATCTTTCATCATTGCAGATCATCCCAAATAGTGCTTTTTGTTGGTTAACGTGACATCATTCTTCACTAGCAAAAATACCTTTTATCCTAGAAAAATATAGCGTAAGCAGTAACAAGTCACTAGTATTTGCTCTTGGCAATAGGAGAGGACATCAGATTAATATTCCAGAAATTACAAAAATCAAGCTTTGCACTAGGTCCTTCCTTGCTGTTTGCTTAGATTCATCAGTTTATAATTCCTCCCAGCCAATTTTCTGATGAGTGAAACTAAGAAAAAATGATACTTTTAAAACTAAGTGAAAAACCAAAATAAAATTTTGGGGTTTGAATTACAAAATAATTGTTCCTTAAAGTTTAATCTGTTGAGTGGAGCTGAAGAGACAGTGACAGGGAGTTGGCTTTTTTGAAGCAATTATTACCTCATTTTCACAGGATGTGGAACGGGAGAAACTCCACGCACTCTGGCATCACACAGTCTCCCACTTCACATATACTAGCTTTGCTCTTCTCTTGAATTGGGGAGTTCCTGCTTTATTGCCTCTAGTGTACAATTTACAATGTAGCTCAAATATTTATAACCAGGTTGTTTTTCATGTTCCCCTAGGTGCTGCGTATTAGCCTGGTTTACGAGATTTTGGTAAAGAGCAGCATATCCTATAAATTCAAAGTTTGAAACCCACTGGGCCTTATCAAGTATGAGTTTGAGGATTCAGAAACTTTGCTAGAGAGCAAAATTCCCTGCCACCACACATTGTACCCCTAATTAAGGGAACTTTCCTGTTTACGTGGTGGTTGAAGAAAATTGCTGATCATAGATCTGCAGCTAATCTTGTGTTCTGTAGAAATATAAACAATTTTCTGAATAAGTTGTGTGTTTGAAAGCTCCCAAAGTAAAGAAGGAGGTCTCTGGGTGTTGAGTACTTGTCCATGTGAACAAGGAACACCTTCAGGTCTGTCTCTGATACCGTATGGATCTGTGGCTACTGTAAATGGATAACCTTCACAGGCCGTTAGTTTTGTTTTTGTTAACCCACAGAATTAAACCCATGGGCACATTTAGAAGGTTTATTTTAGTCTGATCTTCCAACGACCCCTCATTCTACCTACAGGACTCCAAATATATCCAGGGTGGATATATAATCAATTAGTTGTTTTATATGCAATTTATCTTAATAGAAATTGAATCAAACATACCAACCTTCTCAAGCACCATTCTTTACCATTGTGTCAGCCTTTGGAGATGTCTTGAGGTAGAGGGTCCTTAATGAGTTCTATAAAGCACTCACATGCAGTGCCTGCCATTCTAAGCCAAAAAGAGCTCCTTAATTAGTTCTGTAAGAGAGACATTAATGTAGCACCATCTGTGCAGGTTTTCAAATCAGGCTCTTCCCTCCTTGTTGTTTATGAGTTGAGAAATGCCAGTTCAGCTTGCCTAACATGCCATCCTAATTTCTCAGTCATTTAACAGTGATCAGAGTTGATGGGGATGGTTGCCATTGTTTTAATCTAGATATTAACTTATCTTTAAATCTACTCCGAGCTTCCAGTGGTAAAAGATCTAGTAAGTCTATCATCTCCGGGTAGTCTATACCTTTGCTATAGGGAAAGCACTGCTTAAGGGAAATGCCTGAGAAAGAATTTGCAGATTTAACTAAAAAGCCTCAAGCCAAAAACCAGATAGACTCCAACATAAGCAACTTCACACTTGCAGCTATTTGCTTCTGATGTTATCCCTTCCTGTGGCCAGTCTCAATTAAATTTTTAGCTTTGTTTGGCTTTTAAGAGGACCATATAAGCATTGAACCTGATTAATTGCAAAATATCACACTGTATGTAGATAACTGTCTTCTCACATATTTGATGTGGTGTTTCTGTGGGACGTGCTATATTTTCAAAAGAGTGCTGTGAAGCCTCGTTTCCCCCTGTAACAGCAAAGGCAATGAAAAGAGAAGCAAAAGGGAATTCTCAGGGCATGAACACCTCTTGCTGTACCCTCTTGTCCCCTCTGCTCCTCCAGAGCCAACTATACCAGGGACCTGGCGGAGGCAGGTCTCCTCAGCTGAGCAGAGCAGCCTGTGCCAGTCCTCCAGACCACACTTGTGATTGCTCACAAGTCAGAAAATGCCAACATCAGCCCAAGCTGCAAAGGCATCTGGTGGGGAGGATAGTTGGCACAGTTCTCCTTCATACAGGCAAAGCGAGACCCTGCAGGACCAGCACCTTCATCTCCTGAGCTCAGCGTGTCAGCCTTGTGCCTGAAGGACAACCTGCAATATGAGCAGAGGATACAGATCCTGAGATTATACCTGTTCAAACCTGCTCCACCATAGATCAACCCAAAGCCTGAGGAGATCCCTCAGCTCTGAAATACTAGCAAGAGCCACAAACCACCTTCCGTGCAGTTTTGTATCATCTTTCACTCAACTTGCTGGCATTAATTAAGTCTCATAAACTCCTCTGGGAGTTAAATAAATGTTGTTATACACACTTTATACCAGAGCTTACGTTAAGAGAGTTTTTCTAAGTGCTCATTCCTGCTGACCTAAGCAAGAGCAGCAGTTGGCATGAATATGCTGACAACCTGAAATGCTGCTTCTTGAAGGTAAACCTCTGTTTAGCTTTCCACTAAAGTAACCATGCACAGTGTGATTTAAATATGTTGTATACTCAGGGGCATACATGAAATAAGACATGTCAACCAGATTCTTTCAGACTTTGTAAGACAGCCAATACACTTGCAAGTAAGGTAGGCTTCAGATACGATAAAGCATCCATTTTAGATATCATTAAAACTGATCAATCCTGGTTTAGATTTTAGACACTGGGTAATATTGGCCATTTTGTCAGCCTTTTAAATGACATTTGTATGAAGGATGCTTGGATTTTCCCACAAAGCCCCTTAAAACAGTCTGTTTCCAGTCAGTTGAGCTGATGCTGTGCATTGTTACGGAGATGATCTAAGTTTAATTTCTGGATTAGTCTGCCCCTCTTCAGAGATGGGGCTGCTGGAGCCCCTTTACTTATTCCTCTAAAACACAGGTGATATTTTTGGCACTGCTGCAAGACAGTCTGTCTACATTGCTGAACCTCCCATCCAGTCATGAAATGAAACATTTTATTTTTTCCCTTGAACACGGCAAGAGTTGCTGAGGTTTTAGTTCTGACTACTATGAAACTCGTAATTTTGTCATTGGCTTTACTAGGACCAGGATTTCCCCTAGACCAAAGGTATTCCACTGACATTCAGTGGGCCCTTGGGCATAGATAGACCACTTCTAAGGCAGAATACAAAAAGCCAATCTGTCATGCATAGGCTTTAATTCTCCCTGCAGAGAGAATTTCTCCCTGGAAAACCATTACAGATCCATATTCAGAAAAATATCGAAGGCCATTTCCCTTAGCCATTGAGAAAACTAGGCTCAATAAAAAGCTGAAGTTATGTCAGCACTGCTGCACTCACTGCAGTTAGGGGCTATATTGAGGTCTCTTGACAACGTTAAAGGCCTGTTTCTTATATATGTCTGAACTGCAGTCCAATTTGTGGGTGTCCCAGCTTGTGGGACACTCTGCCTCTATGTTTAACTGCACATACATCACCTGTGCATTGAACAGCCCAGTCCAGAGGGCAGGAATGGACCATCCTGCCAATTTCTACTCTGCCTATGTCCAAGCTGACACTCTCTCTTAATTTCTTTTTCTGCACTTGCCTTAACCTTAAAATGTCACAAGCTCTCTGCAGAGCTATGGAGTGCTTAGGAATTTTGTCAGTGCGAGGACATGTAAAAAATCTGCAACAGAATTAATAAGAGTTGAGTGTAAACTTGCCAACTACCAAGGTTTAACTCCAAAAAGCCAGAGTTGTTGGTTATTTTAGGCTTCAGGAACCTTCCGACATCAGAATTGGAGGCATAAGGCAGAAAAACACTCACGGGGCCTAAACAGAGAGGAACACGCAGAGCCATTTTACAAGTGCCCCCCAGATACAGCCATCTGCCTCTTTTTTCCTTTCCCCTTTGCTATACTTCCTCCCCCAGATGTTTTTCATCATCTAAGGTAGCAAGTCAGGCATTCGTGTAACTGATCCTAAGGAGTGTGCTGCATGTGATTAGCATCAAGTCACCAAAGAACAAAGAAATACAATTAATCCCTGTTTAAATAAAAAACAGATTAGATCAGATTAAACATATTAGCAGTGGGCAAACCTCAGATGGTTTGAAGACTGGGCTTGGGCTGGAAAAGTATTTGGGAGTGCCAGTATAACCCAGATCCTAGCCAAGTTTTCTGATGATTCCATCCAAGAAGGCTGGAAAGTGCAAGGAAAGCTCTCCTGTATGATCTTTTGCACTTCCTGCTCTCCGATGCAGTCAGAAAAAAAACAGACACTCTCATGGTATGTTGACTTCTGGCACAAACTTCTCTGATCCTGCTCAGAACAGGAAAATATTGAGGGCAGAGTTGCCTACTTACTAAGTGGGAGTTTAGTTAAATGAACTTTCTATAGCTAAACATATTTCAGAGTTGATTTTTCTGTTTGTATGGTTTTTTGGTTTTGTTATGAGTTGAATTGGTTTCTAGGTTTATAGTCGAAACAACGACCAACATTCTGTTATCCTGTTGATATCCGTGATGTTGCAAGTGCATCGAATAGAGCATTTTGAAGAACCTGTCTTCACAAGAGTAAGTCCCACTTGTTGATGAGAGTTAGCTTGTCAGCATTCTGATCTCAACAACATTTTTGCCAACATCTGAAACAGGAACATTTTGACTAACCTGTAAAAGTGATTGCAAATACTAGTGAAAGATATTTCCCTAGCAGCTTGCAGATCTGGCTTGATCTGTCACCGGGAGCGGTGACAGGCTGATGAGTTCAGCTCATCTCTAAGGGTTTGGGCAATTAAATATATGAATTCCACATACACCAGTATCTGAGTTGGAATATATAGATTTTGCATGCAGGTATTTGTTCCTCAGTTGCAGATTTGTCAGGATTCTACATGTCATTAGTCCCAGAGACAGACAGACACACAGCTGCCAGCTCAGTTGGCTTACACCAGTTTTTTTCTTGCAGCTCTGGACTGAGCTTCTAATATCTGCAGAGGTGGAAACACCTACTTCTTTGTGCCCAGGCAAGAGATCTCTACAAATCCACAGAGTTACTCTAGTGCGTCAATATTTGCCTTAACCCTCAAATGTCACAAGTGCTCTGCACAGCTACAGGGAGCTTAGGGGTCTTGTCGATGCCAAGACATAGAGCCACCACATTGCAGAACTTGAACCAGCACTTTTAAAGTGGGCCTGGGACCAAAGGTTTAAAACAACATATCTTAAATTTTCGTATTTCATCAGAACCAATCTTCTTTAGCCTTGTACACAAATTTCTATTATTTCTACATAGAATCATAGAATCATCTGAGTTGGAAGGGATCTTAAATATCATCGAGTTCCAACCACCCTGCCATGGGCAGGGACACCTCCCCACTAGAGCAGGTTGCTCAAAGCCCCATCCAGCCTGGTCTTGAACACCTTGATACATATACAGTAGAGTTCCAGAAGGAACTTTATACCGATCGGGAAAAAAACCCAAACAAACTAATTTTAAAAGCCTTTCTGGGAAGATAGGACAGATAGGTGGAGAGGTTGACAGACGCTTAGCACGCTTCTTTGAAGAACCATATTTAGTGCAGTTCTTCCCTGAAATGAGAGTCTCCTAACATTATCTTTTACATTCAGTCCAATGAAAGTAAAAAGTGGGGAACAAAAACACTGTCTCTGGAAAGAAAAAAATCCCTCAATGCCAGAATCGTTAACTGGATTCAGAAATTTCCATATAAGAATGGTCACCCTGAAAACATATTCATAGCTAAATGACAAGGAGAGGCTATTGGGGATTAGAAGTATATACATGCATCACGATGTAATCGTTTCTCACATCCATGACTATTTTCACAGTCTTTAGTTTGAAGAAGTGAGATCAGAGGCAGTCTGGGCCTCTCCTGGTGGACTGGTCCAGCTAACCTCTGGAAAGCAGCCTGCCAGTACACACAGTTATTTGCTCTCAGACTGGACTAGAGTCTCCACTAAATCAGAGATATGGGGCCAGATCCTCAGCTGCTGTGAAGTAAAGTAGCTCCACCGAAGTCAGCTTATGGCAGCTGAAGATCTGACGTTTGTTGTTAAGTAAACTTCAGCCATTGGGCAAAAGTGATTTCTCACCAGTTTCCCAAACATTTATTATTCATGGCTGGATTCTACCTTCTTTCCTCATGGTGACTAGCACCCTCCTCAAGAAAGAGCCTCACGGAGATCTCTCGTATACGTGGGAAGGAAAAAAAGGGCTCAACAGGAGGGGAACAGGATCTTCAGTGCTAAAAAAGTGAATGCCTCACAAGTCTCAAATCCTAGCCCCTTTGCAAACTAAACAAAAATCCCTCTCTCGCCTGAAGTCTACCCTCAGAAACTTTTAAAAATATGGTTTTTCAAACATTTTGGATTTTATTTCTAATGAAATGCTAATAAAAATGTGGAATGGTAATTTATTTTGTGGTGCTGCACTCAAAGAGTGAGAATACTTAGTAGCTGTGTGTTCAAGACGAATTGCTGGGAAATGCCTTTAAAATCTGTCCTGTCCTTTACCTGTTTAGATTTATACCACCTCAGATGTTAACAGCCCTTATGTGACTTCTTAATGCCAAATGTAAATAAAAAAACAAGAAGAAAATGTTCCTCATGCATTCATACTTACCTTTCCTGGCAGAAGGCCACTTCTGTCACTCAGAGCTCAGACTGTTCTCCTTTTAATTTGGCATCAATTCCATGGCTCCTGTTAATAGTATTATTGGTGTTGGAGGTAAGCCAGACACCATACTTTTCTAACCAATTTGTCCAATAAAATGGATTATTTTGTTAGTTAATCTGTCACTTCTTGAAGAGAGAAATCTTTAGTAGCATTTTTTACAAATATTCTTAGTTTATGTCTTATGCTTTCTCATTACCCTGCATCAATACCACGGCTTCTACAAGATCTAATTAAGTTTTGATACATTCAGGGAAAAGCAAGCATTCAACATTGAGCAGACCCTTCATTTTGACACTTTATTTTTCCTCCAGAAATTAAAAAAAAAAAAAAATTGACTGTTTCCACTCTGGGTTGATAATTTTTCTTGGTTTACTCCTACAGTTCTCTGCCCCCGTAATGCACCAGCCTTTTCCGTGTAAAACTGGAAGACACAGTAAAAGTAACAAAGCTGTCTCATCTACGGGCACGCACCCTGTGTCCCTGTGTCCCTGTGTCCCTGTCCTGCAGTTACTTTGGCTTCAGCCTCACCACCTTTCTGTCTTCCCTTACCTCCTGCGACTTCATGCCATCCAGCAGTGCCATCAGCTCCCTCCTCCTTCCCCCTGTTCAAACCTGAGCAAATGGCTGGCTCCAAACGAGGTGTGTGTGGCTGAGCAGCCCATACAGGTGGAGGTTTGGTGAGCTGGAACACTGAACAAGACTAAATGTTTGAACACACCCTACAGATTTTATTCCCTCAACTGTTTTTCCTTCTTTGCACATCTATCAGTTTTCAGAGGTTTAAGAGCTCATGTCTGAGAGCATGTCTGCTCTGTCTAGAGATATTAAAAATTTCAGAAGTTATTGCAGGTGGCCTGGCAGATGAGCAGATGAACAGGCTGGGGTATCACCTCCTCTTAAAGAGGAGCTGGAGAACACAGGGCAGAGAACAAAACATGAAAATTTTTATAACCAAGTCTAGTAAAAAGGTTCAGATGCAAAAATCAGATCAATAAAATATGCTATATTTTAACAACAATCCTGAAAACAAAACAAAACATTACCTCAGAAGCATTCATTATTTCCTGTGCTGGACTGCAAAAGAAATAGAGCCAGACTGTATGACAAACACTGCATGTCCATTGACAGTCTGGCTTTACCTTTAATATGGCTTAAATCAGAAGCAGAGTAAACAAGGCTGCAAGGAGGCATTGAGGATAAACTAGGTAATCCTATCTGGCCCTGGAAACCATACCTTCAGCGGGGCAGTCTTAAGGACCTACTGCTTCCTCCCCATACGGATTCAAGTGGTTAGGCACATTTCTGCAGTGTTCTTGGGTCTTGAATATTTTCTAAGTGGAATGTGGGCAATTTTATGGAGTTTGGGTTAACTCCTTTTATTTTCTTTATTTTCTTTATCTTATTTTCTTTAACTGTAATCATCTGTAGGCCAACACACTGGTTTGGTTGGTGTTCCCTGCCCTGGGGTGAGCTCCCAGCCCGAGGCAGGGCGATGGGGGCTCAGCCCAGCCTCTGCCGTGGGGCACACAGAGGAACCGCAGGCAGCTGCCTGCTGCCCACACACGACTCTGGGCAGGAAGGGCTGTGCAAGAGGAGAAGGTACCAAGGCACAGACCGCTGCCGACTCTGCATTAACGGGGTCGGCAGGAGCTGTGGCACAATCAGGGTAACACCAAGCTCTGCTCCAAAGCAGCACAGTTTCGCCAGCCACCTTGGACTCACAATGCACCCAGCTGATGTCGCTCTAAAATCCCATCTGCTTGAGAGCTGCTTCTTCTCTGGAGCTGCAAAAGTCCCTCAGGGCAGGATATATAACTTGGCCTGCCAAAAATCTATACCAAAGTCTATTTCCTCTTGTGTTTAAGAGTATAAACAATGACAATTTAGATCTGACATCTCTTAACTTGGGGAAAGGCTTTACATAAACATGTGTTTGGTGTCTTCTGGTTTCTTTCTCAACCAAACCCTTTAGAAAGTGTACACACACTTCATAATGATACAAGCAACATTTTCCTACCACTACGTACCAGAGCTTCAGTCTCCGTGCTCAGATCCCCTGCGCATGGTGAGGCTGAAGCCTGGACTCCATACTTGTGATGTGTCTGGAGTACAAAGGTGAAAGCTGTTTACGAGCCCCGAATCCTTGCACCTGGTCTTCTGCACCACCAGCACCGTCCCAGCACAGCCCTCCAGTCTCGCTGGAAGCGATCCTCTGCTCTCTGCATTCCTTGGAAAGCATCCTCTGTTTAACGAAACCCAAACATTTTATTAAGGAAGCTCAAATGGAGGCTCTGCAGTTTTTAAATGCACAACACTAGTCATTTATGGCCAAACAGTGCAATCCTTACAGCACTCAACGTTGTGAGAAGTCCCAGAGGTAACACTCTGGTTCTGCACGGGGAACACCGTGGTCCCAGGCTGTGCTACACATGGCTTTGCTCACCTGTCTGTTTCCAAACGGACAGGGGTTCACCAGACCAGTCCCCATGAACCTTTTCACTGGAAAACGTACTCACCTGATGACTTGGAATAATAAATTGACAGAGCTTCTTTTAAAGCTTTTGGGGGGATCTCTGTTTCTGAAAAAAATATACATATATAATAAAACCAGAAACATCAGTGAGCAATTTACTGGGATTGGAGGCTCAGCTGTTTTCTTAACCTTTAAGTAGACTACAGAAGCCATTTCTTTGAAGACTCTTGTGTTTTCCACACCATATACCACTTTGTGTGTATTTATGTGCGTACACTGGAGATGTCTCAAGCGCCCCAGAAAGGACAGAGCAGCAGCAGCAGGGAGAGGAGACTTTGGCTGAACACTAAGTTTCCACATACATGTATGAGTGCTGCAACCATATTTGTCCAGAAATGCCCCAAAGCAGGGACGAAGTTACCAAAATGCCTAGTAGTCAGCTTTCAGCATGGAAAAGTAGCTCTCAAGACACATGGTCTCACACTACCTATTTACCAGAAAGGAGAGGAGGCCATTGCAGCCTGTGCAACCTGCCCAAGAACAAGAGATGCATGTCTTGTAAGAAACAGTCCTGGAGCTTGTTTGGATACACACGCTGTGGGTATCCAAACACCCCTAGGGAACTGCAACCACAAAAACTCAAATTACGGCTAGCCACAGGATTTATAGGATATCTAGTTTGCTAAGTGGCTTCTAATGGGCTTTGAGGAACTAAGAGATTGCCTCTGTCCTGAGCCTGACAACAATCTAGTAGACGCAGAGCTGCAAACCTCAACAGGATCACCAGCCTGACAGCAGCTCAGACTGTCACTATCGTAAAAAAAAGAGTTTAGAAGCCACTTCTGATGGTGACAGAGCCACATAAATTTTGAAATTAATGCCTTGGAAAAGACAAGTCCTTCCCGAGAGATCAGGGAACACACGAGGATGCAAGAATACAAAGTTCAAACTGTTTTGTCCAAATCCCAAAAGTCTTATACATCACCACTGAAATGGTATTGACACTAGTAGGTGTACTAGCACTTTTTCTCAAGCCTAAAAATCAAATACTGGTGTTGCATAATAACAAGCATCAGCTTTGCCATCTTCACCCTGCCAGCTGCTCCCACTGACTTGCTATTTTACCCACAGTGACAAAGACCCGACAGCCACGCTCCTGGGCACCATCTCCCACCTCAGCCCTGATAAGTCTCACCCTCACTCCATCCAGGACTGGCCCTCAGTCTCTTTTCAAGAGAAATCCGCAGAGCTCCTCAGGCAGCTTTAGCTGTACCAAGCAATGCCGTACCCGTGGGTGAACACTGCGGGTGCCGGGTTTGTCTTGTGTTTAGCAGAAGTTTAGCAGTGACTTGATACACCATCTAGGCATGGCTACAGCCGAGCTCTGTCAGACAGACACACGACATGAATCCATCTCACTGTCTGAAGACTGTCGCGGTCAGCCCCAATATCCTGCTTTATGCAAGAGGTCTAGCAGATCTTCTGATGTTTATATTTAGAAGCATGAAGTGTTCCAAGCAGAACCGAAGGAGAATGCTTCAGGTTTTGAGTCTCTCTCCAACGTTAGAGAACATTTAAATAAATAAATTAAAATAAAATAAAGCTTCAGACAAACATTGCACAACAAACTCCAGGTAAAAGCACACATGGCACAGTGTTCCAGCTTGGAGGTCTGTATCCTCACATGATACTAAATAGCTTTAGCATTAAGCATTTCTAATTTATTATCATTTGTAAGCATCTGGACAACCTGGCAACTGTGGCAGGGTTGGGATTTGAATCACAGGCTCATAAAATCTGTAGCGAAACCTGCAAACCAAACACATGAAGTCAGATGGGGCTATTAGTTAATGCATGCCATTAATGTGTTAGCTTCAGCCCCACGTCGGCCACAAGGTGAAGGTGTTGGGCTGAAATAGCCGAGGGCTGGCAAGCTGCTTTCCAATGAGCTTCCTTAGAGATGTTTACAGGAGACAAGAACATATCCCTGCACTGAGGGAGTTGTCAGCGAGCCACAGCAGCTGAGCACACTTCCAACCTTCACACTTTCTCTCTGAGGGCACACCTCCTCCTGCCTTGGCTTTCACTTGCCTGTGGAACAGCTCAACACTATTGCTCGTCTGATGCTGTGCCCTGGCTCCAGCATCTTTGCATTTCATTGCTCTTCCAGTGAATCCCAAAAAAAACCTAAACTGCCTTTGGCAGCCCTGCATGGGGCAGATGTTTGTAGCAAGAAGGTTGTTTTCCAAAGTAAACCAAACTGTAACATTTGACGTGGGGTAGGTTTTGCAAGGTCCTTAGTCTGAACTAGAAAAGGCTATGCACGTACCTGAACCATCAGTATCATATGATGCTTTGGCCTAAACCAGGCAGGAGTCCATCCTCTCTCTGCATGGGCAGCAGAATTTTTATGAAACACCCTGACACCTCTTGGTTTCTAACCTTAGATATTTTTTTTCATACTACCTCCTGCCAGCAGTCATTAAAAGTCCCTGCTTGGTTCCCGGTTGTCCATAGCACTTCCCAAGTCCCTCTGCCCAGGTGTTGGCAGTTGTGACAGCACAGTTGCCCTCAACTGGGTCTCGCTGTGTGAAAGCAGCACCTACAATCTGTTGTCTGCTCCCGGGGAAGAAAGTCATGCCCCCCTCCCTAGAAGGCCACAACAAAAAGAATAAAGGGGAAAAAAAGCAGCAAGACTTTTCAAATAGATTTTTCACAAATATGTCTCAAAAGATTGATTTTTTTTTTCCTTCCTTGCTTGCTTCCTTTCTTCTCTTAGCTTCTTTCATTTTTCTAATCTTTCTTCTTCGTTACTTTTTTCTCCCCAGTCTTGTCTTGAAAAGCAGCAAAAAAGATGAAATGGAAGAGACAGGAAAGGATAAAGGAGAGAAAACTGAACATAAAAAGCTAAATGGTAAACAACGAATCTCTACCAAGTTGTAGGGAAGGTGGATGAAAATCCTGAACTGCTTTGTTAACATTTTTGAAACCTGACCATTTAAAAAAAAATATAGAAAATATCTTTTCTACTTTAAATAATCTGTATCTATTTTATAACTAGCTCTAGCTCCATACTTGTAGAAAATACACATGTTTGGTAGAAGTTGATTCGTTCAAATCCAGACTCTGAGAAGGTTTCCATGGCATCTTCCTCATCTTACAAAGGTTTAGAGGCAATAGACCTCGATAACTTGTGACACTAACAAATTGGCTGTAATTTACTTAGAGAAGATTTCAGTTTAGTGGACTGATAATTGTTAACCTCCCTGGTACAAGACTGACCTGATTTGTGGGCAAATTAGGCAGTTGTTGCCCTGGGCACCAGAGTACTTCTTTTAGCTTGATGATGGTGTAGTCCACTCTATGTACATAGGGAGAGGGTAGGATTGGGTATTTCACAAAATAACTAAGTCAGTTCTGTAGAGATGTGAAAAATTTCCTCTCTTTTATTTTTTTACTGATATTTAATACCCAAAAGGTGACCCTTAATCTAAAAACTTGCTAAGATATTGAAAAAACATTAAATTTTTTTTAAAAAAAGGAAACTTCATATTTCTTGACATTCCCATTGAATTAATTTTGTGCTTATGGCTTCTAGCCAGTAGTGTGGGCATGCAGCCCTCTTCCAGCTTTGGCCAGCGTCTCGTTAGCAAAGCATCATTTGTGGCTCAAGGAGAACAATAGCTGATGCAGTAAATGATGTTCTTCTCTCAAAGCCAGAAAGCATAAAAGGCCACTTCTAACCGTCAAGGATCGAAGCTTCAAAACTGATTGCCATCTGCACATCCATCTAGCCAGCACTGATCTGAGGAGTCATCATTGTTCACATTTTAGGTCATCAAATGTTATGTTTCATATTAAGAGCTATGATGGTACCTAACCATCATAGTAGATGGTAGATTTCCTGCCCCAAAAGAGCACTGAACTCAAGAACAAAGTCTGAGTGATGACTGAAGAGTTGTCAGAAGGCAAGGAAGAAAGGCTGTTATATAGCCACTGTGGCAGCACACAAACTAGAATCAATATTAAATGATAAGCAATAAACCTGCTCTACAGCTCTGGCTGTGTATGTCTCTCAGCCAGGACCCATCCAGATAGTTACATGTATACAAATGATTTTAGATTATCAAAGGTACCATCACGAGCTCAACATCCCTCCATGTATGCATCTGCAGTTATAGCCATTCACTTACACACACATATATATAGTAAGATGCCACAACAGCCCAGCATAAAAAGAGCTACCCGGTTACTGCCATCACAGTCCTGATCAAGGTAAGATTGCAGCTGGGGAAGGGGAGAAAGTGCAAAAGAAGATAGAGAGGGAAAAGACACCTCCCTTTGCCTTGCATAGGGCTGAAGCTGAAATGGCCTTGAGTGGTTATTGCCCAGTAGTTCAAGTTGATTTGTTCTGCCTGTAAGTTTTGATTTGGAAATACAGCAAGCCTGAGGAAAGGGATATGAAGTGACCTGTAGCTGGGACTTATATTTTTCCTTCCCCAGTGGATGTCCCTGCACACCTGCTTGCGGTGTAATAGTGTAATAAATTGAGTGCATATCTATATCCACAAAGGGTCAAACTCTGCTCAGAATTACACCCGTGTAAATCCCCAATAACTCCACTGGCCTCACCGGAGTTATTTGGCACAGATTTACACTTGTGTAACTGAGAGCTGGTTTTAAGCTACAGTCTGAAAAGTGTTTCACCTTCAGGGCAAAAAAAAATGCTACTAATGTCAGTTCTTGTTACATTTAAAATAACCAGAAGGAATTTCACCTGGATGGGATCCATTCATAATCCATGACATTCCTATGAACCTTTTTGCCTTATTTCTGGTGTGCGTGGAAAGATGTCAGGTTTTAATTCACAGTGCATCCATGCCTTTTGTTTTGGAAGGACTACTATGCCTTAGATCAATCCCTCAGAAAAGGTGTCTATATTGGTAACACATTTGTCTCTGAGATGCTACAGGATGTTCCAAGCCAGGTTTGCTTTGAAGCCAGGCACCCCTTTTACTACCAACGCATGAAAAATGGCTCACGTTCATGACATCAAATACAGCCAGCACACGATGCTGAGGGCTAAAGTGAGACTCCAGTTACATCATGTAAATCCAGGAGAGCTCCAGCCACTTAGACTCCCATTACTGCGATGTAGCTGGCCCCAGCATGGGTCCCATGGCTCGGGGGGTGCTGCGCTACCAGGAGGCAGCACACAAGCCACACGGGTCACCCTTCAGGCACAGGGCAGGCTGTGACCCGTAGACACACAGGTAGGAAGGAGAGGTGTAAAGATCAAAAAAAAAAAAAAAAAATAGGCTGTCAATTGTGACCTTTTGCGTGCATCGATCCCAAATTGAGCTGAATTCCTTTAAAATATCTGAGCCATCGGTGATGATGTCAGAAAGCTTCTGGCTCCAGGGATTCAAAGACTAATAATGTTCCTGGGGTCTCCCCACCTCCTTCTTGCTCCATGTTGGAGATAGGGAGGGAATGATCTGACACAGGCTCCTGCCAAACAGCTAAATTTCATTAAGATACAGCAGAAAGGTATGTGAGCTTGCTTTGCAACCCTATTAGAGCTTACAGTTATCCACAGACCAGATTTAGTTAGAAATACAAACTTTGTTCTTCGAATAACCTCAGCTTGAACTGAGTCCTGGAAGGACTATCTTTGAGTTAAGGTAATACGAAGCAATAAAGCTTCCTGAGAACAGAAGACTGCCAAAGTTTAAGTGGTATATTTTATGATCTGGATTATTGTCCATTGGGGGACTCAGATGAAAACACAGACTCATTTCATTTAGGTCTCTAGTTGTGATTTGAACCATGATCCAAATTTCTAATAAAAATACTCGAAGAGAAAAGCTAGTGCTTTATCCACTACATACCAAGTCTTGCTGGCCCTTTTCTAAAAAATCACAGTAATCCAAGGTCAAACAATACATGTGCAACAACTTCAATATTCCACGGAATTTTAGCTTCCACCGTTTCAACTCTTTCCATAGCACAAACCACATACAAAGTGATGTACGGTGGAGTATATCAGATGTGATAACAATGATTATGCAAATCATCTGCAACAATAAGAACAAGAAGAAAAATGTCTTGGGTATCTCTGTAGAAAGGAAGCTTTTCCACAAACGGTTTTGTGCAATAAATCTTCACTATTTCTTGGGTTCATCCTGGGAAGCAGTCAGTAGAGAGAGCACTTCCCGTTCTGTCAGAGGACACACAAACGTACACGTGCACAGACATGCATGTACCAAGCTGACCAGCCTCTGCCTCTTGGGAAGATAGTCATATTAGCAAGTGATCAAAAGTATGTTTATTTTTTTCTCCACAAGGGAATGAGATTCAAATGACCTGGTTTCTGTAAGCAGCATGTAAGCAAAAAAAAATCTCTAAATAAAATTGACTACAACCAACTACATCCTCTCATTCGAGATGACAAATGGTCGGACTTTTCTGAAAGGTCATTAGTCAATCTCAATTTTTACATATTCAATTCAGAAAAAAAAAAATCTTTAAATGAAAACCCAAGCTCTACAGAGCACTAAATAACAAAATGTAACAACATGTTTTCTCTCACTTGGTCCTATTTAAAAAATCCAAACTATAAGTTGTATCTGAGTAAGAAGAAGAAAAGCAACTACTTTTTTCTCTGGCAAGAGTCAAACGGTCCACAGGAGTTAGATCTCTTTTTATAGTAAGCCTATACAGGAATGCAACAGAGCACCTATGTTGTCCTAAAGAAGAATCAGAGGTAGCCTGAAATACAGAAATACTCAAAAATACAGTGCAGAAAAGCCAGTGTTCTGTCCAAAACAGAGTAGAAGCAGCTCCTTGTCTCAACAAAGCAACTTACAAGGTAAGAGGGAGAAGAACTGTTCCTCCCATAAATATGTTGTGATTTCTCCCAGTATGTTATTGATAAGATTTGCCAAATTTGTGTCAATTTTAAAAAACATTCTCGCTCCACTTCAGGCAGAAGACAATTTCCTCTCTTCTCTCTCCTCCTGTGCTTGCCAGTCATGCCATGATGGATTACTGATTCAGGTACTCTCCCAGAAATATATCTCAGATTCAGTGTCATGCTTGAGGACATCTTCAGGCATTGGTATGAAGTGGAACTGCCTGAATAGGAAACACCAGGAAACACCCTTTTCCAAATGTTTGAGATATGGAACCTCCTACCTCTCCAAGGTGCCAGGAAAGCCCTCTGGATCACTACGTGCTCTGGCTTCTCTCTCATGTTTTGTTCAGAAAATCTGGTCTGAACCTGAAGTCTCTCTCTCAGTGACAGTTTTTTCAAAACAGAAACACATCTGCAAATCATCATTGTCCATCCCAAAAAGCACTTTACTTTGTCAAAAAAATATCAGACTTCTTGTGTCTGAGACTTGTTACCCAGCATTTTTTTATTTTGTTTCACTGTCATGACTGGAAAACTGACCCTTCAGAAACAGTGAGAAGTACTCTGTATAAGAAATACAATTCTAGTGAAAGTTTTAACTAAATTGTCTCTTGTGCATCTATATTAAATTCATGGAATCTACAGTCCATAGAGCAAATACCCTTAGACCTACATCAACTGGTTTGATTAAAAAAAAAATCTTTCCTTAAGGTATCTGTAATGCATTTTTCAGCTAATGCTTCTGACTACGTGGATAACTCAGGCAGACTATGATCCTAAAAGACTTATGAGAGTCTTAAAGATGAGCATTTGGATTTCTGCCATCTTTGAATTACACTGACTACCGCATTTGGGTTGATAAGGATTAAATTAACCTATTCTACCAAAAAGCCAAGAGGATAATTCTGCATAGGACACAGGAGGCATGAAGTGAAAAAATCCACTTGTGCATCTTGTGCATGAGCTGCATTATCTCGGTGTCACTCCTTTTCGTGAAGTTTTGTGGCCACTGGGTCTGCATGAGCACAGAAATTCACTATTCATAATTTGTACTTACCATTCTCTGATGTTCTTTTCCCTCTTACGAGGTTCCAGTAACCTAGTAAGGGGGCAAAGATGGGCGATGTAACTAATTACAAATAATAAGTAGTAAAGAACTCATGAACAAGCCTCTAGTCTGAAAATTATTGATCCAAATTTTCTGGTGAAAACTCATGAATGCCAGATGCAGCCAGGGCTGGACTGGTTGGTTCGTGAAGGATTCTCTCAAGCTGCATAGTTTTATTAATATATGTATGACTAAAAATTTCTCTATAAAAATATATTAAAACTGTCAGATTTATAAAAGTCAGACAAATCCTCCATTTTTCTGTTCACAACCACTCTAAATCCCTTTGCGGAAGATCCCAGACCTCAGCTGCATTCCTCAAGGATTTACAGGGCACTAGAGGAACAGCAATCAGCTCCCAATGAATATGTGCATTCAGAAGTATATGGAGGTTTTTCCAGCTTTTCAGGTACTTCACTCAGATTAATCTTCCTGAGGGCACTGGATGTATTTGCAAGAGCAATTTTAACCGCTGCTCCACTATATGCCACTTTTCAGCACATCTATTGTGTCCTGTTGATGGGAATAAGCACCATGTAACCAGAGGCGAAAGGAAGAGTGGCTGGAATATTGGAGAGAACCCACAAAATCAGGTAAAAAAATGCCACATACTTAGGAAAATTTACTCCTCCTGGAATAATATGACCTAAGACTGTGGATCAGATTCTGATCTCAGTTACCATGGTGTTAATCTGAAGTACCAGCACTGATTTCAGCAGAGGCAGCCTGGATTTAGGGTCTGCGTCAAAGACTGCCACTGATTTACGCTGACTTCGTAACAGCTGGTTATTCCAGCATAAGAATTTAGCCTAGAAAAATATAACAATGCTTTTATCAACACTGTGTTATGAAATGCTTTGTACTGGCTTGCATAATGCTTAACAAGGTTTACTAGTTTCTCCTTTCTGCTTGCTTAATCCATGTTTATGTCCAGGTCCAATTCTAATTATATATACAGAGAAGCGAATTTTATCCACCCTTTCTGCTATGCTCCCTTAATTTCCTGTAACATTTGCAAGATATGAACACAATGAAAAATGCTGCAAAAACAGCATGGAATAATGCATTGCTACACAATAAACATCAGATCATAAATTATATTTCTTTCTTCTTTGTGTTCCACCCTGTGTTTTATCTGGGATAAGTTATTATTCATATTGCATACCAGGTTTTGTGATTCTCCAGTAAGGAATGAAAATGTCTCCAGACATGGGCTGCTGAGGAAAAAAAAAAGCCCATGGTTAGTGCATTGTCAAGATTTGCCTTGCTAAGTAAAAATGACATTGTTATTGTACACAGAGTTTTTGTTGAATATTTACATAGATAATAGGATGAGCTGGATGCACCTGTTTTCTAAACAGTTCAATATGAATTAGATTAGTGGGATATGATTTATTTGGGTCAATGGAAATAGATCTTCCCAGTTGTCCTAGAGATCTGAAAAATAAATATGGCAACTGCTGTATTTTGCACCAAAAGCTCTGCACTCTCCTGAAACAATGCTTTAAAAAGGAAAAAGCTGCAAGGACCTTTCTTGCTTTTCCCTCTTTTGTCTTTCTGGGTAGAGGCTTTGCTGGATGTCTCCAATAGCATTCACAGCCATAAAAAGTGATGGTCAAATATTTTTGTTGTGGAAAAAATTGACAAACAGAAAGAAAAAATAGCACAGGTCAGTTTTTTCCTTTCACAAAAAAAAATAACCCCAACAATCCAACACCTGCTGTCCTCCCAATAAAAAGTTACTGTTTCTCGCACAAACATTTTGTCTTGCCCATTTTTTTCTTCTCTCTCTTGAAAAAAAATGTTAAAACTTTCCCAGAAAAAGAAAGCTTTCAAAGAAACTTCCACTAAGGTCTAAATCAAGTGGTGAAAACTGGTTATAATGAGGAGGCACTGGCCAGCTATAGTTGTCAGCGAGGTTGTAGGCAGAGTGACTGGGGAGGAAAGGGAGAGGAAGCCAGCAAGAGTGAGCGCTTGTGTCTTTCTGGAAGAACAGAAGGAGCTACAGCAGGGGCAGGCTGTGCTGCTCGGGGCTGTTGCATCTATCGACTATATATCAGGTGCTCCAGCCGTGCTCTCCTCACGCCTCCCTCTGCCCCCCTAATGGTGGGATTTCAGCCTGAGATGAATCCTGCTCATATTTTTGAGCAGGAGCAGCTGTGAGCTCTTGCATTGTCTAGCAGCCTTGGCAAGAGGTTTGCAAGACCTTAAGGTGGCTTTTGAAACAACCCATCACGGAGTATAAGTAGAAGAGCACTAGCTGTCACCACAGAAAATTCTATTATGGGTGCTAGAGAGAAATTAGATAGTGTGGCAGGTATGGAGAACATAGCATGAACATACAGACCAGGAAGGCACAGAATGGGGAGATATAGTGGAAAGGGGAGAGGGGGAGATGGGGGGGCACAGCTGTATTGTTTGACCATTGTATATACCCTGCACTAAATGATATTCAGGAGGGGAGGCTTAATGGCCCTTTCATTCCAGTTCCTTTCAGATGCCAGAGCTCAGACACATAAATATGGCCAGCACTACGCCTCTGCAGGGCCAAACAAACTAAATAAATAGACAGTTTCTTGCATGCTTTGACCAGCCAGAGATTGGACTCCCCCCCACCTAACAGACCTCCCCCGTCCAAGAAAAATCCAGAAAATTGAAGAGTTTTTAAAACCCCATATACTGAGTATACCTTTCTTATGCTACAGGCTGCTGCTTTTTCCACCCAACACATGGTAAGGATTATATTTAAATAAAGATTTAACACTCATAAATGGTTTCTTTTAATATTGCTGTAAAGTAATGGTTCTTTTATGGGAAAATTTAAATGTGATTCCACTACGTACAGCTGTGCCAAACAGTATGGTATCATTTTATGCAGCTATAAGCAAGGAGGCACGTTGACCAACAGTGCCTGTGAGTAGAGTGTGGATTTTATTAGCCAATATGAGCTGATGACCCATGAGCAGAGTCGGCTTTTGCATCTTGTAAAGTCAACCATTGTAAAGGCACCACCGCGTGCGGGTAGCGAGCGGCTTCCAGCCCGGAGCAGCCGAGCGCAGACCCCTGGCTCGGGCTGTCACAGCTCCTCTTCAGCTTGCAAAGGTTTTTCCCCAACACCACTACCTGTTCAGGCTTCACCTCTCCTGGCAGGGGATGTGGTGACGCTGGCTTTTGTACACACTGCCCAAGAGCTTGTGTCGAACCCTCTATTTACTGCTTACCACCTCTCCAAGCATCTTGCCTAGCTGGGCCAGCACCAGATTCCCCGTGGCACGGGGCCGAAAGTCAGGCTTTTCCCTCCCATCCCGGCACAGAAGGACTTGCATCGCTGCCTAACGTAGCCTAGCAGCAGCTGGCAGACCCAGCCAAACACGAGGCTGTTTCAGATTAAAACTAGGAGTCGAGTTCCCAGCCCAGGGTATTACATGGCACAGATATTCACAGCTCTTTCCAGCCTCCCAAGAAGAAGCATTTGGTGACTTTTCAGAACTCAACACAAACTTTTTTCCAGAACTCGTTGCTGGGATGAGTGATTACTGCATGGTTTAAAAACATTCTTGTTTTTAAAAGGAGGCAGGGTTATTGTGCTGCCTCATTTTTGCAGCACTGTTTTCCTTGCGCCGGTACATTTACTGTCACTCTTGTTATAACCATCCATGGGAAACTATAGACAAGGCTGGGATGGACCTAATTGTCCTAAAACAATGGTCTCTCGCCTTGCAAAGTGTCACATCATGTTTCCACTGCTACAAGACCTCATACCAGATGGCATCTAAGTAATTATTTATGCATTTTCCTACATTATTTCTCTCTTTTTTTAAAAAAAAATCTCAATTTCTGATGCTCAGAATACTGCAAATACTTTACAAAAGATCTCATAATGAACATCATCCCCACCCCTAGCCACTGGAGGCTCTCCCATGCTCTTCTACGTTCCACGATAGGCAAGGTCCTGCCAAAACAAACCTTGGCGGATCAATCGCCCCAGTGGAATGAGAAAATGTTATTCAAACCCCGCTGCAGAGCAGCCACTTGGCAGTGCTCACTGCCATCCATGCAGCCTGTGAAAAGAAACCCTTTATTTATTTCAGTCAGCTTCTCACCGGCCAACTAAAAGGCACCCCGAACTGCTTTTTTGGGTCTTGATTCAGCAAATCACCTCAGCACATTTCAGAAAAGATGTGACCATGAAATATTTTGGCTTCATTCAAAATGCGCACCCACATTGCTTGTTGTGTGCCTTACGTTTGCTTGGGTGATGGCCAGGCAGAAATTTCCCGAGATAGCTAACTTGGGAATAACCAGCCAGGACCACATTTTCAAGGGCAGTTCTGAACCAAGCAAAGAGACCAAATGAGCAGCAACACTTTTCAGCAGGACGACTCGACTCAGTTTCATTGCTTCACTAAATAAATCTCAGACATTTATATACTTTTTACTCCCAAAATGAGAAGGCCAGGAGAAGTAGCCCACCCCATTGCAGAGTACTAAAATCCAACTAGAACTCTTTTTTCCTGCTTTTTGTCTCACAAAGGAAAGGAGCTGCCCAAAATTATCAACATAGGGATTTACTCCAGAAAATGGGACCGTTATCTTTTCTTTCTTTTTTTCCCTCTTGATCACTTCAGTTCAAAACCCTCTGGTTTTGATTGATTAGTTTTGTTTTGAGGCTTGTTTTTCATTTGGTGAGGATTTGAACATTTTCTTCTCACTTTGCAATGCCTATGAGCACAAGAACAGCATCTCATTCAGTTTTAAGGCTGCAGTTTCCTTCCCCTTTTAAACTGTGAAGTATGCTATGATTTACAGCAGCATATATTTGGAAAACTGGGCCAAGGCTTTTATAACTGGGTCCTCCTAAAACCCTGTTTAAATTTCTACAGGGGAGTGCTGGGGCAGTGAGGACTTCTTAAAATTAGGATTTATTTAAGAGACTGAGGAGAAACCCAGGAGCTTAACTTTATGCCCTGGTGTTGGAAATCTAAGCCCAGATTTACATTTTAATTCATCTGTCAGCACAAGCTCTGGGTAATGCAGAATTTCACTCTTTCTTTCCCCCCTGCCTGCTCATGAAACCTCAACTAGCAATTCCAGCTCCTTTTCATTAGGAGCCTGGCACATCTCAAAGGACTTCAGCTGCATGGAACTGTCCCCATGAAAGTTGAAACCGGGAGAAAATTCCTGGGCTTTTGGCTTTCATTGCAGACCCAAAAAGTCAAATTCATTTTGCGTGTGTTGGGAGCCAAGGTGAAGCTTTCTGTGAAACTGTGCTCCATTTAAAGCGAATGTGGATGGAGGTGGTAACAGGGAGTAGGCAAAGGCAATTCTAGTGTCAAACCTTAGCACAGAAATGCAGAAAACTCTAATACAGATAAACTCTAAACTGGAAAAGGCTTTATATATCAGCATTTTGAATTGCACCTAGAAAAGAAACGGAAACTAATCCAAATTGTAGAACATAGTTGAAACACACTTAATATTTTCAAGGAAGAAGGCAGTTGTTTTCTGTCCTGATTTTGTATACATATAGCCCTCATGCATATTGCACATCTTTGCTTTACCTTTGTTGAGAGGAAAAAAAAAAAAAAAGCCATTATACATGTAAGAATGCGGTGGAATTCTTCTATGTGAAATGCCAGAGATCAACTCATAAAACCTACTCAGAATAAAATGAACTCCACATCTCCATTAGGTCTGGCACCAGAATTGCCTCCTAAGCCTCAGGAAATTCTGGCTCCCTTCATCAAGGGGTTAAAAGCCACCATGCTGGGAATAATACATATTCTGCTCTTTCCTTTTCATACTCCCTGATGGTTAATGACATCCAGTCCCATCTGGATACCAAGCACCGTGAAGTAACATATCCCCCAAAGAATGTTACCCAGATAATTGTCTTTGATGAAAATCAATTGCATGATGTTCACATTACAGGCCTTTTTAAGCCAGTCACTCATTTCTGGAGATTTAGGCTTCAGTGGTTTTGAAGACAAGTGCATATAAATACGTTTAATGATACAACACTTATTCTACAGTGTCACTGGTGTTTTCTACATTTCTTCCATACTTTTGATGGGTGCAGTGCTTTACAAGAGCTGGGAGGCTGCCCATATTCAGAGGCCTTTCACAATAATGTGATCCTGAGCAGGGTTTTGGACTACAGTCCATCCGTCACTTGATGGCACAGAAGGACAGGGAGCAGTGGAGTGGAGGCCGTGGGGGCAGCTGGGCTGGAACTGAGCTCCACTAGTGTTCCTTTCTGCCCCAACTCATTCTGTGACAGCTGGCAAACTCACAGACTGGGCTTTTTAAATTAGGGAGAAATCAATTCCCAGTCAGCCCATGGGCTATCTGATTTCTTGCATTTTCCATGAAGCTATACAGATAAGTATTTCTACATCTTTTCTGAGTGCTTCCCCTTGATCAAAATACAAATGTCTCAAACGCTTATCCTCATACTGACCCATTCTTTTGTTTGTGTTTTCCCTCTTCTGTTTCCCTTCTCTTTTTTGCCTGAGCTTTGATATTTCAGGCTGTCCTAATCATACCAAGGTGGGTTGATGGACTCAAAGGGCAAAAGCTTATTTTTCTAAGCAAGGCTTCAAACATCACCCTGGACCTCCTCCTGATATTTTTGTAGGTCTTGTTTGTCTGCAAGAATGGCTAATGTGTATTTTGTGAGTGGTTTGCTCTTCTTCTTCTTTCTCTACTAAAGTTTGCATGCTTCTTGTGGCATTCTGGTGATGAAAAAGCTCTATGTTAGATCATTTTTGGGTTATGAAAACTATCCACACTGTGTCTCCAGGATGTGTCTGATTTGCTTGCTAAGGAAACGATAGTCTGTAGCATCCAAGCCCCCAGTGAGGTTCATCCTAAGACCAAGAAAAACAGTCCTCCAGAAGAACCAGGTAGCTTACTTTTAAAATAGCCATGTGCCATTTTAGAAGTGATATTTTCTTTTAATATTTGGAAAAAAATCTCAATGAATGAAGTAATGCAAAATATCAGGAAAAGATTACAGCTCTCCACATATTTATAGCTCTCTTTACAATAAGGAAATTTTGATCCCGGATATGAACATAATCTGTGATTTCATCAATGAGAATCAAATCTTCTGCCACGTGTCATGACTCACTTGGTCACTGCATTATGTTATCTCTGCACTGTATGGCAGTCTCTGCTCCGAGTTCCCAGTCTGTCCCCCTCCTACCCTGGGACAGCACAGTGCCAAGAGATTCTTGGACTTCATTGCACATTCCTATAATGCCCCTGTGGACTTGGTGACAGCAATTCTGTCCGCACAGAAGACCCAAAAATAAATAACGCTCAAGAGATCAAGCTGAGTAGCAAACTTGCATTAGCCAGTAACTAAAAAACCAAAAGTAAAAGCTATCAAAACCTGAAAGTGACCGGTCAGATGAGCTTTTGCTTTTCGGGCCACTGGCTGCAGAAGGGCCCTTTGCCATGCCATCATTTACTAGAGCTGGGTGTAGGAGAGGATTTTCTGGAGGGACTGAGAGGGCTGCCTATTGCGAGGCTCTTAAGGAAAGAGGCTTAAAAAATTAGTTTCAGCAGGCTGCTAAAGGGGAAGCAGTAAGAAAAAGACCAGTAACTGTCCCTACTGCTCTGAAGACTTATTGAAGGATGTTGCACTGAGGCCAATATCAGCATGACACTGCTGAAGGCCCTGGGCAGTAGCTGGTTGATTTGCATTGCTACTTAATTTAGCCAAGTGCTACCTCTCCTTTCCCTTTCTCCCCAACATCCATTTCTGCTCAGGAGCCTCATGTAAGGACTTGATTACTCTCCTCCAGAATAAGGGAACTCCATTCCCAGGGTGGAAACTGGTATTCCGTTTAAAAAGCCAAATTTTCTCTACCTATCAGGACAGTGGTCTCAGAGCTGATGCAGGACTGCAAGAGAACCACAGGGTATATAGATAGACAGAGCAAAGAGTTGGCAAACACCAAGCAGTATGGGAGCTCTAACTTTGGCTTCAGCTTCCTTTGAAACACCTGGACATCTGCAAAGATTTCCACTGCAAAGCAAATAAACTCCTGCAATAACCCACAGGGCTGGGGAGGAGGTGAGAATTCCTGAAAGAGTTTGAGGAGAGATTTTGATTTTGGAAAGATGTGTTGCACAAGGTTGGTGAGTCATCTCATAATACCTTGCACTGGCTCAAAGTTGAAGTCATTAAGGAAACTAGGAGCCAGGAGAATGGCTCAAGCGCTTGTTTGTTTCTGTAGCTGCTCCTCCAGTCAAAATGTCTTTCCAAAAAACTGTCTTGTTAGTAACCCTTGTGGTGCCACCACTAAGGCAGGCAGTGAGGTGAAGGGAAAGAAAGGTCTCGGACAGACAAGGTAATAGAAAACCCTCATGGGAAAAATTGCAGGGCATAAAGATGTCATTTTTCTTTGTGGTTACGTATTTAAGGGGGAAAACAGTCCATGTATGGTTTAGAAACTCTCAGGTATACCATTTTGAGTTGTATGACAGAGGCATGAAGAGCTAGACTGACATGGCAGCACCTTTTCTGGACCTAGGAATGTGCTATATGAAAGCCCACCCAAGATGGTCTGTACATGACTCATGTTTGCTTTTGATTGTCATTTGGGAAGAAAAGTGTCTGGAGTTCAGTGGTGAATTCATCTCAAGACTTCCATGTGCTGGAACAGTTTTCAGAGGGCTGACTCAGAAGGTGGTGCTGAGTGCTGGTGTGCCACAGCCCTGCCAGCACACAATTTATTACAGAGGGCCACTGCAACATGCTCACAGAGCAGCCAGAGCTTTGGGGGTCTGGGTGAGGTCTAGCTCGTTGCTCTGTCCATCCTGGTCTCTACCAGAAAGAAGGTCTCTGGGACCACAGAGAAGTACCAATACTGACTGTGTGTCAGGCAGGTGAATGGCAGTGTTCAACAGAGCAGTCAAGTTTGGGTAGGCAGGACAGAAAAATGGACTAACCAGGATGGGGCTGGACCAACTTATTGCCATTTTGGGGGGGTTGGGAAACACCGCATCTAAGATATTACAGTGAAGAACATCTCACACTTCAACAAGCCTTCATCTAAATACAGCTTGAAGAGGCCACATCTGGCAGATAGATGGTACCAGTTCACTGAGCAATAGGGTGAAAGGGAAGGAATGGCAAATACTTGTCATGGGTGTCGAGGCTTCTTTTCCCAAAATTGCTACAGCATTTCTGACTGCTGATAAAAGCCCTTGATTTTTCAGCGTCCTTGAAAAGATCTCCATGCAGCACATAATAGTTTACTCTGTTTATCCATTCTTGCAAGATGAGGCACTGATCTTACCCTACTTGAATCTGTAGAAAACCAATATCCTGTGGTAAAGCTTCAGCCTTATGCTTCTCTTTTAATATAAGCTGTCATTACTGAATCACAGTATTACCCAGATCTGTTTTACATGAGTCCTTGGCAAGACAATGTCAGCTGTACTTAATAAACAAGGTCTGCATTTATCGATTCAACAATATTGTAAAGGGTAAAGTGTCATCTGGTGTTACTAGAACATCAAACCTGCACCTAGATCAGACGCAAGACAACCATCAATTGCAAAAGGATTGCATTACCTGCTAGCCCACCAAAAAAAAAGCAGCATGTGAAATATCCACGAAGAATCCAGTGCCCAACCTTTGAGCAAGAAATGGATTTCCTCTGTGACTAATCTTCCAGCCTCTGAGCTGGAATGACGTCATGATCCTATGCTTGCTTCATGATAGCATCTAGTGTAGACTAGGTGTCCAGTTCTTTCTTGGCCATGCTTCCCTGGGGCACCCCACTCCATCCCAGAGCCACTGAATGAAGCAGCTGTTGTACTAAATCAGCCCTCCCCACACTGCTTCTGTGCAGGAGTCACTGGGGTGCTTTTCATTGGATTTATATTCTTTCTTTTTTTTTTCCAGCAATTCATGGTGAATTTCACTTGAAATAATACTCTTAGTTTTCCTGAAGAATGTATCAGCTGGGCAAACCATAGCTTTTGCCTCAATTAGCTGAACAATAACAGAGGGAGAAAGCAATTATGCCAGTTGTGAGAGATCCGTGGCTTGAAGACATGATAAATGCTGCAGTTGCAGACATCCACAAAGGCAGTTGTATCAGCACACTGGCCAAGTGGGCTCCAGATTGGGCCCTGAATAGAACAAAGACTACAACCCTGCAGAAATGATAGCAAGAGACAACTAAGAACCTCTGAAGTATATCAGAGGGAAGAGGGTGATTAGCACCAAACAGCTACAGTGCCAATACTTACTAATTGGACAACATTTCATTACAAATGTAAATGCACTTCAATTTTTTTACATACACAACCACCAACAGGTTTTATCTTCAGTTTAAGGACACTGTATTTTGGGCAGAAGTCTCTATGGCATAAAGGAAGCAAAACAATAGAGCTGGTGGGTAATTTCATGGTACCCGGGATGTTCTATCCACAGCATCTCAGTTTCCACTAATGTTCTCGCAAGCCAAGGTTCTGGCAGCCTCTGACTCAGTTCCTCAGGATGTTCCTGGAATGTAACACCTTAATCTCCAAACTTGCCTATAAAATCTGTCTACAAGCAGGGTACAGAGAAGCCCAGGATCATCCATGAAGATGAGTGCCAAAACAAGAATGAGTACCCTGGGCTCACACCAGCTCTTCATAGCCTGACAGTCAATTCACAGTAAATCTCCTGAGAACACCTGTGAACAAAGACACTGCTGAATATGGGAAACTCCCAGCATGGAGGAGGGTACAATTTCCACAAAAAAAATGTTGGCTTGGGTCTGATTCAAAGTAAAGGTGATGTTATGCACACACACATACAAATCTCCATTTTTATCAATGACATAGACAGAGGGATTGAGAGCAACATCAGCAAGTTTGCAGATGACACCAGGCTGTGTGGTG
>JAOQGH010000012.1:32491396-32505834 GCA_025769975.1 Gallinago jamesoni
CTGGGCAACCTGGTCTAGTTGGAGGTGTCCCTGTGACTGCAGGGGGGCCAGACTAGATGACCTTTGAAGGTCCCTTCTGGCCCAGATGATTCTATGATTCTATGATTCTATGAAACAGAAACGTCACTTTTTTGGCCAGGTGTCCCAGTGGGGTAAATCAAAAGTAAAATAGCACTGAATCTAGACATGGAAACCTCATACAACACTACAAACACGACTTGGCTTGGAACTCCATGTGTACCCTGCCCTGGCGTCTTTGGGGAAGAATCTCATTTGTCCTTACATTCCTGACCTGCACTGTTATAGACCTCAGCCTGCTGCTTTTGCAAAGACCTTTTAAAGTGGCTGAGTTAAATTGTCCAGAGATGTCAACAAGTTGTGAGAGGCAGGCTCACACTGGCAGCAATTACCAGAGGGCAATGATCAATGGGGGTCTTTTGTTAGCATTACAGGATCACTATTGACTCAGGAAGGAAGTGCCCCCATGGTTTAGGCTGAGCTGAAATGGACAGGCAGCCTTGCCCTTGGCTGCTCACAAGCCACTAACCTACACTTATCTCATTAATTATTCCTGTCCAAATGGCAGCGATCGTTATGATCCACAATCAGCTGAGGAAGAAGAGGTCACAGCAAACACAGAGGCTCCATTTACCAATCCAGGACGTGCATCCTTTCTCTTATTTGCATCCAGACTATTGTTCAACACCAGGGCTGTTCCTTTTTACAAACAGGTAACAACAAATGACAGCCACACCAGCAAAAAAAAAAAAAAAAAAAAAAAAAAAAGGGGATAGAGCTGACATGATTTTCCACTTACAGAAGTAAACCTACAAGGCACAGTGACCTTGCTAATTGTGTCGATAGGGAGAGGGGATTAGTCTTCATATTCTAGAATGTTCAGATTGCCTTGATCCTCACATACTCCTATTCCAAGCTACGGCCAGAGCCATCAATGGTTTACAAGACGCTTGACGCACAATCCCATTGCTTCAAAAGTATAGTTTGTGCAAGGGAATTTATAGGAAGGAAAGTCACTTGACAGGAATAAAAGACATTTGAGGGATGAGGGCTTCTGGATGGAAGGACGGAGTCTCCTATTAAAGTCACCTTACACTGCTGAGGGATAAATCACTCCCTTGAACATATTGCAGTCTGTTGTAAAGGCAGCTGATTAGTATGACTGAGAATCAAACCACACTCTGTTCTTACCCCCCACTGTGTTATTTTTCTCCCTTGCACTGAATTGTTCAAGCCACAGCGTTTTAAATCAATCTCTGATTTAAGAAAGGGAAGAATATACAAAAGGAGCAGTATATTCCAAACACACCCTGCCCTTCAAGCTTAGTGCTCCCCAGCCACTTCAGAAAGAGAAAAATCACGAGCCTCAGAGGAAACCTTACAAACATGCACTTGCAGAGTGAGGTTGGCCACCACGTGTACCCAGCTGGGAAGGGAAAACTCCCCAGCACCTCTGCTCAGCACCCTGAGCCCTGGGAGGGATTGTACTTGCAAAACAGTTGCCATGCCCCAGTCTGTCCTGCTAACCAACCGAGGAACAGCAGAAAGCCTTAGGGTTTGAAAATATAAAGGAAGGCCCCTGCCAGGAAGCCACTTCCTTCTTTAAGCTGCATTTGTGCAGAAGGTTTTTGCCTCTCCTTCTCCCCTCAGGGGGGATAAAATATGAAAAGAGGGGGCTTTCAACATCTGCTCTAGATTTTTATTTTCTTAAGTCTTGCTGATTTTTTTTTTCAAGATTTTTGTCCAGTGCCGATAGCTTAAGCAGTCTGTTCCTCACAAATAATTGTCAGATCTGGTAGTGTCTGTCAAACAGGGATGCCACAGGCTGTGCACAACATCGGTGATCTCAACAGACAGGGTAAATGGCCACCTCTGGAGATCGTTTCAAACTGAGGGTGGCTGAAGGGCCAAGTTATATGGAAGCAAATCCAAAGAAATCATATTAATAGCTATCATCTGGCTGGGGCAGCCATGGTGGATGGTGGGGCAGCCATGTTGACTGCCCAGGCAGCCATAGCAACCAGCAGGGCAGCCATGTTGACTCTTCAACATGGTGGCCTGGCAAGCTCCTTCACCCTGGCAGAGGGCAGCCAGTGGAGTGGGGCCACCACCACAGCAGGGCAAGCCCCCTGCCAAAGTCATGTCAGCAAGTGGCCACTTCCCTCTCAATGCAAGCCCGATGGTGGGAGGCGGGGGCTCAGCCATGCAAAGCCATGCTTCGCTACACCGCTGCGCCTGTTTATATAAAGCCATGGGTTTTTTTGTTTTCCTTTCCAGAAAGAACGCTGCCAGTCGCTGAGGGCAGGCAGACGTGATTATCAAGACGCGTATCTTTGAAGCCTGACACGGGATCTACGGCCTCTGGTGCAGCTGAAAAACAGTCTGTCAACACCTGGGAGGGAGGGAGCCAGCGGGGCTGCCAGGGGACTGGCCCAGCCCCCGGCCCTGCCAAAAGCTACAAGAGGAGGGAAAGTCAAACTCGAGCTGAACAAACCTCTTCCATCCACTCTGCTCAGTGTCTGGTGGGGGCATCCAAACCACAAATCGGCCAGTCCTTAACGTGAAAGGAGAAGCCCTTTTTCTTAATTTGTTGGTTTTTAAACTCCCCTCATTCAGAGAACTGCTCTGCCCACAAGCCTGTAAATACATCACTATATTAGGCCTGAAAGTTCACGTCAGAGGGAGGTTGAAGTCCTACCATGCTGCAGATTGCCTGCTTAGGAAATAAAACACCCTCCGAGGGATTGCTGCACTTGATGATCAGCCTGAATTAAAAAAAGAAATACTGAGGGGCAGAGTAAATCCTTCAAGCAGAGACCTGCCGGAGAAGGGAAGGGGGTGAGTCACAGGTTAAAGAGACTTTTTGTTCAGGTTTTCAGACTCTGTCTACGGCTCCCACACTGCCACGACAGGGAGGACGGTTTCTGGGGGAGCAGAAACCCCTGGAAGAAACCCCCTAGGGGGCAGCAGGGAAGTCAACACGCCATGGAGGGATCTTCTGCCTCCTCTTCCAGAAACACCACCTCTGGAAGGAAGGAGAAAGACAGGTAATATGCAGGGAACCAACTTCACGGGCGCTGGGAAGGAAGGAGTAAAAGAAGGAAGAAAAGAAAACCAAATAAAGTAATCCTGATTTCCAGTGAAAGGCAGTTCCTCTGAGTTATATGGAAAATGTTGCCCATATCTGTGCAAAATTCCACTAGACGTATTGCTTGTCTGGTAATCATCAGTCAATTACATTCTCACTCAGCTAAACTTCCTGAGGCAGAGCAATCTCCAAAGCACCTCTTTCGTAAATCACTCTTTCTTCTCCACAGCTCTTCACCCCAGCACCTTCCCTGTTCCTCCTCCTTCCCGCAGCTTGTTCTGGGCAAGGTGCCCGAAGGGGGCAATTGCAGCCCTCCCATGGGAGACACGTAGCTGGCATTCCAGAAGACTCATGTTGTTGAAGCCTGCAAAAATGACAAATAGCTGAAGAAAAAAAGGGCAAGTGCACGCACAAAAATGCCAGAACTTTCACAATTGCTTACCTAGAAGATATGGGTTGTGTGTAGACAGATACTGTTGCACCACCCATGCATTTTCAGATATCCATGAAGACAGATTCCCAAATAGAAACGCTACCCTCTCATCCCACCAGAAAGCCTTATTTTATTCAAAGCACCGCAGCATTTCTCCTTCTGGGTGTATAATGGGAACAGAGTCCCCACCACTTCGGGCCCACAGGGAAAGCATAGCTCCCCAGCTCATCCACAGCATTGATATCTCCTAGCCCTGACCACCTCAATGGTCCCTGGACTATTCTTCTTACACTTAATACAAGGCAATTTTTTTATGTGCTCTCGATTATTGTTCCTCTTCTCTGAAGTTTCCTGTTGTTCCTTAAGTTGTGACATTTGCAATACGCAAATCTTAATTCTTCTCATGGGCACACAAAAGAAGCTGGGCAGGAGGAAATCTGTTGACATCTGATATCACTGGTGGAATCCAAACAAACATAAAGACATGAAAGAAAGACACAATTTTATGGACCACCTGCAGAAATACAAAGCATAGTATTTCTCTATGCATCCACCGGGCTTACAGGATTCCCACGTTTGGGCCCCCAAGTTTTCCTTGCCAAGACAAAGGCATAGAGCATGGGACTAAATTTTCTAGTTTGCAGTATCCTATTCTCAGCAGTAATTGCAAAATACTTTCATACTTAATGTCTCCCCAAAATATCTAAGTCTTATCCAAGTCTGTACAGATGGTTCTGACATGCCAAGGGAGAACCATTTCTAAAGTTCAGGCTCATGAAAAAGAAAACTTTCTGGGTTCTTCCATAACACATGGTTTAGGTTATTTTCCAAAACAAAAACCCCAAACACACTTTTTTCCCCACTTCTTCTGCTCCCCCTTCCTGCAGCCCAAAACTTTGGTACTGACCACAGCATTCACTCCCATGTACCATCCAAGAGCTGCAACTTACAATCTTCACGCCAAATGAATGTCTGTTTATAACCCCACAGTTGGTCATGATGAGATGGGCCTCCCACCTTCAGAAATAACCATCTGCCTCTTACTCTGAATTTCCACTTCATACCTAGGAACAATACAGCAACAGAACCATGTTATCAAAAAAATATATTAAAACTTTTTTGCAGGGCTTATCCAGAAACTACCCAAATACTATAGGTAAGCTTCCATGGGAGGCTTTGTGTTTGGCAAACAGATAAAGAACAGAGGGGGACAGATTTCCCAGATGGGCTAAGTCAGCCCTTGACTTCATTCACATTGTGCAGGTCTGGCCTGAGATATCTAAGCCACGGGCTGCATGATCAGGAGTGAAATTAGAGCCTGCAGTTCCCATTAGTATTTCTTGTAACAGGAATCTTTCCTGGAACTGCTCTATCTAGGTGCTTCCTGAAGTATGAGTAATGACTGGGGGTATCGGGGAAAAAAATCCCTGGGGGATTTGTGCAGGTACCTAGTCTGGCACATGGGGTGCAGCTTCGCAGGGAGCCTGGCTCATTTTTCTGGGTAACAAAACACTGAGTGTCTGCTTTTCGGGATGACATTTTGTGTATGTAGATGACAGCACAGGCGAAATGTCACAGTAGTCATTTCCTCTGGCTGGTGGAGAGTGAGGCTTGCAATGTCCAAACTGAAATAATGCTACCCTTTGGAAAGATGACATCAGCACCGATAGGCAAAATGATCAAAACTGCTTATCAGCTGGGCTTGGAATAAGGCCAGAGAATGCACATCTGGAGAAGAGGCCTTTCTCTGCCCGTACATCACATCATCTGCAACATCAGCCACTTTGTGGCAAGCCCACGGCAAGGCTTGTCATGATCCCTTCGCATCCACCGAGCAACGCCCCAAGGCCCGGGAGAAGGAGGATGAGAAAGCATCTGAGCTTCTGTGGCTGAGTGTTTCCTGTTCCATTTGTTTCTTTGTTTGGAAAAAGAGAAGAAAGGATCTGTCTTGAATGTCATGTATAGAGACTCCGGCTCAGAAGCTGCTGCAGTGCTCCTATTCAGCTCCAAGCATCCCCGTGCTCAATGGCCTTTTATCTCCCGATCAGTGACATGACAGGAACTGCGGTTACCATGTCACCGGCAGCTATTGCAGACCCGGAGGGATCAGGACCTCCAGCCACAGGTTATGGACTCAATACATATTCACAGAGTCCGCGGAGCTCCTTGATCACTCGGGCCCCGCAACGTAACGTTGGGAACGCATCTACCCTCCCCAGCACAGCGTTTGCAATATACAGCATGCGTGAAAGCTAAACATTTGAGCTTTTTTTTTTTTTTTACAGTGTTAGAAGAAACAATTTCAATTTCCACTAATTTATTTTGTGTTTTGTGAGCTACAGTTTTGCAAGAGCGCTGTGAATCCCTGACAGATGAATTGGGTCTCTTTTACCTGCTCTGGCCTACAACTCTCTGTTAAAATTACTCAAACATATTTTTCTGTGAGTTTTGTTTATTCTGGGGTTGACTATTTGAGCTTGTCGCTTCCTTGCAGTTGGTTGAGTAATTCACTTGGAGGTGGTCCCCAACCAGACCTTACGAGCAGGTCGCTGACGGAAAGTGCCAAGAGAAAGCAAGTGGGCAAATTTGCTTCTTTTGCAGCCATTTGGGGGCCCAAAACTCCATCACATGAATGATGTTGAAGAGAATTCAAAGAAGAGTTTCATCAAGCCGGACATCAGGAATCATCAGGCTGGACAAAGTGGACCAGTTGGTAAATTCAACTTGGCAATCCACAGAAAATGCACTCCACTGTGTATCCAGCTCCAGTTTGTGCATCCATTGCCCGCTCTGTGTTAAAAGCTCTTCTGAATCAAAAGCAGGTATTTTCCCGAGGGTTCATAGGACCCACAATCGCTGCTGTGCCTGGGTGACCCTAAGGCAGCCCTTGGCTTTCCAGCATTGTCTCACTGTTTTCTGAGAGGGAAGTACGGAGCAAATCATCCCGAACCAGCTATGATCACTTAAAAAAAAAAAAAAAATTGTCTTGGTATTTTTCAAGCAATGTTTTTAAAGGGATTAGTTCGCTTGCTCGGGCTAAAAGAATCAGGGCATGGCTGTGGAAATGGAGCAAGTCTTTCCTTTACAGGAATTCAGCTTCTACTAACCCAAAACTTCCCCGGCTTTCCCGTTGTACTCAATAAACCCGTTGTTTCGGCGGATAAACCGGCCAGCGAGCCTGCTCCGGGGGCGCGAACGGACCGGCCGCGGCGGCGAGAAGGGGCCGCGCCGCTCGCCCGCCCGCTCGCCCAGGGCCCGCGGCTCCGCGGTGTCTGCTGCCCCCTGGCGGCACCCTCTGCAGCCCTGCCACACTTTACGTTTTGACACGAATACATTTATATTTTTCTATATATTTTACATATACATACTTTTTATATTTATATATATACACACATATACGCCTCTATAAATATACACACGTATATATATATGTATGTACATAGGGGGTGAGTGGAGGGGAGTCTGTGTCCCAGAGTATACACACTCCGAATAAGAAATTCCCCACACACCCCTCAAACCCTTTCCATACCTTTGGGGACATACTTCATAAGATCTGGGGACAGCATTTAATGACACCGCACAATGCTGTCTAACCAGGGACAAAACCCCCCATGGCAGGGGGGGTTGGAACTTGATGAACTTTAAGGTCCCTTTTAAGGTCCCTTTCCAACCCAAATGATTCTATGATTCTAATACCAGATACACACATGCACACACACACCCCAAACCAAGCAAACACATCTTTTCTGTGGAAGGAAATGCTCCGAGTCACAGCAATAACTGCAAACCAATGTGTGGGTTTGTTTTTTTTTTTTAAACCCTTATTTTTCTCTTTCTTTATGTTAGTTGGTTGTTTTGTTGTTGTTCGTTTTACAGCCCTCCCCTCCACCAGGGAATCGCTTTCCCTTGTCAAAATTGCAGACGGGACACTGTGGGAAAGATGCCGAGGTGTACTTTGTCCTGCTTCCTTACCCCCGGCACAGATCTGGCCATTTTCCGGCCAGCATTCCTGTGTGGGCCCTTAACTTCACGGAAAGGGACAAGCCAAGAGGGGGAACGTCAGGGTTTCACCATTGCCCGCAGACAGACCCCGCTCCAGAAACAAACAAGCTATGGGGTAAAAGCAGCTTAAAGCCACAATTATTGGATTCTGTACGAAAACAAAACAGATGAGAGAACCACAAGCTCAGTATCCAGGACCCTGAGGGTACAAAGCAGCCTGACTGAAACCAACAGAAATAGTTGACCAAGAACAGGCCAGAAACGGGGTGGGATCCCGGAGAAGGGTTGGGAGAGGCTCGGGGGCAGGGGATTATTACGAGGAGGGGAGAAAACAAGTGGGAAGGCCAGGGGCCAGGGCTCAGTGGTGACCCTAAGGAGCACTTCGGGGACCACATATGTTTCACCAATAGGGTCTGCTCGACTCCCGGCGTGATTCCTGGGAATGACCAGTGCACAGGGAAAACAGAGGAGGGGCGGGGGGGGGGGGAGAGACGTCCAATTTTGCACAGGGTCAATTATTTCCGATTATTTGGGGATGGGAGAGGGGGATTCTTTCCGAGCCCTTGGGTAATCAGGCTTGTGCGCTGAAGCGTGGCGTTTGTTTCTGCGTGTTACCATAACAGATACCTCCCCTGGGCTGCGGAGCCACCTCCACCGCCCTGAGCCCTCCCCGCCTCAAGGCCCCTTTCACTTCTCACCAAACTATGCAGCCGGTCCTTGAGGGGGTGAATTCCAGCGAGTTATTCTCTAGGGAACCTTCCTCATTTAGAGAGAAACCACAAGCCAGGGAGATCGCGGAAGGGGGAGAGAGAAAAAAAGAAAGAGATCAGGCTTGTTTAGAAGCAGCAGCTAAACAGCTGGGAGATCTTTCACTTGGTTTATATTTCTAACTCTGTTTGGGTCTTGCTTTACAACCTCGAGTGAAAACAAACCGGGATTGTTTCCTCCTCCTCGGAATGTCTGTTTAGGATTTTAAAGTGGGGAGGGGAGATAACTCCACATGGGTTCTCAGCAATCACTGCTTTCCCAATGCCCACAGACTCTTTATCCCCCCCCCCCCCCGACCTCTCCTGCATACACGCGTGCGCACACACACACACACAAGCATCCCCTCTCCCTTCCAGCCACACGGAGACATCTCTAAGATTGCTCCGAGGGTGGTTGAAAAGGTGGCTTTTCACCCTTCTCCAAGAAAGGGAAATGTGCCGGGTCACTGCAGGATGAACTGTCCTGGGCCGTCACACAAATGGTGTTGATTTTGATTATTTTTTTCTGAGTCACAAAAGCAGAATACTCCCCCCCCCGCCAATAAAAAAAAAAATATTTTCCTTGCTACATACAAATAGCAGATTTATACTTTCATGGGATTATTTCTAAATGCCAAGCACTGGATTCAGGCCCCTTTCCACGCACACGAGCGCTTGTCAACCGGCACAGTCCATCCCTGAGCGGCACACCGGGGACACCCAGTGCCACGGTACCCTTGGGCACCATTTCCACGGTGGGCAGCAGAGCAGACTGGTGTTTCTTAGCCCAGTTAAAAGTAGTTTTAAATTGCGAAGGACACAGGGCGGGCTCCGAGTGCCTCCTCTGCTGAAACCAACTCAAAACAGCTGAAAGAAGGGACTGCCAGCTCCCCGGGGAGGAAAAAAAAAAAAAAGCAAACCCCGCCGCAGCGGAACGGAGAGAAGGGCAGCACCTCGGGGAGCCCACCGGGAGGCTGGGGCTTGCGGTGGCAGTCCCGGGGGTGGCGGTGGCAGTCCCGGGGGTGGTGGACAAGAAGGGAAAGAGAAGCAGCAGCAGCCCATCGGCCGTTCTTTAGGGGATAAATTTCCATTTTCACGCGTAAAACGACACGCATACAATGCAAACCCCTAGCTCGGGGCCGGATCCCGCTCCCTGCCCCCGCACAGGAGATAACGGGGGGCCTCTCCGCCGTGTGAGGGTTCCCTGTCCCGCAGCCCCCGGGCAGCCCCAAAGCCCGCTCCGGCGGTGGCGGCTCCAGCCAGCTCAGCCTGGGACCGCTTCGGAGCTGTCACCTAAATAACCCCCCTGAAGCAGTTCGCTCCGGTCCCTCTCCGGAGAAGAAACAAACTGAGTTTGGTTTTTTTTGTTGTTTAATTAACTTTTAATAAAATGCCGCGTCCCTGGCCAAGGGAAGGAAAGTCGCTGTGTACAAAATCCCGGCCGGGATCCGGGGAGAGGGGAGACAGGGAAGCTCCCCGGATGCCAGTGGGCTTCGTTCCCGATTTTATTCTTAAGTTTTTTCTCCCCGGGGGCAGACGTGGAAAAAAGTGCGAAAAAACCCCAAAACTTCAAAAATAAAAAGCCAAGTGGCGCAACCGATTGCCCCCGCCCAGGTCTCTCCGCGGCGGCCCGTGCGTGTTTTCAACTCGCCTGGCGGCGTGGGGCAACCCCGAGGGCAAAAAAAGCAACATCGCCGCGGCAAAGCCCCGCTGCGGAGCCACCGACGCCTCCCGGTACCGGCACAGCTGCCGCCCGGCCCGGCCGCTGCAGCTCCCGAAGCGGCCACAGGAGGGCGCCCGCCGCCACCGCCTGCCCCCCCTCCCCGCTCCGCGCCTCCGCTATCTGCATACGCAGCGCGGATTGGTCAGCGTCACTTCTGACGTCAAAAGGCTCGCCGGCCAATGGCCGGCCGGGCGCCCCGCCATTGGCTGCCATTGGGATTGTCAATCAGGCGGGATTTGCATGCCGCGCGCGCCGCCGCGGGGGAGTGTGGGAGCGAGGCGGGGCCGGGACGCGCCGGCGTGTCACGGCACGTCATAACTACGTCATCCGTCCACGCCCGCACGGCCTTGCGTGTCGCTCCGCGGAGCGTCAGCACCCCGCTCGCACGCGCGACCCTGACCGAATAACCGCACCGCCCGGGACGGGGAGGGGAGGGAGGAGGGGGTAGGGGTTAAGCGTGCAAAAATCGCTCAAAACCAGGATAACGCAGCGATGACGAACACACGTTAGAGGGGGTTAGAGCCTCTTCAGGCGCCCCCAGCACGGTGGCACCGCATGGCTGTGTGCGTGCGTGTGTGTCCGTACCCCTCCTCCCCTCCCCGCACGCTCCAGCATCTCCCCACGGGCTGCGGGTCGGGGCCGTGGGACCCCCCCCCACGCCGCGGGACAACCGCAAGTCGAGACCGCCTGGCAGCCCTCCGCCGGAGAGGGCTCCTCCTGAACCCCTCCTGCGGGGAGGGGGGAGACATGACGCGGGGGTAGAAGCCCGTGCCCGGTTCCTTCGCCGCACGCAGGAGAAGCGAGAGAGCGGAGCCCGAGCGCACCCTCCCGGGAAGGGGAAGAAGAGGGGAAACGGGTACCGGTGGCTCCCCCGCCCTCGGGACCCCGAGCCCCGCCCGCCCGGCTCTCCGCTGCCCCGGCGAGACATCACGCGTCATCGCTGTCCGTCATCTCCCCGCCTCCGACGTCACCGGTGGCGAGCGCCAATCAGCGGGCGGGCTGGGAGAGAGCGGGGCCGTGATTTACGTGCTTCGGGACGCGACCGGGAAAAAAGAAACAAAAGAGCTCAAAGCGGGTCCTGAGGACCGGGAACGGGGGACACACACACGGGAGGGGGGGTGGGTGGTCTTCCCGTCCCCGCGCAGACGAGCTGCGGGGTGTTTTGTCGGTCGGAAACAGCGGCGGGTGCTGCGGGGCAGGCTCCGCTTCTCTGCCCCCGGAGATGGGGTGCAAGGCGGGGGGTTTAACTGAGGGGGAGTTGGGGGGGGGAATTTTTCTTATTGTTTTAAAAAAACCCAACCCCAGTCCTGCCTCTTTCCCTGCAGAAACCGAGGGCGGGCTGTAGAGACCCCAAGAAGGGCTGGGTGACGTCAGAAGGGAGGGGCCGTTTCGTCACGGGCAGGGCGTACCGGGGGCTGAAGCCGCGGTCCTTCCACGGCTGCGGCTGGGTGTTGGATTTCCCCAGGGGCAGCTGATACTTTAATTGCCCGAAGCGGCTCTAATTTTCCCGTCTCTTTTTTTTTTTTTTTCCTTTTTCTTTTTTTTCCCCTTTTTTCCTCGCAAATCGAGTAAACACAAGAGGGCGTTTCGAGCCTTTGATCCGCGCTCTGTACAGTAAGGAAAACAAACCGTGAACTTCAAAAGGGCCGGAGGCACTCGGGGGTTAATTTCGCTTCCTAAACGCCTGAACGCGGCAATAAATCATAAATCCCCTCCCCTCCAGGAAAGCGCTAATCGGAGGAATATGTACCCAAAGCGCCCTTTGCAGCCTGAGAGACCGCGGAGGCTCTAATCTCACGGATCAAAATTCGTGCTGCAGATATTATAAATCAACAGGTTTAATAAATCTTTGCAGGCGACGGGGCCGGAGGGAGGGGGCGGGGGGGGGGGGGGGGGGGAAAGGGGGGTTGCGGGAGAGAGGGGGGAGTTGCCCGGCGGTATCGTGTGGGTACCGTGAAAATTCACTTCCTCGCAAGAATCGCGTTAAGTGAACCTAACACCGAAATGCTGCCTCGGCGATCTGTCTTGAAAAGGTTACAGCGTGTTAAAGATTTGGAAAGCTCCATAAAGCAGTAAAGATTATGAAGTACAGCTTCAAGGTTTATCAAATGACTTCCCGTGCCGGGACAACCTTTTAAACCCCAGGCAAAAACCTGAAGCCTGTGATCTTGGCAGCCTTAGCCCATAAACGTGCCCGGGGAGGGATGCTGGTTTTTTCCTGCCGCTTTGTAGTATCGCTTTTCTCCCGCGTAATTTAAATCCGCTTTTCGGGGCTGGAGATCTGGGTAGTAAAACGAACACGGCGGGCGATTAGACGTGGTGCTTTGAGACCGCGTCGGGGCGGATGGCGGCGCCAAGGGGCACGCACCCCAAAACCAGGCGCTGAGGAACAGGGAGATGTCCCCTAAACCCGGCTGTCGCCAACCTAAGAGCTGGGGGGGCAGCCAGCTCCATACACCGGGGCGCGTAGGGGCGGCAGCCCGGGGAGGGGGGGGGGTGATAAGCGCGATGCCGGGAGCGGCGGAGGCGCCTCCGGGCTCTCCCCTCGCTGGTTTCCGTCCGGGGCTGCCCCGCCGGTCCCTCTACACACACATCCCCCCCCCCCCAACACACACACACAGACCCCCCCACACACCGGCACTGAACCACCCGGCGGTTTTAAAGGGGGCTCTTTGATCTGGCCAAGTGTCAGGGTCCCGAGAGCAGGGACTCAAATAACACGTCGTTACGGCAAACAAATTTCTGCAGTCAGCTTTATGGCTTTATTGTCTGTGGCACGAATAAACTCGGGGAATTAGCAGGTTAGGGAGGGGAAAAAAAAAAACAAGAAGAAAAAAAAGCAGAAAGCTGGCCTGAAATAAGGTACACATCTGTTTCCAGGAGAAAATATGGTAAAAAACACACACAGAGACAAAACCTGGCGCAGTCGCCGCTGGCTGTAGGGACAGGGGAAAGCACTGTCTGTTATCTCTTAAGTGCCTCTTCAGTGGATATTTACATTTACAATGGGGTTTTTAATCAGTCGTTTTATAACAGCCTCTGATATGTATATTTCATAACGCAGACATACAATAAAAAAAGCTTAGCATGTATAGACAATCATATGTTCCCAATTCGTGTTGCCTGCGCGAGCAGGCGCGCTTACAGCATAGGCTACCATAAAATTTAAATAGGGCTAGATTTTTATGGGCTCGTGTATTAATAGTCTCTAATAAAATAAAGCTTACCGTGTGCGTGTGTGGTTTGTTGTGCGCATGGCTAGGCTCACCGCCCAGTTTTCAATTTGTTAGATAACCGTTAGTGTGTATTAAACGGGACATATACATCAACACGTGTTGATAAATCCACATACGTCTGTGTGTTTGTGCGCTCACGTTTGTGAGCTCGCTTCCGACCTGGGAGAACAATATATCATCTCTGATATTTCAACAAGTGGATTTTTTTTTTTTTATGCCTTAAATATTTTGTGAGCCAGACTCCACAACTGGAAATAATGGATTTTCTATGAGATATAAAATAAAAATCCATCAACTCGGGGCTTTTTTTTGTTGCTTTTTTTTTTTTTTTTTCCCTCCCCTTGAAAAAGCCTTTAGAAGTTCGGAAAATAAAACCCCGGAGATTTGAGAGAGCGTTAAATCGCTTCGTTCCCCGTTTGCGCACACGCGTACACGTGCGCGCGCACACGCACCGCTCCGCGCGCGCACGCCGGACCCGCGAGAGAACCCCTGGCACGCCCTAAACCACACCATTTAGGAGCTTCGCACCCCCAGGCTTACTTCTGCCTAGGTTTTGTGTACGTATCCAATGTATAGGTATCTTATAGATAAATATTTCACCTGCGTGCCTATACATTGTAGACGTATACGTTTAGATAGCAAGAAACGTAGATACATCGGGGGGACCCTCGGCTCCGAGGGACCTCGGCGGACCCCCCCCGGGGCCCGTCGGCGGGGTCGGTGGCGGTGCCTCCCGCCCGGTGCGGGGTGCGGGAGGGGAGCAGTCCCAGCGCGGGAGGGAGCGGCCGGCGCCCGGTCTTTATTGCCTACCGTAGCCCGCAGCTTTCAGGCTCTTTAATAAGTCCAAATATTTACCCTCTAGAGAAACACTTTAGGCGGCTGCATGAGGGCCGGTAACCTTTGACAGGAGCCGTCACCCAACACTCCCCCGTAATGGACCACAGGGCGCGTCCATCTAATTTATGGCGCTGGAAGTTATTGCCAGGGCTGCGGGAGGGGGGTCTCCAGACGACAAATAAGCGTTTTGCCACTGAGCGGAAAACGCCGCCCCCGGGTCAGCCGGGCAAAGCCACGGGGTATCCGATCCGGCCCCATCAGCCAGCCCGTGCGATGCCTCTTTCATGCTTTTTTTTTTTTTTTGGGGGGGGGGGGGGGGGGGAAGGGGAATAAAACAACAAAACCAAACACCGGA
>JAOQGH010000012.1:32505844-32576018 GCA_025769975.1 Gallinago jamesoni
ACCAATAGCCAATAAAAGTCAACTTGATCAAGACTTTTTCTATGGTTTAATAAGTGAAAATAAAACAACAAAACCAAACACCGGATACCGCAAGGCGATCCCGCGGCAAGACGTCGGGCAGTATCCTTGCCCGCGTATCCGATGAAGGAGAGAGCGTTTCCCGAAGGGTCCCCTCGGCAGGAATTCGTTCGTCCCCGATTAAACGGGGAGAAGCGGGGAAAAAAAGAAAAAAGCCTCAAACACCTTGTACCCCGTGCCGACACCGGGAGCCCCGTACCAAGACCGGGCTGGGGGATGGCTGTACCCAATCGAGCCCCCTGCCTGGGGTGACAGAAGCCTAGAAGCCTTTTAAAACCGTTTTTTAAAACCGGTGCGGGCTAATAAGGGTAGGGACGTTTGGAGCATCACCGGGACTGGCAGCAGCGCCCGGGAGGGGGGGGGGGGAGGGCGTCGCGGAGGAAGCCCGGTGGGATATTAGACCCCTGTTTGTTTTCCCTTTGATCCGTAGGAAATAGGTCCCCTGCACTGCGTGACCCATTAAACTAATAAGATTATAAAGATCAGCGGAGAGTGGATGGGGGTCGCTAATGGTTCCCAGCTGGCCCAGATTTCGCCCTTATTAAAAAACGGAGGCGAGGGAGCGGGTTTGGGTTACAGCGGCGGCGGTGAAAGCGGGGGGAGCTGCGGGGGGAGAAGCGGAGAGGGGGAAGCCGGGGACCACACAATCACACCAATTAGCGCGGCGGGGGCGGAAGGGCCGAAAGGGGGAGCCGCCATAAACCCACCGACGGCCCCTCGTCCCTCCGCCGTCCCCCCGCCCCGCCCGTCATGCATATGCAAATAGGCGGCCCCTCTATGCAAATCTCCGCCCCAACTCCGCCTTGGGCGGGGAAGGCAGTGCCGCAGCCTTATTTAAATAAGACCCACCCCCCTCCGCGTGACGTTTCGCAGGGCCGCCCTCCAATCAGAGCGGGCGCGGTGTCAGGTTGCTCCCAGGCACGCCTCCACCCCTCCGCCTCCTCCAGGGAACGCCCGCCTTCTTTGGCCGCGCCTTCCAGCCAATAGCAGCGCTGAATGCAAATTAAGGGCCGCGGATTGGGGCACCGGGGCGGTCCCTGGCAAACGGGGCGGGTAGCGGCTCGCTATTGGCCGGCGGCGGGGGCGGGGCGGGGATGACGCAACCGAAGGCGGGACGGGGCGGGGAACAGGCGGGGAACGGGGTGGCCGCTCCCGCTCCGTCCCTCCCCGCCGCCTCCGGGGCTACCGGCCCCGAACCACCCACCACACACCCCTCCCAAGCCGTTTGTGTGCCCACCCCCCCGGATCGGGCCGGGGGGGGTGATGGAGGGGGTGGGCACACAAACGGTGACCGCTCGTTTGCGGCTAATGAGCAGCCAATTTTTAATGAAGCAAATAAAATGGGAGCGATTTGCTCGAGGCAGCTCTGCGCTTTTTTAAGTCATTTTTTTTTAAGTGGTTACAGGGGGGTGATTGAAGCCAGAAAGAAGCGATTATTTTTTTTTTTTCTCCTTCCTTTTCGTTAAAATCGCTTTCAAAACTTCCCCCCCCCCAAAAAATCTCACTCTCAGAGTCTTAAAGGAACTTTCTAAAAAAAGTGCTTAGTTTTAGCTAAGTTTTAGATAGTTTAAGAGTAAAGAACATCTGAAAGTGTATATATGTATATTCTATTCTTATACATATAAAGTATATATGTATGTTGGCAGCGGAGCCTTTAAGGAAGCCTTTTAAAAGTGTTTATTTTTAGCTAAGAGCTGAAGAATAAAAAGCATATATAAATAAAAAGTGTATATATATAAAAAAGTAAAAAGTATATATATAAAATATACATAACTATATAAGTATATATAAAAGTAAAAAATATATTTAAAAGTTTAAAAGTATATATAAAATAAATATATAAATATATAAATATATAAAAGTAAAAACTGTATATATATATATATAAAAGTAAAAAGTTAAAAGTATATATAAAATATATATATCTATATAAATATATATAAAAGTAAAAAGTATATATATAAAAATGTAAAATTTTTAATGAATAATCATTCTTCACTGATCTTTATTATTTTAAGGGTTTGGTTGTTTTTTTTACTATTACTTTGTTCCATACTTTACAAAGTTGCCTCCCTCGTTCTTCACTATATTTCTTGAGCATGCACGAACTCATCCCTGCCATAAAAAAAAAAAAAAAAAAAAAAATCGGGGGAATAATATAGCATAATTTAAGTATTAACTCTTTTTTTCGGAATTTACCACCGAGCTGGCCAAATGACGCCTAAATCTCCCAGAATGACCGCAAATATTTCTATTTACGGTCTTCTACACGCCGTTTGTGAGGGTGGTGCGTAATGTGCACTCTCTATTCACTCTATTCATGAGGGCTTTTTGTATTATTTTTTCTAATTACAAAGTAAAATATCTTGCCGTGTATTCCGTTAAACCCACCGGCAGCCGGAGAACCGGGGCTTCAGACCGGGGGTGCAAGTTTGGGCTCTGATGCTGGAACCCCCAAAAGAGTCAGTGCTCGATATTTATCAGGACCGTTTCTAGGCGAAATTGTTCATAACTTTTACCAAAAAATAGGGACGATGTCCCTGCTTAAGGACCAAGCAAATGAAAAATCCACTTAACGAAAAATAAACCTAATGAAAAATCAAGGAAGTTGAATGACAAGCCGGGTATGACTCGTTTTCAGCGGTCAGATTTGGGTAGAAAATGAATAGAAGTAGACCCAGTAGGCGGCTGTAGGACACGGGACGGAACACCCTGCCCTGCTGAAATTTGCTGCGTTATATATTTTTGGGGTATGAAATTCCCTCAGCGCCTGAGAGAAGGAAAAGCGAGTCTGCGATTTATACCTTTCTGTGCTTAACAGCATGATTTCGGGGGAGATAATTTTGAACTGAAAATGTGTATTTATATTATTTCAAAATACGTAAAATACCCTTTTTTTTTACATTGTTAGCATTTTTGTGCGCTGTTTTCAGGTGTTTCGGTTGTCGTGTAATACACTAAGGGGGCTGTGCCCGTTTGCCGTGCTGCTGCTGACAGAGATGACGTGGTGACCCACTGAAAACAGAGATAAAAGATAGCTAAAGGGCTGCAGCAAACCCACATGACAGGGCTAATTTCTCGCTTAATCGTGTGTTTTTCTAGACATGGTCTGCTTCTTGTTACCCGCAGATACTTTAAAATATGCAAATAATTCGTTGGCTGTTCACAGGAGAGCGTTATAGAGATTCCTGCTGGGGAGGCAGAGGAGGTGACGCAACTGCATCCTCTGGGTTCTTTACCTGACCTAAACTGGCACAGGGAGGAGCACTTCCCACCCCCAGGGATCTGTGATGTTGACAGGTTTTTATCCTATTAATGTACAGGAACTGCTAAGGGGGTTTTGATGGATAACGATGCAGGATCGGGCTCATGGGGGGGAGAGAGGCGAGGGGGAGGAGAAGGAAGGAAGGAAGGGAGAGAGAAAAAGAGAGAAAGAAAGAGAGAAAAAGAGAGAAAGAGAGAGAGAAAAAGAGAGAGAGAAAGCAAGAGAGAAAGAGAGAGAAAGAGAGAAAGAGAGAAAGAGAGAAAGAAAGAAAGAGAGAAAGAGAGAAAGAGAGAAAGAAAGAAAGAAAGAAAGAAACAAAGAAACAAACAAACAAACAAACAAACAAACAAACAAACAAACAAACAGAGACACAAAGATTTATTGATGAATAACTGGTGCCAGTTTATTTCTATTGTGTCTTAAATCCTGTTTTAATTTAGCTTTCCAAACTGCTTTTGAGACACAGATCATCAACATTTCTGGAACCCAGTGGCACAAGATGCTTCAGATCCAAATAGCTTAGTGGTACTTTCTAAAGGATTGTGCCACTGTATGGATAATAAAAAGAAAAGTACTGGTAATACAGGCATGTATAAGGAATATAAATACTTATCCATCAGGTTGTAAAACAACAACTAGATTTACATTGATGAAAACTGTGTTTCCTGGCACAGTTTTTTTTTAATAATTTTCTGTTACAAATTTACTTGTTGTCCCTTACTTTTAGTCATCTGGGTCTGATATTTTTCTGAAGCAGAACAGTGAAATATATAAGTCACTTTTATTTTTGCCAATACTTATATATATTTTCCGTTTTGAATATCATAAATCATCGTATTCCCTGTTTCATTCAAGGTCTGTACCCCATTAAAATAAATAAGAGTCTTTCCAGTGACTCTGACAGACATTGGATTGTGTCCTACAGGAATTATGCACTGTATTTCATTTCATGTAATGACAAAGAATGAGTAAACATGGAGTCTAATTAGATCTGGGGTTTTTTTCCTCAGTGTTACAGTTATTGTGGTTTGAACAACTGCTAAGTAACACACAGTTTTGCAGCTGATGTCTGCTCTATGGATGTTAGAGAAATAGATTTGTTCTTCCACATTTGTTTGTTTTGTGCCACTATGTTGCATAGGTAGCTCCTCACAGAAAGAAAGAGTAGATGGGTTAACTCTACAGGGAGACCATAATTACAACTACTACTTATTGCAACAGAGATTTGAGCACGGTTGGCACTGGGCACTGCACTGCCCAGGGATGAGGACGGGAGAGCAAAACTCCTGGTTTCTGTTTCTGGCACTGGGGACCAGCCAGGTGTGTGACCTTGTCTCCATTTACAGGTCTTGTAGATGGGGTTAAGTCTGACTTTGCTTCATGGAAGGAGGTTAAGGATCTTGTTTGTAACGCTCCAACAGCCCCCATTTAACAATTTCTGGAAATACACAGCATTTTTTTGGAGGCAGTGGAGCCCAGACTGACTGACAGCAACAAAACCACAGGCGGAAAGCGCAGCTCCTGCACGCCAGAAACGTTCAGCCCATGGGTGCAAAGCAAATAATTCATCAGGAGATTGGTTTCCCCTGTTCCAAACACAAACTGAAGTCATTAATTTAAAAGTTGGTAGAGTAATTGTGCTTACAGACCTGGAAGGGAAAAGGGCTCATGTAAAACACACTGCAGTAACTGCCCAGTGCATTTTTTCTTCTCTTATTTTCAGTGGCATAAAAACTACTGCTGTTTGAGTCACTGAATAGTTTGGACACGTTGAAACTCTTTTGTTATTTTGTTTTTTCCAAGCCATGTCTGAGCTTCTAAAACTCAGTTACAGAAGTCTTGGTGTCCATAATTTCTGCTGGACTAGAGCTACGTGACGTTTTGGTGCTGTAAGTGCAGATTGTCCCAAAGCAAGGTAAGGAATTTGTTTCACTTCATACCATTGTAATTGTGGGTTCCCTTCCCTCCTCCTGCCCATTCTGTTTGAATTATTCACTCATGGTAATATCTATCGCGCTTGTGTATCTTGACTGTTCTGAGTGTGACACATCCCCCGTGTCACATCCCTGAAGCACCGAAAACTTGTTCTGTAAACTTTACCTCACCTCCTTGGACAAAGGAGATCCGTGCATGTAGCTTTTCAAACACCAGGTGCTTACCGAAGTGAATGTCCTCCTGGACATGGCTGGACCACAGAATAAAAAGACCAGGGTGTCAAGCGATAAAATGGTTAAGATGCTCAAAACCTCTGTTAGTGTGTAAGGTCTCAGGCTCACTCACACACCAGCAGGAGCTTCTCCTGACTTCCAGAGGCTGCTCTGAGAAACCAAGGCAGGTTTGCAGCTCTGTTATCACCGCTGCAGGGATGCAGGGAGCTGGAGTAATTCTTTAATCTGCCGCGGGGGGGTTGAGGGACTGCAGGGACACCAAAATGCGGCTGCTTCAGCCCTTCCCTTCAACCTCAGGGCAGCACAGCAGAAGGAATAAAAGGGAAACAGAGTAAAGGAAATGATGGGAATGGACAGGATCTCAGGGAGAGATGAGCTTGCTTAGCTCGGGTTAGCACTCCCTCTGAACACGAGGTGGCTTTACGTTTCTTGGCCAGGTCTATAGTTTAAATACACATTTATTTGAATACTTCAGTCTTTTCTAGCTTGTGCAACCTGTTCTAGTCACTCAGCACCTTTTCTCATCAGTAAGCCAAAATACCTATTCCGATGGTTTCTATAACCATCAGAAATCTGGTTCAATACCAACACAAAAAAACAGAACCAAAGGGCAAAACCTCATTCCCCTTCACCAGCCCAAACACACACAGCAACCAGCGGAACGGGTGCATTTTTGATGCAGAAAGTCAGGGAGAGGTGTAACATTCAGTTTCCTCCTATAGAGGCAGAAAAGGCTCAGGTTTTGCCACCTAAATGGACATCCCCATGCATCTGTCACCCCCTGCTCCCATCCAGCAAGTGGCATAAAGCCCTGGGACTGCTGCGCTAACCGGGCAGGGAGCAGGAGAGCCCACAGCCCTGGGTGATTTGGTGGTGCCCGTGTTGTCTCCTCCCAGTCCCAAACTGATCTCTTTTCTCCACCCAAACCCCTGTCCTCACACCTCCACCGTCCCAGCTTGGACCCAGGGCTGCCAGGAAGGCGCAGGCTGGCTCAGGGGTGGTAGGACCCAGAACGTTGCCAGCTCAAAACAGAAAGGACTGGGTTTTCCTGGAGAAAGGATGGCACAAAGCTCACATTTGAGGCCAGGCAGCCTCTCCCTTGCCATAAGATAACTGTTCTTTGCCTGTTCCCCAGGGCTTTACTAGTACATAATTTCCAGATTATCACTTCCATCTTGTGAATATGGAGATGCTGCTATAGTAGAGTTCATCCTCAGGAGAAAATATTGCGCATTTTAAATTGCTCTCCCTGCAGATATATTTTGTGCTATCAGGGAATCCAATCTTCAGCACAAACTGGGGAACAACATGGTGAACTATAATAATTATTGGACCTGTTAGGTCTATTGTGGAAATAAATCTGCTGTGAACCAACATTTTCCCTCATATGTTTCACAGAGAGACAGTAACCCTTCTGCTGTCAACGAATTAATTTGCTAAAAGAAGCTGGAGTTCATAGATAAATCTTGAAATTATTTCTCATTTACATACTAGCTTAGCATTTATGTGCACTTCTATTTGTGTGATACTCCTGGGGACAATCCAGGAGACAATATGAATCATCTAATATGTAAAAATTAGGCTACAATAGAAGGGGGGGAAAGCTACCTTTTTTTTCTTTTTTTTTTAAAATCTTGAATTCTTCGGGATGCTCTTTGTGATTACTTTAACTGTCTCACACTGTACGCATAGTGTTCCAGAGTCAGTTTTGCAGCTCCCTGGTGCTTCTTTTCTTGAAGAAAGCTTTCTGTCCTGCAACTCATTCAGAGCACGCGTTGTCTCCAGGGCTGCTGGCGGGGGCTTGTGTGATACGGTGCCTCAGACACGGATTGGTATTTTTCTTATTATTTATGGGGAAGAAAGCGGGTCAGAGGCATAACTGAAAGCAGGACCAGTGCACTTCCTATTTCCTGTGGAGTCCCCAGAGCTCTAGTTTGAAACCATTACTGTTGTTAATTAATGATTTGCCAGCTGTCTGCACTAATTTTATAGCGTTTATGTGTGCAGAGACCATTGTGCCTCAGATTCCCACTTCAGAGTCCTGTAAGCGAGGGACTACAATTACAAAATCATCATCACACTTACACCTTTGTTTGTTATTCTGATTGTGGTCAGATAATTCCCTTCAGCTTTTCCAATCGGAAGGCTGGCTGAAGAGGTTTAGCAGCAGCAGGGATCTACTTTGGGGCATTTTAGGCATTTTCACGTCAAATCTTTGCCTGGTTTAGGGCAGTAATACACCAGGGCACAGGCAAAGTGGCCTTCTGTTGATTCTTATTTTGGAGACGTGTGTCAGTTTAAAACCAGAGTGAAAATGCTGGGCAGTAGGACGTGTTAACCAAACAGATTCTTACAGAAAACGAGTTTATTCTCTGCCCCACTGCCCTGAATGCCTACACTCAGCTGCAACGCATGCGTGGCTTTGCTTGCCTCCTTCCATTACCCTTTCATAAACTCCTCATTTTTTCCTGAAGCTTTGGGAAACCAGGCAGTTGCAGTAACACAATTTTTGCTGCCCAAGTCCATGTTGCTGTAGCAGTCCTGCAGTTACAGTTGGCTAAAGGTTTGGTCAGGGTTGTTTTTTTTTTTTTTTTTTTTTTTTTACTATTCTCTCCTTTGAGGGCTTGTATCGATGTGGGCTGTTAAGCAGCTGTGGCATTTCTGCCAGAAATAGCAATATTTCAGTGGCGGCTGACTGTATACACACTATACAGTTTATAGAGTGGGACCCTGCTACTCCGGAACTGATTAATCTGAATAGCTGAGTTAGTGTTTGGGCTAATCCTGACCTCCTGCTGCTTCCAGTTCCTCTACAAGGTTTATATTTTTCATACCTACTCCTTGAAGTTATTGTTTAACTTGTGTATTACTCCCTGGAGCCAAAATAATCTTTCCTAGTGGGGAAAAAAAAAAAAAAAAAGGAAAAAAAACCCAACTATGCATTTATCTGAAGCACCTACAGAATTCTTATTTGAAAAAAAAAAAAGAGCGCTAGTTTAAAATTAAAGTGCAAATAAAGCAATGTTACAATAATTCCAGTTTTCAGTAATCTGAGCAATGATATGGTCCCAATGCACTTGAATTAGCAAGGTTTCGACGTACTTCAGTTTCAAGCATAGCTGCCTGTGGCTCACCTCAGGAAATGGCAGAGTTTCCATGGAAGCCAAGTAACGGCGCAGTGGGTCGGAGCCTTTTGAAATGAACAGTGTTACACAAACATTGAGTTACTGTAATAATAAAAATTTTAGTTCAGGCGGGCGGTTTACAGGCATAGGTATAGCACGGGAGCGATCTAAAGAAATCCCTGTCTCCTCTGAAGGCAGGCTGTGCTTGATTTTATATCGCTTTTGTGCTCCCCTGATTCAGCACTCCGCAGCTTCCTCTCCCTATTGAATTTGGTCATTATGGGCACTGGGCTGTCTTGCAAATAAAGTCCTTCCAATTCTTGACTATATGTGGAATAATGAAGATCACAAAGCGAGGAAAAAAAAAAAAATATAAGAAGAGTCTTCGATATCAGTGGGCACAGAATATGCCAGAGGATTTCTCTTCTCCTCCTTCCCCCCTCCCACCCCAAATAATCTTTTTCAATATTGAGCAGGCCTGAGAACAATCCAATCCACAAGGTCAAGATAGGGTCAGATTTCCTGACCCGCTTGCCCCCACCTCTTGATAATCTAGAAATGAAAATCAATTCTTGTCTTTGAGCTTGTGAGGAGCTCATAATTGCTTTAGACCAAAGCACAGAGTGCCTGCTTTTTTCTGCCACCTTTCAATTCTTGGAGATGGGGATGTCATTTTTCAAGTCGGGTGCACTGTCAGGATTAGATTGCGTGGTAACCAAGTAGAAAGATTTCTGCTCAGAACGAGATTTCTTCTCATCACTATGCCTTTTACTCAAGTCCAAATTTATTTCTTTTTTTCTTCACTGTTATCTATAGGGGTATCATAATATGCTTTGAGAAGATTATCTATGGAAAACAATTCTTTTCTTCTTGGGGCCAAAATTGGAGCTCTTTTATAGCAGCTGGAATTAATGGTTGAATAGAAACTGAGACTAAATTTTGTTCTTGATCTTTTAGTTTACTTTACACTTTCTGCCAAAAATCACGCTGATGAAATGTGAGTTGAATTACACCTTATTTTTTTTTTTTTAAAGAATGTCTTTTTAGCCAACTAAACTAAAATGTGGTATCTTTTCCATCAGGATAGAACATTTCCAGGCCATTTTGGGTTGTTGTGGAGGGAGCTGGCACGAGGCTGTGCAGTGCCACCTTGTCTGATGGGGCTCACCTGGCACAGCGGGCTCTGAGAGGCAGGTCACCATCCTGGCAGCCAGGAGAATGCCAGAAGTATGGGGCTGGAAATCTGGTCCCACCAAACTCCCAGTGAGGGGAGGAGGGGACTTGCTTAGGGCCATGCTCTGTTCTTATGAGACGTCCTGTGTAAGCCTGAAGCCTCAAATCTTATCTGCATGGGTTTGAAAAATGGAGGGGGGGGGGGAAAGATGGATCCAGATTTTTTATGTGAAGGAACCCTGAGGACCAACCATGTGGGGAAGGTTCAATGGCAGAGTGCTGTATCACTTGCTTTTCAATGGTCTTTTTCTTTTCACACCTCACAATGGCGATGCTGGTGAGGAGTTTGGGTCCCTTATGCTTAATATTATGGTTGTTATCTAAAGAAAGGTCACTCTCACCTTTGGGGAGAAGGAACATCTTTATGTGGCTTTTGAGTTATGGGATTTTGAGTTCTTCTGCTGCACAACTCCAACATTTCTGATAGTACAGGTATCCTGCATATCTACATTACAATTAGAGAGAAGGCAGCTCTTTCTCCACTACTGTCCTGCTGCTAAGATATGCAGTTTGGCTGTAAGAGCCATTTAGAGGACAACAGAAACCATAAGTGAGGCAGTGATTTATTGCTAGAATGATTTTACATATTTTTTTTAATATATACCAAATGAACATTTTAATATCTGCTTTTACCTCATTTGGCAGCTGAGAGTTTCAGTAAGGAGAGCTGCCAAGAATTACAGTAAAATAAAGGCTAAATAATTAATTCTGTCAGCAAATGAGGGTATAAGATCAATAGCTAACACTAGTCTCAAAGTTAAGGAAAAAAAGAGGAGGAGGAGGAGGAGGAAAGACAATCTTTGCTTTAGATACTGCCAGGATGAGCAAAGTGAGGACAGGATTAAAGTAGAAGAAGATTTTTTTGAGATCCATGTCGAGTCTTGGTTCTTGTCTTCAGAGACTCTGCTGCCGCAGGTAAACTTGTGGAGTAAGTCTGATGTGCTGATGTCGCAGCAATAACAATTTTTCTTTCCTGATAAGGGGAAGTAAAACAGAAGGGCATCTTTGGCAGAGCAAAGCACATTCCTCTGCTGATACCAGCTGGTCCGGGGAAGCTGCGTCAGGTAACGGCAGCAAAGTATCCCCTCCATCTTTCTCCTCCCTTCATGGATTCATCCTTCCTTTCCTCAGGCCACTCTCCAGAAGGCAGAGCCTTAGCAGTGTTGGTGAAAGGAGGCTTGAAACCAAAGCCCCATCATTACCCTTCTTGATGTCACTGAGAATTGCACCCACTGATTTTGAATTTTGCAATTTGAGTTGTACTGACAGATGATACTAAGAATTAGCATCGCCCTTGAATGAGGAGTGAAATAAGATGTATTTAAATTAGGGAGGACCCAAGTACATACATTTTATTCAGGTGCAACTGTCACTTCCCTGTACTAATGCATAAAAGAAAACAAAGAGAATTTTTATGTTCAATGTCATCAGAAACACCAAAATCCTCAGTTCATCTTTCTGTGCTTGTTAAACTGTCCCTGTAAGGCAAGTTCTGGGTGCTTGGGTAGATGAGCAGCAGTCTGAAGTTTTAACATATATTTAGCACTTAACTTAACGATATAGCACTTGTTAAATCGTACCTTTAATTCTGAACTTCCTGTGGCTCTATTTCTTAGAGAAAATAAAGTTTTCAGCTCAGCATTATTTATTTTTCCTTGCTGCTTCCCTTCTTTGTGGAGAAAAGTCTGAGGTTCTAACACGGGCTCGAAAACAGAAAGTGCAGAGGTGCTAACTAAAGACTCATGCTGACCAAAACCTTCTGTTTCTTTAATAAAAATTTAAAAAGTACAAAGAAAAAGAAAAATGTTTTCTGACCAAATGTAATTTGAGAGCTGGAGTGCCTTTTTCTTCATTTCTTTGTTTTGCTTTTGATAATTACACTGTATCCCCATAATACATTCTACACTGAATTATTGATATGCACTTTCAACCCCAGCCCCTGAGTCCCGCGGTAGTTTCTGACCGGGAATTGCAAACACACTTCCCTCTCCAACATGCCCCTTGAGAAGTGACTAAATACAAATATTTATCACTACCTTCCTTGCCTGTAAGCATCATCCCAGCTGTGGGTGTTGAACCCCATTTTTTTCCTCTTATTTCTTGTTCCCGTGGGTTGTGTGGAGCCAGGAGAGCCCATGCTGGGATCTGGGACCTGTCCTACTGGTAGGACTGGGGTGGCTCCAGGTGCAGGGTGGTCCCCAGGTCTCTGCTTGGGCACAGGGTATGGTGCAGAAGGACACGTTGCTTTCAGGATCTGCAGGCTGGGGAGAAAGTTTTTCTCCTGTACCTTTTAGGAAATGGGACCTGTGAGAGCACCTTGGCCACCCCATTTTTATAGTCCTTTTTGGAACTTTTACAGATGCAGCAGGCTCTGGATTGCTGGTTTAAATCATGCTTTTCTAAACTGTGTTTCCAAAACCTGGTGATTTTAGTGTCCCCAGCTTAGGATGTTAAACCTGAACCACATGAAGAAGTCCAAGTAGGACTCTGGCAGCCAGGCAGAGCAACAAAACTGACTTCTTTTTCCATAGCATTTGATTTTGACTTGCAAACCCACTTTAAAGACAGTGAGTGCTTTAAAGTGAGACCTTTAGCACACTCGGGGTCTTATAACTCATATGGCTGCTGGATGTTAATCTAGATCCAAATCATCCCAAAAATGAAGCCATCTATCTGTAGATCTTCACTCAACAGGAGTGATATTTACTTCTTTATTCCTTACTTAATGCACACAGTGTTATGTATTATATGGGTAGCATGAACGGTAGATAAATCTAGGTTTTGGTTTTGACATGCAATGGTATTGCTAATAAAAGAAAAATGTTTCAGATGACTTCTGTATAAATCACGGTTATTTCTGTAGGAGATTAAACAATAGTTTGGTCCCTCAGGATATTCATGAACAGATGAAACATTAACTACAGGGTCTTAAAAGTTTTATAAATCTGCAGTACATTCCTGCAACGGAGAAGTAAAAGAACCCCATGATTTATAAGTCAACAGTCCCTAGAGGAACAGTGACTCTTGCAGAGGCAGGGCTGCACACCAGGTAGGGCTGCTGCGTTTTGCCTGTCAAAATCTGGGATGGTCTCAGACGAGTTGCATTTGCTCACTGTGCACGAGGTGCAGTTTGCACAGTAAATACATGATTTAGTTGGTTGTATGCAATAGCTGCATCTCTGGACTTGCAGGGTCCGGGTTGCCAGACAAGCAGTGGATGCAGTGAAAATCCAAGGAAAGCCATTTCCCATAAACTTTAATGTAGATATAATATGGGGTATCCTTTACAATACAGGCTATCTGGCGACCCTAGAACTGGGTCAGGCCATGACCTGCCTTGAACACGTAGCAGAACATTTCTGTATTGGCCAGGAGAAGGCCAAAAGATCACCTTGGGCTCAAAGGCAATATCCCCCCAGCAAGGTGGAGAGCAGGTCTGAGGGAGGTTTAATTCTACTGCACCAATTTTCCATCCTCCCCACCGACTGCAGGCTCCACCAATTGTGTATTTAAGGGTAGGTGAGAATAGACGGGGTTGATCCCTTCCTAATCTGGGTGATGTGGACAATTTAGCCACCTCTGCTTGCCTTGTCTCCTGACTGCAGGTCCCTTGGGCTCATTTCAGGCATCACAAGTTCTAGCAGCAATGAGTAGTGCTGGAAAATTTCCAGCCAGCAGTTTCCAGCAGGAGGACTTCACCTTTGAGGACGAAGGCCCAGAGATCAGCGTCTGAAGATGCCCCCAGGTGCTCAGTGGGATTTTCAAAAAAATATGTCATTACCTGTGGTGGATTTACCCTTGCTGGAGGTCAGGTGCCCACCAAAGCCGCTCTATCATTCTCCTCCTCAGCTGGACATGGGAGATCACTCAGCAGTTACTGTCATAGGCAAAAAAGACTCAGAGAAAAAAATAATAATTACCAATTAAATCAGAGTAGGGTAATGAGAAATAAAACCAAGTCTTCCAAACACCTTCCCCTACACTTCTCTCCTTCCTGGCCTCAACCTCACTCCCGATTTCTCTGCCTCTCCCCACAGAGCAGCACAGGGGGACGGGGAATGGGGGTTGTGCTCAGTTCATCACATGTTTCTGTCGCTCCTTTCTCCTCAGGGGGAGGACTCCTCACACTCTTGCCCCACTCCAGCAAGAGATTCTTCCCACATGAGACAGTCCTTCGTGAACTTTTCCAATGTGAGCCCTTCCCACAGGCTGCAGGTGGATATCTGCTCCATTGTCAACCTCCATGGGCGGTAGGTGGATATCTGCTCCATTGTTAACCTCCATGGGCGGTAGGTGGATATCTGCTCCACCATGAACCTCCATGGGCTACAGGAGGACAACCTGCCTCACCATGGTCTTCACCATGGGCTGCAGGGAAATCTCTTCTCCGATGCCAGGACCACCTCCTCCTCCTCCTCCTCCTTCACTGACTTTGGTGTGTGCAGAGTTGTTCCTCTCACATATTGTCACTCCTCTCTCCTGGCTGCAGTTGCCCAGTTTGTGGGTTTTTTCACCCCTTCCTAAACATGTTCTCAGAGAGGTGCTACCACCATTGCTGATGGGCTCAGCCTTGGCCAGCCAGGGACCTGTCTTGGAGCTGGTACTGGCTCCATCGGACACAGGGGAAACTTCTGGCAGCTTCTCACAGAAGCCATGCCCATAGCCACCCCATTCAGTACCAAAACCTTGCCCCACAAATTCCATACACCACCAAACCCTCATTGTTTATCATAGAATGGTTTGGGTTGGGAGGAACCTTAAAGATCATCGACCTCCAACCCCCCTGCCATGGGCAGGGACACCTCCCACCAGACCAGGTTGCTCCAAGCCCCATCCAGCCTGTCCTTGAACCCCTCCAGGGATGGGGCAGCCACAGCTTCTCTGGGCAACCTGTTCCAGTGTCTCCCCACCCTCACAGTGAAGAATTTCTTCCTAATATCTAACCTAAATCTCCCCTCTTTCACTTTGAGGCCACTACCCCTCGTCCTGTGGCTACACGCCCTTGTACTAAGTCCCTCCCCATCTCTCCCGCAGCCCCCCCGCGACATTGGAAGGCCGCTTTAAGGTCTCCCCCGACGGGCGGGCAGCAGGGGGCGCTGCGCGGGCGCGCAGAGGGGGTGCGGGGGCAGCAGGGGGCGCTGCGCGACCGCGCACCGCGCAGCCGCTGACGCAATCAGTGACACTGCGCTCGCCCGCGGGGGGGGTGTGCGGGCGCCCCGCTTATCGTATTCATCACGTTAATGACTGTAATTAGCCATAAATGTGTGTGCGCCCCGATACGCGCGTGTGCCTGTAGGTGTCTGCCTCCTAGGTGTGTGCGTTGATATGTGCGTGTGCCTAGAGGGGTGCGTGCCTATAGATGCGTGTGCCTATAGGCGCGTGTGCCAATCCGTGTGTGTGTCGGTATGTGTGTGTGCCTATAGGGGTGTATTGATACGTGCATGTGCCTATAGGTGTGTGCGCCAATACATGTGTGTCAATACATGTGTGTGCCTATAGATGCATATGCCTATAGGTGTGCATGTTGATAAGTGCATGTACATATAGGTGTGTGCGCCTATAGGTGTGTGTCGATACATGTGTGTGCCTATAGGTGCATGTGCCTACAGGTGTATGTGTTGACACGTGCATGTACCTATAGGTGTGTGCCTGTAGGTGTGTGTCGATACATGTGTGTGCCTATAAGTGCATGTGCCTACAGGTGTATGTGTTGATACGTGCATGTGCTTATAGGTATGTGCACCACTACATGTGTGTGCCTATAGGTGTGTGTGCTGACACATACATGTGCTGGTATGCGTGTGTGCCTATAGGTGTGTGTGTCGATACATGTGTGTGCCAATATGTGTGAGTACCTACACACTGCCTCTATATAGGTGTATATAGGCATAGCCATAGGCATGCACATACCTCTGCATCCAGGTATCTCCGCAGGCGCGTTATTCCCACTCCTTCCCCACAGCAGAATTAAAGGTGCACAAAGCCCCACTCGGTGCCCCCAAAGCAGAGGGAGGAGGGGTTGGAGGCCAAACAGTGTTTGTGTGAAAATAAAAAAAGAAGTACAATTTAAATACACACGCCTAAAACTCAGTCCCGGCTTGATCCAGTAGGACTTTAAGAGGTAACTGAATTAAATTGAAAGGCTGGGGTCCAAGCCTTGGGAGCACGGACTATGTGCCATAATTGCACAGAGCCCATTTAGTTTAGATAGCAACATCAGCTAGAAATCCAGAGCTGCTTTTAAAAATACCGAGCAATTGCAATTATTCAGCTGTGTGTGCTTTCCCCGACTTGCCACGGTCTTTCCAAGATGCATCTTTTAGGTTTTGGGAAACCAAGATGCTCACAATCACTACATGCCATCACTTATGCATCGCTTAAGTCCAGTCATTTAATAAACCAATAATAATTTATAACTAATTAATTAAACACCAAGTCTTGGCTGCCCATTTCTGTTCCATACCCAGTGATATTGATCTGTGCACCTCTGAGAGTGAGAGTTAAATAACTTTATTCCCGCGCTGCTGGCTGATTTGTAACAGAAGGCTACAGCCAGTGTTTTTTGCTTCCACAATGTGGCATTGTTCAGGAACATAATAATTTAGCGATACTGCGAGGTTAGAGCACTTACGGCTTATTGTCTCACTGGGCAATCATCTCAAGTTTGGCCTGGAATATTTGTGGGGTTTTGTTTTTTTAATAAAGGCGCAAATTAGTTTGAAATCCAAATTTTTTCAGGGTGTGGAGCAAAGCCTGCTCTCAGCTACGGGCAGGCAACCGGTGCCAGGCAGGCAATAATGCTATTTCAGAGTTACTCCAATATAAAGCAAAGCTTTGGCCTTGTAAAGAAGCCCTTTCAAATGATGTATGTATTCTGTGTGCGTGTTGTGAAGCCATTACAGAGCCAGTCGCATTGGTAACGTGACAGATAAAGAAAAAGCTGTTTTCCCATTTCAGGGCTTACCCCTATCAGCAGATGCTGAGGAAGAAGCCCAGAAACTTTAAGCACAGCCAAGGGCAGATGAAAAAACCTTTTGTTTCACCTTTAATCTTAAAAAAAACCAACCCAACCCCCAATGAAATTCTCATTCTAATACAGAAATAAAGTTTTATGTGACGGTATATATTCACGTAAATAGGTTTTGAGGCTAATTAGGCCAAGGAATTGGCATGTAACCTGTGCCGGGCTTTCTCCAGGCGCTGTGGGCATTGGAAAGGTGGTGCCCTCGAAGTGGTTTGTGTTACTGGTTTGTGTCACACCTGCTCAGGTCCTCCTGGGCTGGGGAAGAAAAATGAGGGGTGAGCAAGAAAGAAGAAGTTGAGAACCCTGCGCAGTGACCCCAAGAAATGCAAAATACGCCCCCAAAAAAACCCTCCCATGGTAGTTGTTTGTTTTCATGCTGATAAATTCCTCAAGTGAAGGCTGGAAACTTGCCAGCTGCTGGACAAGCTGCCCAGCCGGGCATTAACCCTGCGTTCCTTGGCACGGGGTTATGGAGAGTACTTTGCTCTTCCTCACTGTGGGAAATACCCGACGGCTGTCCGGAGGTGGTGGTGGCTGGGGGACACTGCCGCCATCACGCTCACCGCCACGGCCAGCATCTCTCGGAGCTCCCTGCCCTCCTGCTCCCCAGCCCACGGAGCAGCCCATCCAGAAACTTAATAAATAAACCTTTTGGAGCTGCCAGCCCTCGCTGCCTGCCAAGACTGGGGTTTGGCACGCTCCGGTCGCAGCACAGCAGGAGTGTTTTGGTGTGGCCTCACCTTTCTGTAGTCAAACGCTCTCTGCTCGTGTTAGTGAGTCCAGAGCATCTCCCTCACCTCTGGAGCATCACGGCCTCTGTCCCCAGGAAGGAGACCTGGGAACAACAGTCCACTATTTACATCTGGGAAATCATCATCAAGAGTTGTCTCCTGCATTTTCCTTTCCAGAGCTGCCAGAGATGTGTTGTGAGCAGGTCAGAGAGGGTTTGTGCCTGGAGAGGGGCACACCACCTCGGCCCCTGGAGACTGGCGTTGCTCTTCATTCTAGTTTTGTCATGTGTGATTCAAAAGGTGAGGATGGAGCCCAGAAGCACCTGAATACTCTTTGCTTTTGAAAAAATGCAACAAAGACTCAGCTGGCTGTCTTTGAGGGGCATATAAATCCCCCTCTGCTAAGTTCTTCCTTTCACTTCAATCCTTGCAAAAGAAGTTGTGCCTGTCCCATCATTGGAAGTGTTCAAGGTCAGGTTGGACAGGTCTTTGAGCAACCTGATCGAATGAAACCTGTCCCACTATCAGGAATAATCAAGGAAGCAATTCTGTTCCCACACCCATGATGTCATCATTTTCCATGTCTGCTGGGACTGTCCAGGTGCTCAATTTTTTATTTTTTTATTTTTTTTTTTTGGTGGGGAGGTTGCTTATCTACAAGAAACTACATCAAAACAAATTAATTCATTTTGGAGAGGTCATTGAAGAGTCTGGTGATCAAGCAGCAACGGGTCAAGTCCCACAGCGCTGTCATCTTCATCAGTTTCCATTACTGTTTTCTAAACTGTACACCGTGAATGGTATCTTTTCTCTTAAAAGTAACATTTTTGCTATAGGAAGAGGGCCCACAAGGTGGCTCAGATGGAAAAGAAATGCAGAGCTTTTGATCTCTGGCTAGCACATATAGGACAGTGTGAAAGGAAAGTGCCACTCTGAAAGGAGCTATTTGAGACTGTTCCAAGAGATCTATTGATTGGAATTCAGTTAGTGATGAAGAGGTGCAGAATACCAAACCAGTGCTGAGGGGACCTCATCTCACACCCACTCGAGAGACCAAGGACTGAGACACCATAGCCTGGACGTGTATTGAAAATTGTACACTTGTGATCCAGATTTAGGGTCCTTCCCTCCTGGCTTGCCCACAAGTGTGGAGACTTGCCCAAAAATTAAGTATACCCAAGTAAGACCGTCAAGCAGAAAAGCTTTCAGTGTTTTCTTTTGAGTTAGTCAAGGAAGTTTTTTTTGAGGCAACAGTTGCCTCTCTTGTTTGGCAAATCCTTTCCAAAGTCTGTCATTTGTATTATTACAAGATATTTACAAACTGAGAAGCACAGAATCTGGGTGTCTAACAAATTACTCATGGCAATAATTCATTATCCTGCAGTTTATAATGTATGATTAGCCATGGGGTATTGTTTTTCCTCTCTGCGTGGACGATGGGACATTTAACAGTTGAACGATGAGCAGGGAACAATACGTAAGCCTGCTGATACTAGTTGTAGGTAATTCAGGATTTCTAAATGTTCATTTATTTCTCCTTGAATCATCTGAATAGTCACACAAAACAGGAGCAAAAGAGACCTATCTGTAGCCCACAATTAAATGTAAGTTAGTCCTAGCAGATACGTAGCAGTTTCATCACACTCTGAACTATCCTAGCTAGCTTCTGTGCCGACAGCATTCTATTTCCAAATGTCAAATTCAGAAAGTGACAGTACAATTAGAAGAAAAGTTGTTTCTACATCAATTCCATTGCAGTTTTGAAAGAGTAACCATTTCTCAAATCTGCTGAAAAGAGAGTGACAACACATAAAGTCTCAAAACTTAGAGAACAATTTCCAGTGCTGTATTTTGGAAATAGGAGCCTTTAGGGTACTGTTTTGCTAAAAGGAAACAACCGACGGTACCTGTTGTGCTCATCCTCTCCTGCACCTATCACTGAAAAAGCCAACACCAGAACCAGTCAACATTTTCACATCCGAGGTGCAGATGGCGGAAAGGATGCCTCGCTGGGATGCACTGTTGCCACAGGTATCTTCTCATCCAAATGCTCTCAAAGGCAACTGCCTTCATTGGCTTCTCTCAAAATAGGAAGAGGCAAGTCAATGAAAGCTGGCACCCAGGACTGGGATTCTCCCCACTGACAAGCAGACTTGCCCAGCGCTTTTAAGGAGGCTTCCTTCAAAATCTCCTGAAGTGCCCTCGTGTGCACCGAGGCATTTCTTATGAGTACAACAGGGAAGAGAGGTACAGGGCTTTCATCACAAAATATTCCCACAGTTTCACCAAGACCCGAGAACCCAGCGTATTTTCATCCTGGTAAATCTTTAGTATCCCCTTTTGATGACTCCTCCCCTCCTCTTTAGACAGGGACTGAGTGGGTTCAGCAGCATTTAATCTGGCAGGAAGCCTGATTAAAGCCTTCCGACACCAGGCCTTCGCCACCGAGCACGGTGGTGGCCGAGGGCTGTGAATCATTTCTGCTGGCCCCGGGGCTTCTGCTGTGACACCCTCACTCCTGCCCCTGCCCCTGCTCCCACAGGGCTCTGCTGGCGCCCCAGGACTGGCTCAGCGTGATGTTCTCCATAAAGCTATCCTCCTCCCCTGTCCTCTCAAACTCGTCTGCTTCATGCTACCGCTCATTATTGATTTGCTTTAGGAGGTAATTACTACCTCTTCATTTTAGAACCATGCTGGTTTGCAAAACTAAATGCAAAACCTGCTCACTTACCTTATAGAACCGTAGTGTTTTGGGAATTGCTTCAAACCAAAGTTCTATGCCAAATGCATTTAGATAAGATTAACTAATTTTGCCCAACATTTCCTAGGCAGTATTTCCGTAAGAGCAACAGTATGAGATACTGAGGATGCCGAGATCTGATGAATGACCAAAATAAGGGTGACTTAGAAATTACATTTTCCACAGATGAAAGAAATTAATCAAACTGGACTTATCTCAAAACCAAGCTCCTACTAGATACACACTAAAACAAGGTCCTCCATATGAAGACAGTAACTGTTCTCAATAGACACTGAATTTACCCGAATTGAAATTTGGGGGGAAACAGACTTTATAGAATAGGCATATATTTTAATTAAAGTTAGCCTGATTAGCTCCAGGCACCTGTGACCTCTGGTGAGAGCTGTCATCTCCGTGAAGACAGACAACTCAGCTGGGGTAAACTCTCTCCCAAAATCACTTTCCTCTGCCATAGCATGACCTCTTTATAGTTATATATTTCACTTGAGCCTGATCCCCAGCCCTGCTGCATCCCTGATGCTCTTGGCTCCGTGAGCTGGGGAAGAAGATCCCCCCCATACCAACGTGTGATATCATTATGGCTGTTCATCTCCCTCTGAAGAGATGGGGGGCAGTGACATTCTACCAAAGCTATGGGAAAACTGAATTTTTACAACTAATCTCAAAAAAAAAAAAAAAAAAAAAAAGCAGCAGCATATAGAAAGCCCCGTGAGGAATGAGCACCAGTGAGCTTTCCTCCAAATGAAGACAGCGGCGTGAGTTGGAGGCAGGGTCTCCTCCACTGTTTTTTGTGTTGGAGCTGTGGGAAGAAACTGGCCTCATCACTTCATGGGAGGAAGGTCCCTGGCAGGGAAAGGAAGCCAGTGACACCCCCAGGGAAACTGATAGCAGCTACAGTGATAACTCTCCAGAGCTTAAACGTTATGTGCCCCGTCTATGGGGTGGACAAAAGGGGTTGTGTATCCAGAGAGGGACATAGGCAGTGACAACTCCATCGGATGCTGCCCCAGCCTCCAGTGACCTGTGGCCTGGGGTGTCTGTGTCCCCAGCTTGTGGCCAAGCACCCTCACCCCCAACAGCTGCACGTCTGCCAGACACTGATCCCTGAGGAGGCTTTCATACCTGTTGGTGTCTAAAAATACCAAAAAAGAAAATTATATTTCATGTAAAATGCTTAATTACAGATATTTATCAGTTACAAATCTTGTGGTAGTGAGGATCTAACCTTCTGCATGCAGAAAGGGCAGGTTTGGTCTTAAAATATTTACAAAGCTCCCAGGCTGTGATTAAAAGTTGTAAGTGCCACACCTGAGGCATAAACAAATTGAATCATATTTCACATCTCCTGAAATTTGGCCATCATTCCCAGTTAACTGATCACTGACTGAAGTCTCAGGATACTCTGGGCACATTTGATCTGCTCTTTACAGAATTCAGTATTTTTTCGCTTTTTTGCATCGTTTAAGGTAGAGCTGCTTTTCTTACTTTCATGCAAACTTTGTTCAGACAGTCCATAGATTTAAGACATGCTTCTTGGTCAAAAGATGTGTTCTGAGCTCTTCAGTGAGTGCCAGGGAGTTTGGCCTGGTGGACGCTTTCCCAGGACACATGAGGAAAGAGTTAACACAGAGCCACTTGCCAACCTGGACCATAGGAAATGATGGATCTCTGTCCTAAATCAGCATGTGTGATAGCAATCACATAAACAATGTATGAGTGGGATGATGGATTATACCATTTACAGCATGTGAAAGGTTGCTTAATTTTTTTTCTTCCCCAAAAGTGAGGGTGAGGAGTAAAATGGACAGAAGTTAACGCGTTGCATTAGCTCTTCTTAAGGAGAATATTAAAATCTTAAATACAAAGTGTCGTAGGTAGCACAGGCACCAAAAAGCGTTTTCAGCTAAGAAATTGTAAGGAAAAGAAAGGAGTACAGTTAGTTAATGATTCTTCTGGGAAATTCTTCCTTTTTGTTAAATATCACCATTTATTAATCATATCTAGACACTTCCTAGCTTAATGGTACATTCAAAGTAGATTATTTGAAATTTAATTTGGAATTCATTCAAATGCAATCTTCTCATACCATAGAAAAGTCTTCAGTTTTCGAAGGGCTGATCTTTAGATTAAATGCTTTCCTCTCTGGAGGAAAACCAGTAGCCTACGTATGCGAGAATGCAGTTAAAATACTGGCACTGCAAAAGGATTCCTCAGATATTTTTTTTCCATATTTCTAGCGTTTCCTTGGAAAATATGCTGTCTGACCTCCTGAGGGAGCAAAGCATCTTCTCCACAAATTAGGCTGGAGAGCTTGGAAGGAAAGCAGCCATTTGCTTCGGCGTTGTGCTCTGTGGGTTGCTAATTTCAGTTTCTGTAAAATGGAACCAGCTTCAAGTGCCCCAAACGATCCCTATCAAGTGATGACATTTCCAGATAAGGAGAACATTAGCTCCTTCGATGTCTTTCTCTGCAGCTTCGGCAGGCTGGTTCCGACCCCTCTGCTTTACAACATTGCTGCAGATTTACTCTAGCTTTTGTTTTCAATGCCAAGTGGCTAGAATTACTGGGAGGATTTCTACCCTGTAGGGAAGAACACGCTTTCTCATGAGGCAGAAGCAGCTCAGTAGAAGAAATGAAAAAGTGTAATTTTTATAGGTCTCGAGGTGAGGAATAGTGAGTGTTACGAGGGTAATTTAATGGGGCAAAGTCCCCTCAGGTATTTGAAACCCTCAAGAGGCTATTGAAAGAGGGAAATTAATTCAAGAATGTTTTGCCAGTCAGGTTATTGGTATCAGGAGTGGGTTTTGCTAAGGGCTGTGTGGGAGGGAGAAGGCTGGTGGTGTTCACAGCTATGTGAAATGGGCATGGCTGGGTGGTTGACAGCCAGTACCCTCATTTGCTGCTGGATTCTGACAAACATCATGACCTTTGAAGCTACTTCTGTACTGAAGGTTAGGTCTGGTCTTTGTTCCACTGATGTTCCAGCCCACGTGGACTAGGGCACTGCTCCTGCCTGGTCCATACGACCCAGCTCTGTCTGTGGGATGAGTGGGGATGCACTGAAAATAGTGCCAAAACCACAAGTTTCACAATTTTCGTTATGACTTGCTGAAAGACCTCGATCAGCTTCTGCAAGTGCTGCTGGAGGGAGTCAGTGTGAGGACTGACAAAGGCTTCACATCGTTCTTCCCTGAGAGGCTCTGCTGGGGCTGTTCAAAGAGAGAAATGCACCCAGAGTCCTACAGCACTTCATGGTTGGCAGTAATATAACTTGGATTAAGTTCCTTCACTATGACAAAAAAAGCAGTCCCAAAGCACCCTCTCAAGTGCCTTCACTCAATTAACATGAGGGGAAATGATATTTCATCACTTGTGTAATGAGTTCAGTAACATTTAATGTTCACTTAATACTATTATTGGTGGCTGGCCATGAAATAAAGGCAGGTTGATAGGGATTAGTGGTTTTAATGCCAAGGATAACTGGGTTGGAAGATGGTAATTTTATTTTTCACCAAGTTCATTATTGTTGCTGTTACCTGTAATGCTGGTGATATTTCTATAGCAGCATTTAGAAGAATTTGTTATTTACTGCTATGCAAGTACCTGCTGAAAAGGTGACCACAGCCAATGGGCAGTTTGTGACCTGCAGGGGAACATGCAATACTGGCTTACTCATACCACCACTGCAGGACTACAGTACTGCTTAAGAGTCTTCTAGATTGGTTTTAAAGATTATTATTATTGTATTATAATAATAAATTATATTTATTAAATTAATCATATATTATTAATATAATCAACTTATTGATATTGTTATTATTATTACTATTATTACTTGCCAGCAGGGACTGGATTTTTCTCTGTGCAAGAGATTCCCAGCAATGAAAGAACTGAAAAATGGATGACACAAAGTGGATTGACAGAATTAAAGGTAACCACTACCCAGAATTGTGTTCTGCGCTTTGAGCTTCAGCCAACTTCTGGTTTTCAAACAGTTTATTCCCATCATCAGTCTTTGTTATCTTTTGAAGGCTAAAAAATAAACCAACCCTCCCCAAAGCAGGGCCATGTTATTACATACAGATGGAGCTTTGGAGGATGCGCACATTTATCTTATTTTCTGGTTCAGTTTTGAAAATACGTCAGCCACTGCCTGCCGTTGTTCCTCCCTTGCTCCTGTTGGGTGCTAGGACGACCATCAGCTCCAGATGGGACACTGCCTGTTGGCAGCGCTGGGGCAGAGGGAACTCTCGAAGGGCCGCCATACGATAACATCCTTCACTCGTAATGTGTTTTTCTTTTCTGGTTTGAGCTGCCTCAGCAGCAAAAGCAATTCAAAAGGTGGTTTCCTTCTGTGCTGGGATCAGTTTCATCAACTGTTTGACTGGCATTACACACAAACACTGGTTTTCGGGGGTCGCCCTTAACACTTCATACAGAACCATCCCTTGAGCTGCCAAGGTGTCCCTTGCCACAGCATACCCGCACAGCCTCCACTAATGAGCAGGACCAGCCAGAGGAAGGAAATTCTTCTCTACGTCCGATGTCTTTCACTTCTGCTCTTAGTTATAAATATTCCAGTGCATGAGCTCAGATGAATAATGCTCATACTACAAATAACTAAAGCTGAGGAGCTCTGTATTTAAAGGTGAAGAATCATCTATTTCAAAATAGAACGTGATTTTTTTTTCTTTTTGTTTAGCAGCTTTCAAATGTGAACAAAGTATGAAAGAACTGAAATGATGGGATTGTGGTTGTCTTTTTAAACCTAGAAAATAAGGCACAGATTTCTATTCAGCTTCGGTTTTAAAACATTAAATACTTTTTTTTTTTTAAAAAAAAAGGCAAGGAACCCCATAAATATGAACATGAGCACTTATCATGTCAGCAAAACCTTTCTAATTGATCATTCTGTTTTCAAGTGACCTCATCTGCCTTTTTTTTTTTTTTGTCTTCTGCGCAACTCCTCCATTAAGGAACTTCTGTGATTGCACAGTTCAAACCCACACAGGGAATCCAAGATTTTACCATTCCTCTTTTGCGAGGCTGTGGTTAGTGATGACTTCAGTAATGCTGCATAATCCATTTGTAGTCTAGTATCTCCTTGAAGAAAACAGACAAGTTTGAGTCTTCTCTTTACAAAATAACTTATCAATAAGTCTCTTCTTGGAAGAGCTGTACTGATTTAAACCCAGGAATAAGGAATTAAATAAACATAGGTAGGATTGGTTTTGACTAACTGAGGCCTAGTGATACACCGCAGACACGTTTTTGTTCTGAAAGTGCTGAAGTAAAAAGAAAAGCTGGATTTTGGCTTTGTTCTCCCATAATATGATTTTGAGAAGCAATGCTAAGAAAATTATGAGGCGTTTTCAGCGATAAACATCTCTGGCATATCAAGGGATTTATTTATTAGGGACAGCATGACATAAAAACCCACAAACTGATAGGATTATCGGCGCAGATCTTGCCCATGGCCATGCTCAGGATTGTCTTGTTACTGCAACTATTTAGCAGGGAGCCTTTCCGACCCGCCTTTTAAATTTGTCCCTGCCAAACCGCTCCAGGCCAAAGCCAGTCATTTCGCATTTGGCTGTTACCTGTTACCGTTCCTTTCTTTTCCACCTAGTAAGCACATTAACCCCTGAGGTGTCTGCTCTATTATTTTTTTTCCCTATACTACAGCGCTGACATTAAAAAGGGCACGTTTAAACCTTCCGCAGTGTTGAACAGGGACCATGACTGTTGAAAAGCAAAAACACTTAACCACTTTAAATGGGCTTCAACGGAAGAGCTGCATCTTTGCTTGCAATGTTTAACAAGATGTGCATCACTAGTTTTGCGGTTCCTCGTGCAAACTCAAATGCCTCCAGAGGTGCCTTTTTCCTAGGCACAGGCTTTGCCCAGGTACCACCTCCAAAAGCAGACAGCTAGCTCCTGCAGGCACGTTGGACATCAGTGCTTCAGTGATGGGAGGGGAGCAGCCCCTTTAAAAGGGAAGCCGACTGCCTTTTAGGTCTTGGCATTCCACTAAAGAGCAGGAATAAAAACATCAAACAAGTTCCATCAGGAGAAGGCTGGATCATGTTAATTACGAGCCTACATAAACGTTTAAGATTATGCGTGACTCTCAACACACACAATGGGCCGTCCATGTCATCAGGGGAAGGCTTGGACACGGCTCAAGCATAGAAACTTCCTTGTGTTCTCAGCTTGTGCAATAACTTATTTGTTCATTTTAAGTCAATATAAACTGCCTCCAGCCCTCCTTAGGTCTGCCAGTCCCTAAATGACTTCCCTCACTCTTCAAGTATTCCTCTATAATACTGTGGGGATCATAGTATAGTGACGGCTTTGAAAGTGGAACAAGTGGGAAGATTCCTCCGTTTGAAGTGCCATGGGCAAGCAATGCCCTACCAGAGCACTCTGTCACTGGCAGCTTCATTTGTCTCCTGAAATACCCATCCCAGAGCTGCAGCCCAGCTCACTGCCTATACCGTGTCCAAAAAAACAACCCAGGGGTAGGATTTGTTGTCTGAGAGAGAACAGGTAGGTATGTGATTTAGGTCCAGGTTTTGCTCCACAGCACTTGTGCTAAATGCTCTGGAGAGTACATCTGCAACACTAAACCTCTCTCTCTCTCTCTCTCTGTTCAACCCACATACTACTACTTACATTGACAAATAGACAGTATTTTCCAGTTCATTAGGGTGAGCCTGAAGAATGAGTTACACTGAGCTTCAGACAGTGTTGGTTCATGAATAGGCATGAAACTTTTTACACCTATGGATTAAAGCCAAAGCTGCTTTTCTCTTTGACTGCATCAGCACTTTGTGCCTGTTACCACCTAAACCACACCAGGCTCCAGTTTTGGCAGGTCCACCACACAGAACTGCCCAGCATCCCAGGCTGGGATGTGCTTTGTGCTTTCCACCATCACGTGCCATAACCGTGTCGTTGTTAACAAGAGAGCTCCTCCAGCTCTTTAGTACGATCTGGATCCCACGAATACTTGGCATCTTCACAGTCTTGCTTGGCAATTGATGATTCAAACAGCTACGTCAGACACAAACTCCCTCACATACTCCTCTGTTCCCGGAGGCTTTGTACCACCTCCCTGTGTGCCAGAGCACCCACCATCACATCTCCTCTCTGCCTCCACCCCACCCCAGTTCCTCACCCACCTGTTTTGGTTGAACAAAACCCTAACACCCTTCACTTTATATCCAGCAGTTATTGCCAAAGCTGCCTGGAGCCTCTACTGATCTTCTCTTTTCTGCCAGTTCTATCATTTAGGATGTTCATGCAACAGTGGTACAGCCCTTACCCCAAGAAAAACCACTAGATCGCACCAGACAGACATACAAATACTCTCTCCAAAAACAGTCATGTTGGATGCATCTCAGCCGAACCACATCTCCCAAACTTTGGTACTCCAAGCACCAGAAAAGTCTTAGCTGTGTGCCCTTCTCCACAGCACAGCCTTTATGAGTCTGTTCTTACACATTTTTTACTCCCTATTTGACAAGAATAACTGTGTAATTTAGAAAAAGCCTCTGCTGTCTAGATGGCAAATTCACTCTTTGGGGTTTCCTCACTTCTGCAGTGGTTCCCAGTAAATAACTTTGCTCCCAATTACCTATTTTACTAGCTAGCATAGATCATGTAAAGCTTCCTTATGCCTGCAAAAGCATCCCTTAATTCTTCCTCAGTTGTTTTTGTCCCTCTTCCTCCAGGGAATACACTACCCTAGACTAGATGGATCTTTTGCTGCAAGTGCTCATTGCCCTGGAGGAATTCCCCTGGCTGGCAGCACCACCATCCTCTGCCCAGCGCTACGCACAGGTATCCCTCCTCCCCTGCACGAAACCGCTCCGCTGTGACATGTGGTGTAATCAAATCTTACTTTAAGAAGTCTGGAGTGATTTGGTTTTAGACTATGCAAAAATCTATGTTCAAAAGATCCCTTCTGTATACTTATAAGCATCAAAATCTAAATCCATACTTTTCACATTCATATATAAAGTATGTGTTTACATGCATATATTTAGATAATCATATATCATTAAACTGCTTTCCTCCCCAAAAAAAACAGTTTCTGAAGCAGAATAAATAGCAATGATTTGCCAAAGTATGATCCAACAGCAGCTCCTCTCACAAATGCTTTTTATTCTTAGAGCAGGGAAATGATTTCGGTCTGGAGACTATAAAACTCATTTGTAATCCAAAGTATTTGATTAGGTTTCTTTTCACATTCAGTAACTTTGAATGTGACTAAGTGACAATATGTTGTTGAGAGCCTTACATAGCCAGCAGTACCTCTGCTACGGGCTGTCCTGTACACTGAAACCGTGACTGTCACCAGCAGGTTTGCCTTCATACATCAGAAGTGAGCTCAATGTGGTTATATAAAGCTTCGCATTTTAACATTACCCTAAAAATAAAACTGCCGATTTAACATGGTTTAAGCACAAAGATTTCAAAGCATTGAGAGCAAGATCAATATGGGCCTGCAATATAGGCTGGTTGTGCTTTCACCAGCCGTTCCCATCAGGCTCCCGACTCCACGTGACAAGTGGTCCATGTAATACAGAAGAGAATAGCTCAGTGATAAATGCTCTAAGCCTGAGCTACACTGCCCGTGCCCGCCCTCCCTTCACATGCAACCACTAAGGTTTGCCTTTGCATCTTCCCATTTGTTTGCTTGATCCCAATTATAACTAAATTTAACACCCAAATTTAAACAATACAGTTCAGACGAGTGAACTGTATTGAACAACAATGCAATCCAGAACTGGATGCTTAACTTCAAGCCAAGAACACACAATTTAAATAATGAAATCTTTTAAAGACAGGATTCAATTTTCCTTTTATTTTTATTCTTGCTGCTTAATCAAATCTGCATGGAATTATGCTTAATGACACTACAAAATTAATATTTCAACAGGCCAGCCTGTATACTGAGGATAAACTGAACAGGTTATTTTAAAATATTCCTGAAAAAGCCTTTTACGATGGAAGTACCTCCTGCAGGATTGAGCCTGCTTTCTCTTCTCTTCCAGGAGTGACCCAGAGGGAGAGCAGCTCTCCTTGACCACCAGGCTCTGCTTCCCTGCGCTATTCCCAGCTTTTCAATTCTGCCTCGGATGTGGCTGGCTGAGAACACATCAGGTCGGAAATCAAAGCTGTCATCATCCATGCATTTCCTCAAAGAGTCTGAAACTTTGTTGATGCTGTTATCTGAAACTTTTTACCTTGGAGGACTCGTGAGCCTTCCCTCCCTCCTTAGGGCTTTATTGGTATCGATCGTTTACTGTGCAAGGGTTAAGCACAGCTCTGCTTGCCTGGCAGCGCTCTGTGGAGCCTCTTTCTCTCTAAAGAAGATAGTTAATTATACTTTGTTTGCCAACAACAACTGTTAGAGTACTGTGGGTCCTCATGGCTTAGCTTAGTTAACCATATATGAAAGAATGGATTTCTAGTGCACGAGGAAAAGCCGTTAGAAGTCCGCTTTTACTTTCAAATTAATGCATAGCATAAATTAAAAGGCTGTCTTATGTAACTATAGTATTTTATGAACATTATGCTTCAGGTACTTAAAGTATCTCAAGAAGCACAGGCTCCTTTCACATGGTGTAATTACACCTAGAGCTCCTGAATTATTTTGGTCAATGTACAGCCTGGCAGTTTAAGTTTAACATCTCAGAAAGTGCTTAACAAATCGCTATCACATGGACATCAAAGTTCACAGCAGAACCTAAATCTTGCTCCTCTGGCAACTTTCATGGCACTTTCCACCCACCACTCCCTGCCTTTTCCTCTCCCACTATCTACTTATCTCCTTAGCTGCATCTACATCTCCTCCTTCCTCCTGGTCCCCTGAGCTGTACATGCAGGAGAGGACAGTACCTTATGCAGCAGCAGAAAAGCAAATATTCTCCAGCAGATTTGCTCTTCAAGGCAAGGACTACAAGCTCTAGCTGCTGGTGTGAAATGCACCTTTTCTCCAAAGCCTGCTCTACATGATCAGCTTCTTGCCTTAACAGCTGTGTGGGGGATATAGCAATGTCACTCCTTGGAGACTAAACACGAGCGACCTTGACAAGGCAGCAGTGCAGCCGAGCAGATATTCCTTCGCATTATTTGAAACCCTCATGCCTACCCACCACTGCTTGGCAAGGGGAAACCACCAACAGCTCCTTTTGCCTTCGACTGCAGCAAATCCTCACCTCAGCAACGCTTCTGCCCCAGCACGGTCCTTCTCTCCTATAGAGAACACGATTTGCCATCCCCTGCCACGACTTTCTGCCCAGGTAATTTCCCCTCGTGAAGGGGTAAGAGAGCAAGGGACCAGTCTCACCAGCATTGATGATGCTTGCTTGAGAGCTGTATCCATACTAGGAACGTTTTTGTCCATCGCTACACTGGGAAAGCTTTATGCAAAAGAAACCCCTGAGCTTCAGTTGTTTTCTCTCTTGGGCCCAGACATGACTGAAGGGCAAAATGTGCTACTTGGAAGATATTTAGAATCACCCTGGAAAGTGAGAATTCCTCTTCATTAAACACATTTAAACTTGTTCTTTACTACTTATTAATGTTAAAGAAAGTATGTACCTCTTGTGATGGGATTCAGCTTTGATTTTATATACTCAAGCCTCAGATCAAGTCAATTATCACACCTGAGTCAAAGGTGAACAACTATGTGCTTTACATTTATTCAGATTAATATCGATCTTCTGTAGCCCTTTTCCTGCCCTGCCCTCTGTTTTATAATTGAAAGGATTATTCATGTGACAACAAGCAGCAATGGAAGAAATTGTGAGATGGAGAGAAGACAGCAGGAAAGATAAAACAGTTTTCTGGGTATAAAGTTAGGAAAAGAATAATGAAATCACAAAACAGTAGAGGTTGGGAGATAGCTCTGGAGGTTATCTGGTCCAATCCCCTGGTCAAGAAGGGCCACCTAGAGCAGGCTGCCCAGGGCTGCGTCCAGATTGCTTTTGAATATCTTCAAGGATGGAGACTCCACAACCTCTCTGGGCATCCTGTCCCAGTGCTTGGGCACCCTCAGAGTGAAAAACTGTTTCCTGAGGTCGCAGCAAGCCTCCTCTGTTTCAGTTTGTGAAAGAAGAAACTAAAGGATGATAGCTGTATCTATGTCCATTTCCCCAAACTAAGACCCATCCCATCTCTACCTCTTCCAGGAAAGCAACGCCTGAAGGAACTGTTACAGTCACAGTTCTGGGACACACTAATGGGAGCTGGGAGTCAGTACAGCAAAAGTGACAGCACTCAGTGCAACTTGAGTTTACTGCCTACATATGAATTTAGACAACTCCAAGCAACACAGCTGCCAAAAGGCAGAGTATTAAGCAGCCTCTGCTTGCCTAAATAGGACTACTCACACAACTTAAATAAGCTGTTGCTCATTAATTTTAGTCTCCTGAACTGTTAATGATGTTTTCACAACTACTGCTCCTGCAAGTTACTACAGAACACATTAAGGATTCTACTGCACAAGTAGATCAACATTCAGTACTTTTAATAAAAGCAGAAAACCATCATTTTACTACAGCTGAAGAACATTTACAGGAGCTCTGCAAGAGACCAAGTGTTGGTGCAAGAGTTTAGTTTCCAAAACTGAAAAGGTAAGAACCCTCCAATAGGGTAAAAACTGCCATTGCACAAAAAAAAAAAAAAAAAAAAAAAAAGAAAAGGCAATATTGTCTCACAGCCCAACTGAAATCAAAATAAAGCAGCAATCATTCATCAGTACTTTAATACTGTTTCTTCATAAAGCTCATAACTCTGTATGCTCATTTCAAAAAGTTTATATATTTATATATAATTAAGCAAGTGATTACTTTTATGTTGGCTATATAAAGTGAAGTTTCAGCTCCCTGTTTCTGCAGTTAATTAGGATGAGCTTCAGTACACCACTTCTAATACCTTAAATACAGGTTCAACTGCACTGAGCTATCTTCAATAGTGTAAGCACCAGTACTCCAAAATATAAACCCTGGTCATAGCAGAGATTGTTTCTAGAGTACAGTAAGCACAACTGGCATGTGGTTGAGCTCCTAGCCTGCCTGTTACTCAAAGCAAGAAAATAGCCTTATTTGAATGGCATGTGCCAAGCTTTCGTAACTTCTATTTTCCTCCCAATATAAAACAGAAATTAAACTTGGGATTGCTTAGCAATTCCCGTTTCTGCTCACTTTTAGCTCAACGCCTTATTTCTACCAGGACCAGGTTTGCTTCCTCTGGCTCCAAGAACGAGGGAAATCCTTCCCTGCATGGTGCCACTGACCTACCTCAACCGTCCCATTCCGCACCCAACAGGCACATGGGGCCTTGTGCCGGTAACTTAGGTAAAACGCAAAATATTTCTATCATACTGCCCAAAAATGTAGAACAAAGACCATCACTACCATCAAAAGCCCAACAAATGAGCCACTGCTGCGCGTGGGTTTTCAGGGCACTTCCATCTACACAGCTCCAGAGAAGTTTCTTGACCGTAGCTGCCAAGGCAGCAGATAAATATAAATATCTCAGTGGTTTTTTGGAGTAGGCTCATGATTTCCAATACTTTATTTGTATTTCATTGGACTCTATGGTCTATTTATAAATTGTTTATCATACAGTTGCTAGAAGTCAGCAAGTCTGTTTCTAGTAAAACATTACAAGTTAGTTCTATGAAAACACACATGAAAAACTTATTCATTTTATCTTTTGACAGCATTTTTGGATTACTGGTTCAAGAGTTAGATTTTTGCTGAAAACTTCACTAGCTCAAAATCAGATGTCTGGAAGCTAAAGCAAGCACATTACTCATCTCGGTGAGGTCCAGTGGCACTGAGACTAACCAGCGACAGGCTGTGCAGCAACAGCTTGCCTTTACTCTATATTCCCCTCGTGCTCTTAATTACTCTTCCATCACAAAGCAAGCTAAAGTGGCTGCCACTTAACATGCACTGCTAGAGTGACAATGACGCAGCGTCCAAGATATAACTAAATCTTAGTATTGTAAAGAGATCCTGACCTGGAAGAGACAAAAACGCATGAGGTAACACCTTAAATGCTTCTAAGATATTCTCTTTTGGAATTCTGAATTCAAAATTCAGCACCTATGCATAGAGTTGGGACATATACACAGGACTGGATCAATACACACTGAGAGTGTGGGCCATGCTCCTATCTGTTCAGCCTCAACCTTCAGAACACTTGACAGCAAACCCCTTTCCTGTTCTCCAGCTTGCAGCACAATAAATAGGTTGGTAACATTTCCTTTGCCTCTGCCCCTTCAAATAACAGCCCTGTACTATTTTGGAAATTCATGTAATTTACTCAGCATGCTCATTTGCCACTCTTCCAATGAGGAAGGGACCATAATTGGAACAGACACTCTAAAGTGTCAAAAAGCACCAAGAAATAATGCAGCAGTTTAGAGTATGCCTCTACTGATGCACTGCCTAACACAGAAGCAGAAGATGCCAGAAAGCCATTGGAAAGTAAGTTGTATCGATGCAGTTACACAGTTTGGCACTGAGACTTTATTTTAAACAGCATCACCAGGGCTTTTTGTTTCCAATTCCTGCAACATCTTAATCAAACACTACTCTTAAAAGGTTAGTCAAAACTCTTCGTCTCCCATTCAAGGCCCCAAGTACCACTACATGCCTCAAGCTTGCTTTCAAGTGTCTTGCACTGCAAGGAAATGAGAAAGTTCAAACACCAGGGGACTATGAGATCGCATACATTTCAGTGGAAGAATAGAGCACAAAATCGAAAGCATTGAGCAATTTTCTAGTCCCACCTGAAGGCCACATGACTTCCTGTATCAAAGCATAAGTGTCACCAAAAGGTCACCATTCAAGTATTACTTGTAGGACAGGAGGTACAACACGCCGCTGGTGTGTGGCAAGGGCAAATGAGAGGTACCAGGAGGCCAAGTGTTACTCACCTTGCCTTCGCAGCTGGTCAGCTTGACCACCAGGAACCTAAAGCAGGCAGAAAATTGGCTCCAGCTGAAAGACGTTGGGAGAAAGCAGATGAACTCTTCATTCTCACCACAGCTGAACACAGGTTCACCATCTGCCACCACATTCAGTCCAGTGCAAGAGAATTCAGGATCTGGACACCCTATTCCGGGCTGAATTTACACCAAACTAAGCCAAGATCCAAACATGCTACACTTACCCTGAAAGAGTAAGCGTACGCTCCAGTCTGTGGGTTTCCAGAACTGTAAGCATCTATACAGAGTTTTAACCACCAAATCTGAGTATCTAAGAAGCCTTTATGAGATCTACTGCCCCCTCCCCTCCCTCAAAAAAGGCTATTTAGTACAAAAAATGGAAACTGCAATTTGCATTACATATCCTGTTAGGCAGGAACCACCCCTAAATTAAATACAGTGGGACTTTAGCCCTGACAGTACAAGGTGTTTCCCTATAACTGCACTGATTAAACAGTTGCAGACACCAGACTTCCAAGTCCTTTTTAGCAGACGTCACGCTGCACAACATAAAGCAGCAGGCAATTGGCCAAAAATGGTTAGCAAAAAGGATTCCTTAAACCTCCAGCATCCAAATATAGCCCTAGCTGGTCACATGGGCTGCCATACAGTAAGTGCTCCTCACTTTACCTACCCTTTGATTAAATGGTTTGAGCCAAAAAGCATGTACTCAGAATAGCATTTCAGTTTCCAGCCCAATTCCACGAACTGTATAATCTTCGTGTACCTTCCACGTTCAGATTGGCAGAAAGGAAAAGTTGATTTTGGTTCCTAGTGAGGCCAAAGGGGATCATTAGCTACAAAAAGCTAACAGAATATGAGACCTCTAACATATACGTGTATACACACACAGATAAATATTTATGTGGATAAAGTGTATCTGCCATACAATGAAGCTGCTGCGAAAGACTTACTCGCTAACAAACTACAGCACGCACTGATTTTTAATTTAAAATAAGTCACCATACCTTACTCTACCTAACCTCTAGCAATTCCCATTTTTCATATTACTCTCATCACGATGAGACCTGATCAGCTGATGATGCACACCTCACAAGAACTCCAGAGTTGAGTTTGTACACCAAGAAACTGCAAAGTTTCCAGAGACAGAATGTTGCACTGTTGCCAGATTCCAATTTAAACTGATAAAAGAAAAAAAAAAAAAGAAAAAAAAGTTGAGTTTGGCCCTCTTCTCAGCCCTTCCAGCAGTTGTCCGTGTTCAATATAGTGCAGGTGTCAGATGTGGCTACACCAGAAAACCTTGCAACTGCACTAAAAAATACAGGTGTCACTCATCCTTCCAAAGCCTGCCTCTTGCACCAGCCAGGATGAAGTACTGCAGCAGTAACTTACAAGCAGATGTGCTATTTTCTCTGAGGCTTGAATTTTAAGCTGTAGCTCTCACTCAGCAGAAGTTGAGGGGTCTCCTGAAGAGGACAGACAAGCTCAGGGCCACAAGGCAAGGCCTAAACATGGAACTAGCACGCTTAATGCGCCGCGCTACAATCGGGCTCTGTATCACAGGCTTTTGCAAGGGGCACAAAGTCTTTTATCCAACTCCAGTCCCCAGCTAAGCTACTATTATTTTTACACACTTAAAACAGGCACAGCATCGAGCACGTCCCCATCCCCACCACCGAGCGGGTTGCACCGAGCCACCACTGTCAGTTTCACACTTATACCGACAGCTGGGCCGCCCGACAACCCTCCCATACCCACATGTTGCGCTATTTTTACCCTAGAAAGTTAAAAAAAAAAAAAAACAACAAAAACCCCCCAAAACCAAACAACCCCCCCAAACCACTGCCAAACAAAAAAAACCCAAACAAAAACCAATAAAATTTCAAAGCGGGAGGCCATGGCAGCAGCAAAGACTTTATTCCCAGGCCGGCGGGGCGCGGGTCGGGGTGCAGGGCAGCGGGACGGGGCTCGCCGTCCCTCCCGGTGGGACAACCCGCAGTGACGTGTCCACCTGAGGCTCCCGGGGCCGCCGCCGCCGCCGGAGACAAAGTTCTGTAGTGCACTGACTGCTATCGTACCCAGAGTCGGAGTGTCACAGAACTTTGCTTCCGGAGGCTCCAAATCCTCCTCTCCCGGTACCGGCACCGGGGCCGCCTGCCAACACAAGTTTCCCTGCCTGGGGAGGAAGGGAAGGCGCACGGGGTTAGCGGTGGGGAAGGCAGCCCCCTCCTCTTCCTCCTCCTCCCCCCTCCTCCTCCTCCCGCGGCTCAGCGGACGACCCGTTAACCGGGGAAAGGCGATGAGTTGATATATTTTTTTTTTTTTAAGTAAACCCCCCCCAAAAAAGACTACACATACACACACCCCCTTCCCAAGAGGTAACGGGCCGCCCTGCGCAGCCGGCCGGAGGGGCTGCCGGCGCTCCCGCTGACAGCCCCGCCGCCGCGGCCCTCAGGCGGCCCCGCCGCGGCAGCGCCCGCCATCGCACCCACACCCCCCCCACCCCTACTCAAAACCCCGCAGCCCCGACCGGCGGGCGCCCACCCCCCCCCGCAACCCTCGCCCCGCCAGCCCTTCCCCTCGGCCCCCGCCGCCCAGCGCAACAGGTCCGCTCCGCTCCGCCCCGCAGCCCCCCGCGGCGGCGGCCTCGTCTCGTCCGGCCGCGTCCCGTCGGTTGGCGCCGGCGGCGGCCGGCGGCGCCCGCGCGCGCCCCGCCGTGCCGCGCGCGCCGCGCCGCCGCTCCATCTTGACTTTTGCCGACGTGGAAATTTTGGGTTCGGGGGGGAGAGGGAGGAGGGGGGGAGGCCGAGCCGCGCTCTTATTGGCCGGCGGCGGGCGGGGTCGGAGGTCACGGCTGCTGTCGCCGCTCCGCGCCAAAGCCGCCCTTGGCTCGCCGGCCACGCCCCCGCTTCCCGCCACGCCCCGACGCGCCGGCCACGCCCACGAGCCCACCCAGGGGGCGGGGCTGCGGCGCGCGGGGCCCGGTGGCCGTTGCGGCCGTTGGCGGCGGCGCTGAGGTGGGGGCCGGCGGAGCGGCGACCCGGCGGCTCTTTCCCTTCTCCTACTCACCTCCTCGGCCTCCGGCAGCCGCCGCCCCGGGCCACGCTGGGGGTGCGGAGGCTGCGGCGGCCGTTCTCGGTGCGCCTCGTTGCCCGGGGCTGCTCGGCCGTGGAGGGCGACGCAGCGTTGCCCCCCCACACCCACCCAGCGGGGGCGCGTAGGCCGGGTCCTGCTTTCGGCCGGGGGTGCACGGCGGCAGCTGTTTGGCCGCCGCGGTGGGAGGGCTCCCGGCACGGCCCCTCCCGGGGTGGAGGGGAGTACTTCGGTGTAAGGTGGTGGCGGAGGTGCGGGGAGGGAGCACTCGCTGCCCGTCGCGGTACCCCGCACCTAAAATCGCCTCTGGTGGCCTGGCTCCCTGTTCAGGCACCGGCCCGGAGCCTGACGGGTGTGAGCGGGAGAAAATCACGGGAGTTTTCTAGTTCCTGCTTCGAATTTGAAGGATTTTGGAAAGAGCGTAATAGCTTTTACTTGGAAGTGTGTTCCCTCACCCCGAAAGAAAGGCTGAGGGGGATCTGCTGTCTGACCAGGGTGTTTCCTGCGCTCAAGACGGTGACGAGACTTTGTTAGATCTGTGTGGATCTCAGAGTGTGCTGTAGTAGAAAACGGGCCGGATAAAGATTTTAAAATAATGATTTCTACAGTTTACTTTGTATTAAAAACATGACAGTTAAACCCGTCTTACTGATCAGCTCGTTGACCAGGCTGGGGTGGGAGCTGACCCAGGATGCGGTTTGCAGTCCCGCAAGCCTCCATACGCTCTTGTGCTTCAGGTGTTTGGGTGGTCGCAGAGGAGCTGTCCGTTTGTCTGTCCATCTGTAGGAGCTGCCTGTCCCTGAAGGTGTGTCCAGGAGGAGGGGACAGCCCTGTCCTCCAGGAGGGCCACCCCACCGCCCAGGTGACATCCAGCGCTCATCCAGCGTGGGCCTTGTTACAGGTCACAGCAATGCCTGTTAATCCAAGCTTGTGGTATCATGTCAGTATCTGAAAGGGAAATAAATTGAAAACTGCTTTAAAATATTTTACTTTTTATTTTTTAGTTTATATATTTTATTTATTTATTTATTTAAGCTGTAAAATGTAGCGCTTGAGGAAGGAGAACCTCAGAAAAATCTCTTTGAATACTTAATTTTTTTTCTCCTCCAGCTGCTTTGTCTTCAGAACCAGACATGGCAAGTCTTTCCTGAGCCTTCCTGTTGTGCTCACAAAGCCCGTTCCTCCCTCCCTGGCTGCACCATCTCTGTACTGTTCAGTCCTCAGCCGTATTCCATTTTGCTGCCGTTTTCCATGTGTAATATTATTTCCCACCTTCCCGTTCCCCCTCTATCCCTGCTCCCTCAGCATACCACCCTCTGCTAGGCCACCGACTTGGCCTCTCCTGTGCCGTTGCCACTTGGCTGTGTGTATGAGAATATTGATTTTACGCTGTGTATGCACTGTAAAAAAAAAATTTTTAAAAAATCAATATTTCAGTAGATTGGGCAGAGCGTGCTGCAGTGTAAGGGAGCCCAGCCTGCTAATATAACATGCAGGGGTCCTCATTCAGAGATTGAGGTCAGTCAGAAAATGGAAATGTGTTTTCTTATTTTATTGTCTGTTTCAGATTTAATGTAGGTGTTTATGTTCTAGAGTTTAACTTGCAGAAGGGCACACAGTTTCTTTAAAGTCATACCCAGCAGAATGTCACACTTTCTCAAAAGCATGCCTCAGGCATACAAGCCATTTTTTAAAGCTTAATAAACCCCCTCTTCTCCTTACCCATCATATGTCTATCAAACAGCTGTTGTGAGGGAAAATTAATATTTTTTGTTTCCGCAAATAAAAAAAAAATCACTTTCTGTTGTTTGGTGCAAACTCGGGCTCTGATTATGTAACGAAACATGCAGTGCTTTAATGAACTCCCATATAGCGGCACGTATGGATGAGTGTCATAAAGTGAGTGTAAGTGAAAAGAATGAGGGAGGAGAAATAACGAATGCATGACACAAAACCAGAGGAAAAACTCCCATTGATTTTAATGGGCCTGGGATTTCAGCCAGAACGTTCTCCCTGATACGCTATCCGCTTTCTAAACCGTTGCATCATGCCTTAAAATTTAGCAAAAGTACTTCTTGAAATGACATGCGAAACCACTGCATTCTCAGGCTCAGAGTCAAGACTGGTGTAAACTATTGTTTCACGGCTCTGGAGAGGCTTGATACGGCTTTATCTTTACTTCACAATTTTATCTTCTGTTTTTGTCGGAGGCTTTTTTCTCCTCTACCCAAGCCTCTCACTGCAGCAGTGAGTGCAGACCTACACACTGGGCAGAGGAGCATTGTGTTTGTGAACGTTGTGCTGCTTTTGCCCTGAGTAAGGGGCGTTTAGAGATGCTACAAGTTTAGTAAAAAGCCAAAGGTATTTCTTCCGTCCTGTGCGTTGTTAATTGGAGACTGATTTGGCGGTTGTGGCTGGGGAGGCACGCAGAGGCTGGGGTGGTAATGTCTTCTCTCAGTTACAACTCCGGTTTGGGACATGACTCATGTAGAAGGCTTCCAAATGTAAAATACTGCTACCTACAGATGCACCGGGGTTTCTCAAAAGCCAGTTGATTTTCTTCAGGCGCTGACCACTGTTTTCCAATGTGCTTATGTTTCACTGTTCTGGAAAAAGTATTCGTTGCTTTAAAGCATGGAGGGTGGATTTTTCCCTTATAGAAAACTCTTCATTTTAACATTTTTTAAAAGTTCACTAAGAAATCAAATGTAAAAGGAATGGTAATAATACTTTATATACTACTTATATATACAGGTAATAACATATATATGGGTAATAATACTTAGTATTACTGGTTGCTGGGAACCTGTGCATTTACCACTCTTCAAAGCATACCTCAAGGCGTGCAATATGTCCTAATGTATTTTAGGTTTAGTTTAAAAAACAGTAGTGCAATAACACAGAATGTAAAATATATTAAAATAACTATGACATAATTTTATTTAATTATAGAATGTTTTTCCCAGTATAAATATTATAAACTGCAGTGAAAGTATTATTCCAATTTAAATTAGAATGTAAAACTCGTAGCTGAAGACTAAGGAATAATAATTAGGGTTGCATTTTAGTTTAAGAATCCGTCTGCTTTGGCAGCATGCCTCCGGCGAAGAAGATTCAAGAAGGTGGTAACTGTATGAGACAAGGCAAAAATACATGATACAGAGGACCAAGCTGTGACTTTTTTGCGAAATAAGGAAAACCAATATTTCACAGAATATTAGCCTTAACTTAAAAGGTGGGAGAGTTTTATTATAGAATTTACTTTTATGAACAAATAATTGTTTTCCAAGGGTCCTTCTCTGCCAGCTTTATGAAACAGTAAATTGTTGGGGTTTTTTTGTTTGGTTTTTTTTTTTTTTAGGGGGGGTTGTTGTATTGTTTTGGGGTTTTTTTCTCCATTTCAAAATAATTAGTCCATTGTAAGAATTAGTATTTAAATCTAATTTGAAACTGGAATTGTGCAGGATGGAAAATTAATTATCTCATTAGTGGGAAAACTTTTATGGTATTCATACAATAAGTAAAGGCTCAGTCATAAACATCAATCAATATTATAGAACGTTTTAAAACAAATGTAAACAATATATATTATGACAATTTGGAGCACTACTTATTGATAAAAGAAAAATGATTCATATAAATTCAGTGGCGTATTATTCTAATTCTTAGCTGGTTATTATCTGAGATTGCTCTTGATTAAATATGATTTGTGTTATATCTGTGTAATTCTGTACTTCATTACTATAATAAATGTGCATTAAAATTGCATTATAATGTCCTAATTGTGAAATTGCCATTGAGTAAATTAAGGTTATGAGCACTGCAATGCAGTTTTTTACCAAAATGTTGTATTTCCTAGTGCTTAAATTTCCTTGTATCTTAGAATCATAAAATTAATTGCTAAAGTTAATAAATAATGACACGTAGTCTAAGCAAGCCAGTGTCAATTCAGGGAAAAGAATCTGGGTTTCCTGGGTTCTCACTGTGTCTCTAAAGAGGAGACAAAGATGATAGTTCTTTCTGTAATCATAGAGGTAAGTGATTGATAGAAATATAACTTTGTTAGAATCTGAACATCACCAAATAAGACAAGATCAAATGTCAAATTAAAATTTCAAGATACAAGGACATAATATAATGAACTTTCATTCAAGTCAAGTGGAAATCTTTTTATTGACTTTAATAAAACTTTTTCAATTTGTAATGTGGTGGCATCAATTGTAAGAATACCCCCATTAGTTAAGTAACTAATGCTTTATGCTCATAACATCTTGTAGTTTAGAAATTTGCAGAATCAACCCCTAGACGTCTCCTAAAAGCCCACAAAGATTCAGAAGGACCTCATGTGAGTTACAGATCCCAAACAGAGTGACTCTGTCGTCTGCCTTTGTAAGATATGAGTGGATCTGCAAAGGCGATTGCTGCTGGGTTGGTGTAAGAGCATCTGCAAAACATTAGCATTTTGGAGAACGATAGAAATTTCAAAATTTGCTTTTGTTGGGCATTAAAATGACATTAGGACCTTCCTGAAAAAAATGCTGAAATGGACATACAAAGACAGAACCTGGTGAGAATATTCTCTTTTACTCTGTCTGAAGCTGTTCGGCTGCACGTAGCTGGCCCAGAAGGAAACTAACACGCTGAATCAATGGGATTTGAACCTCACTTGCCCATATTCCCCAGGGAATGCCTGAGCACTGAGCAGCCATCTATTTTGAGGAAAAGAAGGGAAAGTTTGTCTTTCACTTTTTTTTTTTTTTAATTTATATTTTTTCTCTAGAAATTCACTTCTGAATCAGAGAAGCCTTCTTTCTGAAACAAATACTTTCCCACAAAAAGGTTCCATTTCAGCAACTCAGCATTTTCGGATACAGACAAATATATTGTGGGAAAATTCCCAACAAGCTTTACTTTGGAGTCCTTCAGAAAAAAACCATGCAAGGGAGAATTATTGGAATGGCATTTACAAAGGGATGCTCATAGGATCCTTTATGGAGTCCAAATAAAGTGACATAGTGGTATCTAGGACAAAGACTTGAAGGAATTTAACCTTTCCTTTTTAGGGCAGTAGAAATTCCTCGTACAAGAAAATAGGATAGAGATAAATAAACAACCAAATTCTGTACCATCCACCACAAGCCATGGTTTAATCAGCTTATGAAAACTTTGATGGGGAATGTGCTGAAGCTCCAAGGCATGTTCTGCAGGACTGGAGCTGAGATGTGGCAACCAAGAGGCTATTGATGTTAATAGGGCCAACTTTGTGGAGCGATGTGTCCTAGAAATGGAAACCAAGGGTCATATTGATGGGACCGGTGAACAGCTACTTATGTACATAGTCTCACTGAATGCAAACCTGTCCTAAAAAAGGCACTTAGCAACCTTCTGGCTGCAGCAATGTTCTTCCATCCGCCCTGGGTTAGTTCAAATTAACCCAGTTGCTTTCACAGTGATGGAGAGAAGCACTTGGATAGACCATTCCTGGGGTGGAAGCTGTGAAGCCTGACGCCATCACTGCCATTTCTCTGGTGGGCATCCATCTCTGGCCTCAGTATTTGATTGCAACTTTTTCTCCAGGCTAGAAAATCACAACTGGTGACCTTCAAGGCTGAGGGAGAGAATTCACGTGGCAAAACTTGATGAACAAATGTCGGTAATGCAACTGGCAACGACAGATGAGCAGAGGTTAGAAAGATTATTAAAGTCACCCCCTCCTCGCTGCACACACATTTTCTCTGGGCCTTTTTAATAAAGATGCAAAAGTGGTGTCATTTGCAGATCCTATTCTTGAATAGAAGTTGGGGAAGCACTTGGGAAAGGAAAACTCTTCTTACATACTGAATCACCAAAGAAGATGGAGGGTGGTGGGAAAAACATGTGTGTCACACACAGTTATCTGACAGTTTTTATCTCCCTCCAAACCATTTGCCTGGCAAATCCTTTCTTTTTGTTTCCTCTTAATTTTTGGGGTCTTATACGCAGCTCACCCCTAAAGGCACAAGCACAAATATTAATTGAAACTTGCTTGCTAAGTATCCAAAGGAATAAAATCCTAGGTAGTAACTGCTATTTACAAGTATTTTTAAAAAGAATATTTGACTTAGAAATACTCAGTACGCACTTACTTGATAAAAATCATAATATCTCTACCACATTTATTTAATTTCTACTGTCTACTACTCTCAAAGCATGGATTTGGGGAAGATAAGGTTATTCAAGGAAAAGAAACTGAATCTGTAGCAGAAAAGCCCTTTCCTTGGTCGCCTTCAACACGTACGTGAAAAATTATTAAACGATGCTATGACAGAGGCATTTGATTAGGAAAGACCTGCTCTGATGTAAAGGCTTTCGTTAGATGCTACACGTCCCAATGAATTCTGGAGCTGTGGGATCTTCTAGGTCGTTCCAGTTCTAGCTCTCCCGGAGACCGTGGCTGTGCCGAACACTCAGCAGCTTCAGTGTTCATCCAGGGTGCAGCCTGGCTACTCCAGAAGGTACCCAGCTCCGTGACCATGTTTAAAACATCGGCTCCTGTCTCAGAGGTAGCAGGCTGGGCATGATGACTCGGAGTCCCACTGAAATAAGCATAGTACAAGCAGCCTTCAGAGGCCATCTGTACCTCCTCCAGAACATTGTGGCTTTTCATAGCAGTCTTAAAAGAGGAAGCGCACTCATCACACCTCCTGGGAATTTCTGAAGAATACAGTTCAAAAGTTTCCGTTTCCACTATTTCCTTATTCTAAAGAAGAAAAAGTATCTTTGTCCCATCCAAATCTTGAGGAGATGAAGTGAAGTTTGTCACCTTAGGTTCAGAACATTAACGATCACTTGGACTTTCACCTCTGCTCAGGAGGGATTTACGGCTTTCACCTTGCAGGACACGTAATTCAAATCACAGTCTGCCATGTCCACAGGAGGAATCTTCAGGCCAAACTGTTACGGCAACCCATTACTCCTCTGGCTTCCTACACCACCAGGAAACATCAGCGAACGCCAAGCTTTTGCATCTGCAAACAAAGGGAAATGGGTATTCCCATCTACCATTGCTTTCATAATTGGTTGAACAGGGGAAAAACAATCTTACCAGGAAATCCTCACAAGTCTGAACTACATCTATCAGCCTCGTTTGCTTGCTAGTTCTCTCGATGAACCACAGGAAATATATTCCAACTCCAGCACAGATTGTTCGGAGGAGACAAGATAGGCTCATTAGCTCTGTAACCTACAGGCAGTAGGCACACACACACACAAAACGTTCAGCCTTTGGATGGGGCAGCGCAGATGCAGCCAAATGGGCTCTCCTGTCACGGCTGGGTTACATATTCCTGTTTATGTTGATCCTATAACCCTGGCTGGGCTTCCTTATCAAGGCACACGTGACCTCGATAGAGCAGGCTGTTAGATCCCAAGATCCCGTGCATGAGAAACCTGGAGAGCACAGGTTTCCCAGCTTCCCAAAGAACTGACCTTCTTCTGTGCTGGAAGGTAGCTGACTCTTCAGTAAAAACACTAATTGATGCACTGACCACTTACTGCTGGAGTCACTGGAGGGAGCGGTGGCATTGCTGGACAGGATTTCCTAGGCATAGTAAGCCAAAAATTAAAGTATCTTTATTTTTGCAAAATACACGATTTTATCGAAGCTGTCTGTGCAGCACACTGTGAAGTGCATTTAAATAAATAATCTGAATAACTGAACTGTATGTTTAAAATGAAAAACATCAGAAAGTAAATGAGGTATATTCCACCGTTCTGAAGATTTCTGTTTCCTCCAGCTAAATTCCTTATCATTAAATGGAGAATGTCACTTGATTTATTAGTTTGTTGTCTATAAAACTTTTAGAAAATTTATATATGCTCTACTCAGCTGCTTTCAAATAAAGGAGTTACAAGCTGTCTGACTAACGGATTATTTTTTTTTTCTCATTGAAATCCACAGGAAGATTTCTGTCAACTCCGTTAAGAGAAGCAGGAAAACTTTATAAAAGTTGCCTTTAGAAACTGATTGCCTGGAGCCCTGTACTGTAAGAAAAAACGTTTCTCTTTAGATCCCACCGTGGCACACTGCTAATTTTATGAGTTTAGGAATAGCCTGTCAAAATTCTGAAACACACGGGGGCCCTAATCACGAGCAGCTTGTTCCAGCGAGAATCATATTTCCTACGTTGCAGGGCAGCAGCGGGAAAAGTGCTTCATTTGCACCTCACAGAAAATGTGCTTTTCCTCCCTGATTTCTCAGGCGAATGCAACAGGACACTTCCTCTGGCCCTTAGCAACAGCCCTTAGCAAGGGCCGGCGGAGAAGAGCAAGGAGCAAAGCCAGGACCAGCAAAGAGCTATTGATTCGTGAATGAAAGAGAACATTTTCTGAAATAAAAAAAAAATAATAAAAAAAATCAGCTCATCACAATAACTCTAGGACGAGTCTAACTTTAGTGACTAGAAGTAAAAAAGACAGGCAACTTAAATTGACATTGATCTTGCTGGCATTCCAAGGGTAATGTTTTCATTATGATAAAATGTTCTTTAGCAATCTCTCCGGTGAATTGGACACAAACATGCTTTTCTTCTACATTGGTCCTGCCTATCTTCCTGTTCCACCTATTTTTATGCTATTAAGAAAACATTTGTTTAGGCAATGCAAACAAAATCCCCCTCTTCCATGTGTTTAAGTTCCCTTGCCGTTTATGCTACAACGTAGTACAAGACCAGTGAGACAGCTGAGAATTGTTTTGAACCACTTGGCTGATTTTGTCTTCTTTTCAGTCTGTTCACAAAAACAAATTTGCTGAAAGTGTTTGTAAGCATATAGGACCTGACAAACATACAGGTGGAAGTACAGACATAAATAAAAACACACGCAGGTAGACAGACAAATGTGTTTTGTCCACAGAAGTATTTTTGTGTATGCTAATATAGAATAATCAATAAAAAGGTCCACCTATGTATGTAATTTTTTCAAATATTTTTAAACTTTGGTCCCAAAATGTTAAGTGAAAAGATGGGATTACAAATAACCCCCATGGATTCTCATCTTGCATAAATTTCCAGTTTTCTTTGACCATCTTCATCAGGCAATAATTCATCTTGTTAATATTTTTCATAGCAGGGAAATAGTTTGTGTGCCTTTCAACACTGCTCCAACAATACATGGTGGAATTACATGACAAAACGTATTGGCGGCAGATATATAACTGTAACGTGTTATTCTAAAGTATCAACAGTGCGTTCATGGGCTGCACAGAAGACAGTCTCTGACCAAAGCCCTGTAGAGTCTCTGTGAAGATTTATGTGATTTTTTTTTTTTTTCCCCTGCAGCTTATGATGTGGCAGAATGACCAGTTTATGATGTGGGTGGAACTTTTTTCAACACATGAAAATGCCTCCGCTCTCCAGATTATGTTCTCCTGTGGTAGGCAGTGATGCTTTCTGCCCTCCATATGGCCACCATGTGCCAGCAGACACCAAATTGGTGTGTGGGTTAAATGTAAAGTAACCACAAGAGTTCCCAAGCCAATAATTACAAAGCTCCTTTTGATATGGTTAGTATATCATTATTCTGTACTGTGCAATAATAAGACAGTGCTCATGTTGTCCCCCCCCTCTTCTCCTTCGGTAGCTGGGGAGTTTACTGCAAAACTACCACACGTAATTGTTGTCCACAACATGCTTTTAGGAATTGTCATAGCAGCAGCAAAAAACACACCAAGTTCTTGGTTCCAATTAGACATTAACTTGAATAAAATGCTGGAGGGGAAAAAAAAAAAAAGAAAAAAAAAAAAGCTTATTCTGTGCATTCACTAAAGGCATGCGTCTTGCCTCCTGTTGTGAGTTGCCCAGTCTCTGGGGTAGATCAGCTGGTTCAGAGGGCTTCTCAGACACTCCATACATTTGAAGCCAGAATTATCAATTTTTAGCACTTGCATGTACAGGGAACACGCTGGTCTGTAAACAGTACTAGGTTCCCACTTCTTTCCAGGTGCAGTTCAAGGCTTGGACGTGAGGTATTTTATGGTTTTGGCCTTGTCACCAGTAGCTCAAAAAACGAGCCCCTGTGCTTTTACCCAGCGTCTGAGATAAGCTGGGATTCAGAACTAAAGGTGTCTGGCTATGCCTAGCTAAAGGCTCAGAACAGGTTGTTCTTAGTAAAGGGCCCATGGCTATTGCTTTGCTTTGGTGCACTAGACCCCAAAAGTTTTTGCAAAGTTTTTTTTATAGGCTTGAGATTTTTGAGAAGGTGAATTTAGTGGGAGGGATTTGTTGAGCAGGGAGTGCTGATACTGGCTTTTCTCTTACGCTCGGTAAACTTGGATTATTGCTGGTCATAGTTCATAATGGTATTTTGTGCGTGATTATGACTGACCCGCTGTGTTAAATGAAAACAAATATGACTTCTCACTCATCTGTCATCTGAACATGTAGTTCAGAACATTCTAGCTGTCTGGTCCAGGGCGGGCTTCCGACTCATCTCCTTGCAACACCTGTAAAGTAATAGATGAGCACAAATCCGTCTTTATCTGAAAATGCACAAACATTCCTATACTCAGGAACAGAAAAGCCCTTCACGTATAAAATCCAGTTAGAAAGTAACTCACACAAATCACAAATAGGGTTTTCATTTTTGTCGCTTATTTGCCTGTCATTTGCAACAATCAACAGAGGTTCTGATGAGCTTTATCATCTTACTCCTTATAGTGTATTAATTATATTATTGTGTTATTAATTATAGGATATTAATTATTAATTATGCTGAATTAAATAATAAATAAGTGTGGGTATAGAAAGGAAAGCTATGCATATACATAAATGTGTACGGGGCTCTAAGGGATCTGTTAATGCTCTGAAATGGACTGTTATTGTTCTGATGCTTTTGGTGTTACTCTCTGATCGAGGACTTACACCTGAGGGGAGTGACAGACCTCTCGTGACACTCTCGGGAGTGACAGCAGCTTCTCCAGCTGTGATTTCCCACCCAGGCTTCCCATCGCCTGCTCTGTACAACCAGCAACGTGACACTTCATTGAGAACCACGTCACACGTCAGGAGCGGCTGCAGCTCCTTCTCACGTTCTGTATGAGCACTTCCAGCTCGGCTTTAATCTTTATTAAGACTGTCAGGGAAAGCTTAAGCAAAAAAAACATAAAAATCTTTCTGATACACATTGGTAATATGCATTTAATTACAATTGTATTTGTACCTAAAATGCTAGCTATATTATTTATATATATATATTTTCTTTTTCCCCCAATCTGTTATAAACTAGTCATTGGTTTCCTGGCCCCGACAGCTCCCACAGGTATCAAACACCCTCCAAGTACTAGATTTTTGCACTGGCTCTCTGATTTGGCTGACAGACATGCAAAATCACACACAGGCAAACTGCTCCAAACCAGGTTGGCAGAGACTGAAAGCTGTTACTCTCTGGAGTCTGTCCAGAGATAGATGGGAATTACAGTAATTTTGGAGTCCCAGTCAAGTTCCTGGCTGACTAGTATCTACATCACAAAGCCACCACTATACCCTTTGCTTGGCAGTAATTAGTACTTTGTTAACAATCTCCATAGGGGAACCGTTAGCAAAAAAGCACAAGAAAAACCAGAGAGAGTGTAATAGGGCAACGAGCTGAATATCAAAAATAGCTATGTGGAAATGTCAGCAATATGCTGAATAAACAGGAAAACTCAAAGTCTTATTGCACAAGCTCATGACATAGTAGGTGCCATGAAGTCCTGATGGAACAAACCCGGGACCTGGAACAGGGACACAGACACAGCTTTTTCCCAAAAGAATAGAGAGGACAAAGCATTTAGACACGTATACTTGCTTTCCACTTCATGGAAAGCTAAGAAGCTGGCTTCTTGACTGCTTTTGGGTGGAACTGAGGAAAGAAAAGAACAAGATGGGTGTCTTGTTAGAGGTCATTCGGAGAAAACTAAATGATGAGAAAGAAGAAATGCGTGAGGCTCTTTTTGCTTGAGTAACTCACAGAGATATTCAAAAGAGTCAGCCTCGCCCCTGCAAGGCACTTCAAATAGCATAATACCTAGAGAAAAGCAAGAGGGAGGACACGGGCAATTGTCAGGGTCTTGGAATATGCCAAGGGCAGGTTTTGTCTCAGAAGGTGGGGCGTGAGGGAGAATGATGTTTGGGGACACAGCTAAATTGGGTTTGATTCAGCTAATAATGAGGGTTTTTTTGAGATTCTACATGTGGTAGGTAGTCCGGGTAAAAGCAAGTACAAAGTGACAGATGACCTCTATTTTAAGAAAAGCCTCACTATTAAGGATGAACTACAAAAAAACAGGTTTCTAAAAATTCGTAAGTGGGGGTGGAGGCCTCTTGAGAAGTTAATTGAAAGGATAATAGAGTAGGGCACCACTGGCAGATACTGGAAAAAATACATATTAAAGGTTCTGCAACAAGCTGTTCAGGTACAAAGGAAAGAGAAAGCACAATTGCAGATTGATGTGGTCCTCTGAGGTGTTCTTCAGGCGCCTGGAAATGAAAGCCTCGCAGAAAACTGGAAACCAGGACACCTGACTATATAACAAGGAAAGATAAAGCAAAACGTTTGGGCACACAAGGAGTTACAAATAGCAGGAGGCATAAAGGCAACCGGAAAATGTTGCCAGAACATATGATGACAAAAGAAGTAGAGCTATATAACAAGGACGGCAAATAACAGACAGCACAAAAGAGGCCAAAATATTAAATCCCTTTGTTGTTTCAATCTTCACTAGAAGTTAGAGGTGACCAATACCTAATAAAATTAGTTTAAATGAAAGGATAAGGGAATAGGTCAGAGCAGCAAGGGTTAGGTTAGAAATATTTATCTAAATTAGTGATATTAAAGCTTGACCACACTCACCCAGGAGTGCAGAAGAAACTAGTCACAGTATTGTCTGAGCCATTAGCAGTTGCCGGGGAGTATGTACAGGATGGACCTGAGGAACAAGAGGGGAATATATGTAATATAATACATAAACGTAATAGCTGCCTGTGAAAAGGGGAAGAAGAATTTTCGGAGAGTCAGCCTACCTTTGACACTCAGAGACTCGAACAACTCACTGTACAATACACATACAAGCACGTGGAGGGTAAGAAGGTGTTAAAAAGTAAAACCAATTCACACCAAGTCAGATTGATTTCCTTCTTTTCCCAGATATCTCACATTCATAACATTCAATAGGCTGTATTTTTATTTTAACAAGGGCTATGGTATGACCCTTTGTGACATTCTTATGATCTTATGTATCTGGTTTCTGCTTGATATGGATGATATGGGTGGTGGAACAGAGAACACACCTACCAAATTTGCAGGTGACAGTGAGGAACATGGTGCTGCTACAAAAAAATGCAAGTCTTGCTTTGGAAATGTATTCATAGATAGACTGTGTGTAAGAAGTGGGGCTTCGGAAGTTTCAGCAGATGTCCTGTTTCCAGCTTCAGGCATACTTAAAAGGACAGGCAAGTTAGAGACAATACAGAAAGAAGCAACAAAAGTGATAAGAGCTTGTGCAGAAAGGCAGCAGAGACTGAACTGCCTTCCAGAGGGGAATGACAAGGGGCATGACAGCAAGCTTCCTGTGCACAAGCTTGTCACAAAGAAGGTGGTGGTTTGTTGGGAGTTGGCATGACAAAAGGAAATTGGTTTCATCAGCAGCAAAGCAGATTTGTATCTGATAGTGAGGACAAAATCCTGCCTATGAAGCCACTTGAGCAAACTCATTAATAAATCCTGCAAAAGGATCATATTTTGAACACGTATAGCGGTGAAAAGTCTACAATAAAACAGTCTAATGTAACCCAAATTTTCTTTTGGAACTAGGCATCCCAAACTGTCTTCCCCTGTCGAATGGAAGGATCACTGGGAGCCTGCTTTGCATGCTTATGCAGCACTATAATTATCATTACCTACAGACTCATTAGGTTCTGTTTTGTCCTCCAGTGAATGATTGGTATCCTAGTAACACTTTCTTTGATTTTTTCTTATATCAGTTATTTTTATCTTTGCATCATTTGCAAATCTGCAGACAGTAGCAAAGGCTGAGGACCTTTCAAGCTGTGTAAAGTTTATGTCCTACCATGACAGACAGCCTTTGTTATGCTCTTCAGGAGCTATTGGATCATATGACTTGTTATATCAATTCAGAGCAAGCATTTCACCCAGCTTCCCTCCTCCAGCAGTGGCTCTTGTCATCACAGTATCCTCTTAATGAACAAAGGAAACAGAGAACAAGAAAGATGGCTTCAAAACAGTTTTGTTCCTTCTCCAAATAAAGTTCGCTCCCTTTCCCTGGACTCAGTACAGTTTGGTCAGACCAAACAATATGGGTATTAATTAGAAAATTATCACTAGACGAAAAGTATGGTGATTTCTTCCCTCCCACACATCCACCATGATATAGCAAAACCCACCATTTCCAGAGGCCATGACTCCCTAAACCAACCCTTGTCTTCAGGAAAGAGGAGCACTAATCTTCCAGTGTCCCTAAATTCCCTCCAAACACCACTTGATAGCAATTTTTAGGTTAAGAATTTGCTGTCTGGAGCTTTGTCTTGGCAGGCTGCTCCCAGCACCATCACATGTCCTCCTTTGATAGAGGCCAGTGATTATACCAGTTACCGTTATCACTTCATTGTGGTGATTGATATCTCCTCTATTGCTCTGCATGGGACTTAAGGTCAGTTGAAATCTCTCCCTGCCTGAAGGGGAAGGTGGCTACAGGACTGCAGGAATTACTGGAATGTGAGGTAGCAGCCAAGATTTACCAGATGAGACAGGGTGCAAGATGAGTGGAACTGCTCAAACTTTTAGCTTTGCTATGTTTTCCAGCTCCTACCTTCCCTTTTGGGAGATCTGGGTGGTTTACTCCCCCCCTCAAAACACTCTGCCACCCCATCCTCCCATTTTTATCCATGTCAGAACATTACTGCATGGCTAGTGAGATCAAACAGTGAGGTCTGCAGGCTGGACCTTGAGCACAAGCATCTTGAAAAAGGAGTTGAATGACTCTCTTGTCATCACTAGCTGACTATAGACCCTCATCCTCGCCTCTGCAGTTTCTGCTTGTCTTCATGTTCCTTAAGGAAACTGTACTCTATCATTTCCAAGGAAAGGGCTTGTTTCTTCAACATCAGATCGACTTCCTTGTTACTTCTGCCAGGCATGACTAGACAAATTCAGGATTTTTGCTGACTGCCACAAATGAAGAGACTAGTACCCACAGTCATCCTTGTTCTTTCTTGAGGTCCCTCACAAACTTTAGCCTGCTTACAACCTGTGCTCTGTTAACTTGTCTTGAGCTCAGCTGGTCTACATTGGTGTCTTCCCTCTGATTTTGATTAGTACAGAATTTCCAGAATTAAATTCTGCCTGTAACCTAGGGAGAGGCAGGGACTTCTGCTCATCACTCCTTGAAACTTAGGGGAGTGAAAGCTGCTCTTAGATAAGGTATATCAAATGGGTATGCTGAGGTGCCACTGATGACTGCATCGTTGAAAGCATGCATTTCCTAGGTTACAGATAGAGCTAGTTTCTGCCTATGGAGGTTCCTTAAATACACCTTTATTATAGATGGTTTGAAAAGATGATTAGGGCCAACACTATTAATACCTGGATACATTATAATCTATTGTTTGATTGTAAAACCACAAACAATAGTTGCCCAAAACATCTAGACAATTTGTCTTTTCTGTGGATAGCATCAAAACAGAAGAATCAAAGTTTGATGGAAAAGACACAAGTGTCAGTCATGAATGCTACCACATTTCAGAGATCTCACGTTTGTTGCTTGACACTGTTTCTCGAGTGAGACACTGAAAGCAGATGTTCCAGACTTCTCTGGGAGCCATCTCTGTTGTGTGTCTCTCAAGTTTTCTACCATTTCATAGGCAGCATGTTAACAGAGACTGAGCACTGGCACATACCTCACCTCTGCTTTAAATGTATTATTTTTTAATACAGGATCAAATAAGTATTAATGCATGAAAGGCATCAAGAAGAGACTTGAAAGAAGTGGGGAAGCTGTATACAGACAGATGGCAGAGACAGAGCGAATGATGGGGAAAAATTAATCCTATTCTGCTCACATCATGTCTTAGAAGCTGAATTTCTGTTTGTCACTTCAGCATTACTTTTGAGTAGCTATATCATCATCTGCATCAGCATTATTTGTCTGTGACCCAACCATGGTGAACAATGACAGCACCAGAAGATCCCTTTAAAGTCAGTTGTCATCTTGTGCACTTAACACAAGAGATAAGATGGTCCCTGCTCAAAAAGCTGGGTTTCTGCTTTGCAGACATCAACAAAACGATGCAAAATCACAAAAGGGATTGTATTCTCAAGACTTCAGACCAGACCCCCACAGCGCAGTGGGCTGAGTTACCTGTTCCTGGACTCCACAGCTGGGATCGTGCACATGGTGCTTGGAAACGCAGAGTCGCAGAGCAGATACGTCCCAGCGCAGCTGCCAGTGTGGTCCCATCCGCAGTCACATTGCTGAATGAGTTGAGGAGGGGAAAGAAAACAAAGGAAAAACAGAAGCTATAAAATTAACTTTATAAGAGTCCCTGAGAACACCCTACTCTTACTGTGGTGAAAAAAAAGGGCAGATAACCTCATCCTCGGTTTTGAAAATGTTGTGCTGCAGGAGGATGGCTTGTTCTTGTAAATGTGCTGCGCCAGGTTATTATGCTTAGTTAATTCATCTTATACCTTGCTGTAGGTAAAAACACTTGCTCATTTCTTTTTGTTTTGTTGTGTGGGTTGTGGCTTTTTTCCATGAGAAAATAGTCATCTGCTTTATCAAATTGCAGAATATGAAAGCCAGATGCCTTACATATTCCTTTGAATATTATGTGTTTACCCCCACTTAAACATTATCATTTTTCCTTAATCGAGACAAGAACGTTTCCTAATCTTTCTTTTGGCCTCTAAACAAAGGCAAAGTTTGGCTCAAACAATGGAGGATTTATCAATTGTTAGAGCCATATAATCAATAATTTTCAAAGAGAAGTTGTTGATACCTGGATGCTTGCCAAGCACCACTCTTGGGGAAGGAAGAAGTTTGTGGACAATCTTTGAGGGGTGGAGTGCACATCTGTCTTTGCACTAAGGACAAGTGGTGAATAATGATTCAAGCCAATATTTTCATTTTGTTGGGAGTGTTAAAAAAAACCAACAAACCAAAACATCTGCTTGGGGTGAAATTGTGACCCTGGACATGCCAGTGGTGAAACTCCCATAAACTTTATTTAGATCAGGGCTTCACCCATAATGTATCACAAGAATGAATTACCTCTTAATCTGTTGCTTCCTGCAAGCTGCTTAGACAAAAGGACATTATTCATTTCATGTGTATTCTTAACATAGGGGCAATCAGAGTCTGAAACCCTTAATGGGAGAATGAAAACAGGAGAGAAACTTGACTTCCAGTTAGATGTAGGAAAAGTTACAGTTTTGTGGCAATGGAACAATCTTACTGAATGGAGACATGGGTTTGTCTCAACAGAAGCAGCAGCAGAAAAAGAGCAAAGAAGCACTTACAAGTTGCCCAAGCACCATCCACTTCAAGTTCAGCTGTGGACCGTGGTACACTGATCCCTATTATCTCCACTACTCCCAAGGCAAATGTCTGATGCGAGTTTTGCTTCAGTTCAGTTAAACCAGAAACCTAGTGCCTGCAAAGTTGTGGCCAAGAGAGGAACCAAAGGTGCAAAAATATATCCTGGTCCCAGTTCTTCACTAACCGTGCAGCGTAATCTGATCACAGGAGGATGAAAATGCTTGCATGAGATGGCATCATGAGGGGAGGACATAATGTACACTGTGTAACAGAGGCCTTCCCTGACAATAAATAGCTACCTGCATTTTTGCCCAGGCACCACCCTCTAAAAAAGGAGGCTAAAAAGGATAATGGGGTCAGTCTAACCAATTCCCAGAAAAGTCTTGGAACTGTTCATAAGCAGCTAGACTAAAACAGTGAGATAAATAATAGCTGCCACTGATTTGTTAAGAACAAATTGCACCAGAGCAATTAATTTTTATGGTAGGTAGTAGACCATGTGAATAGGGAGAAGGAATATCTGCCATATGTCATGAGTTTAGTGAAGAATTGACACTCTCTAAGTGGGCAAGCTAAGTAAATAAATAAAGAATGAACTTACCAAAGAGTGGGGACACAATTGGCCACAAAACTCCTCAGGAAGTATTTACCAGGTCTTCAAAGGTTCAATCTTAAGGCACTTTTCATTATATTTACTTGTAAGGTGGAAAAATGTGTGTGCATTAATATTACAGACACAACCCTGGAAGATTGGAAAGAAGGAGAAGAACTGAAAAAGGTCTTGAGGAACCAAAGAAATGACCTAGAAATAAGATGTAATCCAATAAGAAGAAGATTTTACAGTTAAGCAAGAGTAATTAACTGCTCAAAGAAAAAATAAGGAGTAACTGAGTAAGCAAGAGTTCGGCAGAAAAGGACCTGGAGCTTGTTGCAGATCACAAGGTCAACGAGGTGACACTTTTATGAAAAAGGTAAATGCCACTGTGGTGGGATGGATAAAGAGAATTATTGTCTGTAGGACATGAGAAGTAATCTTCCACTCTACTTGACATTAATAAAATCTCATCTGGAGGCCCACGTCCAGTTTTAGGAAATCAGTTTCAAGAAAAATATAAACCAATAGGGAAGAGTTTAGTTTTGAGGTCTTGAAATTGGGAATGTTTCATCTAGAGAAACTGAGGAATGAGATAACAGTCTTGAAGTATTTTATAGAAGACTACAAAAAGGAATGGCATGATCTGTTTCCCATGTCCATGTACTACAGAAGAAGGAATAATGGGCTTAATATGAAGAAAGACTTAAGCTAAACATTAGAAAAAAGTTTTTCTAACTAAGGGTAATTATACTGTTGGAAGCTCTACCATTGGAAGTCTTTTAAGACTCAGTTATGCAAAGCACTGAGGCAGAGGAACGGTAGATGCTGTCTTAGGATAAAGGTAAGAACTAGATGATTTTCACAGGCCCCTACAAGCCTTATTGTCTGCAATGCTGTGTTCATTTGGAAAGGCCTGAGTTATTGAGGCAATATATATTATCAATACATTGTAACAAAATTCAAATATTTTATACCGGTATGAAAACCGTGTGTTCCAACATCTGGTTTTGTAATAGCTGCCGTAATAAATTTTACCTACTAGTTAAGTGATCACATACATTTCCCCTTGCCACACAAAGTGGGATTTTTCATTAGTATTTTCCAAGGCTCGATTTAGGGCTGTATCTTCTCAAGCAAGCTCGCTTTCTAACACCTGCAGATGCTTTCATTGTTTCTATCAATTCTGAAGAAATACCATTGAAACCCATTTAGTTTTAGTATGACAGAAAAAGACAGAGAGCTTTGACTACTACTTTAAGAAGGCAGCGAGTCATTTTCTGAGGATAAATATACCAGTAATACCATAGCAGGCAGTGGAGAGAAGGTCCCTTAGATTATCTAAGCCATCCTTTGCTAAGGCAGGGCTGCTCTTTACAGAGCATTTTATAGCAGTTTTTAATGATTGCTACATATAGTGGTTGCATATGGCTGGAGGGTAACATTAGCTTGACACGGAGGGTGATATGAAGAGTTCCTTTTATGTTTTATGGGCTGCCTGTCATGCTGTTGCTCTTATACAGTTCTTTGAACACAGTATATAAAGTACGTATGCCAAAAAGAAGCTATGTAGCCATTCCAAAAGAGCTAGGGGAAGGGCAGGAAGGAAATACCTGCCTGTTAGATACATCAGATGAAAATCACTTCATTAATAGTCTGTTCAAAGGCTAAAGGGGAAGGATGTTTGCAGCCAGCTATCTCTGAACTCTTAAGAAGTGACTCACACAAATGCATCAGCATAATTGGAAGTAAGGATCCTCTCTGCCAGCACTCCAGATGATGGGTCTGTCTCGCTTCCCCCATCAGTTTCAAACAAAGTTAAATCGGTGTCCAGAGCTAATCCTGATTTCTGTCACTCTGGAGGAAGAATTTGGACTATTCTTCTCTTTTAGGTCTTACAGGTCTAGTGATTATCTATGAGCTACTCAGAAATGGGATAGTGTTGAGTCGTATCAACTGTTAATTTGTTTCATGTTTCACAATCTGCAGTGGAAGAAAAGGACCACTTAGAGCACAAAAAGTCTTTTTTCTTTATGTATCTGTAGACACAGGTGCTGGGCCACCATCACTCCATTACAGCCATCTAACATAGTCACTGCCGCTGCCATGGGGGCCAAGTTCAAGGGAGCAATGGATGATGCAGACCCTGGGTAGACCTGCCAGACCTGGCTTCCTTGTCCAGGCTGGCTGAACATCATCCACCCCTCTTTGCCTTTGGCAGCTCACAAGCTCTGGCTCTCCTGATGTGCTTTCTACAGGAGCTTTGGGTCCGTCCTGCTGCGGTATCAGCGAAGTATCAGTGGTATCATGGATGTCACCCAGCAGCAGTGGCAGCCCAGGTAGCTACTGCCTCTCCCTTCGCCGCTGCCGCTTGTTGCAGGTCTTATGCTACACCTTCCCCGTGGCACAACTGCTCCTGAGACTGGATGGGGAACTCAACTGGGTTAAAAATAGCCTTTTGCTGAGTTATTTTTAACAACTCGGATCTGTTCCCTGAGGCGGGTCACCATGTAGCAGAGTGAAGAGTCGTGCCAGGACGTGCCAGCGTATTTGTGGGGTGGAAACAAATAGCTGGGGGAGGGAGAAAGCCGTATTGTGGGGAGAAGCCCCTCAGAGCTTGTCAGCAGGCTTCTGAGCAGTGTGTCTCCAGCCAGAGGTGGGCCTGAAGGACTTTGTGCTGTGTGGTGACGACACCCAGAGAGCATCCAAGTTGCAGCATTTGGTGTTGCTGGTCTGTGGTTTGGGGAAGCTGGACGGCAGGACCTCTAACACCATCAGGAAGTTGGACAGAGTACCTTGTCACTGGCTTTATCGGCTGCTTTGCTCATGTGGTGCATACGGGCTTCACAGAAAGCTGGGAATATGCCTGTTTACAGTATGATTTGGTGAATTTAGCAGCATGTGTGTAACTGATATCCTCTAGAGTGTCTAGTATCAGCTGTTAGAAGCTGCGGCTCATGCTTAAGTAAACAGCTTAGATTAGGTGCAAATGGAATGGTCCCACAGGCTGATGAAGTATGAGCTGATCACAGGACAGCTTGATCTCCAGGTTTTCATGCTGAAACAAGGCTGCTGTGGGTAGTTACTTCAGTAGTCCAGAGCAGGGCTTGTGAACCGGCCCAGGTGGCAAGTGGAAGATTTTGAGACTTTGTGAGCAGTGGATAAGGATCAGGAAGCTTGGTGCAAAGCCAACGCGGGAGACAGAGGAAAACTGGTTGCTTGTGGGTGTGCAGGAGTCAGCCAGTGCCAGTCAGGTCACCAGCCCTCAGAGCTGGTCCAGCAGCAGGAAAATTACTGCCCAGAATTGGAGAGCCCAAGCCAAGAGACAGCCTGGCAGCAGCAGGAATGACCTGTTCCCAGACAAGCCTTCCTCAGAGCAGAGGGCAGCCCTCAGAAATCAGGGTGGCACCAGCCCCAGTCCTGGCGGCAAAGATACCTTGACTATCCCAAGGGAACTGGAATACAGAGATGCCCAGATATCCAATTATTATCCAGTTATACGAAGAATGGTTGAAGGAGCTGGGACTGTTTAGTTTGAGGAAGAGGAGACTGAGGGGTGACCTCATCACTCTCTACAACTACTTGAAAGGACACTGTAGAGAAGTTGGTGCTGGTCTCTTCTCACAGGTGATTAGCGACAGAACAAGAGGGAATGGCTTCAAGCTCCAACAGGGTAGGTTGAGACCTGGAATAGGCTGCCCAGGGAGGTGGTTGAGTCACCATCCCTGGACGTGTTTAAGAGTCGTTTAGATGTGGTGTTGGGGGATATGGTGTAGGGGAGAACTTTGGGTAGGTTAGATGGTTGGACTCAATGATCCCAAGCGTCTTTTCCAACCAAAATGATTCTATGATTATTGCACTTCGACTGGAATTGTGCTTCACGCTTGCCCTACCTACAGCCTTTTGTGTCCAGTCTCATAACCAAAATTCTTGCCCGAATTCTGGCTGAATGAACCATTGCCTTGTTCTGCCACTAAGGCTGTCTGGTGTTGAAAAGTTGGACAAAATAAAGGTGTTGCCACAAAAATACCAGAGTCAAATGAAGAGATGTAACATCACCCCAAGGGGGCTGCACCCCAAGACATATTCAGGGCCAGGCACTTCTCCTTACCCCGCACTATGTTTTGGAAAGAAGCTCCTGCTGCCAGGTGTGTCCTTTATCCCAACCCATTTCTTCCTACTGCAGAGAAATGAAATGCCAGCCATAACAGCTGGAGGGCAACCCCCACCCCCCCACCCCCCACCCCCAAATTCCAAGAAACAAACTCTGAAAAATGTGATCTAAACAGCAACTGGAAATCAGTATTTTAGATGGGGTCTTACTGGAAACTTGCCTTCTTGGAAGTGGACCCATGGCAGCATTGTAAATAAACCTTGTAAATTCCTCACCTTTCTGAACAGTGGCATTTTTCATTTATTACATATTTCAAAGTAAAATTTTGAAAGCTCAAATTGCTTGTTTAAATTGCATTGCCAGGTGCTCATAAGGAAGCCGGATCTGAACCCTTAAGTAGGATTTGGATGCATAGGAGGTATCCTTCAGCCAGGTGTCAGAAGACCACGGTAAAGCATCTCTCAAAATCTCACTGTCCAAAGGTGCCAGAATAAACCCTTAGCAAACTCATCCATGTTCCCCACTTTCTTTTGCTCCAGAAGCTGCTCCAGCATATCAGGACGCTATGATCAGCACAATGGCAGTTGACACAGTGGGGACCATATTGCTAATCTCCCCATTTTGCAGAATACATGTGTTCTGTGGAGTATTTTCTGCTCTGAATCAGGATGTTTGGGACTTCAGATCAAATGTTCTTACTGAGAGAGTCAGCCAACTAATCTCCATGCCAGGAAATTAAGCCATCTGATGTCCCGAGGTGAAGCTATAGGAGGGTGTATGAGACCAGAACAACTTGAAACCTGTTTTCTAAATAAATCCTCATTAGTTTGGAGTCTTTGAGCAGTATGGTAGAGCCCCTGTTTTCTACCTTAGCCAGTATTGCCTTGTTTTTATTTTCAGACCTTATCGGGGAGATAAATACAGAATCTGCTCCTTACAGTTGTGTTTTTACACACATTTATCTTTCTAAGGCAGTTTGCAAAAAATTCAGTGTGCTGTGTGAAGGCCAGAGAATAATACTTAATACTGTCAAGCTGCAATTTGTGATTCTACCTGTGGATCTTACATGTTGTAATACTGGAAATGAAAAACCTGGAGACCAAGAAAAGCAGATACCATTTGTTTAGCTCTAAGGATAAACTGCTATTGGCAGTATTATTGACCTCAAAGAAATGAAAACTTTCAGCTAGTTGAAGGCTAGATTTTGTCTTGTGAGCACAATAGGTGTCCCTTCTCCCATCTTTTGGAGAATGAGGAAAGTCCAAAAGTAAAAACCTTCTCCTCTGAATTTTGAAGATACTTCTTCTGCCTCGGAGCTCACTTCTGAGAAAAGAACCCCTGTAAATAGGAGCACAGGACCTGCTGCGTAGACAACGTGTGCTTCTCCGGGCAGCACAAGTTGGGGGTGGTAGCCAGTGACCATACAGTTTCCAAATGGGGAGGTGTGAGGGGAAGATTTATAGGACTTGGTCTGAAAATGTGAGGTGTCAGTAAAATTTGATACAGAGCTGTCTCTCCCTTTGATGGAGGGAGCTTTTCTTTTATGAAACTTCTAAGCCGTTGCCCAAATGATTCAGGCGGTATGTGCCAGTACCAGGATGACTACTGAGGCCCTGGTTTATAATGGTCTTATTTAGAAGCAAACCACCATCAGGCCACTTCTCAATTAACTGCAGCCATTGAAAACCTCAGTTTCTTATCTAAGCCTGTTATCTGGGATCCCCAGTCACCGTCCAGAGGTACTTATATTCCCACACTGACTACAGAAGGCCCCACATGATTATTTTAGAGTGAAGACCCACAACATGTATTGATCAAATCTGATTGCTGCTGGTGCCCAAAAGGGAAGAAGATTCTATTCCCCCTTATCAGTTCTGCTGCTGACTCCAGTTTCCACATCAGCTTAACCTTGTTCAGCTCTGGCATCCATCAGAACCCTTCTGCTCAACTCAGGAACCCAGGAGAAAATGAAAGGCATCAGGAAACTGTGCATAGCTGCCAGTTTCATGAGCTGAACTGGTCCAGAGAAGAGCCTAGTGAGTTGCTGAGCTGGTCCTGTGACATTACACCACCATGATAAGATGCAGATATATAAGGGCGGTGAGGTCAGCTTCTTGCAGTTTTTCATAAGAGGCTTGGATAATTTGGGAGGAATTTGGACAATTTAAAGAAGCAGGCTGTAGGTTCCCCCATCACGTGGAGCTCCTTAGAGTCTGATGGGGCATTTCTATGCATAGGACCCACTAGCTCAGGGGAAAGACGCTGAAGTCTCAAGCCACATTTCTGTTAGCTTGTATTAAGGTGCCAGAGGACAGTGGATCTGCATGCATGGCTTGCTCTGGCTCAGAGACCAAAAGAGCTAACTTTGTTCAAAGCTGAATACATACCAGGGACTTCTGGTGGTACCAGAATACTGTCCATTAAAGGGTCCAGTTAAGGACAAAAGAAACAGCAGATCTTCTGGTACCTGGGCAGTCTCCACTACCAAAGCCAATCTTCCAGGGCATCTCAGCAGCGAGGATCACCAATGGTGAGGTCAGGTCATCTCTGCTTCACTCCATACACAGCTCGTGGGATTGTGTTCAATGCCTGTGTGAGAGCCAGCAGCACCATTTTGAGGTCTCAAACCACCTTTATCTGGAGAAACTGAGAGGATTTATGGACTCTATATTGTAAAAGGCTTGAAAAGGAAGACCTCTGTCTTTTTTGCCTTTGAGGTTTACACTCTTTCTTCCCCTTATCACTAGAAGCTTTGCCAGAGCAGAGAATGAATTTCACCATCAAAACATTAGACAGCTGTGTAAAAGAAAGAGGAGAAGTATTTTTCCAAAAAGGAAGCTCAGATGTTTCTGCCCAAGGCAATTCAGGATCAAAAGAAGGACACATTGATTTCTCAAATAAAAGCATTTTCGAATGAGAGTCCCCTACTCTTTGGAGTTTTTCAGAAAATGATTTGCAGATGGCACATCCCTCGGCGGTGTGACTTCTTCTTCCAGACGCAGAGAGCATTTGGCATGTCCGCAGTTCAGAGGCATTGCAGCCTGAAGATTTATGTTCCAACTTCGTAAATGACCGTATTATGGTGGGTACCTCCTAGGTAAATAACAGCAGTTTCCTTATGAAACGATCAAAGGAAATGCTAACAGAACTCTGCCACCGGCACAATACAAAGTACCCGTTTATCAGCTATCTGCAATTATTTGCACAAGAAGGTCCTGCAGAGCCCGAGGAGGTAAAGGGTGCCAGCTGTGACGCACGGCCACACGCACCTGGAGCTGCGGGGCGGTGCGAGGAGCCCAGCCTCGGTGGCCCCTGGACACAAACCTGCACGAACAGGCGTTGGTGCTGCTCTGGGGATGCTGCTCAATGGGAAAGGCTGTTCCACGTGCACTACTCCGTATAGATCAATAGCAAAATGCATGGATTTGGCAAAATACTCAGAGAAGCACGCCTTTCAGAAAGGCAGGCAAAATCTTTACATCCTAACTACAGCTTCCAGATGTATCTCAGAGCACCTAAAAAATATTACTGAGATGGAAATAGTATTTCTTTACTGGGCTGTGTGTCCTGTCTTTGTGAGCTGTGTTCTCACCATGATTTATGCACGTAACTTTTGCTCAGTTGAACAAGTGAAAGCTATGCTTGTGAAAAGATGAGAGATGTGATTTTGGGGGTTAGCCATGACCAAGTCTTGCCAGGTGTAAAACTAAGTTTGTTTTAATAAGAGTTGTTAAAAAATAATAAATTGTCTCAAAGCTGTGTCTTTGCCTTAACAACTGTGTTATGAAAAAGGTGCTGTATTTTAATTTTTATTATTTATTCATTCATATTGAATGAACAGCAATAACACACGCAGTGATGGGAGCAGTTCAGTAAATGGCAGAGTGGCATAAGGAGACATTTAACAGCAGCAAGTTATTGGTGGCATGTCTTGAAATGTGCCTGGTCACAATCTGGGATGTTGGCTTAGGACAAAGGCAACAGGAGGAGGGCAGACCTAGCTGAAACACCTTCTTCTCTGCATAGAAGCTCAGGGTTTCACTCTGCGTCTTCCCTCCAAACACTAACACAACTTTCTAGTGTGCTTTTCTGTGAAACAAGGTCTCAGTCTCGAGGGCGGCATGACATTCGTGTGTGACTGCTCCAGCAAGAACATATGCAGTGCTTTGGGGGAAGGATGTGTTCTTCATTTCAGTGTGAAATCCCTTATCAACGTGCTAGCATGTGTGGAGTCTCAGGAGACTGCTTGGCAGCAGAATTATATAGAAAAAGTTATACTACAGCCTCTTGAGAAGGGAAATCTATTACAGGTGGGTGAGGTAGAAATATCTGAAGGGTATGTCACTAAATGATTAAAAAAAGCCCTAGCAATGCCACCTTGGTGCAGAGGAGGAGTAAGAACCCAATTCAAAGCCTGGTGTCATTAGCAGCAAGGTGCCCACTGAGTTTGTGGATTCTGAATCCGGACAGCTTTTGGAATGAAAGAGGGCTTTCATTTCTGGATAAACCAGAAAAAAAATGTGTTGGCAGAAAATTATTTTCACCATCAGTAATGAATTTGTTGACAGATATTATGTAGAGCTGGAATCAGACATTGCCTGTACATGAATGATTTAACCAAAAATTACAACATACGCCCTTTCAGAAGACTATATGATGAAAATAAACATCTATAGTGAGAACAAAAGCATCCCCGAGCTCCACAATCCATCATGTTTCAAAGGAGACTTACATAAGAAAATTTTCAACTGAAAATTTCGTGGCTGTGCTCTTGTAGTCTTAAGCAAGAATAACATAAATCCTGATGTATCTAGAAAAATAGCTTTAAGTAGCAAATCAAAATAATTATCAGGTTAGTTTCTCCACCATGTAAGAAGCTGCAAAAATTTATAGACTAATTCTGCAGGTTGGATTTTTTTTTAATTTAAACTACAGCTACCAATGAAAGGGAAGCATTTCAGCAAAAGAGAAAATAATTTGAGACTGCATTTGAAGAAGCGATTAGTAGTTTACAGAAATAATTACCTTTGAAAAACGAGCCGGGGGTTATAACTATCACAATTGTTCTTATAGGAGCCAGGGGCTGGAAAGTGGCTGGCCCAACCTGTTTCTCCTGAATGCAAATTCTTCACTGAGGCAGTGAAACGGGGATGTATAATGTCCCTGCTGGAAGGGGATGGGCAGCAGCTGAAGGAACGGGAGTTTGGCAACTGCGTAAGCAAAGTTAAAACCCCTGACTGATCAAACACCCCTTTCCTATCCAAGGCAGGGAGTAAAGTGCAGAGATCAAGAGAGCCAGAAGTTGTAGTTGCGGCAGTGAAGTAACTCTACAGCTGAGAGGAAATGGGCTGGTCTTGTTTTACTGTTGTCTAATTCTGCTGACTTTGCTATTTCTACAGACAAAATGCCATGGAAGGACAGGAAAAACCAAGGCAATATATCACTTTTCCTATTTTGCTTCTTATGCTTCATCTTTTCTTATTTAACATGTGAAGTGTAGAAAAGCGGTCCTTTTTGCTCCATTTTACAAATTTAGTTGACTCATATCTTCTATTATGTCTGACAGACACCCAGTTTCAGAAGAGTTTGCTCTTCCAATCCTGCCCTGCTCAGGAGGACTTGAGCTTATGTGCAGTTTCTCACACTCCCAGGTTTTGCTTCTGTATAGTGGAGAGCTGGTCCTGGAACAAAGAACATCTCTGAACCTGCTATGGTCTCTGTGCAAATCGGTGGTCGCTCCCCATAAAGGTATGTTTGTTTATCATTATGAATGCAAACACCACAATTCGGGGACACCTTGTTTCAAAGCTTATAGCCTCTGCGGACGCTTAGTCTCCCATAATACACAAGACCCTTTTCAGTCAGCCACTGACAATGCTGAAGTTAATTTTAGCCACTTGCTGTTTCCGTAAATCTACAGTTTATGTTCCTAAATCATGGGTTCTGCCCCAGCAGTCTCAGTGAAAATCAATGTATGTTTTATTTCTAGAGTTGAAATAAAACTTCCAGCAATAGCATTCTGTATTGTAACTTTGTGGTTGATTATCATCATTCTTACTCAGAGTGAAGTTAGACATTCCCAGGCTGTATTTATGATCAAGGATCCTTCAGAATAATGTATATAAATTGAGTTTTATTGATCATTGAACATCTGCTGGCACTTAAATACGTGGACACATAAGCATGAACATAAGCTTTGCAAGTTTGCATTTTTTGATGCTCATAAAATTACAATTTATAATCAAGTACACAGTGTTATGTTTTCTTTATCACCTTCATAAAGATAAAGTAATGTAAGCAGGAGCTTGGATTACAAAACCATTACAAGATTGCAAAGCCTTAGGATTTTATGATTTATGGAAGAAAAATTTCATTATTTTTCCCTTACATCTGACACCATTTAATTGCATTTTGCCTGCTGTGGTAGAGGAGATGTGCCAAACTCTGATTATTGCAAACAAAATTGAAAGTGCTATAAAATACTGTTTTCTTACGGCACATCCATTGTCAAAGGTGGCGAGCAAATGGCTTTGCCCAACTTTCTGATCACACAGTTTTGACCCATCCTTTCCAGCACTGACTAATATAGAACACATGCCTGGGCTGACGGAGACCTTTTTATAGTACGTGTGCTTCACACACGACTGTGGCTGATACTCAAACCCTTTTGTGTGAATACAGCTTGAGCAAGGAGTCAGAAGGGGGAAAAGGGTAGTAATGGAGAGAAATAAAATAAGAGGACGTGCATCCCTTATGGGTGTGGGTACAAGAAAACATCTCTGCACATGAGATGGGTGCTGGGAAATTATGTTCTTGTATGAAAATGGGGGTTGCGAGAACAGAAAGCAACTCCAAAGAAAGAGCCTTTGTCTCATTTCCCGGAATTATCAAACCTCTTTCATGTGGCCCAACCTGATAAAATTCTCGCTTTATTTCCAAAGTCAAACATGAGCTAAACCAAACACGCTAGCAGCACGTCCAGGTGTGGAAGCAGCATTTCTGAAGTTCCAGACCAGCTTTTCTGCTGCCGTAGCTCTGACCAGGTCCAGGTTTGCACAAGAGGACTCTGGAACCAGGGGTTAAACACAGGTTTTGCTGGGACTTTGCTACCTCCAAAGTCACAGCGTACTGGGAAATGTGAATGCAAAGGCTCTGAGAATATCAGGGATTCATAGTGCCCTGAGGTATCTGCAGTGAAGAAAGAACAGACTTATATTCATGACAGAATTTTTGTAAGAAATGGTGGCCTATAACGAGTATCACACTTAACTGGCTAAACCAGACTTTAAAACACTTGGGTAAGATGATCTTTCACAGATAGTGATCAACAATCCACCATCCTTGATTTTTAGGACGTAAAAAACCTGTGAAAACCTATTACATTCTGTTGCCTGTGTTTTAAATGAGAAATTCACCTTTTAATCGCCATCAATACAATGCTGACAAATTCCCAGGATTTTTCTTCCTCACACTTTCTCTTTCCTGCCCCTACACGTGTCCAGTGCCTAGTCTCTTTTGCTCAGGAGCTAAATGCTGGAGATTTAGGTAGACCAAGATAAAGAGGTTAAACACAGCAGCTTGACACCTAGGTAGCCAATTCCCACACTAAGGTTAGGGAGTGTGTCGCTGAACGGTCTCACTAGAGGGCAGCCGATAAAACCTCTAGTAATAAAACTGCAAAAGCTGAATGTTTCTTTTTTTTTTTTTTTTTAGGTTTTTCTTCTGGAGTGTGACGGGGTATAAAATTTAACTGTTGAAATTGCTGCCAGCAACTCCTCCTCTGCCACTTTGTTTTTGGTTTTTCCATGTTCAGCTGTAGAAGAGGATCCACTCGCTGCTTCATCTCCGTGGGACTCTGCAGGTCTGACGGAGCTGGAAAATCTTTGTGAGGCTTTGAAAAACTGTGATCACGGGACAGGACTTGGTGCTGAACAGGATAATTATTGCTTTCCTACCCTCACTTCTTTTCTTTTACTTCCTAAAGGACATATCACAACATACAGCAAAATAAGCATAGTGTGATATGTAGTGCAATCTCAATTATTTGCCATAAAGTTGCTTCTTAAGTAGTTATTAAGGTTCAAATGTATCACAGTATTTTATTTTTTTTCCTGTAGTTCTTGTAATAAATTACAATCTTAAGTGCCTCAAAGTCATCTCACCTCTGGTTTCATAAATGCCTCCCAGTACCTGTCCTATCCTGTAACACCAAAAAAGAAGTATGCTATATGCTTTCCAGAGAAACACAAGAACAAGATCCCAAGAGCTTCCAAGATAAATACGTTCTCTGAATTCCATACATTCACCACATAGTTTTTCTTAGGCCAAAAATTTACTTACAAGATTTTATGTGGTTCTAAGCTGAGATACATTTTCTATCACTATAGCAATGTCTTTATTTACTTATATCACATATATATTTATCATATATCACATCGCTATGCAAAAAAAAAAAAAGAAATTAAGCGTGTGTTTTCTCTACTCTCCGTGTACCAAGAACAATGTCTATCAAAAATAGTCCTTTAAAACATAAACTGTTTCAGAAATAAATACCACTTGATGTTTATAAAGTACATTCCTCTGGCTGTGGCCATTAAACACTCTGCTCGATGCAGCAGTTCATGTTTTAAGTAATTCTGACTTCCCCTAAGGCAACTAAATGTATCAGGACCTACTATAATGTCCTAAATCCAATCCTGTTTTATGTTACACATTCAAAACCCCCATTTTCTTCAAAGGCAAAGGTGGACAAAAATGCTAAACTGTAATCTGGTAGGTAAAGGTTCATCAGAGCAATCTTGTTGATGAAATAAAATTAATTGTAGAAGTTTACATTTCACATCAATACAGTAAACAGTATTTGGTTTTCAGCACCAATTAATGTAGCCGAGTGAGCAATTAAGCACAAATTTTCTCATTTTTGTGCTTGCGTAACAGCTGCACTTAGTTTGCAATTTCCCCAGATTCATTCATTACCCAAACATAGTTAACATTTTTTGTTCATGAGGGTAGTAACTTGAGTCTTTGTTTTTTAATCAATTAAGAACACTCAGTCCTGTTTTGTTTTTTTTTTGGGGGGGGGGGGGCTGGAGAGGAGGAAGAGATGGGTATTGCACACACAATTCCTACTAAATTGATTTTTCCTGTGATTACAAAGGTCGTGTAACACTGGCTGTGCTCCCTGGTTGGGTGATCCCGTTTCATCCATCAGGAGAACAGCCTGAAGATACTATCAAAAGAGTAGTTTATGGAGCAGAAACAAATAATACATGATCAGAGATTTCATAAAATGCTGCATTGTTTGCCTCTTTCTCTGCACCCCACAGACTTCTATCAAGCCTTCCCTCTTAGACCAGGAAATGGTAAGATATATTGGCTGGGAGAGGGGTTTAATTCAATTATTACTCATTGCATTCACAGAAAATAATTGAATGCGCATGCAGAGCCTGGCTTTAAGGGGTACAGTCAGGCCCTTATCTGATTCACCTAAAGGTCTCCTTGATAGGGAACTGGCAATACATTTCAAAAGCCTCGTTGCTGCCTTGTCTCCAGCAGTTTTCTGCCCTGAGGCAGGACTGAGTCAGAGGCAGAGTTAGGATTGTTGGGGAAATACACAGTGTGATGTTTCTGGCGCGTGCATTTAAAAGATCTCGAAAAGTCGAGGTCACTAACTTGCAGATTTTTTTCTTATATTTGTAAATATTTAAAATTTTATTATCTATAGTACTCATTTCATATGTGGGAGACTCTATTACGTGTTTGCTAGAAAGCAGAATGGCAGGGACTGTTGCTTTGTGTTTAATTGCTTTTGTTCTTAGAAAGACAAGGATAATGCAAAGCCTACCAAAGTGTCTTCCATCTCCCCAACCAGGGCCACAGCAGTAGCCCAGGGGATACCACTAAGGAGGGTTAAAACCCCAGCAGTTTGCCTGGCTCCATCCCTCAGCTGCCCAACCATGCCGAGCTTATGACTTGCTCCCAGGACCAGCTGCAATAGTTCAACGTGTATAACAGTATTGCAAATTCAGGGATTTTTAATTTTTTTTTAATTTTTTTTTACTAATTATTATTGCTGTAGTACTATCACACTGTAGGACTGTAGCAGTAACAGTCCTCTTTAGTCATGCCCAATCCCTCCTTCTCTCCTTCTCTTGACCTCGCCTTGCCAAGGTGTGAGAGCCCCATGGGGAATGGCACCCCATGCCAAGGAATCCTTCCCGGTGTCCGGGGGCCCCTTTCACACAGCTGGAACAGGGAGTTCCTGCACGGTCTACAGCTCAAAGCAGTCTGACCTATTTCTCTCATGCAGGAAAAATGGTGCCATATAAACAGACCAGAAATCAAGCTAAAATTTCCACATGCATTCAGCCTGCTCAGGTGCTTCCTTTCCATAGAATCATAGAATGGTTTGGGTTGGAAGGGACCTTAAAGATCATCGAGTTCCAA
>JAOQGH010000012.1:32576118-32622505 GCA_025769975.1 Gallinago jamesoni
AAGGGACCTTAAAGATCATCGAGTTCCAATCCCCTGCCATGGGCAGGGACACCTCCCACCAGACCAGGTTGCTCAAAACCCCATCCAGCCTGTCCTTGAACCCCTCCAGGGATGGGGCAGCCACAGCTTTTCTGGGCAACCTGTTCCAGTGCCTCACCACCCCCACAGGAAAGAATTTCTTCCTAATATCTAACCTAATTCTCCCCTCTTTCAGTTTAAAACTGTTTCCCCTCATCCTATCCCTCCACTCCCTAATAAAGAGTCCCTCCCCATCTCTCCCGTAGCCCCTTCAGGTTCTGGAAGGGGCTTTAAGGTCTCCCTGGAGCCTTCGCTTCTCCAGGCTGAACGACCCCAGCTCTCTCAGCCTGTCCTCGCAGGAGAGGTGCTCCAGCCTCTGAGCATCTTCATGGCCCAGAAAGGTTAGCCTTGACTACACAGCTCCACCCCTGGAAATATCGACACACCCTCAGAAGAGGGGGCCTGGCCCTCTTGGCTGGAGCACGAGATGACACTACCTCCCAGCTTCACGGCAGGAGGAATGGCTCTCTGCTAAGCATGTTTCATTAACTCAGAACACAGGCTTCCATTTATTTAAACCATATGGACGTGTTTTGTATGCTTATTACGTTTCATATAGCTGAGGCCACCGTAAATGCTTGCTATGTGTCTTTGCATATTTTAGTTTCCTGAAGCAATTTTCTCTTATGTTTCAGTTAAGTGCAAGCTCCACAAAACATGTTATTAATTACAGACGTGGGTTGCCTTATGCGGTATGATGTGTTCCCTCTGCACATTCACTTAAATGTCTGTTGTGAAACAGTCATACATATAGTGGTATTTTATCTATAAACTGTCTGAAATACAGGCCTTCATAGTTAAACATTGATTAAAGCTTAAATTCTGCAAAGAAAATGCTCAGTTTTGGGAACAATATTTTCCATGCCCAGTAGTGCTTCATAATTATACCCCGACACGAATAGAGCTGCTGTCATAAATGCTGTCTGTAACAAAATAAATGTTTTTCATGGCTGCACATTTTAAAGCAATCCCAGATTATTGTTCACTTATTAGCATTAGATTATTGTTGCAGCGTTGTGGGTGTCTCTGATGCAGCACGGCAAACTGAATCTATGGAGATGCCTTCCTCAAGTGCCCAAGTACCAAGTGTGGAGGTTCCCAAGATGTTCAGTGGAGAGAGGAGGTGACATGGTGCATTTAAGCTGGGTTCCTGCCCTTGTTCAGCTTGGTGTTAGGTCCCAGACTGATTGTTGGTCCGGGAGGTGTTCATAATGACTCCAATTGACAGACACTCTTTCCATCAATTAAACAGAGACTGGACTTCTGACACTAGGGGCCACTTTGGGTGAGGAAGGTCCCCTGCACACCCACCCTGGACATGTGTGAGTGGGTGTGGGCAGAATTGAACAGCACCAAACTGGGAGCTGACTGTTGCCAAGGAGGAATTACACACCAGACAGTGTGTCTTCATGATGCTCCTCTCCACTAGCCAGCCCAGTAATCACTATCAAATCTGAGTTACGACACTGATGTCCAGGTCTGGTTGCACTTTGCTCTTTTCCCTGTCCTCACCTCCTGCTCACATCTCCAGCCACAGCCAGGGAAGGACCAGGAGGCAGCCTTGGAAGAGGCTGGGGTGCTGGCTTTTGAGGGATTCATAAGTTTTGAGCAAGATTGTCCTTCCCATAGCAGAGATCTGTGACATCATGCACAGCATCCTTACACCAAGAAGCAAAACACGCCAGAGACTCCTTGAATACCAAGCACGGCACAAGATGACTAGGCGCCTGTCATACCCAGCTCTGCCAAACTGAGAGAAATCATGGCTAAATGGTAATAGGAAAACCCACTGCAATAAAACACCATCCATGAGCAAGTGCTGCCCCTGCACACCCCCATGGCAGCTGCTTCCCTCCCCACATGACTCACTGCATCTTCTTTCAAGGGACCGTCTTGGTCTTGGTGGCCCCATGTCAGTGATGGCCATGGAGAGGGGGAGAGATGGCCAGAGGGTGGGTTGTACTTCTTGCCCCGTGGTGCTACAGGGCTTCCCTGCACACCACAGGGAACAGCCTGTTGAGAAGGGAAGTGTCAATGACTATAAAAGTGGAGTGTGGATCTCACGTTCTGGTTTCACTGTTTCGAGACGGGCAAGCCATCTGCAGGTGTGTCCCCTCTAGAGAGCACATGTGGTTTCATTTCCTGCTCCTGCACCCAAGTTGCAGAGTGGGTGAGTGCATCCCTAGTGAAAACCTGTGGTGCAGCACAGATTGTGCCCAAATCCCCCAGACTCTTGGAAATCCTATCATTTTAAGCAAGTCTTCTACGCTCCTCACAAGGCCAAGGTGCCAGCCTAGAGGGACAGTGACTGCAAGGAGGTGGCACACATTTGCACAGCAATGATTGAACATCCCATCCCTGGGGCATGTGTGCCGGAGCCGTCAAAGCTCAGCAGTGACTGTGAACTGCAGGAATGAAATGGAGAAGTAGGACACTTTGTTTGAGGTCACTTTGCCCCACGCAGGAGGTGTTGCAACAGACTTAGGCAGGGTATTCCCACAGCCTTCTGCATTGCAGCTTTTCTACTCAAGCAGATGATTTACCCACTTCTCTGCTACCTTGTAAACACCTGGTTTTGTGATGGCAAACTCCGGTAAAACTGGGGGAGTTATCCCAAGGTTACAAGAAGGTAACACAACAGGACCAGTGTTTGGCATTGTGACCACCATAAGCTATTTTTACCTGGTACGACTTTGGTCACTGGAAGGCACATTAAGTCAGAACGGTAAAAATAGGTGGACCTGGGTATTGGGTATTACCTTGCACTTACCGTTTCTTATCATAAAGAAATAGCTTCGGGTTTGCCAAGAAACTAGTGCCCTTTAGGCAGTTCTCACCTCCCTCAGAAAAGTAGACAAACCAGCTTTGAGTGAAGCTGGGTATGACACGTAGCCCACAGTCATTGAAGCTAGAAGAAGTAAGAGGCTTCAATGTTTTTAGTTCCTCCGCCATGCAGGAAACAAAGCTTTGCATACCTATACTTCACCCAAGTGTTTCAGGGTTATTTTTGTCTCCAGACAGACCCTGAGATAAGAAGCCAATGGATTTACGTGCTCTGAAGCATGTAACTGTGTTTTAATGCTTGATTAAAGCCTATGAGCGCTCTAGTGACACCAGCAACTAAATAATGCAACAATTCACAAAATATTATTTTTAATGGTCTTGATTTTCAGGATGAGGGAGGGAAAGAGTACACTGGTAACTTTTAATGTATTCAAGGCAGATACATGGAAGAGAGGTAGCAGAAGTCACAAGTTGGATGGACTGCTAATATAGAAAGCAGAGAAACATTGTTTTAAAGAATTGTTTAGTTTTTCAGGGAGGGTTGCAATAAAAGAACAGAAAATGGAACAAATACTTTTTCTTTTTTTTTGCAAGTCATCTCTCCTAGAGTTTCCCCACCTGCTGTACAGCAATAAAGCTGTCAGCATTTAAGATACTTATTTTTGAAGCAGACAGACTTTTTCAGGGTTTTGCTGTGTACATTTTAGTTTCACTTGCAAAGCAATCTAAAGAAAGTCACCAACTGGATGACCAAAACCTCTCGGTACTGGATGCCAGAGACTTCAATGTCGCAGTGTTGATGCTGCCACGTATAGTGGTGTTGCCATAGATCAGTCAAAGGTTTTTAAGAGCCCAGATTGTAACTTCTGTTTTGCTCTTGCCTTTTTAGAGTTTAATGATACTTTGGAAGTCACCTGCAGTTTGTGTGCTCTATGGTAGTGCATTGGGAACAAGAATGGTAGATCCAGCAGAGAGCCCACCTCCCTTCCTCCTGCATGCATATCATGTACGGCATCTCAAAGCCTCCCTGGAAGGACATTGGTTCTAACGGTACTCTGTTCCGCTCTGAAACACAAACAACACTTTGAAATCAATCAAAAATCTGCCTCTTTCCTCTCTTTTTAAACTAATTTAGCCATGATGCTTCCTTTCAACTTCGTTTCTTGATTTCAGTCATCTGATGCTTGAAGGAACAACTCCCCTTGAAAAGGAAACATAATTATGCTTCATTCTCTGGTCTCTCACGCTCAGTAGTATTTTCCAGGTATTTCTAGCAAAAGTAACGAAAGATTGCAGGATCCTGCGAGGATCCATAGCATCCATAAAAACCAAGGAGTCATCTTTTCTCAAAGCCCCACTGATGCTAAGAAAATATAAGGGCACAGGAGAGATTTCCAATGTGCTGTTTATGATAGACCAAAATGTTATGTGTTCAAAGCCTAAAAAGTGTTTTTTAGACTTACTTATTTTCTGCTAGGGACAGCAGTATGCCCGTTTCCCCTGTGTGTACGTATGATTGGGTTGACATCTCTGGCATTCTGCAGAGTCTGAACCTGCAATTAAAGGTTTTATGCCAGGTTAGAAGAGAAGAACAAGGCTTCCAAGGATACAGCCTACCTGATGTTGAGTGGGGCTGGTGCCAAGCAGTAAAAATCATTGGATCCAAATCCAACATCCAGCATTGCCGTTGGACCTAGAATTTCTGAGAACTGGTGAAAGATCCCCCATGCATGTGGGTTACAGTATCTGAATGGGTCTCAGGGAGGTGGAACAAGCTGGGAAACTATAAACTGTTGAACCTCTATCATAATATCAGAGAAATTTAGTAAGATACAGACAGCCATTTCTGCATCTGAAAGAAATACAAATCAGCTACTGCGATTGCTGAGCTGTCACTGTTATTCCTTCTCAGGAAAATACGTGGCTTTACATATTTGTGATTATAAAAACAAAAAAAGTTAGGGAACTAGGGAAAAGAATTATATGACGAGAAAATAAAAATATAAAGCAAAAATCTAGCAGCTTTAACAAAATCATTACAGTACTTTAGCAGCTAAATGTGAAGGAATAAGATGAACCACAATGGATTGGTTTTTTCACTTTCTTTGCACCTATATACATATATATGAGTGTGCAAACTGGGTACAAAGGAAGTGTAAAACATTCTTCCCATTCTGAGCTGAAAGCATTTCACATTCTTTTTGTCTGGGTCTGGATGACCCCATAAGCTTAGGGGCAAAAAATAGCAAGGGCAGAGTCTGACCACAATGCAGTGATATGTAGCTATATATCTACCTACATATCTAGCTACTGCAAAGGTAGTTAGTGCTACATATAGATCACAAGAGTCCAAAAAGAAGAATACAAAAGAAAAAAGGGGATTAAAAAAAAAAAAAGGTAGAAACTGGTGAAAAATGGAAATAAATGAGGCCCAAGGAGTAACTTCCAGTAAGAAATACTTTCAAGAAAGCTGTGATCTTGTTGTGGGCAATTTACAAACAAAGGAGGTGAAAGATCTTGGGTAAATTATTCATTATCCTCCGACCTCTAATTAGAACACACCCACACACATATGCAAGAGTTGAGGAGAACTTTTTTAGCTTGTATAAGCAGTTTTGATCTATCTCCTAAAATGCTGTAGTAGATTGCCAAAGCAAAAACATGGCACCTCAAGACTTGTCTCAAACTGGAGCTTTCTTAGGATGTTTATCTCAACAAACAGTTTTGAGGTTATCTCCTTGTGCCAAAAAACGCACAGGTGAGAATTCTTCCTATAACAAAGGAATATGCCATCCCATAGATTGGATTGCTAATTGCAGCTATGTATTTTTTGATGACTGATTATGGCATTAAAATAATTTTTTATGTGAACACCTCAAGAAAAATAAAAAAATTACATTTAATGATTGCAGTTCTTCAGAGCCTGCCAGGAGAACTGGATGCCTCAGGACAGATTCAGATAGCACTGATTCAGTAGAATCATAAAATCCATCTGTCCAGAGACTCCATAAAACAAATTTGTCATTCAAGTCCAGCATTTTGAAGATCATATTCCAAAAACTATTGCTAGACTAATATTTAATTGATAGTCTTATCTGGCAGCAAAGTTATAACAGCCTCTCCAGGCAGACTTTGAGTCAGTCAATTGCAATGAGATTTGGTGCCCTATTCTACTGATGCCTGGATTTTCTTTTTTGCACAGAGGAGGGTTGTCTTTGAGACCATGAATCTGATAATTCTATTATACCTGCACGTGGAGAACCCCATGCACAAATATTCCAAAAAGAGGTATTAAGCATTTGCATTTACTTGATTAGTATATGCAAGTAAAGTAGTTGCGACCAGACTCTTATTTGCTCTCAAAAATATGGCCTAAATTCCTGTAGAAAACAACCAAAAAAATAGATTCTAGACAAAAAAAACGGGATTTGGAGACAAGTCTTTTCCTTTCTACCATGTTCCTGTCACAACTATTGTGAGGAATATGGATATGCTGGCAGAAGCAAAGCATGTTAAATGTTGTCGATACTCATGAATAATGATGAGTTAACCAAAATTAGGCATAGCCTAATCCTTGCCAGGGTGTGGAGGTGCAGCAGCTCTGACATGTGGTGCAGCAGGACAGAGAAGCCCTTGCTCAAAACTCAGACTTGAACCTCATCCATTCCTAAAGAGCTATTTGGTGGTGGAGCTAGAGAGCCAGAGGTGGCAGAGCGTGGTGGTGGCAATGCTATTCTTGTGCTTTAACTCTCTTAGTTATTAAGCTCAAAAGAGCATTTGAGCCTGACCAGTTCTGTATTCAATTCAGGTCATAAGGCTGCAGGTGAAAAGAAAGGATTTATGGCATTAGCAAAGGAAATATCTATGACACTCCTCCAGGAGAGACATGATACTTCGAGAAGTTTTCTACCTGTGACCTGTGCAGTCAGGTTTTAAATATTTTGATATTAATATTAAAATATTGTGTTACCAGGACAAAGATTTCAGACATGAGAATCTCTGCACTTACAGAATTGAATCCAGTGAGGGGAGACCATGCTATGGTACCAGGAGAGTTAAAGCAATACAAATTTTCCATGTAAACAAGGGATAGAAAGCTCCATTTCCCCTCAAATTAAGTTGTTTGCATTCAGGCCTTGCATTAAGAATAAACTCTATAGGTGCTTGATTTCAAGAATGAGCACTCTCCTCAAAACCCATGCCCTAGGGTTCTGCCTCCTTTGTCATGTAAGTGAGCTATCCCTGCCTTTTACTGTATAAACCAAGAAAAAAAATATTAATTTTTTTCTCTCATTGCATACCATACGTTTGTGTAGGGATTACCTTTGCAGCTAACAGATAAGCTTATTTTAGATTTCCTAAACAGAAAACCAAAATCATATTGCATCTGCATCTTTCTGAGACAGACAGATGTGAGAGGTTTTCTGTAAGTTACTGAAGGAGAAAGTTTTTCTCTGCTTCCCTTCTGCATTAACATTTTTGAATAATTGATTCCCTTCTGGGGAAAAGAAGCAGAGCATTTTCCTTTACATGCCGATCACTTCTGAAGCAAGATGCAAGATCTGATGGACCAAAACTCCTTTTAGGTCTGTAAGACAAGGTCTGATCTCTTTAATTAATTAATTCCTAGTAACAAATAACAGCCCCTCAGGCACAACATTTATTGGAATAAACCAATGTTTTATTTTGCTTTGTGGAGGAAGTGCAGAAACCACCTATGAAGAAAAACCTAAGATGTTGATAGAAGATTTTGAAAGGTATGCATAATTTAAGGATTACAGTAATTGACATGCCTCCTATTCTTAGATTTCTTTCAAGTCAGGGGTGTGTTTAGTAGATTTGGCTCTTAAATGATAATACCTATGAATTAGCTATTCATTCCTGTACCTAGATCTTTGCAAACCATAACACATTTATGGAAAGCAATCTTCTTCCATTTTCTAATTGCAGAGCTCAAGGGGTTGGGTTTTTTTTTTTTTTTGCTTCTGGTAGATGTTAGATGGTGGTTTCAGTTTGCCTAACCAACAGCAAAATTAGAGCTGAAATTTCAGAACAGAATTTGGAAACATTTTCTTCTTGGCTTGTATTCTCCTAGTTCTGCATTCCTGGATGTGAAAACATCCCTTCATAAAGGCAGAGGAAGCAAGATCCCTGCCCTGAGAAGATGATAATTTAATCCAAATATAGAGGAGAAGAACAAAAAGATCAAGTGAAGAGGTGGTTGCAGATAGTGCCGGAAGGCACACCGAGCGAAGCCTAAGTGGAAGGAAGACATCTGAAGAGAGTTTTGAAAGCAAAGGAGGAATTATCTTAATGAAGGGGTGGCTGATCCAAGTGCAAAATGTTGCTGGAGAGCACATAGGACTCAAGGAGAGGAGGAAAGACAAAGAGAGCACTAGGAGAGAATTAGGTGAGGGCTACGCCTCATCCCTGTTAAAAAGGGTTTGCTAATGTAATTTACGCCAATAAAAAGCATGTGCTGGCAAAACCAATTTTTTCTTCATGAATACATCAGTTCAGCAAGTAATGAACAAGCGTTATATATATATTTATATAAACACATATATCTACAGAACTTTTTTGTCAAAGAAAGATGGCAAAATCTTCAAGCAAACCTATTACAGAGCTGAAGACCCAAGAAATTTCCTGTGCAGACCTAGCCAAAATTATGCTAGAGGACAGTGGAGCAGGCAGGAGACAGCCAAGACACCTCTTACTGGCTGAAAGACCTCTCCTTGCGTGCAGAAATATAGGCAGCCAAAAAATAAGGCAGCCTTGAAAAGACAAGGCATTTATTTGAATCCAACTTATAAAAGAAAGGGAGCCAAGGATGGGATGAAATGCATGGTTATCAGAGGGGCAAGAAAAGGAAGGAAGTCATGAAGCCTGTGATCCAAACCCTTGTGTATACCAAGTTCAGACTGTTGTCAGGCCAACAGGGGCTCTGATGATTTAATTTTTGCTGAAAAAAGTCTTCTGATTCTGAACACTGCAGAGTTTCAGATGAAAAAAAGAGATGCATACATTGAAAGGAGGCCATTAGCTCTTCTGTTAGAAGAATGTATGACAATTTCAGCCCACTTGTGTTTACAAAACACATATATTAACTTCCATGCTGGGAGTGGTGCTTTGTTTAGTTTTTGATGTGCCCTAATTACTCACATTTATTCCTGCCCTTACAAAATTAATCTCTTTCAGCTCTCCTCCTTTTCAGTAAAAATAAGGTAAATTACTTCACTTAGCTTCTGCCGATACTTAGAATAGTGCGATTTATTTGAACAACAGTAACTCCCGAATTAATAACTAATAATACTGTTTAATTTTGTAATGGACTGTATAGATTTGTATTACACTTTTATCTACCAGTACTGATCAAGAACTGCAGCAGTCAGGAATGAAGGGTGTTGTAGAATTAGAAATCAGACCTGATGTTTTGGGCCAGACACTGTAGTGACCTAAATTCAAAAGCTAATCCTTTTCTCAAGTTTGTACTATAGATTATACCCATGGCAGCGATCATGGAACCAGAGATTGTGACTTTTATCTTCACGAAGCCACTTTTCTTCCTTACAAATGACTCTTTCTGGAACACTATCATCAAATAAGAGCATTATTTATTTATACAGCTCCCAAAAGTATGTTAAGCATTTGAGTGCAGAAGCAGGCAGGATGCAGAAGAGAGGCATTTTTTTTAGTCTGACAGAACCAAGATTTTGCACATCAATGTTAATTTTCCTTTTTTTTTTTTTGTTGGCAGTTTGTACAGCACAGAACACTGTTCTTTATCTCTTGGCAGTGAAGATTGGCAGGTACTGCTAGATACTGTTTTAAAGGTACAGAGCATAGTACAGTATCCCAATTAAAAAATGTTAACGACTTCTTCCAGAGGTGATTTCCCAGTGTTTTATTTGAGAGACACTCAAGTCCAGTGTGTCCTCTTTAATGCAAGAAAAAAGCTCAAAAATTACATTCATAGATCTTGTCCTGTAAACCTGCCTACCAGTGCTGCTTTGGTTTTTTTTACTGGCAAACCGTTAAGGCATTACCTTGACATGAATTTACTTAACTATTTGTAAATAAATATGGAGCAACAGATATATTTCATTTTGAAATTGTACCACATGGTTCCGTAATTAATCGGGCTCAACCGCTCTATGTTTTCATTTGTTCCTATTAATGTGGGAGCATGTCAGAGCTTACAGAAAGTTAATCTCTGACACTGAGACATAGATGTTGTACAGCACAGCACATCGATTCCCTGCTTGTGCTGAATGTGAATTACTGTGCTGGGAGAAACCTGAATGCCCCAGATCCCTCATACTTCCAAGCACAGACGTGCATCAGTTTGAGTTGAAATATAATGCATTAAATCATTTGTATGTGTTCTCTCAAGCATGAATTTGACCCATTCACCCTCTACAAGCTCCACAGACAGAACATCCAGGTGGGCCAGGGGTGCAGGATGGGACTTGCCTGGGTGGGGAGGCAGGGATGGACTGATCCTCACCACCCAGAGCTCCCTCCTGGCAGGCCCCTGGAGAAGTGCTCGTAGATTTTACAACTCCCTTCTGACTTCAGATGTCTTGTCTTTGGAGTCCTTATCTAAGCCTCATCATCCAGATTCCAGAGCTGGCTTAGGCAGGTGTAGACAACAGAGGCAAAAATTTGGCTCCAAAAAACTCATGTGGGGATGCCTGACTTTCCTCTATCCACCTCTGGCAGTGACTGTGGTCCTGCTTCCAGAGGTGGCCGGGCAGCGTGGGCTGGAGCTCCTGCCCTGCCTCATCTCGCAGGCAGCCAAAATCCACGTGCGCCTTGTCCGCATACACAAACACCTAGCAACAAGGCTGAGCTGGAGCAGGAGAGCTGTCATCCCTCCTTTGCACGCAGCCTAAATAACCCGCAGATTTCCCTGCTTGGTCCAAAGGGGGTCAAATTCCCATCTTTTATAGCCAGGAGGGTACTAGACTGCAGCACAGCAGGCACAGCTCCCACGCTGGGCATGGGTTTTGCACTGAAGGAATGTACGAATAGCACCAGCATCCTACCACCAGGTGACAGCATCTGGGTCCCCCATAAACTTGTCCTCTCTTTCCGCCCACATGATGATCATGAAGGTGCTCTCTAAGGGAGAGACAGGAGATGAAACCTCTTCCTTATGCGGAAAAAGGTCCAAAAACCACGGTGGCTCAGAATGAATATTTTGACGAAGCAGACCATTAAATGAGAGGTAACAACCAGTGCTCTGCTTTTACTAAAAGAGGAAAAAAAAAAAAAGCCAAACAGAACCCAAGAAAAAAAGAAGAAAAAATAAAAGGCAGTCCCTACTGTTCCCTGAAAAATATTAATTATATGCACGTACTCTATGGGGAAGATTTGAGGCTCAGTGGCTGGCAGAGCATGACATGGCTCTGAGACAGGAACTTCAGACGTGACATCCCCAAACCCAGCAGGACTGCTTGGAGAAGGGGAGGAAAGGCAAGATCCCTAACTCCGAGTGGACCCTGCTCCTAAGATTATGGGTTAAGTGAGTAAGAAAGGAAAGGAGAGAGGGCTTAACCCCTGGGATGTGGGGCCAAGAGCTGCCTGGGTTTTGCAGCCAGCAGGAGAAGAGAGGAGGCATCAGCATTTTGGGACAGGAGTCAGCATTTCACACTTTCTCAAACTCTCTCGTGTGCAGAGAAAGCTCTGTATAAACACCGCCCCTTTTCCAGCAGGGATTTTTGCCAGTTTCCTCTGCTAAAGGCTGGCAAAATCTAGAACTGCAACTCCCAGCAGTCTCCCAGTTATTTTTTTCCCTCTGGCAGCTGGAAGAAAAGTTAACCCACTCTGCTCATGGAGCTCCCACCACCAGTCTTTACCAGTGTGACTAGATGCAAAAAGGCACGTTTTTTCTCCCACAGGGTTTTTCCCCAATGCCTTCCCCCCTCAAATACCACTTCTTCTCCAACTCCATCATTAAAAAGAAGTTATTGCTGAAACTGAGGTTACTTGTCAACAAAAGTTGCCTGCATTCTTAAAGGGCAGGAACAGATCAGAACAGGGGCAATGTGATGCATTTTGTTTTAAAGCTTGCCTGCAGAGGGAAAGAGGATCTGACATCCCCAGAGTAGCATCTTCGGGTGTGGAAGAACTGAATGAACTAACAGAACAGGGAGGTGACATAGAGGGATGATGAAGACCTCTGTTAATCCATTGGAGATCTCTTGCAGTGAAAGGCAGCATCTCAAATGTGCCTCATTTATTTTTGACAGCTGCTAGCGTTTGCAGAGTCACAGAAAATATTAAAGTCATAAGAGAGATAATGACAGCACAAAGCCTAATATGATTTTCTTCAAGGCTGCCATGAATTGCTTATGAAGCCAGCACTGCCCCGTCTGATAGAGAGCCGCAGATGTTTACTGTATCTTGTTGGTGCACACAGATGTGGTTCTGCTCATCAGGTACAATTAAAATCTAGAAGGACCTGGTCCTCTCCACAGGGATTTAGTGCGAAATGTTTGCAGGTCCTTCCTGGCTAATTTCTAGAAATGTATGTAAAATGTAAGGGAATATAGTTATAATGATATGCATACTGACTATGACATTTTATTGCACTATTTAATTTCATAAAGAATAAAAAATAGTTACAGCTGGCAAAATTAATGAGCCAGGAATATTTTCCAATGCATTATCCTGACCTTATTTATGCATGTATACATCTTTGCTTGCAGAATTTTCTTCAGTGAGAAAAAAAGAACAATTTGCAGCAGTTCTTAGTTACTTGCACCAATCAGCCAGTTTCTAGCAAAGGCATTACTATGAAAAAAAGGATGCATAAAGCTAAACCAAGCTGGCTTTGTCCTGATGAACTGCACAAATTGGGGAAATCTACACAAGGAGTGTCTGGCTGAGGATGCTCAGGCTTTGCCTCAGCTCCAGCAGCGCTGATGGACGTGGCTGGTGCCCAGAGGGGCTGGGGAGCTTCTTCCCTCCCTGTCTCAGGCCCTGCTAAGCCCAGGGACCTCCTGTCCATCCCACCAGCACTCCTCCTGCCTGTCCAGCTCGTGAATGCAGATATTCCCAAACCAGCCGCCTGGCAAATGCCCGTGAGGGAAGTTTGTTGCAGCCGAGCGCGCTCCCCAGCTGCTTCTCAGAAAACACCAAGTGTCTTACACAGTCAAAGGAGAGGCTCAGAGGGCGATGTGTTTTGAGAGGGACGCACACGTAGTTCGATAGGTGTTTAGATCAGGACTCTCTTGCACTGAGTTAGAGAAAAGCAGGATTCTCTCTCCCTCCAGTTCCTACCAGCCCGTCCCGCGTGTTTTTGCTTAAACTAAAACTGTAAAGCTGTCGCGTAAAAATCCTCCCAGTCCCTCTTGCATTGCCAATGAGGTATAATCTGACCAATAAAGGCACCTAAAAAGCAGCAATGTCTACTACCAAATAGTTCAGATCTGTGTGTATGACTAGATACTTATTTCTGTCCGTCCTGCAGACACCTGCTTGCAGCTTGGAACCTGCTGGGTTACCTCTCTTAAAACCTCTTGGTCCTTACACCCGATACCAGAACCTCCATGGGCACGGTCTGTCATGTGTGTTATTTATTATGTTCGTACAGAGCCCAGTATATGTGTGTTGGCAGCCTTTTGTTCCTAAGGCACTAAATAAAAAATGTGATACTGTCTTGGAAATCAAATGGGAAGCAGAATATCATTATGGCACGGCGTGACCCCCCCAGTGCTGTATGCAGGAAGGTGTGGAAAGGGGCAAGAGGGTGGATCTGAAGGATGGGCTACTTTGCATGAAGGTTTGGACTGAGAGAGGTCTGCAGGAGTATGGCCAGCATGATAAATGCAAACAAGGAATGTGTTTGGTTTTTTTTTTAACTGTTCTTGTAACACAGATCATACGATACAAGGGGCAATTAATAAAATTATCATAAAGCGGATCGCCTCAAGCATGAGCGTGAGGACATTGTGGGCATCTAAGGTGCAAATGGGTTCAAAAGGGAATTTGAGGCATTCGTAGGAAATAGGCTCGGGGAGAGCTGATAAACATGATGGTCCAGATGCCACCTCTGGCAAGGGCAGTCCCGGTGCTGTGCATTGCCAGAAGCTGGGGAAGGATCCTGCCCTGCTGCTTACACTCTTTCCATCAGCGCTGGGAATAAGTAGACGCAGTGGCTGATGTAGCTGCTGTTTACAGGCTGCAGGGATCCAAACACCGAGTAACAGCAGCTGAAAGTCTGCTTACTACCGAAAACGGCAGTGGGAATGTGAAGTAGCTGAGCTCTGGAGGGACACTTCCTTGCAGACCCTGCCATGGGGGGCCTCATGCAGAGGCAAGCACTGTGACACCTTGGTGACAGCTGTAAGCAAAGCCTCTGGAATCCATCGCTGCCTGGGAGTAATGCTGGAGGCTGCCAGACCCTCCCCTGTGACACGGAACTGCTTCCTGCGCCACCAGAGAAATTTTTCACTTCCCTTGGTGTGTGAATTTTCATAGATATTGTAAGTTCTTCCTTAGACAGATGGAGTGCTTGAGTCAGTCCTCCTATCATTTTCTTTAATAGCAAAGTGGGATTTTCTGGCTTTTCCAGGAAGAGGGAGGAATCATTTTGATACCTCTTCCATGAGATCTCTTGTATTGCTGACCAAAAGGGTCAGAAGCACACCCACTCTAGACCAAGAAGTGGTCTAGAAGAAGTCTAGAAAAACTACCCATTCTAGACCAAGAAGTGTATTTCTGGCCCTAGCTATGATATCGGATGTTTACAACTTAGCTGTCACATTAAAATAAATCTGTATTACACCATATACAAATGCAATTTATAAATAGACACATTTGGGGAAGTGTCTTTGCTCCTCATTTATCCAGGGCATATGGACGAGTGTGATGATAAACTCAGTACATGCACATTCAGGATCTCTGGTTGGGCTAAATGTTTGCCTGATTCAGCATAGCATGCTTTAATAATGTAATTCAATTCTTCCTCATTTTTAATGTTATTTCGGCCCGTTAATGTAATTTGGTGAGCTATTATAGTTGTTACAGCTGCCAGTTTTGCCCTTAATACTGATTTCACTTATGACCTCAGTCAGAACTAGATTTAAAGTTTGAGATGATGTAAGTGAATAAGGATTATTAGATTTATTCATATGGCAATTTAAATAAGAAACTGCCTGGCTTAGAATAAACGGTAAATGAAAAATGCATGTGATTTATAGACCTGTCCATTTTAAAGATTTATACATAGAGTAGGATGATTAAGTAAGAGACAGACCTGATTATATGAAATATGTAATCTTTGTAATGCAATATTGGAAGCAAGCTGCTAAACAGCACCAGCATAACAATCATTGCCCAAAGAGCTTTTATTACAATATTACTGTACAGCTGGTATGCAGTCATGTAAACACGAGCAGCAGGCCCCCGGCCGTTGCTTTTCCTGGACAACTGGTAGATGGTGTTATGCTCCCAGGCATCTCCCAGCATCTCCCCCTGCAGGGGCTGTGGTACCACCTCCCGTAAGCAGGCTGGGAGGCTGCAGTGCCCTCCAGGCTTTGTCCACGCCTCCCGTTCTCCTGTTTGTCTCTGCTTTCTTAGGAGTGTGTGTTCAAGCACTCCCAAGGCCACGTGCCAGGATTACTGATCTCCCTCCGTTAAACTCTCCGAAATACGTATCTCTGGTACTTGGCAGAAGCAACTGTGTCTCTCACTCGGGACCTGAGAAGGTCCAGATGCATCATCACAGAAACAACGGGATCAGCAAAAATCCTTCCGGTCTTCTACTATATACCAGAAAGAACAAGCTCTGCATTTGTTCTCCACCAAGCTGGAAGAGAAAAAAAAAATAAAAAAAAAATTTTTCCTTTCATGGTTTTTAAGGCTGGAAGAATCTGTTGTAATTATTTAGTCTCCACACCTGTATAACGCAAGCCACAGAGCTCCATTCAGCAGTTCCAGCCCTCTCCTTCTTTAATTCAGGGCTGGATGAAGTCCTAAAACTCACCATTAATACAGTGGAAGGCCTTCATGAATAACACAGGAGAACGTTGCTTTAACACCCCTCGCGTCAGCGGATTACTACAACCTCTTGTGTCTCCTAAGGCACTATCTGATCCCATAAGAAAAAAACAATACTACTTGTGGTTATTGTGGCATTTTTGTGCGTACAGATGTGGAGATTTGAAGACCACGTGGGAAAGATCCATACACTGTGTGTTGGGATATTAGGCTATGCCATTCGACATGAATTAATACACTTTCTATGAGAAAGCTTAATAAATGTGTTCCAAACCAGGGGGTCCTCCATAACATAATTTGCATGAAACAGAATTGACCCAGAAAATTTTAATCTAAATCCCAATCTGATTTGTATGAAGTAATTTAATTTCCTCCCTAGTAGTTATATGGATTTTATCAATTATAGCAATTAAATTGTCAAGCAGATTTATTGACCAGTCATCTACAAGAAACTTTCTTTGATGTACTATTCTGGTATCATCAACTGGTCATGCATGTCTACCCTTAGTTTTGGTGTCATTCCATGCAGATGAATACTCAAAAGAGAAGGTTTTAATAAATGAGTGGTGTGAACCAAATTTGGAAATGAGGATGGAAAGCTCCTTATTTTGAGTTGCAGACACAAAATTACAGGTAATAGCAGAGGCAATCAATTTAGATACATAGCCACCCTACGTGGAAAACACACATTTGATTTCTGACCTCAGAGTTGGACCTCAGGTAGAGATCTCCATGCTAATCACTGTTATCTAAATGTAATCATTCTTGCCAAAATGCATACCCAGTTCATTTTAAATATAAAAACTGAGGCATGAAATTAAAGGTTGGTTTTGAACTTGGCAAGCTATTTTTTTCAGTACATTGGATTTTCTCTGTTGCCTAAGTTCTAGACAAGTGGCAAATCTTCCTGAAATAACCTTATTACCCATCTTGAATAATTTTGTTATTAACATAAATTTTATTTTGTCAGAACAGATTACCAGAATCAGACATCTTGCTTCCATTGAGTGAGTCACGGTGCAACTTCGGATTTCTTCATAACCTTTTCTTAATTTTCTTCTACAAGTTTGCCACAAAAATGAGAATAATACCGGAATAAAGTTAAGAAGTTACAGATCTTTGTAGTCAAGGAAAAACCAGAAGAATGTAGCTGCTAAATAAGGGGATTGCTGTGAAACAGATTCAAAAGTCTAAAGAAAAAAGCAAATGCAAATCATGAACTTGTTTGCCCTCCTAGAATATTCTTCTAGAACTAAGGATTTTTTTAGAAATACCAGGCATCCAGCATGGATGAGAGAAGACAGAGTTATCTGCCATCAGTACAACTACGCCCTGTGGTACTGGTTACAGGGAATCAGAAATCTGGTGGTGGGTATTACCTCCTATTATGACTAAACCTAATATTTTGCTTTTCACCGTTGACATAGGAAGTCTGAATTTTTGGTTTTTGTCACTGTAATGCTTAAACGTAGTCTTAAAATATTTTGAGAAGTTTGTAAAAAGCAATAAATGGCATGAGATGGTAAACAGAGCTGACACGTGGAAGACAAAGGCCTTCTGGAAAGAAAACAACTTGTTGAAGCACTGAAGAGCCACTTGGACTGCTTCAGAAATACTTGGCTACATGCATAATCTCAGTATTTTTGGTAAGCGAGACTGCGAATGCATGCTTTAACCAACAGCTCTGTATCACTCTAGTGAATGATGTCATGAAAGCCATTCCATGATGAATATGAAAGATAAATAACAGCTAGCTGTGTCAGCGCCAAATACAGACCAAATGTGCCTCTTCAGCTGCTTGATGGCTCAGGACTGTTCCTCTATCATGCTTACCCTCTGCAATTCCACATCTGTGATCCCTCCTTTTCCTCTTTGAAAGCCCAAACATTCCACAACCCAATGAGCATTTGAAAAATAAAGAATAAGGGAAACAAAAGGTTAATACTCAAGCAAACAGCGTGGGAGACATTTCTTCTTTGGACAGGTAGCTGTTGTGAAAACAGTCTGCTAGAATCCAGGACAGCAAATTCAGCTCCAGCCAGGACTATGCTGAGGGCAATGGCCCAGGTGTTGAGTTGTGTTGAAGCCATGCTAAGCAGGTTAGGAAGAAGGAGAAAAGAGTCGACCCCAGGGGCATGGTTTCCCTTCAAAGGACTTCAGCCACCAGTCCGGTCTCCAATGCAGTGGAGCTGTTTTACTCATGAAGCACCTGAAGGCGATGCTGATGAAGTGTGCAGGGTAGCGAGAAGTCCCACTTGTGCCTCAACAGAAGAAAGCCATTATAACACATCTTTTCCACATGATTCCCTCCACTTTGCCATCTGCTTTGTGTAGCTGGAGCAGCACAAGGCTGAAGAAGCAGAGGGTACCCTTGGGCCTGCACTGGGGCACAACGCAGACATGGTATTGGGGGATTACTGATTGGTTTCAGCCCATCTAGGAATCCTTCGTGTATTTCAGGCTGCAGAAATTTAAAGTGGCAGTGACTACAGCTCCCTTGTTCCTGAGTCAGATGCCCCACCTTGAGCAAGGCAGCAATGCTTTTAGTGGTTGGTGCTGTGGTGCTTTCCCATTAAAGTTCAGGGCCAGAGACCCAAAGCATCCACGCCAAAATGCAGGGAGTAACCGAGCTCTTGTCGTGCAGAAATCCAGGCGCTGCAGCAGGGGCAATAGGACCAAAGCTGCCATTAACTTCCCAGCTGGAGAGTGCCCCGCCAGAAAAATACTACTTTTCATTATGAAGATGACACTGTAACACCCTGAATCTTAGGGAATATTATTTTTTAGCTACAGCAATTGAATAGACTGGGTTTGATTTCTGGCCTTTGGTGCTTAACCCAGCTGTAATTACCCAGAACTGTGGTTTAAGGAGACAGTATCTCTTATTCCTTTCTCCTCATCTAAGAGCGGCTTTAAAAAAATATGTATTATTGAAAATGGAGTCAAGAACACCCTGGTATCATCTGAATGACCTGAGGAGCAGATATGACAGAGAAGAAAGGACCTTTATTAAATGAACTCGTTCATCAGCCGGGTCAGCATCTGACACCCTGGGAGGAGGGAAGCGAGGTCAGGAGCAAAGTCTTTATCTTGGCCATGAGACCCTACTCCAGAAAAAGAGTGACAAATCTCATTCAGTCTCTAACAAAGCAGTGTGTGAGGGATATGAGCTGGCAGCTCTGCTGGCTCCTTTTGTCCATGAACACTGTGGATGCTGCCTCATGGGCTGCGGAGCCAGCAGCACCTCGGTGGGTTACCCAGCAGATGTCTCTGCTCCCTACACCGACCCACGGGCTCATGAGGTTCAGTTTCTTTTTTCATTGGCTCCTACGAAGAGCCATGCCATTCAGTCCTTTAAAAACATCCCCTAACAGGTAACAAAAAAAAAAGCCCTAACAAGTTTTCACTAACATATCCTTGCATTAATTCTTTAAACAAGGAGAAGGGCTTTGAGAAGTGCTTAAGAAAGTGGTGGTTCTAATTTAATTATGGGATTCAAAATCAATTTTATACTCAGGAATAACTTTTACTCTATTATTTCTGTAGGTTCAATACACACTGAGGCAGAAGAGAGTGATGCATCCAACAAAACATTGGCATATAAATGCAGGTAACAGCCTCTGTCACTAGCAGACCCTGTGTGCTTTGGTGGCTCTTCAAATATTATTGTTATTGCTATTGTTATTAACCTTGTTTGCATTTTAGCAACAGCAACCATATCAAGGGTTTTAAAAGAAATACGAGGTGCAGGATCTCAGCAGATATAAGGGGGTTTAGCTTTTTATTTAGGCATGCATAGCTGGTGTCTTCCAACATGCTCATCATTTGGAGGAATTGGTGCAGAGGAAGTTTTGCAAAAGGTTTTCAGTCTTGCAGCGCTGAATTGCTTTGTGTAAGTCATCCTGACCATAAAGGATGCCATGGGAGAAGACAAGCAGCTGCCTCAATGAGACTGATACTGGTGCAGAAAACATCAGAAAAATATAAAAAAGAGATGCTACCCAAACAGTGTCCAGGTAAACTTAGCATTAGCATTAGCAACGACTCTTTCCAAGAGAAAAGGCGGTATGATACACATAGGGCTTCAACATAGATTTGATCTAATCATGGTGAAGATCCAGTCATTGCAAAGGTGGCAGCTGTTGTACTCATCTAGATCAATACAACTTTTTCTACCTTTTCTACACTTTTTCTGGAAGCATCCCAAAGCCAAATGGGTTGGATACCATCTGGGTGCATTGTTGGCACATAGTATGAGAGATCCATGAGTCATATAGATTTAATAAATCAAAAAGGAAAAAGAGAGAGAAAGAGATTTAGGAACTTTTAAAATGTTTTAAAGATACACTTATGAAAAATTGTAAGCAGGATTAGGCACTGAAGTAAGTTTCAAAAATTGCTCAGGAAACTAGCAATAATATAAATGCAGCTTGAGTAAGAAACCTCAGAGCTGAAATGTTTTTTTTCCAGGCATAACAAAATATTTTCTGACAGCTGTAGTTTCCTAAATCCTAAGAATCAATCTTTTGACCTGGCACAGGCCTCTGCCTAAGAGAAACTCCCATGTTCCTGTTGAAATCTTCAGCCTAAGTTAAACTTCTAAAATTGCTAAATCATTTAAGACTGAGGTAAGTTTCAGAGCTATGTAACTCTTCTTGTTACAGCAAATCCAACTGAGTCAAAACGTATTTGTCATTTAGCCGTGAACTCCACTGATGGCTGGATACACATCTTTCCAAGTGCTGCAGCTGCAAAATACAATGCAGTCTCCCCTTTCACCTTGCACAATCTTCCCTTTCTATCCTGGGTTTCTACAGTCTCAGTGACAAATTGTTCCTGGCACACCACTGCATCAATAAATAAAAAGAAACCAAATATTAAAAGGTTTGATTCTTCCAAAAGTTTTAGATGTACAGCAAACAGATCTTGAAAGCACCAAGTGCTCTGTCTTCTCTATTTTCCTTGACTTTGGTAGTTAGTAGCCAACAGCAGCCCAGCACCTCGGGCTTTCAAGATTGTCAAGAAAGTGACTGCCTCCAAAAAGTCAGGACCTCTCATCACATCACACATCCTTGGATCCCACAGATGCCACCTCCATGGAAGTGACAGCTTCAACTGAAAAAGAAATGGAAATGCAGTCTTTTCTGCTCCGAAGTGCCAGCCATGCGTAGTAAGCAATGGCTGTTGTCCTCTTCCCTTCCCACCCGGCTCATTCCTGCTACCTGTATCAAATAATTTATTTTCTGCATTTCAGTATATTTTCATAGAATAGACTCATAGAATCATTTGAGTTGGAAGGGACCTTAAAGATCATCAAGTTCCAACACCCCTGCCCTGGGCAGGGACACCTCCCACTAGAGCAGGTTGCTCAAAGCCCCATCCAGCCTGGCCTTTCCTTGACTACAAAAGTCAAGGAAAATAGAAAATACAGAGCACTTGGTGCTTTCAAGATCTGTTTGCTGTACATCTAAAGCTTTTAGAAGAATCAAACCTTTTAATATTTGGTTTCTTTTTATTTATTGATGCAGTGGTATGCCAGGAACAATGTTGTTCTGCTTAAGATTGTTTAGAGGGTTTTCTCCTTGGGTTTTTTTTTTCTTTTTTTTTTTTTCATCTTCTTTTCCTTGGCTTTCAGCTGGTGTCCCTGCTGGGCTTCTTGTTGTTGTCTTTTAGCTTTGGGCATTGGTTGGTTTTTTTGTTTTTTTTTTAATATGGAAGGATCAATCACTTCTTATCTATCACCCTCTCCAGGAAGAAGGCAAGTGTTCTTCAGGTCACAGCTGTTACTTCCACTAGCCCTGTGCTCCGAGTGTATCTCTGTATGTGTGCCATCTCCTGTTCTGGCACATGCCATTGTGACTGGGTTGGTAGGAGGAGTTCCTGCTGAGCGGTGGCCTCAGCTGGCCCCCAGCTACAGTCTGAAGAGGGAAGAAGGCATTAAGGCACAGATTCAAAACAAGCATGTAGGTGCCTAACACCCATCTGTAGAGGGCTGCTACCAACTGTCCTTGCACTGAGATCCATCGATGTAACGAAAAGGTGTCCACAGAAGAACAAAGGGGGGATTTTCCTGAACAGAGGCTATGGGGCCAGGACAAATGGCCTCCCTCATGGAGGATGGAGAGGGAGCTGGATCCTCTCCAGGCACACCTCAAAGGAGGCAATGCTGGGCTTGGGATGGATGCTATTTTTTTTCACTGTATGCCAAGGAGGGAAAACAATACCTTCTTGGTTTTAAAAGGAATTGACATTTATTTTCTTTTGTCCAGATGGTAGAGAGAAATACACTAAGTAGGTGGGCAAGGGTGTCAGTCAAAAGAGAAAACCTGGGCCTGTCATTTCTCGATGGGAGCCTGCTGTGCAGACACAGAGCACCAGCAAGAGGAGGGCCAGTTTGGGTAAGGGTTTGGAGAAATAGGGTCAGCAGCTGGTTTCAGTTGCCAGGACGAATCCAAGGGCTGAGTTGCAGCTTCACGTCAGTTCTTGTTGCACGCTTAGCTAGTTCAATCTGCAAATGGTTGGCTGGCTGGCTGGATGTCCACAGGACAAAGCTTTTTACTTTTTCCATATCTTGAACCTAAAGTCTTTCTGTGTTAAGAAATAGCTGACTTTCCATCGCTGGGTGTATATATATATATATCTGTATATTCTTTGCAATGGGATGTACTGGGAGGTGAGGCATGAAAGCATGTACAGGCTACAGACCAGTTTAGGATGATTTAATGAGCCACTCTCCCATGCTCTGTGTCCAGCCTTAGCAGCACTAATGCAGCTATTTCAGACCCCTGCCGAAGGATTTGTAATTAAGAGTTGAATAAGATACATGATCCATCCAGGTATTTACATGATGTTTTTTCTGTATAGTATCTCTGTATCTGACATAGGGAGAGCTGGTTCGAGCTATGTGATAAAAGTAGAGAAAAGCGGGTCCCAGATGTGTGCTCAGCTTGTACCATTTGATTCAGAATATGCCAGATCTGGCCACTGCGGATTCATTATCTTTTTCTCCTTTCTGCCCACACAAACTTTTAATGAATTAAATTTTTTTTGAAAGCACATGGCAAAAATTTGTCCAAAATTAACAAGGGAATTTTTTTTTCTATTTGTTTTACAGATAATACTGCTAGGACTGATAACTGAAGCTCCTTATGCATAGAAGGATTCATAAGAGAGTGCTTAAAACCAATATCAGTTTTAGGATCTCTTACACCGCAAGAAGGATGAAAGTAAAATTAAAACAGGGGCAGCCATTAGGAAAGTAATAAAAATATTGCCACTTGGTCACAGGCAGGGTGACAAATTAATGGGGTGGTGAGAAACCAGTCAGATAATAAAGTAGGGAAATTATTACAGTCCAAAACTAAGTGACAAATGCTTGACATTCGTATGTTTGTGACTGTCAGTACCCGCCTGCTTCGAATAAGGGTCCGAAATTAAACGTTTGCATCACTGTAGATAGACTCTGTAATCATTTTTACCCCATCACTCAACCTCCACCATAAATGCTGTTGTGCTAAAGAGCCAGTCCCTCCTTTTCAGTGCTGGCATGGAGCACAAAGGCATGCTGGGGGCAATGCACCCATCTAACACCACAGAATCAATACCAAGTAATTGAGTATCGTATTTATTAAAGCTGATGTTAATGCTCCTGTGAGAGAAGATTATCTATGAATTGCTTACCTTGATTAAAAGTATGCTTCAAAAGAAGTAGGTTTATAAATTGAAATAATCAGAAATGATGCATTAAAAGTCACATGGAAGAAAGCTTGCTGATGTTTTATTAAACAAAATAAATAAAGTGAATAGCTATTTCCCAGATTCACTGGATGTAAGACTAGCAGAATACTTGAAACTACCAAGAAAATTCTCTGGAATAAATGGCTACAGGTGCTTTTAGAAGCTGTAAACAGCTGAGAATGTAATCTAATGTCACCTGCAGCTCCATGCATGGACACATATGCAGTCTTTGTTCCCTTGTAATTCAGAGCAGGAGTATGGTGAAGACACTGTGGCACTTGCCCAAGCTGCACACCCCAGCTTTCCCTTCTGCCGGGACGAGCCTGGGGACCATATGCCACAGGGACCAACTCTCCTTTCCATTTGAATAACTCAGGAGGAACTCTGCAAAGCTACCCTGTGGCAAATTGAGGTAAGAGAGGAGAAGACCTTCGTTTTTACATCATAGCATTTTTCACAGACTCAGATCAAGCCTTTAGTCAGGATTAGAGAAGTTGGTTGTCTCTTTCACTGAACCATGAGCTGCCAGAGCAAAGCAAATTTATATAAATTGGCGTTTGCTGTTGTGCTGAACTTGATTACATGGTTTGGGAAGATCTCTTAAGGGGTTCACACTAAAAGAAGTGTTCACTCTACAACATCATCCATGTAGTGGCCTTTGCATTGATTTATTAGTAAACGTGCACAGAAATAATACTGACTTTGCAGGTCAGGATGAGGGATGGACTGACTGCCTGTGCAGGCAGAGTGACATGTAAAATAGCTGCAGATTGACTGAGAGGGCACATGAGCTCTCTGGCACTGACACCTTCTCTGTGGGACACTGACAACTGAGCACGCCCTCGTGCATCACTGTTTGAGCTCAGGATTTTAATCTCCTGAACACCAGGAGCCAGAGACCTGCACAACATCCCTAAATCTACCACTGCAACATCTCTTGTGAGTGAAGGTTGTCTCCAATTTGGGGTGACCGGGCCAACTGGACAGAGGCTTCAGCCCCTCCCGAGTGGTCCATGTGCACCGCTGAGGGTCTTAAGGATTAAAAATTCAAAACTCTATTCAGGTGAAAAACTAACAGTCAAAAGCAACAGCAACAGTGCAGAGCTTCTGTGCCCTCTTAACCATTTAAAATCCACCATCTTTTTAAAGGAAAAGACCAAGAGATTAAACGGGCCTGTTGAATGAAGATTGTTGTAGTGGCTTACAGCAGCCACAGAGAGCTCTTGTCCCCCTTGGGCAATGAGATGTGCCAAGCTGCAGGCCAAGCGCTGTGTCAGGCCCAGTGCGTGACCTGTGCTGGGATACAACCGCTGTGCTTCAGGTTGTACTGGACACGCACTGGGCATCGCCGCTGAAAAGTTAAAGGAAACACAACACTGGTTTCTAGTTTCTAGCCTGGGATGTGTCAAAACATCCCCCAAGGTCTTCTCCCACACAACAGTATATCCACCAGCACCTTCAGAACACATGCTCCTTCTCTTATCCATCTCTTGCAAGAAAGTTTATAGGCTATCTTACATTGTCAAGTATTTTCATAGAATCATAGAATCATTTTGGTTGGAAAAGACCCTTGGGATCATCTAGTCCAACCATCAACTCTACTCTAAAAAGTTCTCCCCTACACCATATCCCCCAACACCACATCTAAACGACTCTTAAACACGTCCAGGGATGGTGACTCAACCACCTCCCTGGGCAGCCTATTCCAATGCCCGACCACTCTTTCTGTGAAAAATTCTTTCCTAATGTTTAGTCTAAACCTACCCTGTTGGAGCTTGAAGCCATTCCCTCTCGTTCTGTATCGTTAGAAGACTTGATCTACAAGCTTAAGAATGACATGCAAAAATTTTGATTGTGCTGCAACAACAACAACAAAAAAAGGGGGTTAACGCCAGTGAATAACGTGGAATGTAAGGATTTGTAGTGAAGGTCTGTCTTGGCATTTGTGCCCTGAATCATAACATGTAAATGCATTTTGCTTAAGACTCATTCAAATTATTTTTGCAACAGCAAAATCAACATTGTTACGTTCAGTTATACTTCCACTTAAAAAGCCAGAGATCCTACTCTGGCTTGGGAAAAAAAAAGCCAGCAATGGAGAACTGTATCAGATTCCAGTTCATTTGGAATTTTGAAAGAAAACTGTTATTTTATTGGAATAGAAGAAACAAGGCATAAGAAAATGCATAGTATCACACCGGGCACAACAAAAAATGGAAATGTCACCCGTGATAATCGAGAAATGAGGAACTGCACCCGTTACACACGCAGTTATCACTGGAGAAGTGACACTTTCAGGGTCTGCCCAAACAGCCTCATGCCTTGTAAATGCCAAAACAAGTCTGAAACACTCCGATAAGTAGAAGTGATGAGAAGCGATAAAAGGACTTTCCAGAGGACAGAGACAACAAAACAGCTGGAAACGATATCTCTAGGATGTGTGAGAGTGAGTTTGGGTAGTGCTAGGCAGATGGGTTGAGGGAAATGCAGTTCAGTAGGTGGGAAAGCAACAGCATCGGATAGGTATTTAGACACCAGGTTGATTGTAATTAAAACCTGCACCTGTATTTGTTTTCTTTTTTATTTGGGGATTGTAAAAAACAGAGGAGGAGAGGGGAGGGATGAATATTTACTATTAGAGGCAGGTAGACAATTGCTTTGCATTTTTATCTCTTTTTTCTTTTTTTTTTTAAGCTTATTTCACTTTATTTTTTTTCTCCCTTTAGCTCCCATCCCTTTCTAACTCGCCTCCTTTATTCCCAGCCCGCTCCAGCCACTGGAGGCTCTTACTCCCCCCCCGGGTACGGAGGGAGCCCCCAGGACACAGGTGGGTGTCGAGCCCCAGGACGCTTGGCTGGGCGGCGGCGGGGTGCGGGGGTGCCAGGGTCCCCGTCCCGCGTCCCCGACACTTGGCTGGGCGGCGGGGTGCGGGGGTGCCGAGGAGAGGATGGGTGGCAACCGCCGGGCAACTATGGGCCACCGACCCCCCGAGCCTCCCCGGGCTCCGCTGGCAGCCGGACCTGCCCTGGCGAGTGCCCGCCCCGGGGCGAGGGGAGCCGCCCGGTCCTGCCCGCCCCGCCCGGGGGAGCCGCCCCCGGCCCCGCCGCGGGAGGAGGATGCCCCATGGCGGAGGTAAGGAGGGCGGCGGTGGCGGCGGGACGCCCCCCGGGGCTCGGGGGAGATGCGGGTCTGCACCCCCGGCTCGGCCGAACGAGGGGGAGATGCGCTGCGGCGGGAGGAGGCGGGGGGTCTGGGGTGGAGGGCAAGCTGCGGGGGACGCTTTTCTGAGCCTCAAAAAATGGAGAGGTGAGACCTCCCAGAGGTTTGCGGGTGGTCGCAGGGCTGGCCAGTGTGGTGTCCCTCCCCCCCGTTTCTGCGGGCATCTCCCATCCCGGGGAGGGGGTCCCGGGCAGTGGGGAGGGAACGCAAACCCGGGGTCGGTGCTGGTTTGGTGCTGTGGAGTAACGCCATGCAGCCTTTTGCTAAGGGTTCAACTGGTGGTGACCCTCCAAGCACCAGAACGGGGTGGAAACCCTTCACAGGTGGCCACGGGTGGCCCCAGTGCCTCTCATCACCTGCAAGACCAGGGCTGTCACACCTGCTCAGCATTTTCCTCTGGAATTGCCTCCGTTTCTTTCACGTGGGCAGCTTAAGAAGGTCCTGGGGCTGCAGAAATCCAGCTTCTCCACAGCTCATCACCGTGAGGAGTGGAGCTGCACCCCTTGGGGTAGGGCACGGGTATGGTAGTCTGGTAACTACACTTGGCAGGAGCATTTATTACATCTTGGGATCTGTTTGGTGCCAGGCTGAACCCCAGCCTCGTCACATCTGCCTTCATTCTCACTGTGGCACCTTCTGTGCTGGGGCAGTAAGTGTCCATCAGTGACTGTTCGGGTGGCGCAGAGTGCAGTCCTTACTGCCCTTCTGTCCCCCTCAGACCCTCCTCCCCCCCGGGAGCCCCGCACATCTGCGTCTCGGAGATTAGCTGAGCCTGGCGGCTGGAGGGACTGCTCTTCTGAGTTAAGTAATTAGTGGGCACAGAGTTTCGTTTTTCTGGAGCCGTTTACGGTCCGAGGCTTTGGTGATAGCACTGTGTGGGGACAGGAGGTGCAGAAAAAACATGGGGAGGGGGCTGTGGCTCGGAGGTTCAGTACGTTTTGAAATATCAAGTTGAACTACCAAGTTCATTTTTCAAGTTGGCTTTGAACCATTATCAGTACCTGGTTCTTGTTATGAATTAAAGGAGTGGCATCGACTAATAATTACTAAATTTGTCTTGATTGTTAGGTTTTCTTTTTTTCCTTCTTTCTTTTTCTTGTTCCTCTTTTTTTTTTTTTTCCTATTTCCCCATGCATTGGCTTGGTTATTTTTGTAAGGCAGTTGCAAAACTAGTTTCTACACCCTAACTGTAAGGGATTGCTCCTTTCTGTGGAGAGATGATGATTCATTTCTGTGCCAAATGTGGGACTGGGCCTCTCTTTTAAGCACATTTTAAGTGAAAGAGTGATCAGAGCGAGATAAGGCAGTATTAAGTTCTTGACCTAAAATGTAAATGGACTTGGAAGTGCACACACACAGAGTGTCTCTTCTGCCAGACTTCTTCTGAAGGGCAGGATAGGTCCAAAACATGAAACACAGCGGCAAAAGTTGATCTTTGTTTTAAAGGTGACCTCTGTAGGTTTGAATAAGTCCACTTGTGCTGTCAAAATGTTATTGTAACAGTATAATGGGTTTCCAAGCGGTTCGGCTGATTTATAACCTTCGTTTTGCCTTTTTGTAAAAATAGACCAGAGCTATTTTTAGCGTCCCCTCTTATCCACGCTCGATCAGGACAAGGAGTCTGTGTAAACAGACGCAAAGTGGTTTGCTTTGTCCTGCTGGGCATTGTGGGGTCTGTGTGGCGTTCTGAAAAGTTAGCAGCTGGATTCAGCCTCTCTGGGATTAATGGGATTCATACAGCCCTCACTGAGAATGTTGCTGGCCGCACAACGCCAGCTGCTGATCCTCGTCCTTGGGGCAGCTGGTATTTAAAACTGCTCTGGAAGACCACTGCAGATGAGGGAGAAGATGAATTCAGAGCGTGCCAAACCGTCTGGGGTTGCCCAGCCTATTTTTTTCTCTTCTACACCAGGATGAGATGTCATGTGGTGTTAGGACAGCCAGAGGACTTTGTGTTTGACCAGGAGTAAAGCAAACAGGTGGGTTCCCGTAATTAGTTTGCTGCCCAACAGACTGAGGTCAGACTGAACTTTTGTATTCGGTATGTTCCCAGCAAACTGTTAGTTTAATGCTTCTGTACTGTTCTGGTCTGGGTCAGCTGCAGAATCAAAGCTTGGAGGTTTGGTTCTCATGGATGTAAGAGGTTGAGAATAAGGTACCAGGGTTCCTGCGTGGGAACCATGAGTTACATCCTTAAGTGGGGGCAGAGGGAAAACCCCCAATAAACTTTTCCTTTGAATAGCCAGGAAAACATGCATCAGTTCATACAAGGAAATGGAAAAATTCCTAGAGTAATGAAAGGTCCTGTCATTTGCAGAATGCCCCACACCAAGCTTTTAGGCCCCAGTGAGCACGTTTGCTAAGGAAATAGATAAAAAGCATGAGAGTGAACCTTGTCTTTTCTTTGGGCTGTTTATTACTCGTGGTATTTTTTCCCAGATCCAGCAGTGTTTGTGCACCACCTAGTCTTCCTCTTCACAGTTTGCTGAAAAAACAGGTTGTGATCTTGTTTGGTTTTTTGTTGTTTTTTTTTTTTTTTTAAGAAAGAATTTGTAATGGGAGCACCACTTACACCTGAAACGCTGATGGTTTGAAAGCCAACATCACCTTTTGGAAACATAAGTGCTGAACTTTTTGCTGCCCAACTCACACCTGCTCACACAAGCAGGTCCCATTGAGTAGGTGACGTTGATGTACCCAGGTGAAATTAGGCATACCTGCTCATTTTCTCCCAGTGTGCTTGTAAATTGTTGTTGGATTGCTCAAGGAATGCGTTTTAAGGAAAAAGCTAAATTGAGACACCGTGTGGCCTGTGTAAATTTTGAAACTCTAAAGTGTAGAAAAAGCAATGAAAAAAAAAATACAGAAAAAAAAAAAAGACATGCAGGTGGCACTCGGATGTAGGTCTGGTCCTGGTGGGGGAAAGACAGAAGCCATCCCACAGGCATGTAACCTGGGGTGCAGTCTGTACCTCGCTCTGCCAATAGAAGGCTGCAGTTTCCTCAGGCCTCTCACTGTAAGCCTGCCCCCAAAACACTTCTAAAAGCTGTTTTATTGAGCCATAAGTCCATATACAAAATGAACAAGACCTGTTTGCCAAAGCACCTTAAAAACAGGGGCAGGGGGAAGTTGGAGGCCTCAGTGATGCAAGATGCAGCATCAATGCTATGTAATACTACTCACAAACACAGAGGAAGTCTCAAGCAGCTTATCATACAGCAGTGTCTCAGTTGAAGATCTTGCAAGAATTAAGAGCTGCCCCACTTGATTCAGTGGTTTTCTTTTCCCTTTCTCTCTGTACATCAATATTTCTGTGTGTGCTTGTGTATGCATATATATATATGTAGATATTTGAAGAACAGGAGTATAAAAATTGGATGGGTTCTTTATCTTTCATGGAATATACGTGGAAAATTATTCAGATTAGCAGGAATGGACTATGTAGCTCTTCAGTTTTTTATCTGTTGCCTGAATCTTACAGTAAAAATGTTCTCACTTTCCAAATGGCGTGAATCCCCAAGCACTGATGCTGCCCATCATGCCGTACGGGGGACACCTCCAGCTTGGGGTGGGACAGAGAAGGAAGGCTCTGCTCCCACCCAAACCAGGCAGGTTTGTTATATCAGGATGTTTGTTACATCCTCTGTGGTAAGCAGAAACCAGGGCTTTTTTCTGAAGGCTTTTCCCCAGTCTGTTTGAGAGCAGTCCTGCTGAAGCTGTGTGCTTAACTTACAGATTAGAATTTCAAATTATTCTTTTTTTTTCCTTTTTTCTTTTGAACTCATTGAGCGCTAGGACACGGTGGTATTGCTGTGGAAGGGCATCGTGGATGGCTCTTAACTATTAGTCAGAACTCACCTGGGTTTAGTAAGAGGGTATGTTAAGGACCATGTGGTATTTCAGAGAGGTGGGGTGAGAGAAGAACCTCAAGCATTTGAGGGATATATTGTCTTGAAAGACTGTGATTTGTGATTTTTTTGTTGTTGTTGTTGTTTTGTTAGGAGGCACAGGGGTTTGAAAAAGCCAGGTCAAACAGGTGGCCAAGAAGGGTTTAGAAGAAGTTAGTGGTGTGGAGCTGACCTACACCAGCATTTTCCTGTTTCCTGGAGAGCGGGGAAGGTATTCCCAGCGGAGAGTGTGCATGAGCAGTGTATGCGAGAGGAGTATTAGGCGTAAAGAGGAAAGAATTAGTGTGTGGAAAAAATAGAAGAGGAAATGCATACGGTGGCAGGGGGAAGGAGAAGATACTCAAATCGCATAGGAGCTAAAACATCAGATTCTGGATTTTAAGAGTGCTCCCCATTCGGAGCTGTGAGTTGTCAGGCGTTTGGTACCGCAGTGAGACCGGTGGCGTGAGAAAGCGGGGAGGTGAATGCTGGAGAAAGTGTCTTTGCTGGGGGGGAGGGGTTGCTTAAAAGGAAGACATCAGAAAAATGGAACTGAGCTGTGGACAAGGGTTTATCAGAAAGGGTGGTCCCTGTTTTCTTTTATGTCTACTGGATATATCATTTAGTGTCTACATCATACCAACCAACGAGGATATACTACCAATCTGGCCTGGGTAAAGGTAGAGAAAGAAAGAAGTGTCTTAGAGAACTCAGTGTTGTGTAGTTCACTGACCACAATAGAAAGCATTTTTGGAGACAGCAGAAGCATAGAAAGAGTTCTTTTTTGTTACTGTGCTCAGTCTGAAGGAGTGACTATATGAATTTAATAACCATCATCAGATTCACTGTCAGGTGTTGCATCCTTTAGGATGGAATTCGGTTCTGGTGCAAATCTGGTGCAAAACACTAGCGCAGGACTGGAATGTAAAAGTGGTCTGTGTTTTAGAAGCAGTTTAAAAGTTCATTTTGAAGGGGATATCGAGCTGTCTTTGGCACGAAAGTTGGTATCTTAACTGAATTAGTGGGAATTATTATATTTATAATTGAAGTCAGTGACAATTACTATACGTACCCATCTCTGCCTCTGCAGGTTGGTGTTAATTCTACGTATGTGCTGAGCATGTAGCATGCACAGAGTTGTGTGGTTTGGCACAGCTGAGCTCTGCAAAGCCCTAGCACCTCTGCTTCTGAAATGCACGTGGTTAGCTCCATTCTAACAGCTCACTGCAGCGAGCAGGAGTGCCTTTAACAGTGCGCCTGACGATATTTTTAGGGTTTGGAGTAGATGTGTCACAGACATTTGACGGGTGCCACAGTTACGTGCCTTTTGATTTACTCATGGCATTGCAGGTTAGCCTGCTTTAGTGGGATTTTTGAGCCTAGCCACGTATCGCATAAAAGTTATTCAGACATTTGGTGTTTACAGCCACTGTTCCACCCTCCAGGCTTTTTAAACCCTGCATTTCAAGGTCTCTTCTGTTTCTGTGCTTTCAGGGTACTTTAGGGATCATTGTGAATACAGTGAAACAGAAAGAAACATTTTGCTTTTCAGCTGAGATTCAGTAGGTACCAACTGCTAAGATTATCATAGCGTATTTAAAATGCACAGGTGAAGAGCAACATCAGTTAAGCTCTGATCTCTGTCCTGTTCTTCAGCCAAGGGGTCGTTAAGACAAAATGGCATGTGGTCCTGTAGTGCAGGTGGTGGCTCTTAGCCTGGAAACTAAGGGTACCAAGACAGTGTCTGTAGTTTAGCAGAGGAAATAATCAAAGCCATTATTTTCTCTTAAAAGATACATAAAAATCAGTGCAGGCTCCACATAAATCCTAAAATTCATGGTCGGAAGTATTCCCCATCTCCTAAGTGGTCAACAGCTCTATATATTGATAGGAAAAGACCTAAAAGTTCAGTTGTCTTTGACTTCCTGGGGAAACTGAAGCCATGACAGTCTTCACAAATCTCTGTGAGCTTCAGGAGCACATAGTTCCTCTTCAGAAAGGAGCTGTCCTACTAGGCATATCAGAAATTCAGTTGTCCTCATGGTGGTGCTGGGAAGAACCATCTCCATCGTAGACCTCAGCAGACTGGTGGTGCCTGCAGGCAGGTTTCCACCATAAGCAAGTAGAACTGTGAGGGTTTCAGATGATCTGCAGGCCTCAGTCTGGGCTCTTCACAAAGTTCCCACAGGCTTTGCTTTCCCCTGGTGGTAGGATAGGTTTCTAGCCCTCGTAATTTTACTGTGAACCATCAAGTTCTTACCCATATACATTCTGTATTCGAAACCAGTGCTTACAGGTGTTTTTTTCGAGGCATTACATTATAGATATTGTATTTCTAACCGCTTCCTGCATTTAACTCTTCGTCAGCTGGTAGGGTAATGAATTTGCTGTGTTATTCAGGAGCCAAGTACTCTGCCACAGCAGCAGCAGCTTTCCAGGCCACGCAGCTCAAGAGGAGCTGCTTAAGGTCTTTCTTTAATAATCCTTCACTTCTTATCTGTTTTCCACTGTGATTAATTGTATTAATGAGGACGTTAATGGATCATATTTATTGGACAATAATTAGGTTGGTTCTTTTTAAAACTAAAGATGAGCACTGATCTTGGGAATGTGTAATTACAGGACTGAGTTTATACCAGTTACCGTCTACTCAGGGTCCTGAATACGAAATTCCCTCTCCTGCTGTTTTATGACATAGAGGAAAATAGTAGTGGTTTTGTGTGTGTGTTTAGAAAAGTAAATTTGTTTTCTCATATTTGGCAGTAACAAGTCATCTGGTCATTTCCAACTGCAGCTGACAAGACATACTATATTGGAAGATAATTTTTAATTGCTAGAAATTGTGTTGGGCATCAATGAAGGAAAGTATCTCTTAGAGCAGAGTGACAGATGAGTGCCCTGTATATTTATTTGTTGTTACAAACGACTGTTTATAAAGTTGAAGTTCCCTTCCAATCCTTGAAAAGAAAGTACAGAAAAATGGGAAGCTAACAAATAAAATAAGTTAAAAAAAATTATTTTCATAATTTTCAAAATAAATTTTAATAGAATTAATGAAAAAGGAAATTTATATTATTTTACTTTCAAATTATGTTTTACTCCAGAATCCTATTTTTAAACCTTCTTACATTTAATTTTTAATGTGGTTTGTATGAAGCAATAATTTAAAAAAAAATCTAATACACATTTTGATGATTATTACAACTGCAGTTTTTATATAGTTTATCTTTCATATGAAACCTATAAAGTGAATTTGTTGTGATTTTCAGAACAGAACACTAACTTGATATCTTTGCTGCTGTTGAGAGTTTGTCTTTTCTGCTCGTGCCATAGCATTTTGCTGGGGATATTGGAACTAACACCGTGTGGCCACTTGGTTTTCTGGCTGCCATTCCACTGAGTTTCATATTTTAATAACAGACTGGCCCTATAGAAGCTGAAATATCAAAGTTTTAAAAATTATAAATATGCAAAGTCCTCAGCAGTGATTCCTTCTTACCCTAGCAATGCCCCAGCCCTGTAATAAAAATTTTAAAAGTCGGCTGATGGATAGAAGTCTGACTATAGATAAAAGATAAGTTGAAAAATGCTTCTGAGATGACTAAATCAGAACAATTTCATTGCTGGAGATTAAAAAAAAATCCTATAATTGACTACATGGAAGCGATGAGGAGACAGATCTGCTATTACAATACATGTTAATGTGATGATTTTCCTCAAAGAAGTAGTGAGGGATTCTGCTAACTGGCCATGCACAGTTGCCTATTTTAAGATTCCATCACTGAGTATATATCTGGCTTGGATACACTGTTGTGAAGTGACATCCAAAAGACAGTGATAGCCCAAACTTCCCATGAAATCACATCACCAGAAGAATTTTGTTTCCCATGTTTACGAACATCCATTTCTTCCACAGACGGGTTCAGTGCCTGGGCACCACAAAAGAGGAGGAGGTGTTGGCACTCCTGAACTGACATCCATCTCATTCTGTCCCCAGAGTCTGCACAGAGTCAATTCAGCCACATGAATGAACTTTTCAGTACAAATTTTATTTGAAATGCTATAGCTGTAAGGGAAAAAAAAAAAATGAGGGGTGTTTTAAAGACTAATTTTGACAACATAGACTGCCAAGTCCACCACTAAACCATGTCCCTAAGTGCCACATCTACCAGTCTTTTAAATACCTCCAGGGATGGTGACTCAACCACTTCCCTGGGCAGCCTGTTCCAAGGCTTGATAACCCTTTCAGTGAAGAAATTTTTCCTGATGTCCAACTGCTCCTGGCGCAACTTCAGGCTGTTTCTTCTCATCCCATCGCTTGTAACTTGAAGCAAGGATGTTAATAGCACTGTTTTATTTGTGTCTTTAGGATGTTGACCTGAAAGCATGTCAGGAAGCTTTGGGTGACTGTTGTCCAGACCAAGGAGATGATCAGCTGGAACTGCAAGAGGAGGAGGAGGAAGAAAACATAAATCAAGTAAATGATGAAAAAAAGGGAAGAAGGGAAAACTGTGAAAAGGACGTGAGGGAGAATATAGGTCCGATCACTGAGAGAGAGAGTAGTGAAAGAAACAGAATGAATGGTTCTGAAAGGAATTTTTAATTACTTTTCATTTGGGCTTGTCCTTTGCAAGGTGGCTCTGAGTTATTTCAGTTTTACTTGTCTCTTCCACCTTCAAAACTTTTGAAAGAGAGAAAGTGGGGAAAGTACTTTAAAACCTCTCATCTATCCAGAATCACATAAACCAAATCATAAATTATTGTTTATTTAATCTTGTTACAGTCATCATAAACAACAACTTGTATAGTAAAAATCAGAGTAGTATTTTATATTCACTTGTTTCTATGACTCCTAAACTGAATGTGTTATAAACAATTGTGGATTGTGGTATTAATCAAGATTCAGTTGTGGTATTAATCAAGATTCAGTGCTGTGTATCTGACCCCTATAGCAAATCGTGATGTTTTGCTGTACGTTATATGGATTATATATGTGGATATATACTGCAGAGCTGCAGTAGCACTATAGTCTGCTAGGGGAAGGATGAAGAGAGTAATTTTCATGTGGTGCAGTGTGTGATGCATATATGTGTATATATATTTCTTTGTTCAGAAGAACATGCTCGTATAATTGCTTTCCTCTTCATTTAGCTCCTAGGAGTACCCATAGAGAATATGCTTATAGCTGATAAAAAACATCTCCTCAGTCCCCTTCCTGACCCCCAGCTCCTACTCCACTGCACCCCAGAAATTCCCCAGGGCTGGTAGTTGGTGCCACCAAGCAGGAAAGGAACACTGAGTTCAGATAGTACACTGTAAATGATTCCCTTATACACGATGAACACTTCCCCCTCCCGTATAGTTTATGTTCTAAAGTTTACAGAAATTACTTGCAACTAACCGTTATTCAATTTTGTGGTTTTTTTTTTATATATATATATTTCTTTTATTTTCTCTGTTGTGACGGTATTGTGCTTGTGTGCAAGGATTTCTTTCTTGGCCTACAACCACTCGAGATGTGGATGCTAAATCATGTTGCTTTCACCATTTACATAAGGATTGCTACTCAGATGTGGAATTACAATTTGATCATTCAGATCTGAATGTGTGCACTGTAACTAGAAGGCAGAGAAATAATCTTATTGATGTTAAACTGAGATGGGCGCGCTTTGGGTTTTGTTTCTCTCTGAGAACTACAATGAAAAGGGCATTCATTGTTCTTGAGACCTTAAGAGAGCTGAGAACATCAGATCTGGGTTTCTTGCCAGCCCTGACAGCTGGGCTTTGAAAAAATACTTGATTTTCCTGCAGTGTAGGTGCAGCCTCGGAGAGGAGGGAAGCCCAGTTCTGCTGTTGTGGGGTAGAGTAGGGATGTTCCTGCTGTGGAGTTGTTCTGCTCGCTCGAGCAACGGGATGTCTCCCATCAGGATGAAGACTTGGTGGGGTCAGCAGCAGTATTTCACAGAGCTGTGGTCTATTTCCTCTTTTTTAAAAAAAAATTATTTTTACCTTTGATTTCTACCTCCTTTTATGTAAAATAACTGTGCTTTACAACGCATTTCTATTTCTTCTGTCACAGAGCAACGACAGCCATGTAGATTCCCTTCTCTCCTTGGAGGGCTATTTACAGCTTCTGTCATCGCAGATGGAAAACATGCTAGAGGTAAATGAGAAAACACATGTATTGCTAATACGTTGGGATTAATATATTTAACTTACCCCGTTTTTTCTAATAAAAAAAAAAACTAAAGGAATATATCAGCAAATCAATGTAGTAAAACTTACCTGAAGAAATTAAAGATGCTATTATCCACCTTTTTACAGCAGCTGTCATTGGCACCACTTGAAAAATCTTCCCCAGTAACTTGTCTGGGATATGAAAGGTGCAAAGTCCAGTCTTTCCTGTGACCTGGTGTTCAAAGTTGTATGGAACTTTACAAGTTCAACTTTCTGAAACCCAGTGCCATATTTATACAGCAGCTCTTGGTGTGTTTCTCTAGGGCAACACCAAGTTATTAATCACTGGCAGCTATTAGGCATTTTTGGTGAAGGATTATAGTTGTCATAAATATTGGGTCAAGTGCATACAAGGACCCTCAGGAACAGACCCATCTTCCCTGCAAATCAGGTCAGTCAGCATTAGCAGCAAACCCTTTTTGTTTTCTTATCTTCTGGTCTTCTGAAACTTTGTTTGCTTTCTGGGTGCTCATCTTCACACAAAAACCAGTTGTTATCTTAATCAGAGTCTCCCTTCTCTCCTACAGCTCATAGCTGCCATCATTAACCCTGAAGTTACTCCCTACATTCCTTCTTTTGCAATACTCCAAGGGTATCTTACATATACTTCCTGTTGTAGGAGCCTTCTAGGGTCTTTACTGTTTTCCATGGAATTTCATGTTTACCACTGAACACCTGCTTTTGGGAATCTCTAGGTTGGACAGAGCCTCCCAGCCCATAAATTAGCCGCTCCTCTGGTCAGCTTTGATAACAGATTCCACACTAACAAGGTTCAGAAGTTCATCAGTTTAGTTTTCTCTGCTTTTTTTTCATAATTTGAAAGGAATTTGGCTGTAGATTTCACTTAGCTATAGCAATATGTGGTTGCATATTTTATTTAAGACTATTAATGCACTGCCATCTTGTGACAATCTCTCAGTTGAAAACGGATTGTTTGTTTTTTCCAGGTACCACGTCTTTACAGCACGGGGGGCTTTTAAATAGTTAACTTGCCAAGAATATTGCTTCCCAAGAGCTTAATTGAACATACCAGCTCTGTCCCACAGACTAGAGGTGGTTTAGTACATGGTAACTCCCTAGGAGAAAGAAGGCAAGACTTTCTTCTGTTACCCAAGCTCCCAGTAAGCATAGTAGGGAACTTAAGTTGTTCTGGTCTTTATGGTACATCATTCCTTCCCTGCCCAGAGAGGTGGTGGAGTCTCCACCTTTGGAGACACTCAAAACCCGCCTAGACATGTTCCTGTGCAACCTGCTCTCGTGGGGGGGTGGACTAGATGATCTCCAGAGGGCACGTCCAACCCCATATTGTTCTGGGATTCTGTGAACGTGAGGAATGTAGAGGTATTCATTTTATAAAAGATCCCATTTTTTTCCCCCATCATCTTTTAGGTGAGTTTACTGGAAGATACACAAGTTGCCACTTCTAGTAGAGGCCAAGACCCATCATCTTCGCACTGCAATATAAATTTGACCCAGACACTTTGCCACTGTTTCAGTCCTCATAATGCCACGCTACTAGGAACAGACGACCCCGCTCAATCAAATTCAGAAACAAGACATTTACAAAGACAAGAGTCGTTTCCTCAGTCAAGCTCTAATATCACAAATCCAGGATCGCTACTTCACGGGTCAGATTTGACAGCGCCGTTTTCAGCTGCTGACATTAGAAACCTAACAGCCCATGATAATAATTTTGATGAAATTAAACTCCTGTCTTTGGCTTTGGAGAAAGGTTTTGATCCTATAGAAGTTTCTCAGTTCTTTCCAGAACCTGGCTTGGATTCGGGACTGTATTGGAATTCAGGTCACAGCACCGCCTTTTTCTCAGTCTGCAGTGAAGGTGCTGTTGGGTACAGCACTGATCTTAAATCTGTTTCTCCATATGGCTTAGGAGCTGCTGGTGGCAATTTCCAAGAACACACTAAATATGGCCACGTGGAATATCCAGGTGATTCAGAGTGTTCTAGAGAAGCCACACTTCAGCAGTTTCTCCATAACCCCATGTATAATCAGCTGCCAAGTCAAGCAGCATCCACTCCGGAGCATCACCAACAGATGTGGAAGGAGAAACCAAGTGAAGTGAAGGGGAGTTGCCACAATTCTACTGATACAAACTTTAGTAGCACTGACCATTGTGCAGAAGCTCTGAGAATCCCATTTTCGGTCGATGAAATTGTGAGCATGCCTGTCGAGTCCTTCAACACCATGCTAGCAAAGAACCACCTCACAGATACTCAGGTATCACTTCTACGTGACATCAGGCGAAGAGGGAAAAATAAAGTTGCTGCCCAGAATTGTCGTAAACGCAAACTAAATGCAATTCTTAACTTGGAAGAAGATGTGTGTAATCTTCAAACACAAAAGGAGAGCCTTAAAAAGGAGCACTCTCAGTGTAGCAGATCCATCAGCCAGTTGAAGCAGAAGTTAAACAACTTGTATCGTGACATTTTCAGTAGACTGAGGGATGACCAGGGTAGACCTGTCAACCCACGCCAGTACGTCATCCATTGCAGTAGTGATGGCAGTGTTTTCATAATTCCCAAACACTTAGTCAAATCAGAACGGAAACAAGATAATGAAAAAGAGCAGAAACAAAAGTCAGATGGCTGAGGGTCACATAGGCTTTATTTTTCCTGAAAGATCAACAAGGATATTTATGTGAAGACTGAAGGTCAGTGACTACAGTAGCACAAGCAGAAAAGACTACATTTGAGGAAGACTGCACATCCGAGGGTCTGGCAAACCAAGCAGATTGTGATCTGTTAGAAGGTCTACCATCTGAGAAGCAAATGAGGAAATACGTTTAGTTTAAATCAGAACCAAAGGCGCTCGGCCATCAGCACAAGCAGAATTGCAAATTTTAACTGCATTTATAGGCCTATGTAAAAGTAGGAATTTTGTTTTTAGTAATGGGGAGGGAGAGGAGAGGAAATGACACATCAATAGGGGAAAAAACCCCAAGCTTTAGCTCAAAGTTACAGATGGAAGAAAAATGTGGTTAGTGCCTAGTACTACATTCTTCATATACATGTGATTAGTCTTTTTTAGCACTGAAAGAAAAATTGTAGCTCAAGTTCATCCCTTAAATCACTCTGGAGTTACATATTCTTAAGAAATACACCACGCTTTGCATTTGTTCAGGAGCGTTCTGCTTCTCCTAGTTCTCCTTTGAGGAGAGAGGCACTGGAAGTTATTGCATTTTTCTCACTGCTTTCACCATCATAGCTCCAAGCAAACATAACATACCAATTAATTTTACAACTCATGGTCAATATTGTCTTACCTTCATCCTCTGCAATTGAATCATTCTCAAGCTTCTTCCATGATGGTGAATGAGTTCCTATCGTTTCCTAGTCTGTGATATATTTACTTTTGTACCTTCATTTTTCCCTCTCATTTGGATACTTTCCTCAAGGAGAAGCACTAAAGATTTTCTTTTCAGCTTTAAAAAACAAGTATAAGTATCTTCAACTTTATGGATTTTTTTTTCTTAATTTTCCCCAAGTCTTTAAAGCAAATTAAATTGCACTGAATTCTATTTATCTGTTCTTGTGATAATGAGGTTACACTCCAATAGTGGCTTTGAATGAAGAAAAGAGCTTTCACTTTTGTTATTTATTTATGCTATTAAAAAGAAGACATTCTATTCACTTTCATGTTTATTCCCAACAGCTTACCCTTTTCTATTTAATAAGCTAAAAAAAGTCTGCAGAAAAAAAAATGGCCTAAAAGAGAAACAAGAATGTAATGATAAGGAAGGAATGTTAAGAGGCAGAGTAGTTTATAATGTACTAAAATCATTACCAGTATTATCAATAAGATAGCAACAAATATTTGTTATATCTTTTATAAACAAACCCCTTAAGAGTGGTATATTGTTCATGGCATGATGAAAATGTAGCAACTTTACGGTCAGTTCTGTTAAAAAAAATCACTCGCACCGAACACATAAAGACTACACATACGCACAATACAAGTTTAAACGCCAAATGATAACTTTTGAAGAAATAAACTATTGCTTTCGCGTGTACATCATGTTGTTTGTTTACACTTGTGTTGACAGTAACTGGTAGCACCATCAACTGGTATTTTCTGAAAAGGAAGCGCTGCCTCAGAGTGCAAAACGCACTCTGAATTACTGATATTGAAATCAGCCCGTTCAAACAATTTGCTCTGCATTTTATATTAAAAGATTTCTTTAGATACATGTCTGTATCTTGTATTTATTGGTTTTGCCGCAGCCCCAAATTACTGGAGTAAATTCATAGCAGAAGTTTTCATTAGTGAGGCCCTGAAACGTCTGGCTGTTGGTGAAGCATCGCTGTGCGAAGCCCATCTTTCTGACCCACATCCACCAGGGATTTATTCTATTGCTAGTTTGTGAATGGGTAACCAGAATGGGTAACAGGGACACATGATGAATTCTGAACTTCATTTCTCATTAAAGGGGAAAGAAAAAAGAGTATATTTGAGTCCACCATTGACAGCTTTTAAGTGACATAAATATTTTAAGGTCTATGCAGCCTTTGCAGGACCAGGGCTTTAGGTCTCCTTCCTGGCTCACATGCCCAAATTTTTACGGATATTAAACTAGGCCCATAACTAATAAAACCAGAAACCCAAGTATGTCTGGTTTTAGGGCCTCACAAGTTTCTATAGGCTAGTGGGGAGAGGCTAAACCCTCCGGTGCCCACTCAAGAACTACTAACGAGCAAAGTACACCCCCGTGTGTGTAAATTACACAGCTAAATTATAGCACGTGCTGAAAATAAGCATGTTGGATTCTTTGAGCAGTCCCAAGGAAAAGCAGCATGTACTCCTGATTCCTGTAGAATGAAGCCAACGGCTCCCATTATCCGTAACCCCAGAGCTTGGGAAGCAGCACAAACTGCCCTCGGCTCCTCCCACTCTCGTTACCACTCAGCAACTGGATTTCAGAAGTTTATGTATGAAACTCAACTAGCGACTACACCACCACAAAATCTCTTACTAATTTTGGCTGGACTGTGAGTTGCAAGAGTCAGCAGACATCGAACACTGGGGCTGGGCGTACTACGTGATTTTCTCAAACCTTCAGCTGCCAACCCACAGTTAAGGCAAAACTGCAGGCAGAATTCAAAGCAATGTCCCATTTCTTCAGTTTTAGCAACCAGCCATTAAGCTTCACCTAAAAACTGCTGATACTTACTGAAGTGTCTGCCCTGCAACTTGTCTGTTTAAAGAAAAACAAAAAAAACCCACCCTAAAACATTGCTTAGATTTGACTGTGCCTCACAATTTCACATCTGTAAATTTGTGACAGACTAGGCAGATAAAGAAAAAGCAGGTTTTTTTCAGCTTTACTCCCAAGACAAAGGGTTCCTGAAACTACTTTAAACGTACTTCATATCACAGCCTTAGACTGTATTTGCAACCTGTACAGAAAGAGGAGACGCTGCACGAGTCGAGAGCAGCAGTGTTGAAGTTGTAACTGAAATGGTTGTAAAAGGTGGGAAACCCGACTCACCACTCTTCATCTTCTTACAGGATAGCTCGTTAACTTTCAAAAAACCAGAATCTTACGTGTACAAACCAGGAACTACTCTGTATAAAGCCATGATGTGGCATCAAACTTACTCCGGAGTCACGAGATCCAGGGCTGCGCCCTACCTTACCGGATACCAACACCGAGAAAAGCATCTCTGAAACAGGAACGCTGACGCCACTTTTTTAAAAGATTTGACATACTGCTAGAAAATCGCAACGCTGAGCATCACAGATTCAGCTGTTGATACAGTAAACAATGCGAATGCCAACGTGAGTGTTCTAGTAGTTGTTCCCATGGTAAAGCTATTCAGTACTCCATCACATTTGAGTGGTAAACTGCGCTTTTGCTACAATAATGAAAAGTTATCTGCAAGAGGTTTGAGGTCAGGTAAGTACAGAGAAAAACAGACTTACCTTCCCCGGTACGCACGGGCACTACAGAAAAGCTTCAGCCACTCTTACATCCAGTCTGGACCTTTTTCTCTTTTCTAGAGAAGCAGCCACTGAAAGGGCCACGTGTTCAGTGCCCCAAGTGACGTTTGTGACAGGGACACTGCAAGGTGCCCAGAGAGGAGATACCGAGATGCTGGGACACTACACACACTCTGAACGACCACCAGTGCAGCTTCAGCTTCGTGTTTGGTTTCATTCAACACACTTGGCTTTTTTACACAAGTTTTACAAGCTGAGACCGTTCCTGCTCAGGAGCTTACAATCTAGTTTTAGATGGGGTAAACCAGAATAACCACCTTCCAAGAGGAAACAAAGGAACATCAAGATCAGTTTGTCAGTGTCAACAGCTTATTATTGTATTGCCCCCCAAAATACACAATGCTCGCATCTTAAGGGAGCAGGAAATACGGTTCTAACGAGAATCTGGAGGACAGAGTAGGTAGAGGCCTATAAATGAAGCAACAGGACACTTGGCACCCGTTTCTTGTGAAAAACTGTTTTATTAAATAAAGGAAATAGAGATGCCACATGTAACCACGTGAAATCTTATCACTGCAGTGTGAAAAGTGCTGCAACTTGCTGCCTGCCACACAGCTACCACACCTCCATTAAAGGCATCAGCCATCAATTTTCACACGAGAACACCTCAAAAACGGACCGAGAAGTCAAAGGGGTGGAGGGAAAAATAAATCATGTGTTGGCAAGAACTTAAAGGAGCCAGCGATTTTTCTAGGACCTGCCCACAAAGTCACCTTGTTCATGCACCGAGGCAGCACGGGAGGTCACACGAGGTAGTTTGACAACTATGTGACCTGGTACGTTCAAGCAAGGCAAGTCACTTTGGCCGTTGATAAATAAACACTTCTGGCTACATTAACTGGAGTAACTTCTGCTACAAATCAACACTAGCTGCAAAGCAAGAACACAACCGTTAAAAAAGGACAGAATGGACTGTCACCCAGGAACACCCTTCTGTGTCCTCCCACTGCTCTGCATTCCCACCGGTACCGCTGTCTGAACCAGAGGAGAACCCAGCATCTCCCTCAGGAGGGAAAAAAGGCAACAGCTCCACCACAGGATCTCACTCCCATCACGCGCTCTGCTTGAGAACACAGCAAAACGCTATAAAGCTACAGGGAATGGACCGTTTCGGTCTGTTCTTGGCAAATCATGCTCTCTCACAAATGCAGTCAAACTGCAAGAACTAAACCAATCTGGCAGCTCCTTCAGAATGCCCACCTGTGGGTTTTGGGGTCTGCTTCTACCGTGCAAGCAGTGTAACCTCATCCCCAGCACAGTATGTCCATTCATCATAAAACTAAAAGAATGCCATCTTCTTCCCTGCACATGACAAAGTTTAATTCCTCCTAATTTTGCAATATTAAGTGCAATTTCTCTCACTTTCCTAAATATTTTTTCAGCACCTGAAGCACAAGTACTATCTCTAATTGAAAAAAAAAAATAATTTTCATTGTAAATAATACAGAGAACATAAAGCCTGAGAAGTCAGAACCCGAGTTATGGACCTTTCTTCACCACTTCATAATGCAAATCATATGCTGTAGTTTGTTTTTTTTTTTTCCTCCACTCATACTGGTTAACAAGAAGTTATTTTGTCTTTCACATCCTTCCCTTGGTTTGCTGCAGAAAGTATTTGCTGGTGACAAGCTGATCCTCAGTTCTTAGTACATCAAAACATACTGATCAGCAACATTACTCTCACTTTGGAAACAGTCTGTAGAGTGACATAAAACCAACTTCTTAGAGATTAAGAGAGGAAAAGTATACGTTGTCTACAAATTATGGACCAGTAACTGACGACACTGTTGTTTTTATTCAAAGCTGCTAGCTTTCAGTATCAGGTTGACTCAAAATGGTCATTCTCTCATTGAATTCATCAGTACACACTCTGATTGTCACTTGCTTTAATTCTTAGGAACATACCAAGACAGGAAAGTCATGAAAGTTCAACAGTAAGAGAAAAAACAGGAAACTTACTCAAATACCCCATGCTTTTAAGACTTTAAACATCCAGTAACTCATTTTTTTTTTGCATACTGCTGTGCCCTATACACTCCCTTCCCCCATCGCCAGTAGATTGAAACTAAAACATTATGAAAAATAGACTGAATTCAAGTAAATTTTAAATCCTATTGCAAAACTAGTAAAAGAGTGTAAACATCTCAGAGAGAAGAATTACTCCCATTTGAAGTGCTGGGTTTTTTCTATGTAATAGGAATATGGACTTGGCAACTGTAAAGAAAAAAACTTTCATTAACTAAACCTAAGTTCCAAGAAAGAAGGACAATTCCTTATCAACTGGTCAACTCGTTCTGCTGGAAAGAAGAAAGTAAAGTAGATTTTGTGCGTCTTCTTTTTCTGCTTCCACTGCAGCCCACCGGTTACCTATGCAAATATTTCAAGTTCAGAAACAGAGGAAAAAAACATTGTATGTGAATCCTTAAATATTTTTGAATTATATGAAGAAGGTTAAAGACATGATGATTCTGCTAACGCAAAGCATATAAATATCAAGTTCAGAATAAACCATGTAGGAAGATAACAGGTTAAAACAGTACAGACTGAAGATCCCTTCCCCTCAAATGCATTCCCAACTGAAGCTTTCCCAAGCTCATGGTTAAGTTTGGTTTGAGTTTTGGTTTTTTTTGGTGGTTTTGGTTGGGTTTTTTATTCCCCCCAGAAGATGCAGCTATTGGTAACACAGTTCTGGTACAGCAGGAACTCTGCATTCCATTCAGTCTCTCTCTCGATGCTAAAAGCTCTTAATGGTGAAAAGGATAAAGCTATTGTCCTATCCCATTTTGACAAGCTGTCTTAAGTGGTTAGTTGCATTAACAGGAAAGGAGGAGATATTTTATTAAGTGATATAAAACACAGCCAAAAGCTATTTTAAAGCAATTGTGTCCAACAGCAAAGAGAACAGCATTTTTAATTTGTAGCACTGTTTCTCCCAACAGAGAACAGATGCTTATGGTCAGAGATACAAGTTCTGTCAATACACTTGTCAAGTTGACTTTGTTTTAAATCCACCTCAAAATGGGACGTTTCAAATCATGAAAGGGTCTAAAAGCTGCACATAAACATTATTTAATGTTAGACACACACTAATTTTTATTAAGCATTACACTAGAACTACTTTGGTATAAAAAATACTTTATTTTAAAGCTATGAAAGTTATAAAAATATGTAGTTAAACTTTCTACTCACAGAATGTTTGCTATTTTAACATTAGTGATTTGTTTGTCCTAACGAATCTGAGTTTTATTCGAAAGGTTTACAAGACATTATTACTATAATTTAAAAAAACCCAGCATTACAGGGAGCTGTACTAATTGTGATGTTTTAATCATTATTCATTTAACCTCTAGATTTTTAATGAAGGCAGCAAAAACAACTATTTTCTGATGATACAGAATTTCTTATTTCTTGAAGCGTTT
>JAOQGH010000012.1:32622605-32652766 GCA_025769975.1 Gallinago jamesoni
AAGCGTTTCTGTGGTTGACCACTTCTTCATTAGTTACCTGCAGCATGGCACCTTCCTGCCAAAGAAAAAAAAAGTGTATCTGAAGATGTTTATCACATATGTCTAAACCAAATTACCAATAGGGGAACTTCAGCCATTTTTAATTAAAAAAAAAAAAGTATAAGCAGTTCACTGGTGTGTCTAACACAAAAGGAACAGGACTTTTGTTAACCGAGTCCACGTTCTTCAGTGGGTAGCCTTTTGAAGGCAACAGAACTTTGAAATTAGTAGATTTTTTTGTTTTGTGGTTTGATTTTTTTTTGGTGGGTTTTGGTGATTTTTATTTTAAAAACCAAATCTAGTAGAGCATGCCACCCTTACTCTGAATAACTCATTACTTGATGAATTTTCATTAATTTGAGGTGCAAACATTCAATGCAGTAAGAGTAAGGCTGACTGCATTTGGCACTAAGGTTTATTAGCTGCAAGAACTATAAAAAATGGTGGAAACCTCAACGTTCTAGCCAAATTCCAATTTATGTAATTACACTGTACACTTCTGAAATACCACCTGCAGTTTCATGTGAAGTTTTCACTTCCCCTCCTAAAGAACTGCTTATGCAGTTGTTAAAAGAATGGACAACACATTCCTTCACAGAGGCAGATGTATTCTGTGGTGCAATTTTTTTCCTTACACGTAAACAGTCTACAGTTACTTGGGAACCTTCAGGATGAAACGCGTTATATAAAATAGGTTACAGTAGACAAGACACACAACAACAGAGTTCATTTTCAACAGCACAGAACTACCTTCATCGCATTACCTTGCAACCACCATAATGCATAGACTCCCAAGAAAAAATAAAATGTTGCAGGATGCAAAAATAAAGTTGTATGATTTAATTAACTTGTGACCTACCATTTTAACTACCAAGACCAGAGATGGAACCCTTGCAAAGCTTTACTAATGGACACTTGCAGGTCTCATTTGTTCAACTGTAGCAGTGTACAGTGGCAGCAGTCTATGCTTGTCCAGGGTTCATATCATAGCTAGATTCCAGTAGGAAAAAAATATGTTAAGTAGCTGAAATTAACAAGAAATTTGTTTGTAAAAAATTTAATAATACAAGAAAACAGGATTCACAAATTTCTTTTTTCAATTTGTAATTGTTAACTCAATTCATTGCTATGTTAAACTACATAACGATAATAACTATACTGAAAGAATACTGTCATACAATATTAGTTTCTTATTTTTGGAACATTAAGAAAGGAAAAGTAAATAAGATCTTACCTAAAGAAGTTTAACTGAAGCTTAGAACTATTTTGCTCTACACCCTCAGCCTTCGTTGGCATCCTTATAAACTACTGTAGTTAAAGCTTTGCAGAAATACAGCGCAGCTTTTTAAGACTGGCTGAACTTAGTGACGTTTTCAAGAGTTCTCTTGTACTAGACCTGTGTCCCTGGAAGAGTACCTCGCTGGGGATATTTCCTTTCCTTGCCATTGAAGAAGCAGCATCTAAAAGATCTAAAAAGGTGTTTCTCCTTGCAGAGATATCCCTTAAGTTATCTAGATATTTTAAACCTGATCATTTACAGACAACATACTTTTTTCTGACCAGCATTTAATTTTACATGTACAACAATAGCTTTATATTATTTGTGGGACCTTATACTACCCACTCCTTGCCTTATTTTACAATATTAAAAAAAAAATCTAAAATTACACAATATTTCCTTTAGAATTATTTTATTAAATCATAAATGTACAACAGCTTCTTAACTCTACACACGCACTTAAATTTTTAAAAGGAAAACGTTATGTCTTATTACACCATGATCCTGGCTAATAGCTTTTCAAAACTTTGAGAAAAATCTTAAAAAAGGTTTCACATGTCACCTGAAACTTACAAATTTAACATTATCAAAGGAATGCTTCTACACTTACAAAGACCACTAGAAAGAAACAACAATTAAAAAGCTAAGAAACTGTCTCAAAGGCATTTTTACAATCCTTCCTCCACAGTAAGGTAATGTTATTAAATAATCCAAATCCATTCACAAAATGGCTCTCTGCATCTGCTCTGGTGTCTTCTGCCATATCACTGCATATTTATGCATGACTGAGATAAGTGTTTCCTTAACATTGTTATTTCGATAACCTGAAGCTGTTCTGTTACCTCTGGGCTCTCATCCTCTCCTATTTATACAGTGAAGCCTGTTTCAACAGAAGTAAAGAGTAAAAAAATAGGTTATGAAATTATTCATCTAACCATTTTTTAAAGGAAAGATAATATCCTAAAAAGCTTTTAACTCCTGCAGCTACTCTCAAGAATCACTGCAATTTTAGCACTGAAAAAACATACTTACCCATGGCATGCTTGCAGAAACTTAGTAACGGCTCCTCCCTCCATAACCACCACTTCCTCCACTGCCCCCAGGACCATAGTTTCCTGCAAATGCAGAAAAAAACCAAACAGAAAAATTACATTTTATTTAGAACGCTTTTGGTTCTGTATGAATAGTAACATCCACTTTACTTCCAGAAACGGCATACACAGAGATTGTAACATTTTGCCTCCTTCTAAATAAGCTCCACGAACTGCCTGCCATAAGAACTACATACTGAAATCTTAGAAGATTCAACAGTGTCACATGTAATTTGATGCACTGTAATGTCTTGAGCCTGTGAGGGCTGACTTTATTTGCATGCTAAATCTTACAAGAATAGGCGCGGGGGGACAGACGGAATAAATCCCAGCAAGTTTAGTGGACATAATACGAGCAAGGAACCTGAAACTTGGCTACAGTTTCATGTTTCCAAGCTTTACAGACTGGAAATTACAAAACAAGTTAGTATCTTGTCATTTACCTTTAAACAACCGGTAACAATTTTCCCCAAAAACATTTTTACAGTCTCAAGATGAGAAATAGTAGCCAACTTGCAAAAAGAAAATGGGCACTGCAATCTATTGCAAAAATTACACAATTTCACGTATCAATCTTAGAATCATAGAATGGTTTGGGTTGGAAGGGAGTTTTAAAGGTCATCTAGTTCCAACACCCCTGCCACAGACAGGGACATCTTTCACTAGATCAGGTTGCTCAAAGCCCCATCCAACCTGACCTTGCACACCTCCAGGGATGAAACATCCAAAAGTTCTTCAGGCAACCTGTCCCAGTGTCTCACCACTCTTATCATAAAGATTTTCTTTCTTATATTTGATTTTAATCCACCCTTGTTTAGTTCAAACCGGTTACCCCTTGTCCTATCTCCCATCTCTTCAAAAGACTAAAGCCCACCCACTCTGGCTCCAAGACAGATCAGGACGTATACGATACCTCCACCATATGGTCCCCCCATGTTCCTGCTGCCACCAAAATTTCCACTCTTCATTGGACCGTAATTTGAAGGTTGTTGGTTGTAGTTTCCAAAATCATTATAGTTTCCACTTCCATAATTGCCTGCATCAATACAGAAGTGGAGAAATATCTAGATGAGTAAAATGCATATGGCACTCACAAATTTATCTCAGAATTTTAAATGAGGTACAAAATCATACAGGTATTCCAACAGTGTACACAATGAACTGCTTTTTCATACTATTTGGAAAACAAAGGCTTCCTTATACAACATTTACAACACCCTCCCCTGCCACCCCCTCCCAAATCTCAAATGACCTGCACTAATTTACAACTGAAATGCTTGGTCATTTCAAGACAGTAGGTTACCTCCTCCATAGTTGTCATAACCACCTCCATAGCCCCCACCCTGGTTGCCATATCCAGGTCCTCCTCCACCATATCCACCTCTTCCTCCTCCATAACCAGGACTGCCACCGAAGTTGCCACCTATGATAATATAAGCCTTTAAAATGAAACTTTTCAGTGTACAAGACAACCAAATTCTACAGAATCAGGGGGTATTTTTCTGTCTACAGGGGAAGAAAAGTGTAGGAGTTTTGAAAAGAAATTTGTATGAACATTATTTTTAAAAGGCATATACCACCCTCAATCCTAACTCAATTGTGACCAAACCCCACCAGCCAGACTGCCTAAAAGCCTCAATTAAAAGGTTTCATTAAAATCTTGGCTTTTCAGGAAATTTCAGGAAAAAAGAAACATTGCTATCTAAAAAAAAAAAGCAAAGCATGGTTGTCAAGAAATAAACGCAGAGTTTGCTATATAGAGGTTTAACATGAGCCAACAGCCACGTGTGCTTCTTAAAGCCAACAAAATTAACATAAATTTTGTACAAATGCTAAGTTAATGTAAAAATGTTTCTGAATGACAGAACACAAAAAACTACCACCATTACAAAAATAAAACTGACCTCCAGGTCCTCCACCATATCCATTATACCCATCACCAAATCCACGGCCACTTCCATATCCGTCTGTGGGAAGATAAAAACAATAGTATTCCAATTCATCTGTAGCAAACTTACTGCCATCTCAAACCCCTATGACAACCTTAAGGACCAAATCTCAGAGATTATGATTAAGCACACGTACACTTCAATTTAGAAACATATGTGAAAAAACGTATCATTCAATCATCGCTCTACATATGTCTTCTTGCATATGTAAGGTACTAAGTTTAAACTTTGGACAAAGCTCTTCAGGGAAGAGCTGCGTAGAATTACAGATGAGAAATCTCCGGATTCCATAACAAATTTTGTTACGTTTAGGTTTGTTTTGGCTTGTAATAAAATCCTTTAAAAAAAAACAGAAATAACTTTGTTTTACTGAATATTCACATAATCTATTTGCGTGCTACAGAAGACGTTTCCAAGTTATTTTCCCCAGAATTCTCTAACAAACACGGCTGCATTTCAATTAAACAGCAGTAGGCTGCAGCTACCCAGAACACCAGTGTAAATAAGGAAAAAAAAATGCGCTACAAACATGCCTGTCTTACCGGCTCCCCCTCTGAAATTGCTGCCAGGTCCTGGACCAAAGTTGCCACCACCACCACGTGCATCACCAAAACCAAAGTTCCCTATAACAGTTTAGCATTTGTAAGTGTGAGATCATGCCAAGTGAACACAAACATCAACCACAAACAACCGTTACTTGTACATACCTCCTCTCCCACTCCTAGAATTTTGAACTTCCTGCATTTCCTGTCTAGAGAGCGCTTTCCTTACTTCTGCATTATGGCCATTGATGGTGTGATACTTCTGCACTGTAACCACATAAATTAAGATACCTTCAGCATTTAAAAAACTTATCTGGCAACAAGAATACCAGGCTTCCAAAAATTGCATTATTTTCAAATTAATCCATAAAAATTCCTTATCATTTAAAAAACCTCAAACACCATACAATTTTTAAGAAAAACAGCCAATAGATCATTAAAATAGACGTTCCCACACAATGCACCAAACTACAATATAGGTAGGTGCAGGTATTCACGCACAGAACTAATCCCAGTTATCTTTTTAGCTGAGGTCTAGCTTTACACAATTACCATAACTGCAAGGATTAATACTATCAAACGAAAAGAGTGAAATGAAGCTTACTTACATACAATTTTATCCACAGGATCATGGTCATCAAACGTAACAAATCCAAACCCTCTCTTTTTACCAGACTGTCTGTCAGTAATGATTTCAATAGTGTCAATTTTTCCATATTCCTCAAAGTAGTCACGAAGGTGGTGCTCTTCAGTGTCCTCTTTAATACCACCAACAAACAGTTTTTTCACAGTAACATGAGCGCCAGGTTTTCCAGATTCCTGTTAAAAGAATCCTTTAAATTACCACCAAGAAAAACAATTTTACAAACCACTATTATACCAGGATTTCAAGAATGGAATACTGAAAAACTAAGATTTTTTCATGCACTGAAGTAGCCCTCTTATGACGCATGTCCCTGCAACCTTGCTTGGGGGGGGCCTTCAGGAAGGGAAGTAACATGGGGTAGTTTGGAGGGTCGTCCCCCCCGCTTAATATCAAAGCCTTAAAAGCACCACCAAAAAAGATAAAGTGTTATGAAATGCATAAAAGTAAATAAAGAGCCTTAAAATATATTCAGAGAAATTATAAGATCAACTATTTGAAAGAATGGCAACTATTTTGTAACTTAAACTAGGATATGATTTTTGTAATTGAAATAAAGATGTGTCAGCTTCTTCTGCCCATTTCCCCAACAGGAACGTGAAGCCCACACTCCACTCCTATCAACAGCAAAGGTCTCTCAGCCTCAGCAAACCCACAGCTACGCGTTTTAACCGTTATTCAAAATAGGAAGAAAACTCCTTACATTCACGGACCTTCTTTACACTTTGAGCATGATATCCAAGCTGCTGCTCTAGATAGGAATGACCTATAGCATAGCAACAGTTTTGGGTGTATAAACAGCATATGCATATGCTGCTTTTATTATGTTTTCCCAAATACTAACCAACACTGCATTCTGCAGTATACAGAAGGTAAACTGGAATAACCAACAGGGGTAACCAGTGGTTATGATTTCCATTCCCCTTGACCTCTGGGACAGCTCATTCGATTGCAGCTCATCAGTCCAAATGCATGAAACACCTGGGTCCGACCTTAAACTGGTAAATCCCCCCAGAGCTCTCACACAAGGTAAACAGAAGTCACCTAGAACCTGCACTTGCTTCTCAAGTACCTCTGTACCACAGTAACTTGGCTGAAAAGTTTACAGATGCACTGCATTCCTGTGCACACACCTCATTTGTACCCTGAAAACCAAGTATGTCTGGAGCTAAAACCACAGTAGTCCCAAGATGATTTTGTATACCACCACTGGAAAAAAAGGAAGAGTTTCCCTATTACATTCTCTGTTTCCAGTCGCTTTAGTTATATACCCTTTATAAATACCCCAAAAAGATTATTGAAAGAGTCAGGAGAGATTGACAGGGGCTTATTAAGTTGAGGTTCAGTAACAATAACCATTCCAGCAAAGAATTAGTTTGGAATTAGCATAATTACAATACTTTCAGACCCCAGCTGTATCCCTTGCAGACATGACTCTACAACTAGAACAACTTAATAATTCATGTAGTAATAGACAATTACGTAACAGTGTCATTTAACAGCCCAAAAGCATGGGAAATATCACCCCAACTACAGCTTTTTAACTAGAGAATTTAAACCCAGGCACTTTCCAACATGAATAAAGCACAACTGTCTGACCAAAATAGAGATTCCTTTTTTTCAAAGCATGAAAAGTCTCTGCTTTCAAAGTCATACTTACCTCCCTAGCCACAGCTCTCTTAGGCTCAACGACCCTTCCATCAATCGTGTGAGGTCTTGCAGCCATGGCTGCATCTACTTCAGCCATGGAGGAGAATGTTACAAAGCCAAAACCCCTTGATCTTTTGCTTGCAGGATCCCTCATTACCTAAAAATAGTAAGCACATTTAAACAATTTCTATTTGTCTCATGTTAAGCTCAACACTAACAACATCTGGAGAAAACATGTAATCTTAATTTATCTCTTCCTTTATTTCATTTCAAAACACAATTACAAGAAAGTAGCAAGCCGTGCTCAGTGACTACATGAACAGCACTGCCTAGCATCACAGAAATTCAAATCACTGTTCTCACCGAAGACTCTTAACTGTAACTCAGAAATGCTGCTCTATCAGCGATGTACACCTATATTTATGGTTTTTCTCTAAAAAAGACCCACGAGAAACATGAACACACTTTTTCAATTTAACTTTCTGAAGACCACAGACTTTAAGTTTGTGTTATGAAATACATATTCACTGCTCCCAAAACAAATTCAGGGGAGGAACTTCTGCAAGAGTCACCGTCCTTGGAGGTATTTCCAAGAAGTATAAACATAGCACTTGGGGACATGGTTTAGCAGTGCACTTGGAAGTGTTAGGTTTATGGCGGGACTCTTATGATTTTGAGGCTCTTTTCCAACATAAATGACTTTATGAAAACATCACAGAGATGTGACACAGAAAGACATCCTTTTCCAGCTTTATTGAGGTCACTTATCATGACAACAGCTTTCTACCAAAGGTTACCAATGACAGATATAACAGGGCTCTGTGTAAGCACTCCCTCATGCTACCTAAGCTACCATCTAAGTTAAAATTTTCAACTGTTGAAATCAGTGGTTAGAGATAATCTGGCAGATTTTATGGAAAATAGATAGTGAATACTCCCTAAATCAAGGATTTTGCAAGGGCAAGGCTGCGCATAGCTTCAATGGACTGAATAACATATGAACAAACCAACCATACACTTAAGAAAAATTAATTCTATCATTTCATTAAGCTATTCAGAAAATAAACTCCTTACTTTTACAAATTCTAAACATTCCATGCCATCATTGTGTATTACTATACCAAACTTACCACGCAGTCTGTAAGCTTTCCCCATTGCTCATAGTAACTCCTCAAGCTTTCCTCTGTTGTTTCAAAGCTTAAGCCGCCAATAAACAGTTTGCGGAACTGCTCCTTTTCCCTCTATCACAAAAAAGAAGATTAATATCATTAAAAATACCCTCTATACATCAGTATAATCAGACTCAGAGTAAGATTTTCTAAAGCGTCAAAAACTTTCAGTAAGACATATTTTTCAAAATTAAGCTTGGGTCTTCTAAATATTCTACCACGACTGAAGAAATTAAGCAGTTTGCACAACTCTATGCATACACTTTTATGATACAGATTTAACCATGTGCTTCTTCCCATCTCTCCCTCCAAATATTAAGCACAAGGGACCACACTCAACGACTTCCAGAATAATCCTTGCAAAGATCTTTAGGAGATGCTTTTTAAAGAGAAGTAAAAACAAAACCTGAAGTTCTGATTATAGATAACATTAATTAATTTCTACTGTCTGATTCTATTCCAGATACCATTAAAAAAAAAAAATATAAAATTTTGTAACGCATTCTTGTACATGAATACTATCATGCTATTTACCCAAAACATTAAAAAAATAAAGATACAGCTAAAGATATTTTAAAACTGGTTGCTGATTCATATTTTATCATTGATTATTAAAATAAATGAAAGCCAGAGCATCTGTAAAATTCATCTGGGATCCTGCACGTCTGGAATTAGCAGCAAACCTACCCGCCCCCAACAGCAGCAGTATCAAAATTCAGTGGATTCTTTTTAAAACAGAAATGCGAATAATACGTATTTGCATAACTATCCTCTAATAATTATGCTTTCAGGAAAACTTATGCAATGATTACTTCAGCTTTATACTGTTAAGTAACTTTAAAAGTCAAGAAAGTCTGTCTGGTTGGGTATTTGCTTTTGTGTTTTATGGTAGTGGTTGTTTTTTAAACCACCAAACACTGCATAGCTAGCTATAACTGACAAACATAACATGACCAACTATGCACTGGACATTAAGGTCAATGTAAACAGGAAATCAGACAACCAACCACAAACGAGATTTGCAAAGTAAGCAGAATACTCCAGTGTATAAAAGCTTTCGGAAGTGTAACACCAGTCTGCATGTAGACCAACATGTTTTCTAAGGTGGCCCAAGGGAGGCCTGGATATAGATGCATGCAACAGAAAGACAATTACTGTAGGTAGCACTGAATCAGTTTTTGTTCAAAACACACTGCCCTATTACCAGCTTGAGATACTGCAGTTTGACAAGGACGCCAACCATTATACCTACCCCAATAAATACCATATTTGAGAACTATCAGTTTACATGTCTCTTAAAAACACTTGGAATTTGCTGTTGGAAATAATATTTTTTTCTTCCAAGGGACCACAGAGGAAGCTAGTACTGTGTCCTCCTTGTACAGATAGGCAAAATTAGACCCAAGAGTTTAAAAGTGGCAAACTCATATAAAAAACACTTTTTCCAATATAATCAGCCGTCTTGCATCTAATAATGCACCTAATAAAGCACATTTATATTCTTACAAAAATACCAGAATCAAGCAGATTACACCCTACCCAGAACAGCATCCAGGCACTACACGTGTCATGACACAGCAATAATAAAATTTGCTACCATTCTTCGAAGACCACTGCGTGTAAATATCATAAACATGTTATTCCACTCATACGCATGCAGCCTCCAGATGTAGAGGCTATTTGTCTTAAATGTGCCAGTTTTAATAAGCTCTCGTTAGTCTAGCATTAATCTCCCAGCAGGGTCCAGAGAGCTCTGACAATCTAAGTTTATGCTGAAGCTGTAAAATGTATGAGAAAAATCATTATCACTCCAGTCCTTTTCAAAATCTTGATGAAAATCCGCTTGGTAGAAAAACACTCGCAACACTCCATGCATACAACCCGCCCCTGTCAAGGCCCACAGTCCAAAAGCTGGAAGAAAAACCTACTTCAAGATTTCCATAGTATGCTCCGTGGTGCAAGAGGAAATCTTAATTAGCACTTTTGTTAAGCCTTCCTTCACAGGGTTAAAGCGACACCTTAAAGGACTGGAAAATGCATTGTAGGAGCATGGAAGTACGTTTCATGTTGCAGTAACATGTATGCAAATCCCCCAAGCTGATTGCAGACTTCTGCAGAGTTAAGAACCCGAGTAACACAAACGGTTAACAGAGGCAAGCAAGAGCCATCTCTGAACTCCTACACCTCGACCCGCCAAAAGCAACGCGGGGTTTACTGCTCCCCAATTAGAAAGTTCCTGCTCGCTCTCTCCCCTCGCTCTCCAAGCGCCCCGTTAGCCCCTATATGTTCTACAAGGCCTTGCAACCCAACAGCCTGTCTGTCCCCCGCCCCCGCCGTTACCGGGAGGGACGCGGTTCCCGTGCCGGCTCCGCCATGTGGCGGGTATCAGGAGCACAGGGGCCCTCGCAGCCAGAAGGGGAAAATGGCGCCCAGGAGCAGCCGTCGCCTCCAGTGGACGGCGATGCGGCGGGAAACAACCTCTGCAGGCGCCGACTCCAGGTGAAAAAGATTTTAAAAAAACCAAACATCCAAGTACTTATACTCAAGATCTGGAGCAAAATTAAAAACAAGTATTGCCAACCGCTTCTAGCGTGCGCCTACACACACGGTCCCAGAAAGAGCTTGCAAACGGTCTTTCCCGTCCCTGCAGATCCTGGAGACCGAGAGCTAGTGCCTGCCCGCCTCGCAGCCCCCGATGCCCTCCCGCCGTTACTCGCCTTCTAGCCCTCGGAGCGATCCTCACGGCCTCCCGCACTAGAAAGTCTCGGCGCCGCCATTTTACCCCTCCCCCTCACCACCGCCATTACCAGCAGCGCCGCCCCGAGCGGCCGGCACCTCGCAGGGGAAAGGCGACTCCCCGAACGTCGCACGGACTGACCTCCATCGCCCTGACCCCCCTCTCCTCCAGCCCTTCACGGCAGCTGGGCTAACGGCAACGCCGAGAACTCGCCACCCGCCATGCACGGCTTCCGCCTTCCTCCCTCGAGCTGCGCACCAGCCCCAACCGCCGCTTCTAGAACCTTCCTCCCCACCGCTAACGCTTTCCCTGCGGAAAGACACCCAGCCCCTCTGCCCGCAGCGACAGCCAGACCAGCGCCAGCCGCGATTCAAGCCCGCTCGTAACGTCCCACACCCGGGGAAAAAAAAAAAACAACAAAAAAAACCAAACCAAACCCCACAAAAATCACTCCCTACGCGTAACCAAAGATGCCACCCGCCTTAAAAGCAAACTCTGAATTTGCCCTCTTCACGTACCATATTCTTCATGGTTAACGTCTTCCTCCTGCTCGACTGTACTGTACAACTGCTCGGTAATGGCTGCCTCAACTGTTACGTAATTTGAAATTCAGCTCCACGTAGCGCTAGCGCCCTCCTCCTCCTCCACCCTAGGCTCACTTCCGAGGTTTTCGTTTAAAAAAAAAAAAAAAAGGCTCGAATCGTGAGCTTAAATGTCTCCGAAGGGGCAGCAGATCTGTATAACGCCCCTACGTGTTATTTATCACGTAATAAAAAGTCACCAACTCCGTTAGTAATGGCCGCCTCCGAAATGAGCCGAAGGAGCCGGCGTCGTCCAGCTTATCCGCTTCGGCAGTCGCCGGAAAGAGCCGAAGGGCGAATGGGAGCCGATTCGTTTTGCTTCGGCAATTTCCGGAACCTGCCGAGGCAGGCGGGGCCGGTGCTCGGAGCGCGCTCGGCGATTTCCGGCGAGACGGACGCCGCAGCCCCCCGACTAGCCGAGCCCGTTCGGCTATTTCCGACAACGGAAGAGGCTCGTGATACGTGCCCGAGCAGATCCGACACCGCCCCGACCACGACTGGCACCGCGTCTTTTTTTTTTTTTTTTTTTTTTCTCTTTGCCGGAAATTGCCGAAGGGCCCCGAAGGCTCAAAGCGAGGGGTTATAATTAGCCCCAAGTGGCCTCGTGTCGTGTTCCCCCCGCCATCCCCGTTGCCCTCAAGCTGTGGTGCCGGCAGGGAGCGGGGCGCCGCGCACCCCCGAAATCTGTCGTCCCCTTTCCACCGCCGCCGTCGTCGGCCTGTCCCCCTCCCGCTCCGCCCGGGCCAGAGGAAGTGATAACCGCCCTGATTTTGGCGCCAGCGCCGGCACACGGCGGGGGGGATAGCGGGGGAGGGAAGCTGAGTTCACCTCAGCCTGCTCCGCTGTGCCCCGCAACCGCCGGCACCGGCACTCCGTTCTTCCTTCCCTCCCTCCCCTTTTTTTCCTCTCCTCGGCGGCCCCGCACGCACCGCGACAAAGGGTGAGTGCTGCCGCCCCGCGCACCAGGGAAATGGCGCTGGAGCTGCTCTTTTTCTTCCCGCCCCCTCTTCTCTCCCCCACACCCTCTCAGGCTCCGGGGAAAAGCCAGCACGGATCCACCCGGAGCGAACCCTGCCCAGCCGACCGCTATCCCTCTCCCCACTAATAAAAGTGTTTCCGAGCCCCCCTTCCCTCGCCTCCGCTAACAACTAGGCCGCCGCGCCACAACGCGGGAAATGGCCACGGCCAAGCCGCGACGAGCTTCAAACCCATCCCGGCGCTGCGGGGGGGGGGGGGGGGGTGTAACCGGGGGGAGATCTTGCCGGGGCCGCGCACCCCCACCGACCGCGGGCCCCGCGCCGCGGCGGGCGGTGGCCGCGCCGGCCCCACGCCCCCGCATGGCGGTGTCCGCCATCATGGCGGCTGCAGTTTACCGGCCGCCGCCGGCCCGTTCCCTCCCCTCGCTCGCTCGCCCGCCCGCCCGCCGGCTCACCCAGTCGCTTTCTCTGTCGCCGCGAGGCATCTTCCTTCGTTTGGACGCCTGGCGCGGTCCTGCGCTAGCCCCGCGTTGGAGAGACGTCTTGGCCCCCCTTCCTGTGGCTGAGCGGCGACGACGGTCGGAGGTTGCAGCTGGCGCGTAGGCGGCGGCGTCCTGCGCTCTGTCTGCCCCGTCAGCCGCCGGCGCGCACTGCTCGCCTCAGCCCAGCCCAGCCCCACCAGCCGCCGCCGCGCCCGCCCTGCGCCGCGCCGCCGCTCCCTCCCTCCCTCCCCACCCACCCCCGCCCGCTCTCCCTCCCTCCCGCCTTCCTTCCCCCACCCCCCGCCTCAACCCCCCTCAGTTGTCGCCGTTGCCGCCGCCGCTGCTCAGTGCGCGCAGGGCGAGGGTGAGGAGGAGACGGCGGACCCCCAGCGGCTTGAGGCACCATTGAAGTCTGTATCCTTCTCTCTCTCTCTCGGCCCCCCCTCTTCCCCCCCCCCCCCCCGCCGCCTCTATTTCTCTCGCTCCAGCCGCCTCCTTTTCCCCCCCTCGCACCCACCACCACTGCCGCCTCCCCCCTTCCCTTCTGGGCCCCCCGCGGAGCGGGCCTCGCCTGCGGGGAGATGTGAGTCGCAGCCCCCCTTCCCCCCCCCCCGCGGGTCTGTAGGCTGCCGCTTGCCTTGGCGGCGGGGGGTAACGGGCGCAGTGGGGTCGCGGCCCCGGTGGTTGCACGGAGGGAGGGCCCCGGAGCCAGCGGGCTTTACCGCGGGGAAGGAGGGCTGCGCCGGGGTGGGGGGGGGAGGAAGGAGAGGTGGGGGGCGGGGGCAGCGGCACAGTGCGGGAGGCGCTCGGGAGACAAAGCCAGCGTGCCACCGCCGAGGGGCGGCCTCCGCCACCGGGCCTGCCCGCGCCGGGAGGCGGCGGCGATGGTGGTGGTGGCGGCGGCGGCGGCGTGTGCCGGGCCCGGGGGAAACGTGGCGGGGGAGGACGCGGCGTGGAAGGGGCCCTGGCGGTGGGGGGGCTGCCCGGGGAGGCAGTAGTGGGTCCCCTTCCCCCGGCCCTCGCTGTCCGGGGCGGTCCCGTTAGCTCACCCGGGGCGTCCCCGCCGGCCTCATGTGTGCCCGCCGCAGGCCCGAGGCGCAGCCTCCCCCAGCAGGCCTCCACAGGGCTGCCTTTATTCTCGGGGCGGGGGGGGGTGGCACGGGGGGTGGTGGTGGTGGTGATTGTTGTTATTACTGTTGTTGTTATTTCTTTTCCCCTTTCTCCTGCCTTTCGAAGCGGGACAAGCCAAGCCCCTCGGCGCTGGGGCACTGGTCCTTGCCCTTCCCCCCCACCCCATCCCCCTGTGGGGCTGCCAAAAATCCACCTCCCCCGGCGGGGGAGAATTGGGCAGGAATTGCCGAGTCCCGGGGGGGTGTGGGGTGTGTTTCTGGCCTCGAAGGACTTTCTCTTTTGCCTTGCCCCCCAGGCACATGGGGAATTGTAACTGTTGGATAGTTTTGCAGTGGGGCGGGGACAATACATGCCAAAGGGAGGTGGCCGTTATGAGAAGTAACATGGAAAAGGGGACGGATTGTGTTCAACTTGATTTGCATAGGTTAAATATGTAGTACGTACAGCTTAGCTGAGTTAATATTGCTTTAGGACCTTAACTCTTGCAAACAGAATTGGAAGGCAACGTTATAGTTGCATTAAGATAAATATTTGCTTTTTATAAGCATTTACTACAATGTAAGAGTAATGGGTCACTCATTATTACACCTCAGATCTGTAGCTGCTCCCCACCAGATTCACAGTTAATATATGTAGGTATGTCTTGATTAACTGCTGGAATCTGAACTCTTGTTCTGTTGGGTTTAAGGAAATAAGCATCCCTGATGGTCCTCCCCCTTTTCCCTAGAAACATATCTATGCCTTAGAAGGCCTTGGGAAAAACCTTTTTTCAGCCCTTTATACCACTTTGTCAGTATCGTTTGTCCTGGCTATCGTAATGGTGCGTTACTGGGTTATGCCAGACAAAGTAGTAACCTACTTTTTGTTCTGGATTTAATCCGTATTAGAAATGTTATATGCAGTGAATACATGGGGGTTGGAACAAGGACCATGCTTGTATTGGGATGCCTTTCTCTGAGTAATGTAAACTTCCTTTTAATTGTCATGCATTTTTCTAGTAAAAGCTCTGCAAGTCTGCAATAAAAATGGCCTCCAATAAAACTACATTGGTAAGTTCATGCACACCTAAAGTATATAAGGATTTAATCAACATATATTTCTTCAAACTTATAACTTGGCATCTCCATTTAAAAGATACATCCACATCTCCCCTCCCCAGCATTATTCTGACCAAAATTTCAGATCCAGAAAGTAAGGCTACTAGAAAGGACATTGTCTTTGGCTTTAAGAAATCTGCCATTTCCAAAGAGGCTTGTTGGGAAAAAATTAAATATTAAAGGACTATGTACTAATTCATCTGTCCTACAGTAGAAAACACTAAGGATTTTTTTAGCCTCCTTTCAGCACACCATTTAATTCATCATATATGTAAAAAATAAAATCCAAATCACTTATTCATTTATTTTCTCCCAGTGTATTTGGGGAAAACTAATTGCCTGAGAAAAGGCAGTCTTTACAGATGAAAAATAACATATTGGGAAGTGATGTGGCGTAGTTAAGATGCCTTTTGAAATTATTTTAAACAAATAACAATTTCTTTGAATTTCATAGGAGCAGAGATTATCAGATGTCAACCCCCTTCTGGACAGTTTTAATGATGCATTCATGGGTCTCAAGTCCTGTAAAGCTTTGCGGACTTCTAAGGATATATGGACTTCTAAGGGCAGTTGGTTGCTGGTTACCATTTGAGTAGTAATGACACATAGTTTGGTGAAAGACAAAACTGGAAGAGTGTAGCGTGATATGCGTCTGAGGTTGAGGTGGGGAAGTAAGCAAAAATACATTAGTACAATTCAGAATTGGGATAACATATTAACTGATTTATAATGCACTCAAAAGGCCTGATCTTAACTTTACTGAAATGATTACTGGCTGACCCAGATTGAGATATATTTAAAACTTGTATTAATTCCTGGCTTAGAACTGCAGTGGAGTGCTTCCTTTATATTGTACAGTATCAAACTATTTAAAAAGATTTCACCAAGATGAATGTGTGAACTTGCTGTTAGTAATTGATTGCCCGCTTTTCCCTAATTTGAGGAAGAGAAGGAATTAGCCAGCCAGGGGAGGGGGTGCCTCAGGGAGAGGAAAGAATCTGTGAATGCAGTATTTTTAATCTTTTGATGTTGTTGAGAATTTTGCTGCACAGGTCAGGAAAATCAGTTATGGTTCCCATGGGAACCATAACTAATTCTGGTGCATTATGTATTTGCATGCAAAACCTAAATGTATTAGGGGATAGCATAGCTGTGCAACTGTGGTTCCATTTTTGTTACCTCATGTATGTTAAAACCCTTCACGACAGTGTCACGTCAGTGTTTTAATCTTGTCCCTCAAAGAAAGGGTGATTATCCACAGATCTACATCTGTCATACGTGACTTCTGAATGCAGAAAGGGAACCGAGCCATCCAGGAGCGTTCAGTGGTCAAACGCCAAACTCAGCTTACAACATGCAACCCTAGAGAAGGCAGCTTCAGGAGTCTGTTGGGCATTTAGTAGCCTTTAACTTCAGTCAGGTACCACATTCACTTGGCTGAGATTTACATGGGTTTGTGTAATCTCATTGTGTACAGGTTTTTAACTAACATTCAGTATTTCTGCAGGTTCTGCAATCAAGTTTTAATTTAATAGGTTAGAAAGGCTCAAGAGTGGGAAGCAGCGCTGATGCACACAAGAGCCAATTAGATCTCTAATATTTCAAACAAAAAGCAACTTGCTCTTGATTTTGCTATTTCTTACTGCACTTCAAGAAAAAAATACAGACCCCCATGACATTAATATTCTTCTGTGAAAGATTATATAGATGCTTAGCTCTTAGTAAGTAAAAAAAGTTTTTGCTTTGATACAGAAATCCAAAACATTTATCTTTAAGTGACAAGAATTAGTGAGGCTGAAAAGAGTACCAGAAAACAATCTTCCACTGAATCAAAGAATTGTAGTCCAACGGAGAACGCAGATGGAGATGTTCCCCGCTTGTAGCCTGCTTGCCTCATCACCAGTAATTATAATGTTATTACTATGCTATAGTGAGTCTGTTTCTTCCTCCCCTCCTTGGCTTCTTTTTTTATTTGTTTGTTTTCCTCATCTCTGCCCCTTTCTCTTTTTTCACACTTCCATTTCTTGAAAGAAGCTGCCTTCATAGAAGCGTTGGACATCTTCATGTTTTTATTTTCCTTCAGTTTCAGTCTTACATTCTTCTTCCTGTGGAGGCAAAAAAAGCCAGTGTGCTTAAGTTGACACCTTTCAGTCATGAATGCTGTGGTCAAAATACACCTGGGATATGCAGGCAGTTAAAATCTAATTGGAAATACATGCTCTATTTTAGATAATCTCTCTTCTATGCTTCCAAATCAAAACAAATGTTACACCAGATATAACCATGCTCAGAAACATCCTGTTTGAAAGAGACATTTGAAACTTTACCTTCTCTTTAGTTGTTTGCACCTTCAATTTATCTGTTGCTAATAGGGTAAAGCTATTTTGGGGAGGGAGGGAGAAAATATTTATGAAAAGTAAGGGGCACAAAGACAGGGCTTTGGAAAGAAAGAATCAGCTTCAAATATTCAGTTTACAAAAATAAGACAGTTCTTATGTCTAACATCTTTTTTTTTTAACCTTTCACCATGTCAAGACAAGATTCTACAAAGTCTGCAAAATTTGACAGTTTCAAAATTGCTTCGCAGTATTCTGGAACTAACCCACGTTAATTCTAGAGAGGACTAGAGAAAGGCCATCAATCAAATAGAGGCGCTCTGATTTTTGCTTGTCTGCTTTCTGTTCTGTAGGAAGTGCATTAGTGAGGAATTAGTTCTGTCCGCTTTGGTTTGGGGTGCTGCATGACTATATGTTTTAGGAGCTTAATACTGCTCCCATTAGTTTATGACTGCCACTTTAACAATTTTCTTATAAGGTGCGGTCCAAAATGGCAAGCAAGCAACTTTTGGTCTGCTAGTGCTCCAGAAATGTGATATGACAACATGATAGGCTTATTCCAACCTTTTTAAGATTACAAACAAGGAAATTCTGAAATGTGTCCTTCTATTACTATTTAATTGTGCCTTATTAAACTGGGAATGCCTTGAGGATGATGTGGATGTAATATTTATTTTAAGAATGTAAAGAATATTATTTGAAGTATCAAATGTAAACTTAAAACACAAAGCTTTTTAAGTTAGCAAAATTTCATTTACATGTTAAGTGCTGTACTTAAGTGTAGCTGTCTTAAATTTTTGCACCTTTGTGACATCTGCTTGAATGTAAGTTACATCGGTGCGTGGCTAAGAATGAGAAGGGACTGCAGTAGTGGAATGCTCCTAGCATGCATCCTGTTCAGTAGTTATGGGTTATTGTTGAGTATTTTGTTTATTGTAGCAATACTTCATAAACTTTGCTCCCATCAGCTTCACCTTTTCTTTTTTTTTTGGAAAAGGTAGTAACCACCTTTTTTTGAGTACCATCCCTTTCCTATGTTATGCATTTTCACAATTCCCTTATTACTTTTCTTTACTTCTGCTTTATGCTGTTTCTTGCCCTCTGCCTTTTCACAGGTGTAGAGTTAACTTTTAGAAGCTTGATAAATTTTTGAGCATGTAGCACTAAGAAATAAATTTAAAAGGGGAGTAGAGGCACTGGGTGTATGGAAAAAATATTTCACCTTTTAAAAACTGGTGTTGGGTATCTCATTAGCCAACTGAAAAAAAACCCAGAACATTACCATGTCTTGCTCAGGTTACCTGACCACATGCAGTAACGTAAAAAGGGGTCTGAGCTTCTGGCTTTAGTGTGAATATTTACATGATTCTTTACTGTTTACTGAGCAAAGTTGGATTTGGCCAGTGAAGTATCTTGTGTAAAACAAAAGAATTAATAATATCATTCTGAATTTCCTTTGTAGCACAAAATGGGAAAGAAACAGAATGGCAAAGGTAAAAAGGTTGAAGAGGCAGAGCCTGAAGAATTTGTTGTGGAGAAAGTCCTGGACAGACGTGTTGTAAATGGAAAGGTGGAATACTACCTGAAGTGGAAAGGATTTACAGAGTAAGGCACCTATTTCTTTTTCCTAGTACAATGCTAAATACTAACCATTTATTTGAAATAACTATGCAGAGAGGGGATTGGATGATGGGGATACATTTTAAAGAATCTCAAGGGAAGAACATCCATAAATGCATTTTCAATTAAGGTAGTCAAGTATGAAAATAAAATAGAAGATATGTAGCTTAGAGTTTGTGCTACATAAATTGACCCAAGACTTTAGCAAGTCCTTAGTGATCGTTCTTTTACCACTGTTCTTTGATTTAGCTTGTGTCAGTATCTGTCAAGGTAAGCTACGCTGACAGTTGTTATATCTGTGGTGGAATGAATGTTACTTCTGAGTAAGAAATTTTGCAGGGATTTAGACTGTAGGCAGCTCTGAAACGATGAATTTGAAGCAGATAGTTTGCTTATTATTCACTTTTCTCAATCGCTCTCAAATTAGATGAATTTGCATGAGGAATTCTGTGGCATGGTTGCCTTCATTAGGCATACCCAAAAGGTATCTTTTGAGTCTCTTTCCCAGGACTTACGGAAGCACAAGAAAGTTGTACAGTGGACTTAAAAAGTTGATTGTTAAAGGCAGCACATATTTATGCCTCTTCCCTCCCTCCCGTGACACTTTCTGGCAGACAACTGGCTGAAAAAAGGTGATGCACCTAGCATTTGAACATAAGTAATTACATATACAATCTTATTGTTGCATACCTCCCAAAATGATTGCATTGCAATGTTCTACATTCTAGCACCTGAAATTTTTGTAGTGATAGCGCCTAAATGCAAAATATAATGTGGTTAGCATTCGAGGGTCTGATTTAAACTTGTAAAAATTAATTTGTAGGCCACATGCTTGTGCAGTAGCGCTGTGGCTGTATTTGTGCATGAGGACTTCTAATGAGGTGCTTAGTTGTTGTTGGGAATATTCATGGACTTTTGTCCTGGTTTGAGGTAAACCAGAACTAATTTACTCTTCAGTAATTGTACTTTTTCAACTGGGCCTCTTCTAACTAACGAAACTGTGAAATTAACAGCATATTGTTTAGAAACTGCTCATCTCACAGTGATAAGACCTGATTATACCAAGGAATGGTATGCAGAGAGGCCCTTGTTTATACCTTTTGCTATAACAACCAAGGTCAGGCAAATTTGTTATTTGCCCATCGGAGGGTCGGAAGCGGAAAAGCGTAGAGGGGTCCCACCTGTAGGGAGGAGTGGACAGGACAGGTGACCCAAAACTGACCAAGAGGTTATTCCATCCCATCCGCATCATGCTCAGTATAAAAGCTGAGGGATCAAAGGGTCAACCCTCTTCCTTCAATGGCTGACGTCCAAGGAGGACCCTGTCTGTTCGTCTGCCTTTGATCCTGATCCGAGCAATCCCGACTCCAGATCCGGAATCCGGCTCCTGTCCATCACTGAGTCCAGCCTGGGACTTTCCCCTGTGCCTGCTGGTGACGTGATGATCACCCTGGGAGCTTGATACGGTTTTGTATATACTGTATACATTTTTTTTCCTAATTTTTTTTTCTTTTCCTTATTATTTCATTATTTATTTATATTTTTTCATTAAAGTAGTTTAGTTTTTTCTAAACTCAGAAGTTTTCTTTTCCTTTCTCCCTTCCTCTCCTCTCTTTGCCTTGGGGGGGGAGGAAGGGGCCAGCTGTCATTCTGGTTGGTCAATTCGGTCAAAACCATGACAGCTTCTTAAAATTTTCGTTAACAAAATGCACACTCACTGGAACATCTGCAGTGCCCAGCTCTTGACGTGGAACCTGAAGGAGGGAGTTACTTCTAGGTATAGTTGATATCAGTGCTCAGGGACGACTTCTGGGAGCATTCCTTGGATATAGAAGTTTAGAAATACATACTTACACTGTTTTGTAGGAAGTGTGCACATTCTGTTCTCCGTAAGTCTTGGTGCTCATATCATATGGTTTGTTTGCATGGATGGTCTTCAGGGTGAAGCAGGGAAGGGAGTCAGTTTAAATGGACAGGTACATTTTGGTAGGGTGAGGATTGCTTGTTTTCGCTTCTATGATCCCACCCAGATCATAGGAGTTAATGGAGCTGCTTATTCTAAATCTACAATTTAAGAACATTGTTTTTCAACAGTAGCAGAGCCTACTTCTTTCAGTCATCAAATGCAGTATGTAAAAGTTAATAATGGCACGATAAGCATCTGTACATTTAAGAAACTTGCTTACATAATGAGCTCACCTTAAGCAAACACTTGCTTAAGGTGAGCCATGTCGCTAGTTTTACATTTTTCCTCTTTTCCTAGTTTTACATAAGAGTGTGTTTGTTTCAGTGCTGACAACACATGGGAACCTGAAGAAAACTTAGACTGTCCAGAGCTAATTGAAGCTTTTCTGAACTCTCAGAAGGCTGGTAAAGAAAAAACAGATGGCGCCAAAAGAAAATCTTTGTCAGATAGCGAATCTGACGATAGTAAATCAAAGAAAAAGCGTGATTCTGTAAGTATATACGCTCATGTGCCAAGCTTTGTTTTTCCTGTGTTTCTTCCCTACCTCTCCATTCCCACCCCCCGCAAAATCCTGTTGTGATTTTGAGAATAAGACCAAACATAGGTTTAAAACTAAAAATTGCACAGCATCTGGAACTGTGGTTTGAAAAGGGTAATCATTCATGGTGGCTACTGAGACTGTCCAAATGGTGGGTAAAAGATGATCAATTGACATAATGAGTAAAAGTTTTTGCATTGTCCCATGGTGCTTACTGAATAATTTAAATTAAGATTTTGATTAAGAGTTATTAATGAATGGTATTAAGGAGTCAGTTTGTATTAGAGCAAAAGGTCCCCAAATGGATCAAAGATGAAGTTCTGTTATGGATTTCGTATTTAGAATATGATTTTGAATAGGTGAATGGCAAGATGGCAAAATGTGAAGACCAGGCAGGTACTTAGATTAGGACCAGACATCATGATGGAGAGGAAGTAGAAAGGGTGACTGAAGAAAGCCTACTTTTTCTTAAAGATCTGGCTTTCTCCTACAATTTAAATGAATGAACAACATGACAAAATTGGTGCTGATATGTACAAAATAATGCACATATAATAATGTTTTCAATAATTTGCATTTTTCTCTGTACACTTTCAAACTAGCAATTTGAAATGAAACTGGTTGGCAATGTTAGTGGTTTACTGAAGACATCTGTTGGATGTGTGGTTACCATCAAAAAAGTTGGAAGCATCAGAAGGAATAGATGATAAATAATACAAAGAATATTTTAGTTTCTGTATAAAGTCAGTTGTGTGACTTCATCTGATACAATATTGGGCACTGTCTCAAGAAGGTTGTTGTGAACCTAGAGGAACTAATATGAGAAGTAGTCATGATATTCCTTACCACCAGCATCACTGAGCAGGGGTTGAGATATTCCCCAAGGGAGGGTGCAGTGTCGCAGTTGGCTTAAGCTAACCCAAACCTGTTATTTTGCTGAAAAGGATGGGTTTTTCCCACTTCCAGCTTTTATAACTATGTAAGGCTATATTTTTTTTGCTTCTGATACAAGCACATGTATGTACACACACAAGAATGCATATATCTAGCTCTAATGCCAAAAGAGAACTTTAACTTAAACTAGATAACAATCTTCTAACTTACTTGATAGGTTGATAAACCAAGAGGGTTTGCAAGAGGTCTTGATCCTGAGCGGATAATTGGGGCTACGGATAGCAGTGGAGAGCTTATGTTCCTCATGAAATGGTAAGTCTTACATGCACAGTTCTTGTCCATATTAAGAGAGGGCAGGTGGTTGCGCTTAGACTAATGAGACAGCTTCGTTTCAGGAGCAAGGCAGCTGGTGATATCCTTATTAACCTTGTATTCTTAGAAAAACAAAGCTTGTATAATCACTACTTACTCCCTCTTCCTTCCAAAACCAAAATAACTTTAGGTTCTATTGGTTCAGTTTTACAGAAGTAGAAATTTGAAAGGTAAATTCTCATAAGATATGGAAAAATTGGCACTTGTATGGAAAAGCTGGATCTCGGTAGTGTTCTTGCTGAGGGAACGGCAGGCAGAACTCCAACTTTATGTGTTTCAATAAGCAGAAGCCAGCTCCTGGATAGCCAATCTTTCAAACAACTGTAGTGCCAGCTGTTCTACATGCAACAAAGTGAATAGATAATAGGAATGAACTTGTGGAGGAGGTTGAGATGAGGAACAAACAATATGAAGGCTGAGAGAATTGGGGTTGTTTGGGGAGACCTTATAGCAGCCTTCCAGTACCTGAAGGGTGCTACAAGAGAGATGGGGAGGGACTCTTGATCAGGGAGTGGAGCGATAGGATGAGGGGGAACAGTTTTAAACTGAAATAGGGGGAGATTTAGATTAGATATTGGGAAGAAATTTTTCACTATGAGAGTGGTGAGACACTGGAACAAGTTGCCCATGGAGTTGTCCCATCCCTGGAGGGGTTCAGAGCCAGGCTGGATGGGGCTTTGAGCAACCTGGTCTAGTGGGAGGTGTCCCTGCCCATGGCAGGGGTGGTTTGAACTGGAGGATCTTTAAGGTCTCTTCCAACCCAAATCATTCTATGATTTGGTGAAGGGGAAGGGTTTAGCATTTGGGCTAGTAAGAGGGGAGAGTGTTGTGGGGAGTTTGCCTTATTGAGAGGGTGGGGGAAGACCAGCTTTATTAGCTATAGTGTTGACAGAAGAGTTCTTGTCTCTCTTTAGTGAAGAAGTAGGATAAAATTAAACTTTTTTTACCAATCTTAAGAATATAAGAGATTGAATTAACATTTGCTGGGGGTCAGATTTCTTGTGGTGGTGGGATGAGAAGAATGATAGCTTTCCACAGCCTTGGAGAAGGGTATTGTTTTCTGAATGGAAAGGGTATTGTTTCTGTGTGGTCTCCAGAGTAATGATTTGTCATGTGATGTGCATGAACTGGTGAAAATCAGTGCTTCAGAAGATCCGTCTCCCTTCTGCCTTTTCAAATTCTCTATAAATTTTATGTGAAACTGAAAAGGGTTGCAAAATACAAATTGTGACTCTTTGCACTTCTGTAGTGATAATTGACAAAATCACATAGAAAGGAAACGTATAAAAATAAGCGCTTTTTTGTTTAGTTACAGTTGATTAGTTTTTCATAATTGATTGTATGCAACAAACATAAATATGAATATGTGTGCACAAAACTGAGTTGTAAAGGCAGCATACACTCCAAAATGGAATCTGAAGCATGTCAGACTGGAAGCTTGGGGGTTTTTATATTACCCCAAGACAGCCTCATGTCTTGGGGTAATAGCATTTACATTTTAATTTCAATGTATACCATTGAAATGAATAGCATTTCATTTCAAACAGAAAAAACATGTAAAGGGAAGGAAGATGCTGCTATGAAACCTTGTCATTAGCATGGAAATTCTTGGTAGCTGTAGCGAAAGGTATACTGAAATATGATTTCTAGCTGACATTCTTTTCAGAGTTTATGACCTTTCAAGAGCTGCTAAATTTACTGAATTAACGATTATGCATTCTTCTTAAATCCCACTCTCTTCTACATCAGGAAAGACTCTGACGAGGCAGATCTGGTGCTGGCCAAAGAAGCTAACGTGAAGTGTCCTCAAATCGTAATTGCTTTTTATGAAGAGCGACTAACTTGGCATTCATGCCCAGAAGATGAAGCACAATAATTGTTTGCATTGCTTTTTTATATATATGAATATTAAAACCTGAAATTTGATTTATTAGCAATGTGAGAAGCATACATTCTAACAAGAATCAAATTTGATATTTTTTTGAAGTAGTATGTTTTTGCATCAACAGCAAGTAAATGAAAGCTTTCTGCAACTTGTTTCATTTATCACAAGAGAGCATTTGATACTACTTCCTCCATATTAGGTAAAAGCTTTTATAAAACATTCATAAACTTCCATAGTTATTACAGAATCATACTGAATGTCTAAACAAACTCACAGATGTTTTGTAGTCTTCTATACTATTGATGTGCATGTATCTTCTTTACCCAAACCTAGCCCTTTAAACCTGTAGAATCATTCTTTTTAGTATTTGGGATCACTTGGTTACAAGAAGGCCAGGTGAAAACTAACTTTGTAGTAATTTGAATGTTATCAGACTGTATATTGTTTACTTTATTGTAAATACTGGTGAACAGTGGTCAATAAAATAGTTTTATATTCTTCCTTTATACTGATAGGCTGTGACTCTTTTGAAGCGGTATGATATTTCTGAACTTTTGATATGTTAAGCTCTCAATTCGTAATATATTTAACTGTAAGTTGTTTTCTGGGGGTAGATTGATTAGTTAATATTACCCCATTACTACTCCGTAATCGCCAGACAAATACCAGGCTCTGACTCTGTATTTTTCCCTGCAAACAATGCCTGAGGCATGTTTTTCTTTAGTCAGGAGGGGCCAGTGACATGAGTGTGCTTTGGTTACTTAAATGTTTAAGTTACAGGTGGTGACCATACTGCCTAGATACGGCTGCTGGTCACCAGGCCAAGTGGGTTATACTGGGAAATATTTGATGTGTGTTGACAGTATCAGCCTTTGCTTTAATTTGAGGTCTTAATACAAGGCTATAGCGTTACTAGTGGTTTGGATGGAATTGCTCTTCAGGCAGTGGCCTGAAGAATACTTAACACAGCTCTGCCTTTGGAGCGGAATATTTTAATGAAGATGCTTCAGTCATATACTTTAGAAAAAAAGAAGACTTTGTTTCTATTTCAGATTGAATTTTAAAATTAGTCTTATGATCAGCTGCCTGGAGAATGCCTTCAGAAGGGCAGAAGTAAAGGGTGGGGAAGGCCTTTTCCCATTCTTCAGTCGCCCTTCCTCTTTTCACTTGCTTTCGTCTACAAACCTCCTGACTACCATGGTGTAGTTTGCCTTGAGCTCTGCCTCTGTATGTCAATGGCCAAGCTTGTTTCAGAATTCCCCTTAACTGAGACCTTTGACAGAAAAAAAAATAATCCCATAATATGCTATTGTGAGAGTCCTAGGTGAGACAGTTAGGGTTGCCCAGCTATGTTTTTTTCTAAGGTTAAAAAAAATGGTTATTCCTGGAAACTTGTATGGAGTGCTGAGGAGCACAGGAAGGAAGTCAGGCAGGGATGATGTTCTGTAGATACTGCTTCACAAATCATTACTGTAACTATTTGTCCTTACATAGTTTCAGAAGCCATTTACATTGTGACTCAGAATTTGTCCTTGTTATTGATAAAACACCAAGGGGGCTAAACTGATGCTAAATAACCTTTTCTTATGGGTAACCGCTTTGTCTTGTCAAGATTCAGGACAGAATTCAGTCACTATTTCTTTGTGGCTGTTAGAAAAATCTGATATCCCTGTTAGTGTGGAGGTTTCCTTGCACCAGTTAATGATAATTTCAGAGCGTAGCCAGCTTCTCTTGCCTGTTCTTAGACAAATTGCCCCAAATTTATCATATGTGCAAGTCTTCTGCAGAGTTCATGGCTGGCTTCTTTGGGGCCTATAACAGGAATATTTATATACCTATAAGGTTCTGAAATCCTTGCTTTCTGTTTTGTTATTTATTTTTTTTTTGACCTGGTAGCTTGAGAAATACACGTGCTGAACAAGAATTCCACAGCAGCATGTGTTATCCTGCCTGTGTCTTCACTACGGAGTGCTTTGCTTTCTAAAGAGTCTTAAAACTTCTGTTCTACAGTTTGTGTTTTGTTGTCTGAAACTTTGCGGTTTCTATACTTTGTTTCAAGTGTGGATATCCAGTTTATATGAAGTTGCTGATTTGAAGCAATACAGGTTAAACAGTTGATTTAAATTATCAGTATTGTAAGTGGTAGATATAGAGATTTTTGTTCAAAGGTTGATTCTCCTTAATTTGTAACCCTTGAAATATAGATTTGCAACTAGGTGCAGCTTTTACATTGTATTTGGTTCTTCCTTCTGACTGTCCATAAGTGCACTGTATTCACATTTAAATAGCTTTACAGCTTATTAGACCATTATTTAGATTTCTCATTTTTTTCATTATGACTGGTATTTGTTTCCCTTTTTTTTTGCCTCTTCACTTTGTGTCAAACTGCATTTTGATAGTTATGAAATGCAACACTTTAAAGTTACAAGTTATGTAAAATTATACTGAATGTGCTGCATACATATGCAAAAAGTTAACAAATGTTATTAATTTAAAATTAACTGATTAAATAAATGAGATATCTTCTGTAGTTAGTGAGTTGTGCAGAGGTTTCTGGTCATTGTCCTTTCTTATACCAAATCAAATAGTTTGCAGGTTGTCATTTCAACCACGTGTTTCAACCACATCAGGTTGTGATGATGATGCTGACCTCAAAAAAACCCAGTTTTGCTTACTCCAATGCTGCTCCTCACCCCAGCTGAAGAAAATAATCTTGATTTAAACATGACCAGGTAGTGCTTGGTTATGTAAAATTCAATTCGTGATTAGTTATGGGGCGTCATCCTCTCACAGCCTCGTTCTTAACTTTGCTAGGAAAGACTAAAACTCCTAATTTGTTCATTAGTACTGAATTAACTGCAAGTTAATTAAAGAGCAATTGCTGTTAAATGGAATAAAATATTCTTAGTACCGGGGAAAAAAGCTATCAGCATTGCAAGTGAATTTTATCAGTTCAGCACAAATGGATTCTACGTGCTTCATGGTAATTTTTTTAGATTTATGGTCTGTTTCTGTTTTAAACTGCTTGACAGTTTCTTAACAATGTGTTGTGGTACATTTGGGACTCAATATGTGTTGCCATAATTTCAAATAGAAGTACATTTTTCCTATAACTGCAAATTATTATTTACCTTATTTACTCACCTAAATTAGGCTCTTGAAGTATAAATATTTTGTAGGTTGGAAAAGACCTTTAAGATCATCGAGTCCAACCCTAAACCTAACACTGAAGCCCACCACTAAACTGTGTCCGTAAGTGCCATGTCTACACATCTTTTAAATACCTCCAGGGATGGTGACCACTTCTAATGCACCTTACAGTGAAGCAATTTTTCCTGATATTCAATCTAAACCTCACCTCATGAAACTTGAGGCTGTTTCCTCTCATTGCTTGTTACCTGGGAGAAGAGGCTGACCTCCTTTCAGGTAGTTGTAGAGTGATAAGGTCTCCTCTCAGCCTCCTTTTCTCCAGGTCCCTCAGCTGCTCTTCACAGGACTTGTTCTCTAGACCTTTCACCAGTGTTGTTACCCTTCTCTGGACACACTTCAGCACCTCAATGTCAGCCTTGTAGTGGGGGGCCCAAAACTGAACACAGTGTTTGAGGTAAGGCCTCACCAGTGCCAAGTACAGGGGGACAATCACTTCCCTAGCCCTGCTGGCGACATAATTACTGATAGAATAGGTAGGCACCTTCCCTAGACCACTTAGACCCACAAATGTCTATAGGGCCAGAAGGGGTCCACCCGAGGATACTGAGGGAACTGCTGGAGGTGATCACCAAGTCCTTTTCATCGTTTGCTAGCAGTCCTGGCAAACCGAGGAGGTCCCAGTTGACCAGAGGTTAGCAAATGTGGCACGCGCGTCTACAAGAAGGGTGAGAAGGAGGATCCTTGGAACTACAGGTCTGTCAGTGTGACACTGGTGCCAGGGAAGGTTATGGAGCAGATCGTCTTGAGTGCCACCATGTGGCAGATGCAGGACAACCAGGTGATGGGGCCCAGTCAGCATGGGTTTATGAAAGGAAGGTCCTGCTTGAATAGCCTGATCTCCTCCTATGACAAGTTGACCTGCTTAGTGGGTGAGGGAAAGGCTGTGACTGTCATTTCCGTGGACTTTAGGAGAGCCTTTGACACTGTTTCGCACAGCATTCTGGAGACACTGGCTGCCTGTGGCTTGGATGGGCGTACACTTGGCTGGGTGAAAAACTGGCTGTATGGCCGGGCCCGAAGAGTTGTGGTGAATAGAGTTAAATCCTGTTGGCATCTGGTCACAAGCGGTGGTCCCCAGGGCGCAGTTCTGTTTAATGATCTTTATCAACAATCTGGATGGGGGGATCAAGTGTACCCTCAGTAAGTTTGCAGATGACACCAAGTTGGGTGTGAGTGTTGATCTGTTTGAGGGTAGGGAAGCTCTATGGAGGGATCTAAACAGGCTGGATTAATAGGCTAAGGCCAATGGGATGAGGTTCAACAAGGCCAAGTGCTGGGTCCTGCACTGGGGTCACAAGTACCCCGTGCAGCGCTACAGGCTTGGGGAAGACTGACTGGAAAGCTGCCCAGCAGAAAAGGACCTGGGGGTGTTGGTCAACAGACAGCTGAATATGAGCCAGCAGTGTGCCAGCAAGAAGGCCAATGGCATCCGGGCTTGTATCAATAGTAGTGTGGCCAGCAGGACTAGACTGTGTTGCTGTCTACAACTGTGGGTCGGTTTCTTCTCCCAAGTAACAAGCCAAAGGATGGGAAGAAACAACCAAACCAAATGCTTTTCCCTCAGCCACTGCACACCCTCTCAAGTGTTGTTGTCACAACTAAAGGTTGGGAGAACAGCAAAACACTGTCAGGAGCAAACTGCTGCAGAAGACTATACATCCGAGAACGATAATCCCCACAACAGCTCGTCGGTATATTCGCTCTGCAAAACAGACCGCAGCTCCTTGAGCTCATGGAGACACAGCTTCACGAATCTGCAGGGAAAAGCATGGCTGTGTTTGACCCTGTGATGTTTTGGTCCAGGAACCACCAAGGCATTATTTCCATGGTGCTGCACTTCAGCTCAGAAACACATTCCTAGCGCCCCTAGGCCGGTGTGCTGGTAGATCTCCTGCAGCTCCCCATCCTTTTCTCCTCCCAGGTGCCTGCTCAGCCAGGGCGGGTGCAGCCACCCCACCTGCTGGGGGAGGACA
>JAOQGH010000012.1:32658539-32669714 GCA_025769975.1 Gallinago jamesoni
CGTTCCATTCTTGGGACTAGCTCATCCCGGTGGGAGCATCACGAGGAGACAGCCATAGAGAGACAGCTGCTCTCGTGGTCCCTCTTCTCCAACGCTGTCCACGTTAGGTCACAGTGAGCAGGCTGGTGGCATCTTCCATCTTGAAACTCTTGTTCCAGAGATGTGACACAAAAAGCCACCATACTGTTTCCAAGATGGATCTCCAAGCGCTGAACATACAGAATTATTGCATGTGTTGCAAATCACTCTTGGAACTTTAACATGTAGAGATCAATGATGCGATTCAGGTAAAATAAAAATGTAATAATTATAATTATAAAGCAGTAAGGTAACACAATGACTAGTATTTTGAGTTCCTGGGAAATCAAGCAAGGCTGAAAATAAGAGATTTGATTTTAAAAATAAAATAAATAACTTCTTTTACTTATTTGCAAAATAATAATTTAAAGATAAATTAATTAATTATATTTATCCGTCATCATTTCTCCCTTTTTTCTGCTTTTCTCCATAACTAAAAGCCTCCTACAAATAACTGGGTTTTTTTTAAGGAAAGCCGTTCCTTCCACCGCCGGGTTTCCAGCAGGCAGGCGGAGGGGGGGAACACCGGGCTTCAAAACCACGCAGCCGCCGGGAAACCCACTCGGGACCCCGCGGAGAGGCGCGGGCCGAGCTGGCGAGGTCCTCCTTGTCCCCAGGGTCACCGCCAATGCCCCACTTCTCCCTCGCTACCGCCTACTTTTGACACGCACGCCCCCCAAAAGGTCTCCCGGGGACGCGGCGCCCGGAGGGGGAGGTGGGCGTGGCCGGGGCGGCCGGTGGGCGGGGAGTCGTGGCGAGGCCCCGCCCACCGCCGGTGACGCACCGCCTCCTCCCGGCCTATGGGCGGTGGCGGCAGCGGGGCTGCGTGCGGCGGCGCCGGCGGAGGCAGCGGCGGCGGTCGGTGAGTCGCGGGGGGGCGGGGGGGAAGCGGGGCTGTGGCACCGGGGGCCCGGCTCGGGGCTCAGCGGCAGAGCCCCCTTCCTCGGTCGCCCGTGGCGGGATCGTGTGCGCGCTGTCAGTGGCCGCCAGCGGCGGTGCGGGGTCGGGGTCGGGGTCGGGCGAGGGGATGTAGAGCCGCCCTGCACCGGGTGAGCCCGTTAAAATAAGCCGGGGTTCGGGCGAGGGCTCGGAACGGCCCCGTGGGAGCAGCGAGCCCTCGAGCAGAGCTGCCGGCGTCGATGGGGCTGGTTTCTTCCCTGCCCTTTACAGCCTGTTTATTCCCCCGGTCTCCGCGATAGCGCCCCGCCGTGATTTACAGCCGTGCGAGTGCCGGCTCCCGGTAATGATTAACAGCGGCTGCTGGGAAACCGCCGTTTGAGTAATTAGTAACCGTGTTTTGAACCGAGGCTTTTTTGCTTTGCTGAAGCCAGTCCGTCGCCTTTGGCAACGATGACCTTAATACGGATGTGCAAGAGCTCTGCGTCTATATACAGTTTATTATTCTATATGCGTTTTATAATCATGCGTGTTACTGCATATAATAATAGAATTAGAATAGAATGGTTTGCGTTGGAAGAGACCTTAAAGATCCTCTGGTTCCAACCCCCCTGCCATGGGCAGGGACACCTCCCACCACACCAGGTTGCTCCAAGCCCCATCCAGCCTGGCCTTGAACCCCTCCAGGGATCGGGCAGCCACAGCTTCTCTGGGCAACCTGTTCCAGTGTCTCACCACCCTGAGATATGTGTACATATATATATATATCAATATATAATGCTTTTGATATGAAATCATGCTATTAAGTGCATCATACTTGTACCTTTTTCTTTCTTTGTCTTATTATTATTTTAAAATTAGCTAGTTAATTAATTTTTAAATGTGTTATTTAAGTTAAGCGGCCTGAGCGTAGTTCCTGGGCTACGTATGGAGAACGCCTCTGAAAACACAGTATGTGCTTACAACTAATTGATTTATAAGCCAAAGGAAGCTCCAGTGATTGAGTTGCTGGTGTTGCCTTGGGTTGTGTGTTGAAATTAGGCGGGGGGGGGCAGCTGTGTGTGCTTCTTCCTCGAAACGCCCCTGTTGGCTTCTTGTCTGGCACCCACCCGCTGGGATCACCCCGTGGAGACACACAGTCACCATCGCACCATCCCCGCGGGATGAGTGTTCTCACAGCCCCTTCCTTCCAGGATGTGGCAATTTTAGGTAAATATTGCCTAATTCCGCAAGCAGCGGTGAAAAGATAAAGGCAGGCGGAGGTGTGGAGCCAGGCTGCTGAGGGCTAGGTTCTGGCCGGCTCGGAAGCCTTTGAAGGTCCTACCTGGCGGATGCCCACATCACCCCTTGCCCAAAGAAAAGGGTGGTTTGGGTTTTCCTTTCCCATTGGCAGGAAATAGCTGAGATGGAGAGGAAGGGCTTCCTGGTGGTGCGAGGGAGAACTGAAACTAAAAGCAACTCCAGGCCGAGCTCTCCTGAACGACACCAACTGGACTTCATTTAGAAAAATGGAAATACTGATGTTTTCTTTGGGTAGATAATGAAATTAATATTTATACCTACTTCAGCCTCGGGTGTTACGCTATTTTTATAATGTTATGCTATGTTTATAATGTTTGACTTGAACCCCAGAGGTCTCTTGCTTGTTGTGTATGTTTTGTATCGAATCTGACAAGCGTTTACCTTTTAATGAATTTCAATTTGAAGAACTTGCATTGGTGCACCAGGCCTGTATTCGTATACTTTTAAGTAACTTTATAATATATTTGAGCTTTATTATAGATACTGTGATTTAAAATTCTGTTTATAAAAATAACTATACCTAAGTTGGGGGATTAAAGGAAAAATGTTCTGAAAATATTACTACTAAGGTACTAAGAACATAATCTCTCTGATGAAATAGCACATAGAGGCTTCATCCAGTTACTTGGACCCCATGGTAGGAGCTGTGCAAATATAGGTAGAAAGGCAGTCCTTGCTCCCAAAGAATGTATGAAATAGGAAACAAAACACTGTTTGTGAACACAGACAGAAATGGTTGTTCAATCAAGTACCCCCAAATGTTGACAAACTGTCAAGTGTCAAATCCACTATAAATTATATCGGTATCATGGTTCTTCTTTCCTTTATGTCTCTGTAGTTTAACTGCAGGTAACTGTTATCAGCTGAACTACTGGAATTAAGGATTTGTGCTTTTATGCCCTTGCAAAACAAACAGCAGTTGCTAGCAGGTTGTTTTTCCTAAAATTATCTGTTTCATGATTGAATCTGCTGCAATAGTTTGAATGCTTGAAAAATATGGTAATTTATTTGCATGGTGCAGGTTTGGTGGTGGGTTTTTTTGCTGCTTTTTTTTTTTTTTTGCTAGATATGTTTATGGTAGGGCAGCCAGGGGTAGCCCAGCAGAAAGCTGGAGCAGCATCACATCACTGCGTTGCTATGTTTCATAAAATATTGTCCGGATCCTATCTCAACAGATTCCCGTTTTTCTGGATTTCCCTTGTTCCCTGCCTTGCAGGCAGAGCTGGGGAAACATTTCCTTTACTCTTCAGAGCCTCTCCCTTTCATCTCTTAATGCACTCAGTTGTCTTCAGCTGTGCTTTCCCACATTAACTCCTGAAGGACGACCAATCTCAAGGCAGCCCCTTGCCCCAGCCCTGGTGTACCTGCTTCAGTGACCTCTGGGCTCGCCCATGGTGCTGTGATGCTTTTGGCATCGGATGCAGCACGGGTGGGATGTGAGTGATGCTGTGCTCCGGCTCCGGAGCATCCTGGGATTTCCCTTCCCAGGCACAGAACCGCACGGAGCAAAGGGCGCTGGGGATCTGGGTTAAGCTGAGTAATTCTCAGGTGTAAGAGGAGGTGGAGCATTAAATCAAGCCAGCAGTTGGTAAACATGTTGTGATGTGGTGTCTCTGGGTGAGCTGTCACCATCTAGCCAGGACGGGTGATGTGACTGATGTAAGGTAGTAGCGATGAACAGATGAGGACCAGAGCATAGTAAGGGGGAAGGCTACGTTCCCAGAAATTTTTTTACAGAGCTCATGCTTCTGCTGTTGCACGTGAGTCTCTTACAAAATAGCTTTTCCCCACGCAGAAAGGCCTTATTTTGTAGCTTCCTGCCTCATGTTCCTACTTAAGCAATCCCAGAGCACCTCTCCTTGATGCTTCCCTCCATCCTCATGGTGCTTAGTGCCCCTGCCATAGAGCAGCATGGCCTTTGCCCCCAGGGGTGCACATGCTGGTACCAAAGGTACCAGTGTGGTGTTCCCCTCCATCTGCCCATCTGCTAGTCCTCTGATCCTGTGGAGTGAAAGATGCTGTCAAGACTATTGATACTGAAATCGGGGCCCTTCTGACTGTGAAAGGCTGAATCAGTCTTGCAGCCCTATCTTAGTCAGTTTTTGCTCAGTACTTCTAGTGGCCATCATTCCAGGCAACCACAACCTTCTCTGCTCTTACATGGAGAAATTACAAAATTGTATTATGAAAGAAGAAAACTCTTCTCTGACAGGCTGATTTAAAAGCGGGGAAAAATAAAAAAAAAAAAACAACAAAAAACAAACAGACAGACAACAATAAATCCCAAAGTAAAAAGGCATTTGCTCAGCGGCATGGGCTGATGGAGGTGTTCTTTGCTTCCTGGGAGTAGGTAGATAGGATAGGACAGGTGACAAATCTGGTGTGTCATATCTCTGCAATGTATCATGTGGCTCTTATTTTCATGCATGTGGTATATATGTATGTGTATATATATATATACATAGTATGCATAAGTTCTTGTTTGGCTTTTGTAAGCAGAGAAGTAAGAGAGATCTGGTTAATTTAGGATATTGTGATTATTTTTTTCTTTCTCCTTGTTAAACATTTTGCATCTTCTTACAATCTCATAAAAAAAAAAAACCTCAGCAACTTTTGTTTTTCTGTTACTAAAAATACTAAGAGTCAAAACCTAGCTAGGTATCCTACAGGAATTTCCTGACTTCTTGGCAGGATAACTGTTGAGATAGAGAAGCAAATCAGGCTGCAGTTGACTACAGAGAACTACATGCATAAGTCTGAGGCATTGCATTTTGGCCCTAGATCACTTTATTTTAGCATTCCTTGCTAAATCTCTACACAGTACAGCTTGGGCATGGGTTGGTTTCCTGGGTCTGAGTGACTGGTGCCTTTCAAGGGGACTGTCCAAGAGGATCCGGGACATCTGTATGAGGCTGGCGTCGTGACACATGACCGACAGCTTACCCACCTTCTTCTTGTCCAGCAGCTGAAGAGCAAGTAGGGCACCTTGTGAGCATCCACAAAGACACTGAATATGTTTAGCCATCTGGATCCTATTTGTCCAGATTTCTGCAGAGCAGGGGGATCAGTGGGAGACTTAACATAACATAATCCGATAACGTAATTGCAAATGGCTGTGCATTTCCCACTGTTTTCCTCCAGTGATCCTCTTTCAAATTGGGGAACTTCAATGTAGTATTTCTTGAGGTCTAATTAGTGATACGTCTTCACAGCATCCTTAAATGCCCTTGGGGCTTCTGGTTCCAGAAACCAGTTTCCTTTTGGACTTTGCGGGGCAGGTTGTGGACACGCTGCCTCGCTGGTGCTGCGGCAGGAGTTATTTCAAGGTGTCACCCAGTACCCCAGAGGAATTCATCAATAGTCGGGAACCCTGCACAAACATTCACAACCTGTGGGCCTGCCCGTGGGTTGGTCTGAAAGGAGTTTGCCTTTGCTCCAGCAGCTTCACGTGTGTTATTGTTTGCCACGGGGCTGTTCAGGAGGAGGCATACCATTGAGTTACATTTGTTTAAAAACAAATAAATCCACATTGTTTTTGTTGTGGGTCTTCTCTCCAGTAACTCCTGTGCATCCAAAGACAGTGCAGTTTGCTTTCCCTGCCTGCTGTTTGTGGGGTGAAGAAATTCATGTTTCTTGGTATTCAAAGGATTTGCGGCTTCAGAAAATGAATTCTTCCTCTCCCTGGAGTTGTCTAGGAGGGTAGCCTGTGCCTCAAAGCAAAATGGATGTTTTGCTCCTGCAACAAAGCTCCTATTTTACTATGAAGGTGGCAATGAGTGAGGTGCCCTGACCCATGTCTGTCTCTGTGTGTGTCCTTCAGGTTCAAGTCCCTGCCCCTCCTGTCCCTCAGGGAAGCCCTACTGCTTACCTACCTCGCTCCACGTGTACAGCAGTCACCGGGTTATACCTCTGTGCCTTCTAATAGCCTCCTTGTTTTAATTGCATAATGGTGATGTGTGGTTTTGAATTAGTCATAACTTCGGTATCCGTTTTAATGAGGTTTTCAGCAGTCTCCCCAGAGGGGAAGGCTTTGTTTTCCCAAGAGTGGTGTGCCTCTTCCCAGAAGGAATGAACTTCTGCTAATGAGGCATGAAAAGCCAAGGTGGTAGGTAAGCAGCAGCGTGTTGGGGAGTCTTTACAAGGAGAAGGGAAATAGCTGCAAGTCTTGGGCACTGGAGAACATTTTGATAATGCCTGGGCCTGTAACGTGCTGGGCGTTTGTGTGTATAAATAGTCCCATCAGCACAGCGTGTCACTGCAGTCATGCTTGCTTGGAGAACAGCTGAACGTAATAGCCTTGTCTCTCATGGCGTGGGGGAACACGGCCCAAAAATACCCTCACGTGTCTTCAGACATGTGAAACAACCAGGCCAGCGTTTAACGGCCATGACACCAGTTGGTCTGCTCTCCGAGCATCCGTGAGTATGTTGCTTTCGTGATGTCTGTCTGCTCAGGGTGAAGCCTGGATGTGGTATGACTATTTGGAGTTGAATCAACAGGGTTGTTGGGGAGGCAAGAAGGCAAATTGCTCATTCCAGGTGAGATTAAACCCCCTTGTCTTCCCCTCTCCACGGAGAAGGCAGCGGAGGTTCCTGTGAAGACAGTGAGGAAGGCAGCCTGGTGGCTGGCTTTAAGAGTTCCTCCACCTCCCAGGCCCTGAAACTTGGTTGGGGCAATGTGATCCAAGAATCGGAGAGGATTTGTGGCCAAAATGTGCCTTTAGGGAATTTATGAAGAACTGTTTGAAACATGTAATTACTTGTGCAGAAATGAAGTCTTCCTGAAGGAAGCTTCCTGTCTGCTATTTCGCTGATCATCTCAGGTAGGAAGATCTGTTTGACCCACTGGCTAGGAAAAGGTTATCCATGCTATATGTATACGACAAGGCTGAATCTCAAAGTAGGGATCTGAGATTCTCCCCCAACTGAGGTCTTTTCAGTGATTCTTCCATATCTTCTAGGCTCTTCAGAGCCAGAGATCTCTTTGTCCAAGGCAAGTTTTGCATGTTAAATGCCTTTTATTAAGGGTAATGAGACTGCTTGATAAAAATACGGCTTTGGGATGCAGAGCCCCTGAAATTTATTGAAAAAGGGCTTGTGAACCTGAGAGCTCATTTCTTTTCTCAAGTACGCTTCTAATCTGTCACTAAAGGTACCATCTCTGCTTACAGCACTTGCCTATTCGACTGCATTTGATCCCAATCTGTGTGTTCCTGACTCCAGAGGTGGAATCCCGTTCCCATCTATTGCTGAGTCCAGCCTGGGACTCCCCCAGCGCCTGCCGGTGAAGGGACTGATGTCCTGGAAGCTTGATACGGTTTTGTATATATTGTATCTATTTCATTATTTTCTTCTTTTTTATTTTAATACTAATTCTTCATTAAAGTAGTTTAGTTCCTTCTAAACTGCTCTCTCTCTCCTTATCTCCTCCTCTCCTCTCTTTTGGCGGGGGGGGAAGGGCCATCTGTCAGTCCAGTTGCAGTGATTTCGGCTGAAACTACGACAATGACAACCATTCTCCTTCCTGTTCTCCTGCTGGACGAATAAAACAGGCTGTGTCAAGCACAAGCACTACCCTTATAGAGTGCTTTCAAAGTATGTAAAGCTCTTGCCTGTATATAAAGCTCTGTAGGATTTGAAACTCGCCTATAAAGCGGAACCCGTTGTTGGTAATGGTTACTTCCATCCCAGTTGACCGTAGCAGCCCAATTGCATCAGTTTTGCAGAAGAGTTACTGGCAGTGACTGAGCAGGCTGGATACCTGTGTCAAGGCTTTTCTCTGTGGGTTTCCAGCTGCTGGGGATGTGTGGTTGGATCTCTTGGTGATTGTCAGGCCCCAGCAGCGATGCAATAGACCTTTACTATGGAGTTGCCTGTAGGACCACAAAGTATGGGTTAAAATATGTCCATACATAACGTGTAGGTTTCAACTGTTTTAGCTAAAGATGTGGTTGTATAAATTGATGCTTGTCCTGTTTTAAGACTGCACTGTCCTTTTTTTGACCTCAAGTAAAATATCTTTAAGTGAGCCTGGAATGAGCCTTATTTAAACACCTCAAACCAGTTTTGTCTCTGTCCATTGTTTTCTATAGGCTTGTAATACAATCTGAGCTGACCAGGTTTAAAATTAATCTGAATTTGTACTTCCTATTTGTTTAGGCAGCACCTGTTCCACGAGTGGGAAATCTTTTTCCTGCTGAAGTCAGAAAAAGTCCTTTAGACTATCTAGTGGTCTACTTCATGTCATTGTTGGAAAAATATCCTGTGGGTTTGGGCACTGGGAAAGCAAGCTATGGGCCATATTTGTCCTCCAGGCATGAAATTTTCTGCTTTTGCTCCTTTTGCTGCTTGACTTTGAGCCAGTGTTTGTTCCAGACTGGACAGCAACCCCTTTGACTTGGCTGTGATGGCAGAGAAGTCCAAGCCAAGTGCTGCTTTTCTTCTCTTCCTTCTGTTCTTGTGTGTTTGTCATGTCTCCTGCTGTTCTCTCACAACTTCTGAAAGTAGTTTTCTGTACCAGAAAATTACCTTCTGTACAAAGAGTTGGCCGAGGGCTGATGCCAGTCTTATGAAGTCATGGTGGAGCAGTGGGGTCTGTAATTGGAGTGAAAGTAACCAAAATCACATCTTAACATCTAGTGGGCACAAAAGAAGTGAGAAGCAGAAAATCCAGGGATATGGATAAATCTCTGATTATTATTTTTTTTCAGCCTTATTTTCCTGTTGGTCAGGCTCGTGAAAAGTTTCTCCCACCAAACACTGCTTGTTCCTCAGAATTGTCTGCTTCAGTAATGAGTAACACTATTTAAAAGCTATTTACTTCCAAAATATTGGTTTTGTGCCACTGGCACAGGCTAGCTCAGAAAGAGAACAAAGCCCATTGAACGAGCAAGCTGCCCAGTTAAATTCACTGCTAATACATTCTTAAATGATTAATTTAACTATTGATAGATCCAGCTCATAAACTAGTGCAATGTATGGGTGCAGCTACACAGGTTTATATTTTGTGCTAACAATGGGCAGTTTGATGAACAGAGCTGATGAAAATGGAGGTTTGAGTTTGTTTAGCCTTGAGAAAAGAAGGCTTAGGGGAGACCTTATCACCATGTTCAGGTATTTAAAGGGTAGCTACAAAGAAGATGGAGGCTCCATTTTTATAAGGAGTCGTATGGAAAAGACAAGTGCAATGGGTACAAGTTACTCCTGGGGAGGTTCTGATTGGACACGAGAGGAAAATTTTTCCACAATGAGAACAATCAAACATTGGAGTAATCTCCCCTGGGAAGTGGTGGATTCCCCATTATTGGGCACTTTTAAGATTCAGCCGGAAAGGGTGCTGGGCCGCCTTGTCTAGGCTGTGCTTTTGCCAAGAAAGGTTGGACCAGATGATCCTGGAGATCCTTTCCAACCTCATATTCTGTGAAAATGTTTGGTGAGTGCACTGCATTTACGGCAATATTTCCTGTTTTCCTCACTGTTTTGAGCTGCAGTTACAGAGGCTGCTTAGGATTGATGTGTCTCAGGACGTTATTACTTAACTATTCATTTAATTTTTGGCTGTATCTGTGCTCGGCCTTTCCCAGCCATCTCCCCAGGCACACGTCATGAGACTGGGGCTTCTAATTCTGTGGCTGTGGCCAAGACTGTCACTTTTTTGCTTCGCTTTCCTCTCTGGGGACAAGACCAAGCACCAGCACTTCCTAGACAGGACCAGGTGCCACGTCACAGAAATAGCTGCTTTGGGTAGAATAAGGAAATCCGCAGGAGGAAGAAAGCCAAGCTAAATCATGTTGTGCTAAGTAACAGCGATTCGAGCGGCAGAGGAAAATTGTATCATGAATTGAGTTTTAAATGAGAAAAAAAACCCCAAAACCCAAAAGAGCAATTTCTGGCACATGAGACTCAAAATGTTGCAGGGGGTGAGTCAGGAAGGAAAGGGTCAGGTGATGTCAGCCCCTGCATTTGAGAAACCGAGAAAAAAATGTTGTAATAAGACTGCACAGCATTTGCTGACTCTTGCTCTGCTTACTCAGCAGCAAAGATAGAGCTGCCATCAGCCCTTCTCTTCCTGCAATAAGTAAAAAAAAAAAATTGTTGTTACAGAGAGATACCTTGGGGAAGATCATGTTTTTTAGAGCAACTTAATTTGATTTAAGGCAATGAAATACGTAATTCCTGCAAGAAACATGAAGTTTCGGAAGAAAGAAAAACATACATTCTCTGAATGCAGACCCTCTTTCAGAAGCAGTTTTTAAGGTTTTTCTTAGGGTTTTAATCAGTGTTCTGAAATGCTGATACTAAAGCTTCTTAGCTTACAAATCCCTTCTTTTTGGTTTGTAATCCAACTTGAGTAACGGCTGTCTGATGTGTTGTGTGTGACTGGCATCACATAAAAATATCTAGGGGTGGCTTATCTGTCAGTGGTTGACTCTTATACTGCCTGTTCTCGTTGGTGTATCTAATAAGATCTGTGTGTGGTTTGTGTGAGCACAACATGCACGTCTTCACTCATCACTTCTGTAACTGCACAGAACTTTGACTCGGAAAGTGTGCCAGCAAGTGGGTTTAGCCTGGGAATTACCTGCTTCTATCCCCTTGTTTTCAAAGGTAGTTTTACTGCCAATGGTGTGCCCTGTTTGTTTAAGCACCGCTAAGAAGTCTCGTGCCTACCCAGTGTTTTCCATGCTGAGTACAGCTGCAGCTGAAAGGCGATTGGATTTGCCAGATTGCCAAGGTTGCTGCTGCTTCTGAAATTGGCTTCTCCTAGCTGAAGGGATCTCGGAAGTTCTCTGGAGAAAGCATGCTTACTGGGACTTCACCTTGGAGGTCACCAGCGTTGCCCTTCAGAGACTCCCTTGTCTCTTTGTTGCCCTCCTGAAAATGCCCTGGTAACAAAACC
>JAOQGH010000012.1:32669814-32718137 GCA_025769975.1 Gallinago jamesoni
GGAGGTCACCAGCGTTGCCCTTCAGAGACTCCCTTGTCTCTTTGTTGCCCTCCTGAAAATGCCCTGGTAACAAAACCACGCTAGGAAGTCATTTAGTGTAGTTTAAGCCACTGATTATACACAGTAATATTTGGGAAGAGCAGCAAAGGCAGGCTCATGTGGCAGAGGAGCTTGCCGCCTGGAGAACACAGAAACCAGAGCTGCAGGAGAGTTTTGAGTGGTCCCCAGATTGTCTGCAGAAGCTGTGGCAAGTGTCAGCCCTGAGTAATAAATAATTACCATGATGAAGACTGGCACATACTGTTCTCTCAGTGCCTTGACCCACAATTACTGTTCTCTAGCCATTGCCTAAAAGCCCAAACTGCCAGTGCTAGCCTCACTGGTATTTTCTAATGCCAGAAACCCAAAGTAATAGCTGCTCTGGGATCACCAGCCCACCAAAACTGCAGAATGTAGGCAAAGTCCTTTGCACGTGTCTGCAACTTGAGACTAAAGGGGGGGGTGTGGGGGGAAAAAAAAAAAAAACCCACACAAAAAAAAAAACCCAACCCCCCCATCTGATGCTCTCTCCTACTGTGAATGAATTTCCTCGTACTTCTTCCTTGTTTATCTTGAGGCTTGTGGAGGTTTTTCAGAGGTCTGGCCCGTGAGTCAACCTGGCATTCACTTGAGGCAGTGCACAGTGTGGTGCGAGAGCACTGGAACTGGAAATCTGTGACTCACACCTGACACTGTAATCCACATAATGTATTTATGCTGGAGGGGAGATGGGAATTCATGTGTTTGATTAATTCTTTGACTCTCAAGTTCCTCTGAAATGAATAAAAAATTCTTTGATTTTTGTTTTTTAATGGCCTAAATTAATTCTCTTGATAAAGCAGATCTTAATAGCTAGGAAGATTGCAACGCGAGGGAATGGCTGACAGGGGGAAAAATGATAACATGGTGTTTAAAGAGGAGGTGTCTGATACCTGGTGGCCATAAACAAGCATTTAGCAACCAAATGGAGTGAAATCCTGTAGGGAAGGAGTGGTTGGCTAAGGATCTTGGCAGCGGAGGCTGGAAGTCAGAATATCGCCTGCAGCTCCAAAGGCATGATTTTTGGCAGGGCTTTTCTACATTGGAGAGAATGTGTGTGAATTCTGTCTGGTTTGGAAAGCTCCTGTTCTTTGAAAAGCAATTTAGGTGGTGTGCTTGTTTCCTGCTCGGCAACAAAAGCAATTCTGCTGCTGCTGTAATGCAACGCTGATGGAAATAGGTACCTGGAGACTGGAAAGTGGAATGGATTCGCTCGAGGGGTGCTTTATTTTGTTGGCTTAACTAAGGAGTCTGCAGACACTGAGTGCTGTGCGGAGTTTAGATGAAAACACGGAGGTTTTCATATTCTTGTCACTTCTGATGGGCAGACCCTTACGGTGATTCACTGCGGGAAGGTGAGGCAGGTAACCAGCAGGGTGGATGAAGGAAGGATGCTCTGTGACCTGCACAGTCTAGAGTTACAGTCCTCACTGTTCAGTTTGTGGAGAGTGATGGACAGGAGGGAATTCATGACTCCTCTGAGTGCAGTTGGGTTGACCCCAGGTGTTAAGCTGGACCAGGTGATGTAGAAGGCATATGCTTATGCTGGAGCTGAATAACTCTGGTTGAGTGGAAGTCCCTGCTTGGGGAATAGAGTTTGAATAAGATATTCCCCATCAACAAGACCAGTAGTTCTGTGATGGCCGTGTACCCGGTATCTGTAAGTGCCAGGCTGTGTTATGATGTGGTCAGTTTGGCATCACAGAACGGTACCTTTTATATGTATAAATGTATGCTACCTACATATAGTTTTCACGTTATTTTCTTCAAAACTGGGGAATAAGCACTCAAAATGTTACCTGTTTCTTATGCTCTGGGGTTCCAGTGTGAGTCACCATCTAAGTCACTGCTGGACTAGATGGACCTTTCCATTGATACATATTGTATGGCTGGTCTCATGATTCCAAGCAGTCTTGTTCCATAGCAAATTAATGTTGCATTTTATTACTTGTAGTTGTTTGAAATTGTTTTGAAGCCTATAATAATATTTCATCCATGCTTCTGGCTAGCTGTGAGTTAATACTAAGTGGGGACATAGCTCTGTCATTTCCTACTCACTTGCACCAGCATTGGCACAGGCATCCCTCGGGTCCTCTCCTCTGTCCAGGAGGAGCAGGAGATGCTCATTCCCCAACAGTGACTTTCCCTGCTGGTGACTGACGTTTCAGAATTAGTCCAGAACCTGACAATTCTGCAAATACAGTAAATGCTCCCCAAAAGAAATTTGCATTATCCTATCCTGCATCTAAGTCCTGCTTATGTTTTAGGATGGGATTATGGAGTTTATTATAGCCATTTTTTGAACTCTCCAGAGCCAGCGTCGTCTTTTATTGCAGTTCTGTTCTTCATACCCTCTTTCTCCCTCTACTGCCCCCTGCAAGTGTATTTTCCTTAGAAATCCATAGGGATGAGTTGCCTTTCAGGAACATAGTGTGGTTGGGTGCAGGGTGCATGCAGGCATGTTCTGTGACAGTGAACTACAGGTGCCGATGTGGCTGAGCTTAAGCTACAGGCTGTAGCTTAAAATTCTTATGTTTTTTTTTTTTTTGTTAAGTGTTAAGGTAAGCAAAACATAAGATGCAGGGAAGATGTTTAAGTATTTAGAGACTTGTGATCTCTCTCCCTCTTGGCCACATGGAAGCCCTGAACGAAAATTTCATTTGATACTGATGATGGGAACAGTCTTGAAAGTGCAGCCGAGGGCATTGCTTGTGACAGGGTAGGACTTTCAGTTATCACCAAAGCCTAAATACAAATCACTCTTCCCCATTAAAGCTCAAAGGTGATCGTTCAGTTGCATGCGTAGAAATTAACCAAAGGTGGGTGGGTGGATAATTCTAGAGCCAAAGATCAACGTTTATTTCTCGAGGGGAAAACACTGGCCACCTGGAGTCAGAGGGTGCTCCCGGGGCAGACAAGGACATCACGCAGGACACTGCCCAGCAGCGAGTGAAATCATCACACTTCAGTGCAGTAAACACAGCTACTGGTGAGGTGGCCACAGGGGCTGGCGTTTGTTGGTGCTGGTGTTATAAAAGTTGTCATGGGTTTTGGCTGTGGTACTGCTTGACTTTTTGGGTTTCGGTTGGGATTGTAGGGGAGAAGCTACTTCTCCTTTTTGAGCAGTCCATTTACAGGATAAAAAGACACTCTCCTAGTAGTATTAAACCAGTCCCTTTTAATTCTGATTTTAAATTGTAAAACAAACTCTAAATAGTGAAATAGAATGTATTTCCTAATTGTATTTCTCTGTTATGCCTAAGAACAGCACTGCAGTAATGGATTTGGGTTTTTTTCCCCCTGATTTTTTTTAATTTTTTTTTAGGCTACAGGAAGTATGGCAAGTCATCCTACTTAATCTTTGTGCTCTGGGTTGTTGTTTTTGGCAGTTGTGGAGCTGTTCCCTGGTGGTTTCGTTGGTTATGCAATTAGGAACCGTCAAAAAAAAGTACCGCAAGGAGCAGGTGTTATATTAAGTATGTGAAGCTAATAATAATAAAAAAAAGAGGTCTTCAGACTGATAATAGATCAGAAGCAGAACAAAACTTACTCAAAGCAACGGGGTTTTTTCCTAGTCACGGTAGAAAGCATCTTATCAAAACTACAGATCTATTACTGCCTTTTTTTTATTCTTTTTCCCAGTACTGGTTCATTTCTTGGTCAACGGAAATTTATTTTTTTTGAGTGAGTATAAAAAGACCAGCAACTTTCTGTTTGTCTTCTGAAGGCTGCTTCTCCCCAGCACTGGTATTTTAGGTAAAGTTTTTCTAAAGATAAAAAGGCATCCTCTTAAGCAGAGGGTTGAACTGTTCTGCTTCACTGGCTTTTGCGTGTGTTAAGGAAGTCCCAAAATGTATGTCTTTCGACCAGACAGAATACTGCATTCAGTACGTTTGCTAGTAGCTGCAGTGTCTCAGGGCGATTTTGGGCTTGCTGAAGTCAGTGGCAAAGGTAGCTTTAGTGGGCTTGCATTTCCTCTTTTTTTTTTTTCCCTATTACTTAATGAAGAAAATATGCATTTTAAATATTTTAGGACTTTTTGATTCTGAAATATTAATTTTAGTCACTGAATATTTTACATGGCCGTGGCTGTTTGGAGTTTAAACTGTTGTTTCTAACCTGCGCCAACACATAACTGGCATTAGAAAAACACTCAACAAACTGAAGTGTGTCGCTGGAGCCCTGTCATTCACCAGCAGCGTCAGGAATGAGATATTTTGGGCTTGCATAATCTCTTATTTAAGTCAGTTCTGAGACAGGAGAGAAAGAAGCTGCAGAATCTGACAGAATAAAGTAGTGGTGTTTGTGGGGAAATCATGGAAGTGCTATTTAAAAACAAACAAACAAAAACAACCATAACACATCCAACTGAGCAGAAAGGTGAAAAAAAACTCCACCCTATCTGTATAGGCTTACAGCTGCACCCCAATGGGGAAAGGTAGGAGGTGGAATTCTCTTCTAACAGCCCGAGCCCTGCACAGTACTTTCTGTGCTGTGGGCTTGTCCTCTCCTGAGAGGTAAAAGCCATTTATCTCCCCGAAAAAGGGAAGCTCCATCTTTACCTCTGTATTAGCAGCAGTTATAACTGATGAGCCAAATTCTTCTTCCCCCCCCAGGCCCTTGCAGCGCTGCTGATCCTGGGCAGCAAGAAGTGTCTGAGTGCTCCTCTGCAGCTTCTGCCTGTAGCGTATGTGCCAGTTAGGCATAAACATATTGAGTAAAAGAAGAAAATTTATTTGGAGTGTGTTTTTTTTGATATTCCTCTACACTGTCCTAGCCACAGCAGTGAAATGGTGGCGATAGCTTTATGAAGATGGGAACTGTGCTGATGGCACCGTTTAGGATGTCTAAAGTTGTGCGTATGGCCATCTCTACTTGGAGACAAAATATATTATTTTTTTTATAAAAAAAAAAGATCCTATGATCCTTTTTAAAAATCAGGTGTAGAATCAGGTGTATTTTTTCCAAGATAACTTCCTGGTCAAAGAAATATAAAGAAATATATGGGTGCTTTGTGCTCTGTATGGCTAAGCCTTAGCAAACCACCTCCGAGAAGGTGTGTCTTCCCTAGTTCACGTGTGAACACTTTGCTGGCGACAGCTGCTGAGGATTGTCCAAAAAAAAAATATATCCAAAGGTGCAAATCCACCTTTTCCAACACAAGGTGCCAGCCTGGAGAGATGCATGAGAGGGTTTTGCTTGGCTTCTCCTGAACCACCCTGACTGTGGGGTGTCATACTCCTGGGGTGAAGGAGGCATCCCGCTTGGGTCCTCCCTGTTTGGAAAGAGGAGGCTGATGTGTAAAATCTGGGGAAAGCAGTGGGATGTTTTGTGTGGCTGGGGGTCAGTGTAGATGTTGGCTGGCGGTGGCTGGGTGGCAAGTGGGAAGAGGTAAAGGGAAGGCAAATTGCAGACCCCTTTCCCACAAGCAGCTGGTTTTGGGCAGGAGGTGTGTATGTAAGGTAGCAAAAAAAAAAAAAAAAAATAGTCCCTGTGGCAAAAGGTCTGAATCGATCCCATCAGCCTTGGAAACTAGTGGGTGGCTGTCCTGAGCAAGCTGGCTGCTTTACAGGACAGCAGAAAATCTATTGGGGTTTCCAGTGGAAGAGTAGGTTTAAAACATAGGTGAATGATGGGATTTTTTTGATTTGGTGTAATTATGTACTTCCCTGCATGTAAGCTTTAAAAACAGGGACGCTGTAAAATGTAGCCTGAGTGCTCTCTAGCCTGCAGGATCCAGCAGTTTGTCTCTCTGCTTATCTCCCTCTGAGGAACGATTGAGAGGGGCTTTTGATTCTGCTGACTTGGATGTATTAGCATCTCTTGGACTTCATCCGTGGTCACGCAGAACTGGGGGGGAGGCAGGGGCAGCCCCCCTTGGGCTGTGACTGAGCGCAGGGGATGCTGGCTGTGGGGACCTGTTGGGAGGTGTGTGCAAGAATGAGCCCCAGGATGGCTCTTGGAGTGATGAAGAATAACACTGATTTCCAGAGATGGACAGGCATCACTGGACTATCATGTACAGCTAATATCCCCAGAAGGGGATGAACCTAATGTTTCTAAAATGGGATTTTTAATTTTTTTTTAATTAATTTGTTCTTTAGTTAATGCAAATGTGTTTTCTGGTATATATGGCACTGAGCCTGGCTCTGTCCACTGTCTATTAATGTCTAGCAAAAGTAATAATGACCTTCAAATAACTACTAACTGCCAATCTTATATCTGTTTTTATTTTTTTTCAGGTTGATTTTTATTTTAATACAAACCAGTGAAGATGACACCAAAACATGAAAAACAAGTAAGTTGCCTTAAGTCCTAATAAAAGAAGATTCTGGTTTGGCAGTTGTGGATTGAATTTCACTGCAGTTCACGTGGACCAGGAAAGATTGGTTGTATTCTTCATGCTTTTAGTTGCCAGGCTACAGAATATTCTGGAGTGATGAAGTCCCAGTTCCTTCTGTTAAAGTTTGATGAAAGAATCAAATATTCATTGGATTAGAGAGACAGAGAGTAAGTGACTCTGTGCATAAGGGGCTCAGGCACTGAGATAGGAGAGAAGGACTTGGATTTCAGTCTTCTCTCCATCGGTCCTCAGATATTTTAGAGGATGTAATGGTTGGATCTGAGTCTGAATTCAGATTACCAGATGCATGGACCACAAGAATCACACTTGCATCTTCTCCTTTGCTGAGTCCCAATGAACATTAAAAATTTCAACAAATTATTTTACGTCAGCCTTCAGTCTCCTATTAGCCTTACTAGTCAGAGTACGTGGAGTGAAGGTGCCAACACTCCCAGCATAAAAAGCCACATGTCCTTTGTGGTTGATCCTTTTACTAATAGGCAGCCTGATGGGAAACTCTATTTTTCATGGAAGCTTTGTGGAAAATGACTCTTCAGGGGTTATTGACTAATAAGATGTGTGACAGTGGCACCGTGGAGCATGAGGTTATCACCTGATACGGTCCTGGGCATAGAGATTTGAGTTAAAGTGCAACTGGAATGATTGATGCAAATAATCATCCAATGTGAGATTATTTTGTCCTCTTTATGGTAGATGTCCCCCCCTCCCCCCCATATTAAAAATAGACGTTTCCATGTCAGATTTCCTATTTTCCTAATAGGAAAATGTTAAAAGGAGGGGTTTCTCAGAAACAGAGCTTTTGTGGTCAAATTCAACATAGTAGAGCTTCTGGCTTATCCTTGTCTGTGAACAATCCATTCCATTGTGCAGAAATACTTCCATCAGGAGAAAGGAGGAGGGAGGGGAAGAAAAATAAAAATAATTAAAAAAAAGAAAAAGAGAAGGACTTCTCATGTTTGATTCAGCTGGTGTATTCTTCATTTTTGAGGTAAATCCAAATGGGAACATCTCATTTTTCAGTGCTTGTGTCTACATGACCTCAGTGCTGTTCTTTGCATAGGACTTTACTTGTAGCCATGAGGCAGTAGGGGTAGACCAGGCTTGGAGGTCGCTTTGGCCATTTTGTCATTTATGTGTGACCCCAACTACTTGGACTGCTGTGGGCCTTGAGGACAGGGTAGCAAAAAGCCACTGGTGCCAACCATGCCTGAACTAGCTGGCACAGCAATCACGGTGGTTTTAGCCAGGAATTAGAAGGCACATCCAGCCAGAGCAGTTGTGCTGCTGATTCCTGCTTGTTAAGTAATTATGGCTACTTTTTGTAGTAGTTACAACTACTTTTAGGGCACGTTTGAAGTTCTTCGTGAAGAAGTTTGGGTCAGTTTGGCTACTGTGGTCCATATCAAAGCAGTGTGGCCAGGAAATGTTTTGCTTACGAATTTAGCCATTTGCAGGGAGAAGAAATAAATAGCAATGCTACTTTCTCAAGCAGCTTTCTGTTGAGTCTGTATTGTTCCCAGTGCAATGGGCCCCCGAGGCCAGGCTTGGACACTCTGGGCTGTCAGCAGTAAGTTCGAGTTCTGAGAGAATTTTTTGCACCTGAGGTGTTAGAGGAAACGTATCGTTCTTGAATGCGTGATCGACATGTACGTCTGGTGCCCAAAACACACCAAAACCAAAAGAGAAAGTACATATAATGTGGCATCATAGCTATTTCTGCAATTCTGGAAAAACCAAGCAGAACTGGGTGGGAGGGGAAGAAGACACCTTGAGAAGAATTGCAGCTGATGAAAGTAAAAAGCCCCTGAAGCCTTGGCTGTTTTGGGGCTCTGCTTCTCAGTTTTCAGTGCAGTCTTGTGACAAAAGATGACAGTAGTCTTTGTGTGGGCTGTGGGAGGGGGAGGAGGTCAGCCTCACCTCCCATGGATGAGCAGCACATTACTTGAAGATAGACATGTCCGTTGAGGGCATCCTGATTTTTACAGCAAGATGGGGCGGGCAGGGAGTATATACGGAGGAGAAAGGCAGTTATTACCCCAAACTGCTGCAATCTGGTGACTGTGATGGTGAGTGCAGGATAGACTGACCATACAACACACGTCTCCCAGAGAAATATCATGATGTCTAACTCTTGTTCAGCACTGCTGAGGCCTCACCTTGAGTACTGTGTTCAGCTCTGGGCCCCTCACTACAAGAAGGACATTGAAGTGTTGGAGCGTGTCCAGAGGAGAGCCACCAAGCTAGTGAGAGGTCTAGAGAACAAGTCCTGTGAGGAGAGGCTGAGGGATCTGGGCATGTTTAGTTTGCAGAAGAGGAAGCTGAGAGGGGACCTCATTGGTCTCTACAACTACCTGAAAGGAGGTTGTGGAGAGGTGGGGGTTGGCCTCTTCTCTCAAGTGAATAATGACAAGACCAGAGGAAACGGTCTGAAGTTGCACCAGGGGAAGTTTAGATTAGATATTAGGAAGAATTACTTTACTGAGAGGGTGGTCAGGCACTGGAACAGCCTGCCCAGGGAGGTGGTGGAGTCACCATCCCTGCAGGTATTTAAAAAACATGTAGACATGGCACTTCAGGGCATGCTCTAGTGGCCCGGATTGTTGGTTTGTGTCTGTTTGTGGGTTTTTTTTTCATTTGTGGGTGGATTTTTTGTTGTTGCTGTGTTTTTGTTTGTTTTGTTGTGGGTTTTTTTTGTGGTTGGACTCAATGATCGTAAAGGTCCCTTTTAACCATGAAGATCCTGTACTTCTTGGACCTTAACGCAGCCTATATATGAATATTGGCCTTTACAAGCCAACTTTGATAGGGGCGGGGAGGCATAAGCACCTTTTCTGGCCGTGTATCTATGCTGGGCAGTTAGGGCTGCTCCGATTAAATAAATATTATTGTCCCAGTGGAGTATTGTATCCTGGAGAAAGCTTAAAGGTCAAAAGAGAAGGGACAGTCTAAGTGTGCAATGCCTCTGTTTCAGAGCAGTAAAAAAAAATAAAATAAAATCTAACAGGAGCTGGGATTAACACTTCCCGGCTTCAAGATGTTCATAGGGGAAGTAACCACAGATCTTGAGAAAGGCTGGACATTTTTGGGTTTGATTTGTTTTGTTTTTAAAATTTTTAATTGCTTAATGTTTATCTTGCTTCATTCTGAACTCAACTCAGAATAAAGGAAATAAGGGGGGGGGGAGGGGAGAGAAACACCCAGTCTTCTGCTGAAATCCTGGTATTTCAAATCAGAGCTGACACCAACTGTGTGAGGGCTGCAGTTTGAGGTGCTTTGCTGGACCATGGATCATTTTCTCTCTGGGCTCAGTGATATACTCCTGGACACCTGCCTGCCATAGCGTGTCTCCTGTCTTTTATAGGTAGAGTCTGAAGGGTGCTCGACTTCCTCAGTATTGAAGCTCTGTGACTATTTCATAGGAAATTAAAAGTATACAGAGTTTTTTCTGTAAATTAGCATGGTCAGGGGTGATTTGCAAGGTAAATTAGCATGGTCAGGGATGGTTTGCAATGTAAATTTGGTGTGGAGCATAACTAACAAAGCTTTTTATCATACTGTTTTGGTTTAATAGAGGTTGAAAGAAGCATTTTACTCTGGAGCTTATTTTGGTTCTGTGCAAAGGAGGGGGTTATGGAAGGTTACTTGGAAATGAAGTTATTTGGGGAACCTGGACAGGAGGAAGGACACAACGAGGAGCTGATGTGGTGGTGGATGCAGGGAAGGGGACCGAGGTTAGGTCATGAGGAGATGCAGCTCCTGGGCTGTGGCAGTTGAAGGGAAGAGGAGAACAATGTCCAGTTCGAAGCTTCCTGGTGGAATTCCTTTTTTCCATCTTGCAGGACTGATGCTTTTAGGGCTTGGGGAAGAAAAGCAAGTAACTTATTTAGGAGAAGAAGTTGCAGCTCTGGGTTGGAGTGGGTCACAGGGTAATAGGAGGCTGGGGAAGACAAAAAATTGCAAGAAGATGAGACTATTGGCATGAAAAGATGTTACAGTGGTCTGAAAGTATGCTATGTCCATATATGTGGAATAAATATGATAGTGAGTCAGGTGAAAAAAAAAAATCAAACCAAAACATTGTTTCCTTTCCTTTGTTTAGCAAATTTCTTGGAAGGGGAATAATTTCCTCATGTCTCCCACTAGCCCTTTTGTAGGAGTAAAGGCATGACCCTCAGCTGGTGGAAGCAATTACAGCTGTGTTCATTTGTTCCTCTTGTGTCATGTTGGCATGGGGTTAAGTAGTGCTCTTTGGGGAGGAAAGAATGGCAGAGATGGTGGGAGCCTCTCAAGTGGGGTTTCTTTGACAAGGTGCTCGTGACGCGCACCAGAAGGGTTTCCAGCAATAACACAGAAAAACACCCCAGTGACTGGAGCCGGACTGAGGAGATAAAGCCGTGGGCTCTAACCAGCCATTGGGGCACATCCCCATCCCTGAAGCAGTGCCGCCTGGAAATCGGTGTGATCAGTGATTTATTCCAGACCATTGGATGCCTCCCTGCCATGTACAGAGAGCTGTTGCTGTTCAGGGGGAAGGGGAAAAAAAAAAAACCACAACAAAAATCTTTTCCATCCAAGGTTGTTGTTGTCCTCCTGTGGGTCTGCTGGAGGTTGCTGGTGACACACTGAAGTGTAGGGGGAGACGACTTGGCTGAAGAGTGAATGTTTCTTTCCTGACATCCATGGTTTGGGTATGGAGAGATACATTTTGAGAGCTTTCTATTTCAAGATTTCTTGATTTGTGCAGAGTCATACTAAAAACACATGTTATTTACCGGAGACGCTGTCATTCCTCCCACAGTCGATTCCTGTACCCGGGGATCTTGTGCAGTGCCTTCCTCACGGGGAGTATATCTGCAGCTTAAAATGATACAGCTTTCCTTAACTGAGTCATTATTTAAGTGGTTGGCTTCACTCTTTGGCTGAAGAGCATATCTAAGCAACTGAAGTAGGGCAGCCTGTTCCTTTCCTTGGGAAATAGCAGGTAGTTAAGCATGCTTTCCATCTTTGTATTCTAAAGATCTATTTCCATCTCGGTATGAACACGCAGATTTACCGTTTTATTTGGTGGTGGGTTTTTTTTTTAACGTGATACAAGTTTTCATGTGGTCATTAGCTAAAGATACTTGGAAACATGTAATTCTTTGGCCTATTTCAGTTCTTCTTAGTCATGCCCACAGGCCTCATGCTCCTTCAGGATCCCTCTATTTTACTATATAAGGTTGATGGGCAGGCTGGGATAACCATGCCCAGGTCCTCTATCCTCAGGTGTAAGTTCCTGGTGTATCAGACACCTTATGTGGCAGAGGAGGATTCATCTCCTTCCACAAGGCATCTGGGATGCTAGGCTCAAGACCTTGAATTCTCTGTGTTGAATTTGTGTCTGGGGTAATTAATAGTGGCACATTCTTTTCCACGGGGCCAGAGCAAGTCACTTGGGGCATAGAGAAAAGGGAGTTCTTCACCTCTTTATGGAGGTACCAAGCACTTTGTCAGATCCTTGAAATCAACGGGTACAAATTCTTGATCTAAAAAAAAAAAAAGTACAATAACAAAAGAAATTCAGGAGCAAATAAAATGTTATATGTATATACATATTGGGTGCATGGAGCAGATTTGTAACACATTCTTTGTGAATTTTGACTGCAATTGTGGGAAAAGTCTAATATACCTGCCTAGTTCTCTGTTACACGTGTGACTCTGTTAGTTTTTTAGCTTGTAGCTACTGAAATCACCAAATCTCCCATGCATGAAACAGGTATGACTTCTCACAGTATTACTTAATCTGAAATAGTTCTTTTCAGATAGCAGTTTGGCAAGGAATTTCCCAGACATGTGGTGTAGCTCAGATGATTCACTGCTTTTTGCTTCTCCTTTTATAGGGTTGCAAAATTCAATAAAACAGCAGTTCAGCTTTAAATCTGAGCACAGTAGTTTGTGGAAAAGCAGAGCAATCAAGAGAGTCTTTTGGGTTCCCTTTGTCTTCTGAGATTAATCTCTTGATTTTTATTATGCGCTTGCAGGAATTTGTAACTGTCTTGGTGAGAGACCCCAGGACGCAAAAAGAAGACTCATGGCATTCTTACATAGACTACGAGATATTTATTCATGTAAGTATAAAAATTATCATCAAAGATTCTTTGGGCTCTTATTGCTGTTTCTGTCCGAGCCAGGGTTCTCTTTGGGGTACTAATGGAATTTCTTTACAACACTCCTGGGAGGCTGGAGGATATTATTCTACTTTTAACAAGTGAGATGCAGTGGAAGAGGTAAGGTGGGGTGGCCAAAGGCTGTGCAGGAGGTTCTGTGGCAGAGCCCGGGAGGTGGACCCCATGTTCTGCTCACACACGCACTCCACAGTGTCTTGCAACTGAGATTATTCTTAGCTTTACTTATCAACTAGAAGGTTGTCATAGTCGGTGATGTCCTACCATTATAGAAGTAGTTTGTTCTTCAGGTATTCACAGGAAAACAACTTTCTTTTCAAGTAATTATGTGGTTACATGTACTTTAAATTCTCTTGAGTTTCTTTTTGCCAAGTTTGGCTGCTGCAGTGTGGTTGTTTTCAGAGTACCTTGACATTGGTATTATGCTAGTTTAGTGGTGCTTGGATACCACAAGCAACTACATTTGGGTTTATGATTGTTAATGGGAATGCACTTAGAATTATTGTTATCTTGTCTTTTAAATCTGTCCAATGCATAATTTTGTTTTGTTGATTGTTCTTCTTTGGTGGATGACATACAGAAGGAGTTACCCTCATTTCCCAAATCTAGATCCAGGGATTTTGATTGCGATGTAAAAAAAAATAAAATAATTTAGTGAAGTGGGTTAAGTATCAGATGAAGAATTCGAGATCAGAGTTACGTGATTAATGCTCGGCACAGGACCGAAAGCATTTCCTTCCTGTGTGGGAGAGTTAAGCATTCAGCATAATGAGAGCGAGCAGTCAAATGATGGCTTTTTAAATGCCCATCGTGACAAGTACTTCTCTCCTGGGTGGCAGTCGGAACTGTGAAACTTTCACATTTTGCAATATGATTTAACCATTGGTTCCAAAGCGCTCATACTTCTGGTAAATAAAAGTTCTGTAGATTTGTTGGAGCAGGTGCTGTATTGCTGTTTTACAGGTGTTGGTGCTTCTGAACAGAAGTATATTGCTGGCTTTCTCAGCAACTGCTAAGTTGGGGAGTTGGAGTGATGCCTTTTAGACCCAGTGGTACGTGGTTCAGCACTGGGTACCTCTGGGGCTGATAACCGTCAGCTCAGCTTCCTACCACCACAGGGCTTTCAGGGACCAGGTCTCTAGGTCAGTCCTACTGTCCAGGGTTCTCCATGGGTTCAAAATCTTGGGTCTGCTAGGATCTTAGACCAGCAGAATTCCCCTTTTGCCCAGCACCTAGGGTGTTTGGCTTCTTAAACTGTGAGGTATCCAAAGATTCATCTGTTCCAGAAAGCTGGCATCCTCTACAGTCTGCTGTCTAGGAGCGGTGGCTCCTGGCAGGCGATGGAGGGTGGCTTGGACAGCAGGCAGATTTATAATGCAGTCCTCTCTGGCAGGTGGGGTTTCATCTAAATGTGTGCTCCACGGGAAAATTTGGCAGAAGCATTTAATTTCCGTGAATTGTTTCTCTTTGATGAATTGGCATTTTTCTAGCAGACTAATAGCATTCTGTGGGAAAATTTCCAACTGCTGCTACTTGGGGAGAGCAGTCACATTCGTTCCTTTGATTTGATTTAAGTAGGATTGCACACTGGAAGAACTGTTTGGCTGGCTGTTCGCAGGATTATGACCAGAACAGCTAAACATGACTTACTTCCCTGCACAGGTTGGCATTATCTGCTGAAACTCTTTTTTTCTGAGATCGTTTGTTTTTTTTTTTCCCCCCTGTTACTGCAAGTTGTACCATAATCCAGATCTCTTGCTTTTAAAAAGGAAAAGCAATGAAAAATACTTCCCCTGAGAAGCAGTAGAAACTGTCACCAGTCCTATCTGAGATAAAGCACAGTCCTTAACCTAACCTGAATTCTGTCAAGCTTTCCATTGGTGTTTCAGGGATTAGCATCTTGGATGTGTTTCTGATGCCATGCCTGAGCTTTAGCTTAAGCTGATTTACAAAGTAAAATGGCTTTTTTTTTTTATTTCCCAACAGACAAACAGTATGTGCTTCACAAGGAAAACATCCTGTGTTAGACGACGCTTCCGAGAATTTGTTTGGCTTCGGCAGAGGCTTCAGAGCAACGCAGTGCTTATGTGAGCAACTTTCTACGTGGCTACTTAATAATCGTGGAAGTCATGGAAGGGGAGGATTGTTTCATCTTAATGCTGAGAATTACAGAAATCGGAGCTGGAAAGTGTCCTGTGTTTCTTACTCGCACAAGTTTATTCTGTGCAAGGCATTTTCTCTGCTTTAAACCCAGAAGAATGTGGTTGGTACTGATAGCCTTTGTTTGGTGAGCCCCCCTCTAATTTGGAAGGGATTTGGTCTGCGTTTCCCTTTGCTACACGCAGGCAGCAGAAAGAGCAGTGTGGTGTAGGTGTACGTACCTCTGCTCTGTGCTTTTAGGGTGGGTTTGGGTTCTGCAAGGACCATGAGGGACTCGGGCAGGCAAGCGTGCAGGCATAACAGCTGGACCAGAAATATCTGGTTTGCTTCTTTTGCCCTTTGAGGTGTGGGAGAAGCCCTCCAGTTTCTCAACCTTGTGTTCCCAAATTCCATTTCATGAGCTTCTGGAACATGACCCATGAATTTCACCTACTTGGGGTTGGCATTTGCTTTTTTCTCTGCTGTTTCAGATTAAGTTTTAACTGTGTATTTCCTTCTTGTTTCTAAAGACAGTTACCTGAACTGCCATCTAAGACTCCCTTTTTCAATATGAACAATCCCCATCATGTGGACCATCGCCGGCAGGGTCTGCAGGAATTCCTGGAAAAGTAAGTACAGCCCATCCTAGAGATGTTGGCGTTTTTATGATGTCATCAATCTTCTGGTTTAAAATAGCTCATCTCTGGTACTTGAGAGCCACCGTGTGGTCATCTGTACATGTTGCACATTTGGCTTGCTTTTTTATTTGCAAAGTCATATTTCATACACGTGACTTCAGTTCTATTGGCTGTAAGGAAACGTCAGCTGGGGCTTATCCCTTGCCTTGCATTGCACTGGTTATAAATAACAGCTTTGGATTTGTGTCACTTTCCAATTGCGTACTAAGGTTGGGAGATCTTTCACTGCGATGTCTATTTCTAGCTTTCAGAATGAGCTGGATATTTTCATGCAAAGAAACAGACTTCTCTGCCTTTTTATGTCCTTGGAAAAATCAGTGTCTTTGTGGGATAAACCACTGGGAGCCTGGGAGAAGGCTCTACTGAGGCTTCCGAACACAGACACGTCCTGTAATGGCAATTACTTTACCAGCCCCACTGACACAAACAGGCTCTAGCAGCTGTGACCACTTCCAGTAGAGCTGCAACCTGTATAAAATCATTCATCCCCAGGGATTTGCAGAGGGTTAGTGTAAAGGATGGGCGTATAGAGTCTGACCTGCCTTACTCTGTATGAGTCTCAGTCCTGCATCCCTCGTCCATCCCGCTGCTGCAACCACATCACCTGCAGCGCCAGGGACCCTGTTGGTGTAATTTTCCTGCTTTCTCTGCCATTCTCGTAGTCCCCTGCCACCACTGGTGGGAGGGCAGGCTGCTCACAGCTGGTGGGGCAGGGATCGTGTGTGCCTTTGAAGGCTCTCTTCAGCCACTGCCTGGGGTGAGGGCACGGGGAAACGCTGTGAGTGGAGGCTGTTCTTCTTCCTCACTGTCAGCGTTCCCCTGAGTCAGAACTGCATAAGCAAAGGGGAAAAGGCAAATCTTTTAAATAGTCTCTAAGCCTCGTGGTCAGTGGGTAGAGGACTCTTGGACTTGCCGTTTTTCCAGTCTGTGTGGCATAATTATAAGCCTTCCTAACAGAGGAGAAATCATTGTTCCCGAGCTGTGTTTGTTAGGCTGAGCAGCTGGAGGCAGGGCGAGTGAACTGCTGCAGGAATAAAATTCCTGTATACACTTATATAGGATCTGTGGCCAAAAGGATAGCAAATAAACACTGGATGAAGGCACGTGTGACAGGGAAGGGAAAGCAGAAGAGGATCAGATGTGTTTTTTCTGCACCTCAGGAGAGAAAGACAGGCAAATAGCGTGACTGTGCACCTAGAGGTGATAATATTAGGGATCAGCTGAAGGGTACAGTAGTTCAGGTCTCTGGGTGAGACCAGCTCAACTCACCTGTGCTGCCCCACAGAGTTGTGTGTTTCCAAAATCACTCTCGTTTTAAAATGGTAAATAGACCAATCCAGTAACAAGCTACAGTATTTCAGCATCAAAAATGTCTACAATGCTGGCTGTGCTTCAGAAGCCACAACACAGAGGCAGGTTCTGAAAACATGTCCTCACTCCCCAATTTTGTGGATGTCTGTAACTTAAATGGGTGCTGACAGCAAAAAGTGACAGCATGCAGTGACTTTCCCTGGCTGCTGTTAGACCAGGAGTTGGGGAAAAGAGGCACCTCTGTTGTAAGGCAGTGATTTAAGTGTTTGAGCTTGGATGCCGTTTAGAAAGGTGTCAGCTTTCTCTTGGCCCTGGGGAGCAGTTGGAAGGAATTTTCAGAGATAAGAGCTGTGTTGAGATGAATTAGCTTGGCACCTTCTGTGCTGTACCATTGCCCTCTGCTGGCTGGCACCTCTGGGCTGCTCCGTACTCAAGGCATCTTCTTACTGGCTCAGATACGCTGCCATGATGCTTTATTATTATTATTATTATTTTTAATTTTCCTTTTTTTCTTCTGCGTCTGAACCAAAGGTTATGATTTCTTTCTCTGGATTTGTGGGACTCGTGGACAAGTGTGTGTGTCTCTGTGTGTGTATGTATATATGTGTGTGTATACACACACTTGGCTTTACTAAAACTCTACATCTGGGTGCTACGTGTCCTGTAGTGCCGCAGGGAAAGGGGGAAGCAGGACCTCCGTGGTATGTTGGGAAGGGGGTAGGGAAGGAGTTGCGTGGGATGGTGTCACCCAGAACTGCAAAGCCAAATTTGGCCCAGCGACGATGGCCATTGCCATGCACAAGCTCACAGCCCCACTAGTGTTTCTTTGTGATGGTGGGAAGACGTGGAATTCAAGTCTCTGTGGACCTATCAAGGGAGAGGTCCCCAGATTACGTTTTTGTGAGGTTATCAGGATCCACACCATTTCGGAGATGGAGTTTAGATCTATCACAGTCTCTGCACCCCTTTCCTATTGCTGTAGTGCCTTCCCGGGCAGGAGCCATGTGCCTGAGGAGTGAGGATGGAGTAGTTGGAGGCTCTCCAACCAAGAGGTGGTCAGCTCTTGGCCCTGGGAGCTCCTCCATATCGCCTATGCGTGGATGGCTATGGAGTTCTCCTGTCCTCCTCATGTCACTCCAGGACAGTTGCACAGGGCAAGGTGTGCACTCCGGGTCTTCCTGAAGCCTCTCCGTGCAGAGCACAGTAGCCTGAGAATGAGGCCACCAGCTGGAGGCTAAAGCAAAGCGCTGGAGTTTGGTGAAATCTGGGGACAGGTGTCCCATTCTCATCTGGCTTTGCTGCACAAATGCAGGGCAAGACCTGCTTGTCTCACAGGTTATTATCTCTGAGTGATGAAGAGCTGTAAAGCTCACTTCTTGTCTGGGTGTAATTTAATATTTCAAGAGGCCATTTGCATTAACGGAAGTCAGCTAGCCCCTTTTCAATTATGAATTACTTCGTAAGAATAAGGAAAAGTATGTGTTTTTCCTGGTAAGTATCCTCATACCTTTGAGGATGTCTGTAAATTGGCAGGAAAAGTTTATTCTTAAATTAGAGTTCAAAATTAAAACGCTATGTTATAATATTAGGCTCTGTAAGGTCCTCTTTGCTTTAATCCCTTTGTAGCCCCACAGGTTTAACTTTGGGATTTAGATTGCCTTCACAGAGCACCGCTGGGGTTTGCTTATCAGCAAAATAATTTTAAAAAACTGTTTTAAAATGAAGATGGGTTCAATCACTGGCATTTTTTTTTTTATTGAACACACTTGGTTCCAAAAAACTACGTGGTTGAGGAAAAATGATTAGTCCTCAATTAGTTCATAAGATGTGCTATTTATGATGGGGTGGAAGATGTACTAGGACCTCTGAGAAGTGCAGCTCTGGGATGCACAGGAGATGAAGAGCATCCCCAGGGTGGCTGCTCGGGATGGCTCTGCATCAGGCTCGCTTGGTGCTGGGGCGAGGAAGCCCCCGAAACACAGCTGCCTAAGGCAGAGCCACTCTTTTGGAGGTGGCCAGGGCTTTGCCCTCCTCCTCGCCTTCCCCACCATGGTCCCACAAGCAGGAGCTGGTGCAGGGTCGGAGGAGTCTCTCATGGAGGTCTCTCCACCAAGAGCTCTCAGGGATGTGGAGAGTGGGAGACTAGCTCCAAAGGGGAGGGGTGCCCGCTTGTAGGGGCATGGGTGGCAATGGGATGAGTGGGACCTCCTCGGGCGAGTGGTGGCTGCCTCTTTCCAGTGGAACCTTGGTGATCTTCCCTCTCTGGTGAGCGAGTAATGCCCAGCAGGCACATGTTGCTTAATCCCTTCTTAAACATTATCAGATGCCCAACAGTTGTGTCGCAGTTGCTTGCTCCCAGTAGTATTACTTCCCTTATAAAAAAACAAAGGAGGAAATGCAGGCGGCCTCTTTTTTTTTTTTTAATTTTATTTATTTATTTATTAAGAGGAAACTGGGGCTTTGTTTGCTGTGGGCTGGGGCTGAGGGGCTGGATGCTCAATAGAGGGCACCAAAGCCCAGGCTGTCAGCCCCCGCCTCTCATCTCCTCCTGGAGATGGTTGGTGGTGGGGTTGGTTTGTTGTTTTGTGTTGTTTTTTGGTTGTGTTGGTTGTTTTTTTTTCCCCTTGCTCTTATGATGTGATGTAAATGGGCAGAGTAAATTTGTCGAAAACAAAATCTGAGTGTTAACCTTCCACACACATGCAAGCGTGCATCTGTCATTGTATTAGGTTACAGTAGATACAGGAAATCTTTAGTTAGGATTAAGTTGTACTGTTCAGCCATATGTTGTTCTCCTCCAGCAGAACAGTGTATCATATACCTAATAAAATCATGTTGAAGAAAACCAGATTTTGGACCTTGTCCAAATAAGACAAACCACATGTTTTGTCTCTTGTAACTGTTCTTGCCGTAACGCGGGGAAGGAGAAATACTCCTCATGCAGCGTCCAGCATTTCCTCAAAAATGACATGATCTCTTTTGGTCGTGAAGCAACATTTTTCAGCCCTGTTTCTTTAAAGGTCTAGGGATCACGAGCATTTGGCAAAAAGCTTACAAACAAAGATTCGAGTAGCTGCGAATTAAAAAAAAAATTAAAAAAAATAATTATTTTATTATCTCTTAATTCAAACGTAGAGCCTTGTCCTGCAGCCCCCTTAATCACATAAGTAGTCATTATGGATGTGAGCAATCTGGCCGAGAGGGGTGTGATCTCTGACAAGTAATGACTGCTGATGGGAGCAGGGCTCGCAGGATTTCAGCCTTCCGTCCTTATTCCAGGCGTGCCCGGGAAGTCTCCTCTCCTCTTAAATAGGCCGGGGCAGTTTATAGGAATCATCACCCCAAGTCATGGCTCTGCCATCGGCGGGGTGGCAGCGAGGGCTGATTTTCCACGGGATAAAGCCCCCGGAGGAGCACCGGGAGCGCTCCTGGCTGTGCGTGGGAACCGTGCGGGTGTTGGTGCAGCCCCTGCTCGGGCACCCGAGTACCGGCACCGGGACACCCCCCCCGCGCCTCCTACCCCCTCAATCTGTTAGCTGGTGCATTGCTCATTTTGATATTTGAAGACTTTGGAGCCAAATCTATTATTTTTTAAATATTTTTTTATTTTTTAATAGATGCACAGCCCCTTCCCCAGGACAGCCAAAAGCCCCGGAGAGGAACCGCTGCACCAGTGCTTGGTACTACCAGTAGTAACATCTGTTGGCCAATGCACAGTTATTTCCTCAAAAGGAGGAGAGGATTTTGAACAGGGAAGAGTAACGCTTAGGGATAGCACAGAATTTATTTTCCATTTTGATCGCTTGAAGGATGCCATTAAAAAGCAATCCTAACCTGTTGGTTCAGAGGGGGTGGGAAAAGCAGAGGTTATGCTATAATTAAACGAAAAAAGAAAGGCTTCCAGGGTGTATGACTGGGTGAAAGGTGCCCATATTTCTGCTTTCAGGATGGTTTCAGGTGGTTTGCAAAATGCACTGAGTGTTTGGTCCCTTCCCTCCCCTATGAACTTATACATACATATCTAAACACACATGTGTTATTAGCTTTATGGACATTTCTTTCCCATTTCTTTGCCTTGGCTTCTCTTCATTCCTTTCACCTCCAGATGGCACTATGAAGCAGAAAAGAAAATTACTGTGAAATAATGAGTCCAATGTAAAGTAAAATTGGAAATTGAATTATAGCTGCAGAAAAAGGACAGTAGCCTTGAGGTCCTGATCAGTCTGTGCTCTTATCACTTTTGTTTGCTGTTCCATGTGTTAGGTTACTGCCGAGTTAATAACGGGGCTTTAGCAGTTCAAGGCTTAGCAGAATTGTACTGGACATGAAATAAAGCTAAAATGAATTTGTGTCCAATATCATTGACATTAGTGCTCATTACTTCTCTGGTGTAATGCCTCAAACCATCTAAAATCAATTTTAAAGATTAGCCGTTATTTTATAAAGAAAATAAAATACATTTCCAACAGCAACAGAGCTGTAAGCGGGGTGTAATCTCATGAACAGTTAGTTACTTGTGCTTTCGCTGGTTGGCAGGAAACTTTTGAAGGTTCGGCAAGAGGGAAATCTGTGAAACTAAATGCTGTCCATGGAGTTTAACGTCTTGGCTTTTTGCTGGGTCGCTCGGTATTAGACACGCAAATGTTAGAGTTGCAGAAATGTGCATCCCCTCATTGTGCTCCTAAGCCTGGGAAAAAAACGGTAACTGGTGACTCTACAGTGAACTCCAGCATGTTGGGGTTGGTTTGGGTTGTGTTTTTTTTCCAACAGGAGGAAAAGAGGAAGTAGAAAATTTACTCCCTCAAGCGCCTAAACTATAAATGCGGATTTATTGTGTGGAATGATACTTTTTGTTGCGATGTTTATCTTTGATTGGAATGTATGTTTATCAAGAGTCAAGGCTGAAATCCTCTTTTAGTGGCTGCTGAATCGTGGCTTTTCAAACTGTGCTGTTGCTGCCCAGGTGTGTAGACCTGTAAATTTTCTGTTTTAAATACTTTTTACACCATCTTTGCTGCCCTCTTGTAGCCTACAGAGTTTTTCTGTATATTAATACGCAGCGTGCATTGATTTTTACAGATGTCTATTTGCTATGTTTATTTTCAAGTAAAATTGTGAGACTTTAGATCAGACTAAAAAGGCTTTTTCTAGGTATGAAAGTTTGCTTATTTTTGAACTTCAGCAAAATCCGGTCCCTCTTAGACAGAATTTCATATGCACCTGGTAGATCATTAGGGTCATTGCAGACATTTCCTCATTGGGAAGTGTCAAAGCTTGAATTATTTGGTTGAGACTCTGTGTGTGTGTTTCCCTCGGCAAACGAAACGTGCACGCACACAAATATCCCACATTTTCAGTTAGATAACTCTTATTACTTAATTTAATTTGTCAAATTTTTATAGGCTTAGATGAAGCCAGAAATCCTTTAATGTATTTATGAAATGTTATTGTAATGTTGGCCACTTTAGAGAACAGTTTTCAGGATGTATTCGTGTGTTAAAACGTTGTAGTCCAAACACACAATCTTATTTGAGAGAAGGAACTAATCGGTCATACTTTTCATTTTAATCAGAGTACCTATAGAATGCAGTATTTCTTTCTGCTCTTACTAGTTCTTACATTAATGTCATCTCTTGTTTCCTACTGCATAGCTATGATTTTTTTTTTGTGATGACTGTAACCTAAATGGGTAGAAATAAGTAAATATTGACCCTTAATAGTTTTCATTTCTTTAAAGATATTTTAATAATTTTCTGTAATGTTTGGCACAGTCATAGGCTCTGATGACTTTATTACATGAATAAAATTATACATACATATAAACCTTGTTGATCATTCTAGGACTTGCATATTAGAATTTCTTCTTTAGAGAAACATTGCAGCAAAGTTGCCTTTATTTTTTTCTTCAAAATAGTCATGATAATCCTCAATTAAATTATCTAGACAGCTTTCTGTGTTACTGGAATGTATTGTATTTTGTTTTCTTTCACTTGATGTAAGTAAATACTCTGTGCTAAATTTATTTGAAGACTTAATTTAAAATATATATAAACCAAAGATCAAAATGGACTTATGAAAAAGAACAGCTGGAATGAAATAGTATTTAAGATTCTCTGGAAACTGTTTGCAACTTTATTTAAATCAGTGTTCTGTATTAGCGTTTTTATGCTAGTTTAAATGTACATAGAAGTGTAAATGATTTTGGTTAGTGTTGGCTCTGTTATTTACAGGTATTTCAAAGTCCTGATGCTGTGTGTGTCTGAAGTTCTCCATCTTTGTACACGCATCTTTCCCCCACTGAAGAAATTGGCGACTTGTAATTTTTAGAAAAGCTCGGCTATTAAAAAAGAGTTCTCAAGCAGAGACCAAATTTTTGTAAGAGTATATGCTTCCAACTGCCTAAAAATCATTAATTGATCCATGTGGTGATAACAGATGGTTAAATGCAAGAAATGTCCTTGAAGTTATTCTAATAGCAGATGTGCCTATTAGCTTCGTGTTTTTACTCACCTAAAATTCTAAATAACGTAATAAGAAAGTAACACGCACCTAATCATTTTAATATGTTCATTACCTTCTGTCACTGATTTAGGATTCATCTGAAAACTTGAAAGTGGGACATCATTTAGAATCTGTGCTGGTAAAACACCCCAGAATATATGTGTGTATGTGCATCTGTATAAAAACCATTTTACTTTTTTTTTTTTTTAAAATTATTATTTTTTCCTTTTTCCAGGATCCTCCAGGACGCGTTGTTGCTTTCTGACAGTCGGCTTCACCTCTTCCTCCAGACTCAGCTGAGCCCAGAAGACATGGAGGCGTGTGTCTCCGGACAGACCAAATACTCCGTCGCTGATGCGATCCATGAGTTCGCCTCTTTGAACAGGCGCTTCCCTGTGGAAGACGAAGAGAGAAAAAAAGGAAAAACCGATGGGGACTCTGATCCAGAGAGGTGATTTCTGTATTTCCTTGCTTTCTGAGATTATATATATGTACATACGCATGCTTCGTGTTTTTTTTTTTGTTGATGTAATACTAAGATAATGAAAAAATTAATTGACTGAGATTTTATTGAGCTGTGACAGCTCATCATAGAAGTCTTCACACACACCTCCACACTGAATTAATGAATGCAGTAGAAATTCAATTATCTGCATTCTGATTATGTGAATTTCATTTAGTCAGACTTGAATTATTCGCGTTTAAATTATCTTGCTAAAAAAATATCCAACTGCACTCCAAATGGCTAATTAAAAGTCCAAATTTCCTGTCTCTCTTTGTGACTGGAGATAATTAAAGTTCTCCTCTGTTACTCAGGCTTTGAGTGTGTTGTGAAAACCAATTTCCTCCTTTTATTTTTTTTTTTTTCCTTTCCTCCCTCTCCCCTTTTCTGCAGTTCATCCTCCAGGCTCAGACCTAGTGATGACAGCATTTCATGCGGATGTAAAGCAAGCCCAGCTTCTGAAGAATCGTGAAAAATCATTCCTGTATTGCTATCTTAAGGACAGCACGAGGCAGATTCTGCTCTGTTTACTGGTTGCGTGTACCACGTAGACAGGGCTGGCTGGTAACACCCACCTAAGAGACACGTTCTCAGTACAACCATACGTCCTTACAAAATTTTCCAAACAGACCTTGGTACTATCATTTCTTTGTTGATTTATTATATATGTTGATACTCAGGTCCACGCACTGCCTATTACACATAGGTTTTTGTGACTCTTACAATTTCAGTATTGGGTAAGTCAGGCTCTGCTGACGTACCTGGCAGTTAAAACCTTTCCCTTAATGTATCTGATCTGAAAAATAAAGATAACTTAATTCCTCAGCTTAGAAGTTGGTACATCATATCAAATAAATTCAAAGCATCTTTTTGTAATCTGCATGGGAGAAGTTTCATCTTCAGAAGTCATTTGACATCGGTGATGAAATTACACACTCCACAAGGTATTCACTTTTTAAAGTAGCTCAGCAACATCAGCAAAACAACATTTGTACAAACTATATGCTGCTGACAATTTGAGATATAAATATATCTTGCCCTGGTCCTTCTGCAATGTTGATGGGAAGCTTGGTTTTATCGTGCGTAAGAACCGAAGGCCAAAATTCTTGAGCCTGGTTGCTTGGAAGTTAGGAATATTAATAAAAACAACTTAATTTCTCGGCTTGCTGGAGATTCTCGGCTCCCAGGGAACGACAGATACTCGTTCCCGGTGAGAATCCTGGACAAGACCCCCTGACACCAGTGGCTGAATTTTGCACTGGCCCCTCTCGGGCCGGGACTTCACCCAGCGGGGCCAACTGTGGGCACTCACGTTTTGCAGACGCTGGGGGAGATGTTTTATTTCAGCAGTTTTCAATGCGGGGGGGAGTTCTCCCCCCCCTCCGAGGTGACCATCATCAGGAGGCTGTGACTGCAGGGACGTGGCCCTCTCCCCTCTTCGGGAGCAACAGGAGCTGCTGGTTTCATTCTGGCTGCAGTTAACACGCTGCAATACTGACTTTTTTTTCCCCCCAAACAAAAGGCAGGCTCGAGCACAGCTCCCAAACCACCAACACTTTATTTTTGATTAAACGTCAGTTTTGCTTTTTATTGTTAACAGCAGCTGCGGAGTGTCTTGTCCCAGATTCTGTCAAAGGACTATGTTTTACTGTGGTGTTGTATTTATATTTGACATTTAACTGCTATTAAAAAGAGCTAGGGGGTCCGATCACCCTAGCAAAGATCCCATTAACTTCAGTGCTGTAGTTACCGGCCTAGAAATGCATATTTTTGTTTAGTTTGGGGGTTTTTGTTTTGTTTTGTTTTTAAAGAATTATGTGGATACTTTCGAAGAAGGAGCATTTTAAACCTGTGAATTACAGAAACAATAGATTATTAACTAGCCAGATAATAAAGGTTAGCACAGGCGTGTGTGGGCACGCTTGTTTGAAGCATCCAGCTGGGAATCTGTGTAATTTTAGAAACGTGTTTTAATAGCCTGAGGATAACATCTCTTAGGTAACTACTTTAAGGCACTGTATTTTGTTGATGGTAGCACTTTTATGAGATAAATATCCATGTTTTCTTTTTGCTTGGTCCTATTAAATTGCACAAGTGTATCTATTCACCCTCTCAGCTTGTGTGTGGGTTAGTAGCAAAGGTATTTTAATGCAAAAGTGATAAAATTTAATTAAAAGCAACAAGTTATCACTAAAAGTAGCTTAAAAAGTAGCAGTTATTGCTGGGCAGAGATGTTTGATTGATTGACTTTTTTTTTTTTTTAAGATGGCACATTACAAGAAAAATTGTGTAGCAAGTTTATTTAAAAGATGGGGAAAATATAAAAAAACCAAACTGGAATAATGTCTGAGAAAGATATTAATGTTTTTATTTAATACAATGTTAGGGGAGTGGCTTTTTTATTTTGTTTTAAGACTGATCTAAACTGTTGAAGCACTTTACAGTTTTGGCCTACTTACACATCCTCAGTATCTGACAAATATCACAGAAATACAAGGTTTGGAGACCCTTTGTGGCTATTTTTTATTTTCAATTCCAGGAGCTTATCTGTATGCCAGTGAGTGTTTTCCAAATAAAGATGTTTCTGAAATAAATACTACTTTTCTAATAGTTCTAGTGTTCCGTTATTTTGTCACCCTGTTCAAAAATTCGAGGACTAGTCTAACAGAACTTTTTTCCCAGCTTTTGACAGAAAATTGTTTAAATATTTATCATTTGAACGCTGTTTGTGTAGCTAGCATTACTGGAATTTTTCTTATTAAAAGGGGAAGGAAAAGTATTCTGTGCTCTAGTATGTCTTCTTTTTCTATCAGCTGTATTTATCTGCATACAAATGCTTTAAGACTATTTTTTTATTTGGAACATTTAAATGTAATTGTTATAAATTTAAATGTAAAAAAAAATATTTTTAATGAATTTCATGACCAGTGATTTGGTGATTTTTTTTTTTTTTTTAATACTATGTAATGTATTTTGATTCCGTTGATCAATGGTATTTTGACTGGGGTTTTTTTTGTGAATAATGCTGATGTTTTCTGTTAGTTTTATAAACTAGGTATTAGCCCATTTACCAATAGTAAATATATGATATTTTAATTTATATCTCTTGCAGTAATTCTGCACACAAAAACTTTACCTGTAGCTTAGAACTTTATCTTTTCATTTTTATGATGATTTACTAAAAGCTTCTAAGTAATTAAAACAAGTTACCACTTTTTATTTTGTGTTTAAATGTGCCAGCAAGCCTGCCTTCATTTCACTATCAATATGCTAATCACTTTGTGACTTACCATGTGTAATTACTCTTCAACTGTTTTTGTAATATGTGTGTGTATATATATTTATATACACACAGTGTTGTGTTTGGGTTTGTTGTTACTGCTTTTGTAGAAAAGGTGAAGTGAAAATAATTCCAGTCTTACGTGCTATCAAATTCTATCATGTGTAACTTAAGGATGTTGTAAACTAGTATTAAGCAACCTGTTACTTGCAGCGTCACTGAAATATATCTTGAAAGAGGAGAAAAAAAAATTTTTTTGAATGAAATTATCAATTTAAATAGCAATGTCATTTTATAAGCAGTGAGAACGTTTATATTCTTCGATGCCCCACATCTACTCCTGCAAAATTCTGTGCCCAAGTCTTTTTTTTTTTTTTTTTTTTTTGAGATGTGAGATACTGGAATTTTTTCCAGAGCAGTATTTAGGTTATATAGGTGCATAGTATTTGTGATGTGCTCTGCTGTAAAATACAAGGTACAGATAAAGCTGCATAGCCAAGGGTTATTAAAGACACCTCCTGTCTTTCTCTACCCTCTCTCTCAGTGCAAGACCAGGAGCTGCTGATGAGCCGGGAGAAATTAAGGCAGGGGACTTATTCCCTCCCCACACTAGCTTTTACAATACTGCGAAAACTTAAATCACTGTTGCACAAATGTAAATCACTATTTGCTGTATCAGGGCCCTTCTTTTCATGAAAGGCCGAAATGCTTTGGGAAAGACACAGTTATTCTGGTCCCCAATGATAAAAATACTCCGCAATGAGTTAAATCGCTCTTACTTAATAAAATAAAACCGCCCCAGGAAATAACTCAAGTGACCTTACAAAACAGAACTCAAACTTTCTCCTTTCTCGATTTTTTTTTTTTTTTTTTTTTTTTTTAATTTTCCATCTTCCCCCAGCCCCCGCGTGTCCCTCTCTGTTCGTGCCCGAGCTGTCAGGCCGGGGGGGGGCGAGCGGCAGCTCCCCAGCGGCTGCCCCCGCGGGCCACCGCGCAGAGAGAACTTAAAAAAAAAAATAATAATAAAAAACCAAAGAAGGAAAGAAACAGCTCTAAGCCCCGGGAGAGGCGGCGGCAGCATCACCCCGGCCCTTCCCCGCGCCCCGTCCCCTCCCGGCGCTGCCCCGGGCGACCGCCTTACCTGGGGGCCGCCGTCCGCTCCGCTCCGCCCCGCGGAGGCTGCCGCCCCCTCTCCTCCTCCTCCTCCTCCTCCCCCGCCACTTCCCCGCGGTGCGCAGCCGCCCGGCCTCCATCCGGTAACTCGTGGCAACCGCAGCCCATGGCAACGGCGGGGGACCCCCCTCCCCATCCACGCGTGGCCGCCCGGTTCTCCCCCACGGGGCGGTGCGGAGACCGGCCCCGCATCCCCCCCCCCCGCCACCCCGTCCTCCTCCTCCCCGCATTCCCCGCACTCCCGGCCGCGCCGCCAGGGGGCGCTGCGGGCCAGGGAGAAGCGCGGAGCGGGGTGCGCTGGCAGCGCGCTTGCCTTCCGCGGCTCTCCGCGGGGGGGGGGTCACCACCTCTTTCTCCTTTATTCCTCGGTGCTACTGCTCCCCGTGCCCCATTCCAGAGCCCCATTCTCCCCCTCCTCCGCACAGCTCCGCATCCAGGGACAACCAGGAGGCGCCCCCCCCGGGCTGGGGATGGGGATCAGTCGGGGGGGTGGGGGGGAGGAGAGGACTGGGGGTCCACTTGCCTCCCCACGGGGGAGCCCCAGCCGCGCCCCACGCACCGACCCTCCCATGGCACAGCAGCACCGGGCTCTGCAATTTCAAAAGAAAATATTAATATATAATAAATATTAAAATTATATATGAAAGATATATAAAATATATAATATACCGTATATTTTTATAATAATATATAAATATATATTTGATACATGCATTTATAATAATATATATGTTATATATTATATATAAGTGTATATATTTTTATTTTTCATGTAAAAGCAATATAAAATATAATGATACATAATTTATATATAAAAAATTTTTTTTTTTTTTTTGTTTTTAATGTAAAAGCAATTAAGGGCCAGCGCAAAGCTGAGGCGTGACATTTGCCAGGCTGTGTGGCAGGCAGGCTGTGCTGAAATGGGGGGGCCTTTCCCCGGAACAACAAGAGCCAAAAGGCCGTGTGTCACCCGGTTATGTAAGACACAATCTCGCCTGAAAATGCACAATGAATCGGGAAGGATTTATGTAATTAATTGACCAGTCTTAACCTGTTATCGTGATGTAAGGAATTTGGAACTCATTAATTTGGGCCCTGACAGATTTCATATTAGAGCTGGCAAATATGGATTGAGCCTCTTATTCTTGTAGCAGCTGGAATTTCCATGACAGTGAGGATTAGTGAAGAAGACCTATTGCTCGAGTCAAACTGCCTCTTTTGTAATCAGCAGCCCTGCTTTGCATTAAAGGGGTAATGGGAAAGCTGGGGGGATGGGGATGGGGGGGGAATAAATACCAAAAGGAAAAAAAATAAAGAGAGAGAAATGTATTCATGTACAGAACAGAACCGGGGAGGGAGAGGAGGGATGTATCCCGGGAGAGCAGGGCTTTCCCGGCCCCGTGGCAATGAAAATGCTGTGCAGGTAGCCCTGGAGCCGTGGAGAGAGAAGATGCCCGAAGGATGGGTCCACAGCATCAGCGTGGGGCTTGCTGCCTCTCGGCCAGACCTTCAGGTGGAGCTCCAAGGAGCCACCGAATGCTTGGGGACACAGTGTCGGAGGTTCTGGCTGAGGGCTGGGGGCTGCCAAGGGCTTGGAGGGATTTAGGAATAGAGGGGCTTGGGTTATAATCCCGGGAAAGTGAGGACCGGGAGGGACCTGTCTTCCAGCCTGGTCTGTGACACCCTCCCCGGCGGGGAAGAGGATGCTGAGGGGAGGTAAGGACCAGGTTTGGGGGCGAGGGCAGGCCTCCAAGCAGCCACAGCAAAGGTGACATCCCCCAGCTCCCCACGTACAAAGCCCAGAGTAAGGAAAGTCCCTTTGTCAGCTGGTTCACGACGACCTCTCAGTACGGGCTGTCACGGTGCCTGGCTGGGGGGGGCCCTCACCCCATTATCATTTCTAGGCATTGATGTAACAGTAATAACATCGAGTGCAGACTGTATGGAAAGAGTCTCGGAGCTTTTATTTTCTCTACTGGCAACCTATTAATGACTGCTCTGGTACCGAATACAGTTGTTAAAAGGTTTTCATGAGGCATCATCATATTTCTCCCTGCAAAGTGTTTACCTATTCTTGTGACAAATGCCATGCAAAGATGGAGGGGTATTTTATCCTTTTCTCGTTGCTGCTTTGCTTTATGCTTTTTGGTGGTTGAGTATTTCCCCTCCACGATCGCTTAGATCCACCGTTTGCTCCTGTGGGTCATTTCTGTGTCGTAACCGGGGAGAAGGGAGAAGATGCAGAATGGGTAATTGACAGTAAACCCACGGCTGTTTGCAAAGACTGTAATGGCAAAGGCAGATTAAAAATAAAATGCAGCAAATATGGCCCATGTGGCTTGAATTCTCTGGTCAGCCTCATCCATGTGCATATTGGCCTTGTCTTCCACTGCTGTGCCAGGGTGGTTGTATGAACCCTGGTATCAAAACTCGAGCATTCAGTCCCAAGTTTGGGAATCTCCACGGGGCCGAGCACATGGTGCTGGTGACCTGCCCTTACCAAATTGCCAGCTCTTTGGAGCAGGGCTACTGTGTCCTCCTTGTGGGGAGAGGTCTAGGTCCGTGGTAGCCTTTACATTGCTCTCATAGCTGCCAGCTAATAATCTGGACCATAGCGTTAAACTCCTTGATTTAAAACAAACAAAAAAAACCAACCCAGACCAATAGATTACAATCTGGTGGTGTTCCTTCAAAGAATATCTTTTACTGACTCCTGATAAATTAAAAAATCCTAGCATATGTTAACTAGCTCAGATTTCCCCCAGAGGCGTGGAATATTTTATCTTTTATGGTGGTACACAGACCCGACTCAGCCATTGTCTCCCCAGGTCTATCTTTGCTCTTTTTTTAACGACCAGGAGGGGCAAATGGCTCAGGTCCTACTGCAGCTCTAGGCTTTGCTCAGATGTTCCTCTTGTAGAAGTGTTGACCAGGCACAGTTAATTTCCATGTTAAATGTGCCAGCGTATGCCTGACTTTAGCATTATTTCAAACAACAAAACACAGCATTTTTAAGTTTAAACAGATATTGTAACTCTAAGTACTTGCTCTTTTTTCCTTCCCATGGATATATTTAAAATACACCTGAGTAATCTGACTTTCCTGTGACACCCATGATTTTGGGCACTCACAAATTTAAAGTTAGTATATACTACTTGTATTTACTAGAATTTACTAGTAGAATTTACTAGTTTGGGTTGGTTTTTGCTCATAGGTAAAAAAACAGTCATCAGCTGAGATGGGCATTTTGCCACATTCTTACACTATTTTTATTCTCTGATAGTTAATCAAAAAAACAAAGCAAAACCATGATACAGAAAAACGAATTCAGAAAAAACACATAGTTAAACCTTCAGAACAAAAACATCTTTGCTGCAGCTTGTATTGGTTACTTATACCAATACAGAATGCCTATTTTAATTTCTGTGCAAATACTAAATGCAAATTTCAGACTAGAGGTGGTTAAGAAATATCAAGCCCTGATTCAATTGAAGTCGATGGAAAAAACTTTGTGCTGCTTATACTGAAGGTGAAAAAATTCTATCTTCTGAATGGCACTCAGATTAAAAATGACATTCTTGTTCGAGCCAATAGGTGGCCTTTTTGAATGTGCTATAGTTAATTTTTTTTTTCCTGAAAACAGCAGAAAAATATCTGCTTTGAAGTAGAGTGCATTTTCAAACACTACTGTTCAAACACAGTGAAAACACGTTTTTGTTTTGGAAAGACAATAAATAGTAGATGAAGTTCTGGATGTATTTCCTAGTATTCTAGAAGTTTTCAGTGTTCTTATGTTTACGTTAAGTCCTGAGTCTTCAATGCACGATAATGTTTCAAGAACGGTGATGATAAAGTGAATGCAAAGTCTATCCTTTCTTTTTCATATGTTCACACTCTTAAAATGCCCTGTATTTCCAGGTTCTAAGACCTCTCAGAGGTTCTTATTTCATGTTATTTACATGGGTAATTAAAACAGTTTTAAAAGAACAGTATCTCCTTGTGCTTCAGAAAAGGACCACTTGTGTTTGTTCAGAAGTCACACCTCTGAGTTGAGCGTCAGGAATCTTGATTCTACTTTATTTCCTATATAAGCAATACATTCTTAAAAGGGTTTCTGCAAGGAAAAGGCAACCAGCAGCCATAGGTGGCCAAGCTCTCTGAAAAGCCTGGGTCAGGTGAAGGTGTTAAACACTTGAAAAATGGAGCCCTGAGTTCTTCAGAACATCCCTCGCTTGAGCCTGGGCCCCCCAAGATCGTTTAGCAGCTGACTCCCTGAGTTGTGTCTTTGTGGATACGTGACTATTTCTTGATTTTTTGCCAAATGTTTGCCTTGTGGTTTTTGTCCCTGTGAGCCCAGTGTGAGACGGAGAGCTGGGCAGATATCCCAGGAGGGAGGCATCCCCCTGTGTCTGTCTTGCCCCTGTGGTGTTCTCCCGGAGTTTGCTGATGCCCCTGCCCGAGGGCAGATTCAGTCACTGGTCTGACTCAGTTCTTCCCTTCCTTGAAGGCAAAGGCCATCAGGCAATAACACACAACTTGGTCAGTGCCCAGCACTCTCACCATGAAACTGGGCTTTACTTCAGCTGGTGCGGATCTCAAGCCCTCAGTGTGGAACAGGAGTTTGCCCACAGAGTCCAAGGGCCCCATTTGCGTCCGCACAATGTCTTTTACTTCCAGTGTTAACTTGAAAGCTCTGTGCTTTGAGTTATGAGACTGAAGCATCTAAGCTGTGGGGAGAGTTTTTCTCAGAAGCCAGTGTTAGCTTAGGGAGGCTGGTACCAAAACAAATTTAGTTTCTCTGACTCAGCCCCTGCAGGAGCCCATCACCCCCCTGACATGTGAGAGCCTTGGGAGACCTGGTCCTATGACAGCAAGGTAACCCTGTGGATGTCCACCTTGGGACAGCAGTACTTAGCCCCAGAAAATAACTTTGTTGGGAGAGTAACCTATATACAGCAATAGGATGGCTTCTTATTATATGTCAAGAAATGTCTTATAAGTGCTGTTTATATGAATCTTCCCTTTTACCACCATTTTCCACTCTATGAAAGACCCACAACTCTTGCTACTCGAACTAAGATGCTGGAGAGGAGAGGTGGAATGTGACTGTCTATCCATCAAAATGCTGCTGATTTGGTCACACAAAAAAGGAAGTCTTAAAGCAAGTTTGGCTCCTGGGTGGTTTAAATTTTGCTGGGAAGTCAAAGTTCCCCCTTGGCACCGGAGTCAGCACATCACTGGCTGGATGTAGGAAGTTAATAATTCGTCTGTGATTATGATAAAGCTTTCCTGTCCAGAGTCTCAAAGCCTTTTGTGATGAGGAATTAATTCAACCTTACAATAAACAGGATCTACTGTTTTACAGCTGGGGGAACTGAGGAACAGTGAGGCGACGCACAAGGATGTCCATGGTGTCTGCTGCAGATAAGGGAGGAACAAGGATCCTCCCACTGCTGGGCTCCACCGCTTTACCTGCTGGGAGGGGCAAGGTGCCACGCTCCTTGAGACACTCTCACCCCAGCTATCAGCACAAAGGGTTCCTGAGAGGTAGTGGAGTCTTTGACGTTTGACTTAAAACACCTGAAAAGGATCTGTGGAGTCTTTGACATTTGACTTAAAACACCTGAAAAGGATCTGCTGTTTTGCTTCCAAGCGCTGTGCTCTCTCGCACTTGGAAAACAAACTCCCTCTGGCATCTGTTGCATCTGAAAATTTCAGGCTTTTTATCTTTCGGGTTACAGCATTCAGAACAGAGATCTATGTCTATTTTGGCAAAAAGGGGGTTACTCACTCCTCTCTCTAATTAAAAAAGCAGAGGTGAGAAGAGAGAGGCAATTAGGATACCTTGTTTGTGTTGGTTAAATAAGCAGCACTGACGGGATTTTCTCTGAGGGACCCTTGCAGAAGTGCTGTGGTCTTGTTGATATCAGATGGTGTTATCATTGGAACTGGACTGAAGGAAGCAGGGCTGATGTTGACTAAAAACTATAGGATAGATTGATTTTGGCCAGGTCTTTGAGTCTTTACTCATCCATCCATGACAGCACTTATTTAAATTAATTTGGGACTGCTAGCATGAGCAAAGACCATTTGTGTGAACGAGCATTGCAAACTTGGGCTTTAAACTTCCCGTACCAAAGTTGTGCTGCCCGTTCAGCTGATTCCAGCAGACCTCCTCGCACCACAGGAATTTATTTTGCCGATGGGATGTGTGACCTGGCCTTCCATACTGCTGTAAAAACAATCCCCAAGAATCGGGAACTTCAAATACAAGCATTATAGGTAAATATAATTTTCTAGATTGCAACAACCTGCTTAATTAAACCCAAGCAGGATCTTTCAAGGTTCATAAGTTGCTTTCTCACCAGGTCTTTTTCTCGGGTAGGTGAGTGAGACATTTCACCAGCAGGGTCTGCGAGCTTATTTATCCTTGATTCTGCATTGTTTGTACAAAACGACGATGACTTCTGAGCAGGAGATGAAGACCGTGCCAAGGACAGAGCATTGTGCCGTGTCTGGAGCTTTACTGGCTCTTCCCTCCCGCCCTGTTTCTTGCTAATCACAATGGCTTCCTACAACGCATTTATCAGCGCAGGCCACTGCCTGTAAATAAGAGAGTTCTTGCCCTTTCCGAAAGCCAGGAGCACAATGTTATCTTTCCTCTTTCCCACAACAGAGAGGCATTAGGAAATTCCTTGGTTTGGTTTGTCCCTCCTTGTTCCTGGATGAGGTTGGAGCCATTGTGAAAAGACGAGGCTCGCGTTTCCTTCTGAAGATGGCAAACTCATTGACGCTTTGGATTGATGGGCTGGATGTGTGCTGATGTGTTGCATCCTGTAAAGAGAGGAGTATTCTGGGCTGCTTCAGGGCTTGGGAGTCCATAAAGCGTTTTGCTGGTCTGGGAACTGAGTGTTTGGGATTGTTCTGGGTGAAACACAAGGAAGTATAGACCTGAATGTTAAATTTAGTGAAAAATTATATTTGGGAAGTCAGTTCATGGCAGCGGTGGGGATGTGCTTGCACTCATTCTTGACCACCATCATCAGCACTCCTGGAAATTTCATTGAAGGCACTGCCCTAATTCCCACGTGGGAATAACTCGGGAAGGAGACCTCCAAGATTTGGCTTTACAAGGTGAAATGTGGTTCCTAGAGAAGGATCCTCTGGCAGTTCTCCATTTCTCTGTCTGCCATAGCAGGGAGGGCAAGGGGCCCCCGGCTCAAGCTCTTGCCACAACCAAGGCAGACCTCTTTGGCTGTGGGTGGTGCCAGGGATGTCACCAGCAGGAGGGTCACCTCCTCTTGCTCACCCCCTGTTTGCACCACTTTGATGTGGTTTTGCCCTGCCCAGCTTTCGCCCCAAGGAAACGATGTTTCGGGGTTCACTGAGAGACACCAGCCAAATTTGAATGCGTGACACCTTGCAGCCCCTCTGGTTCAAGGAGTTCAAGCTCCCCTCTCGGTCAGGCAGGTATTAACGCCCTGCACATGCAGAAACTCCGCAGGAAATAAAGGGTTTTACTTTCCGCGAGTCACAGATTAACAACCCAACCATCCTCCCTCACAGGAGCCATCCCCCCGGGGTCAGAAGAACCATTTGCGTTAGCAAGAGAGGCGAGACCTCCCGAGATGCGCCAAAACGATGCTGAGATGTAATTGCTCCGCTCTCCCCAGGAGGGCCCACGGCATCTCGACTGGTCGGCTGCATAAATTGTGTGTTCTGCAGGGCAAGGACCTTGCCCTCCGATTTGTCTGCTGGGAAGCGTGTGCTCAGTGCCCCGTATACCACAAACAATAAATGGCCGCTGGAGCTGCTGGCTGGGCCTGGGACCACAAGTCAGTTCTCCCCCCAGTTCATTTCTTGTCCCAAGATGCCAGCGATGCGGTTTTGGCGGAGGGCATCAGCCGCCGGTCGTAGCCCCCCGCTCTTCCCTTGCTCAGGGTAAGGCAACTGTCATCTCCTGTCTACAGCCTCCTTCGCGGCACCGAGGAGGAATATTAATAAGACTTCCAAAGGGCTTGCTGCCACCTTTTAGTGGAAAGGCTTCCCACAAGGGATGTGCAGCAAAACCCCCCGGGAGACGGACAGAGAAGGGCTTCCCACCGCGCAGAGCTGGTGGCGTCCCATTTCATTGTCTCTGTGTCACCGTGAACAGCCCCATGACTCTGACACACTGCTCTGGCTTGTGCTCAGTGTAATTTCCTTGGTTGAACGTCTTTATTTCAGATTTGTAACGAGGTGTTAACTAGTTTCCCTGTGCCTAACTGCCAGGTGTTTGCGATTTAAGGAACGGTCTCCTTCCTGGTAAGGCCAGCCAGACTTACTTTCCCCATTTCTTTTTGTATGGCATCACATTTAAAAAAAAACCCACAACTCTGTGCTGTATCTCCATCCAGGCTAAGGGCTCAGGATCACAGCAGCGCATCTGACAAGGAAGCCAGAAATGCACTTTGTCAGTGAGCAGCAAACGCATTTAGCCCAGCAGCCAAGAAGAGAAGGAGACAGAGGCAGAGAATCCCAATGCCGGGCGATGAGGCCTGCAGTTTACTAGATGTGTTTCTCCCGGGTGAGCTTGCAGAGCCGGTGTTACGATGACACTACCAGGAGTGCACTTTGAAAAGCAGTGGGCATCCCTTTTGTGGTTTCTTAGCCATGTCTCACCTGCTGCCATCACACCTAAGCACATGGTGGGTGGTCCTGGAGGGTGGCCACCCCTGCTCTGCTCCAGTGGAGCACCCTGGGCTCCCACCACCCCTTGCCAGAGGAGATCCTTCCTCTCCATAAGTGGCTCCCGTGGGATGCAGATCTGCTGGAGGCACCTTGTCAGGGTGTGCCTGGCATCAGGGATCAGGAGACAGACTGCCTCTTCCAGGTCTGCTCCTGAGGACGCCATTTAAATGCAATCTGGGCATCCTCAATAAGCCAGTGGAGATAAATAGAGCTACTTTCTAAATGAAGAAGTGAATTGCAAGGGAAGAAGGCTTTTAAAGCAAAGAGAACGTAACACTAATTTTGGAGAAGCTCCCAGTAGATGTTAGGCATCCTCAAGCCTTTGCACGTCTTGACCTTTGTTATTTTTATCTTCTTTGGGTTCAGGGAGGCAACTCTTAAATGGAATTAGGAGTCCGCGAGCTGACCCTGTACTTGTAAGTGGATGCTCATTGAGCAACTGCAGGGTTGACCAACAGATTGCCATGCCTTTTATTGCTCGTTCATGCATCATATATATATATATATATTTTTACATAGTTGAATAAGCGTAATACTTTAGAAAGTTCAACAAATATATCAACTGCATTATCCAGACATAACTTTTGATATGGAACAGTGATATTGCTTGGTGTAGCCAAATAATAAATTCTTAACTACTGCATAAAGCACATTGAGATTTTGTTTCATTTTGTTTTCAGATTGAAACCGAGAAGCTGATGTACATGAGTTGGCCTGTTCTGAATCTTTGTCATCTTAGACAGCCCTGCTTATTGCCAGCTCATTTCACAGAGATCTATTTCAAATCAACTCATAAATTATTAATAGTACATGTGTAGGTCAGAGAGACACTAACCCTGACGATCACACCCTAATATTCTCTCTTTAGCATCAGAAATAAGAAAGGAGATGTGAATAATCAATATTCAACGACCAAGGTACATCTCATACAGATATGGTATATGCACTTAGAAAAAAAAAAGCCCAGGTCTTTGCAAAACCTGTCAGGCTGGCATTAATCTTGCATGATGAATAATGTGGCAATCTATGAATTTTTAACACCTTTAAAATGATAAAATTGTGGGATGTGATATCCAAAAGTAAATTTGTTCAAATTGGAGAATATTTTTGATCAAACGGAGATATTGAATAATGTGTATAAAAATATTTAAACATCAATTTAAATTGCACAGCAGGCAAGACAGTTCGTACGGGTTTGTGACTGGGAGCAGCTTTCCATCACAAATAATTCGCCTGAAGATTTAATTATAACTCCAAGCTTAGGCAGTACCTCTTCTGAGAACAGACCTAACTCGGGAGGCCTTGAGTGGCTCCCGGGGCTGGCACTTGCCCCCTGGCCACCGCCAGAGCTGGAGGGGCCACAGGGACCTGGCAGGCTCCTGGCTACCCCTGGGCACTGCCAGAGCTCACCAGTGAGCAGGATCAGGCCCTTGCTCAGCTGATGGCGCCGGGTGGGTTTTTAGGTTGGAAGAAAACGAACCCCTAATGTATAGGGAATAATGGGACGGGAGCTGTCGTACCTGCAGTCGGTACGAATTTGTTGCTGACATTCATGGGGTCAGGATCAGACTTTGCGTTTGAAGTCACCTCCCTCTGAGATTGCCTGACAAACAGTAAACCAAAATGTTTCATTTAGAAACTGTCAAAAAGGAATTACTAACCTTTTATACTTATTAAAATTGCTATATATGTTCCTGTAAAGGCACTGGAGAGCAGATGGACATTTTAATTTTCACTCTATGCAAAATAAAAATGACACTTAAGTACTTTACCTATTTTTTAAACCCTTCTAATGAAAGCATTTTGTTCCATTTTTATTGAACAGAAAATAAAATGTGTTTGTTTCCCCAGATTTGAGGAGAATTAACATGTATCTGATTGTTAATATTTGATCCTTCTTTAATTATTTATGGTATCAAGGAATGAATCTGTCAAGTAAATAATGAAATGCGTACATGCAGCATATGTAATTAGGTTAGGTGCATAAATCCAAAGTGTTCACTTTATAGTTGTCAGTGCAAAATTTATTAATAATGAGAAATGCTAAGTGAAGAAAATCCCTAACAGTCTACTCATTAGTGTAGGTTAGAGCAGTTGCTGAAAAGGGAAGTTACCATTCCTCTCACTGTGTTTCATCCTTTAGGAGTGTTCTTAAGTCTCTATACGTTTTCCTCATCTCTGCTTTAGATCTGTAATAAGAGCAGTCTTTACGTTGTGCTGGGAAGGGGCACTTTATCATCACGCTGCAAACAGACAGCTGACAAAGTAGAGGTTTCCTGCAGCTTTACCTAGTTTAAAGCCAATGTTGTACCCTGTGTCTGGCTTTCCTTAGGACACAGGAGTTCCTATAGATTTAAACGGGAAGAACCCCGCTGTATTTATCTACTGGTATTTCAGGACTGAAGGTGATGAATGAATGCTTACATAGAAGAGCAAACAGGACTCTGCATTTGTCAGGGGGGTAGGACACAGACCGTACGAAACCATGGGTGACACAGTATGCATGTGCTTGTGATCCGTGCCATCTCCTGCGCGAGGGCGGGTGACGTAGCCACAGTCTTCACGTAACATATGTCTTCCTGTAATGTATATGGAACAGAAGAGCTCAATGCTTAAGAGGTCCACGCTTGTAGCCAGGTGTGACAATCGTTGTAGCATTCTGAGTGCAGAGGGGCACCTAAGTATTTCTTGGTGATTTGGTCCACGCAGTCACAAACCTTGATGTATGGCCCAGGGCGGGTGACCTGAGCGAGGACCTCACCTGGCTGTGTGAGGACCCCACGAGTAGGATACGGGCCAAACGAATTGGCTTTAACAGAGAGGGTATGGCCCACGTCCCTCTTCCCAGCCCTTCGCCTTAGCTTGCCGTCAAGTTGTTTCTGCTTTTTGCAGATTAAGGAAAAGATGGTTCTAGATAATAAAAAACAAAGCAAAATTAATCTGTGAGTGTGCGCCTCTGGGGGTCTGAGAAAAATGTGGGAGAGAGATGAAACACCTGTTTGAGACAGAGAACTGTCATTGTGGGACCACCAAGAACATTGCTTGATCCCAAAAGGTATTTTTCAGAGCTCTCTCTCCGAAAGAAGATTTGATTGCTAAATGTATATTTAAAACAATATTTCAGTATCGTTTTGAAGCTTATCATTAGCATGAGCACTTCATGGACTAATTCCCTATATCCAAGGATAGGCATTCACCCCAGCTCACTGTAGCTGTTGAAAATTAGATATCTAGTCTGAATTAGTCATCTGGGCTCCCTCCATAGCCATTGAGATTCATCCCAGCCTGAAACTGGTGCTGGAGGCTAAGCCTAAGACACAGGAGGTGAATCACCCTCCCGAGACACCCGCTGTCTTCTTGGGCTGCCGAAAGCTCAGGCTGGAAACCTAACTTTTAGGCTGCTAAATGAGACGAGCTGAGTCCCACGCTCTGCATCTGCGCTGGGTCCAACTTCCACCAGGGAGCTTAGAGGGGAGGTCATCACACACGATGACCCTAACAGCTACAGCTCCTGGAGACTGACTGCACGGCCACAGCAAAGTGCTTATGCTGGCTGTGCCTTATTTTTACAAAGCATTAAAATAAGGAGGACTGGATTTGCTGATCAGCAGAAGCTGACCTAAGTCTGGGCTGTCACTGAAGGCCCCCAACCTGAAGCTGCATCTCTGTATCCCTCGCTTCTGCTGGCCTCAGCATCCACGCAGCTCAGCGGGCAGCTGCTTTGAGAGCCGAATTGGCTGAGTGCTAGACCTTGGGGGGTGTCACCAGGTAACTTTTCATTTGTAGAGATCTAGCTGACCATGCAGCCCCATGGTGGCTAGTGCTGGCACAAGGGAGAAGACGGGGAGGCAGAAGATGCCGGCGCTGTGAGGCAGGAGGGTTGCTGCTGCTGCTTGTAGCAGTGCAAAATTAAACGGATTGTGAAATCGAACCCTGAGCAAAAAAGGAGGCTGACAGCCATTCATTAAATTTTGCATCACACTGTTAGATTTTAATCACCACGTTTTGGATCAGAATCACAAATCCTCTTATCTGCCGTAAGAGCTTCTTTCAAGCTTAACGTTTTTATGCCCCATATAGGATGCAACAATATTCGTCTCTGCTAGTCAAGCTTAGAAATGCATTAAACTGCCCAACCAGAAAATCGGGAACAGGCATTTAGTGATGCAAAATGGTCATTCTGCAACCTAATGCCTAAGGGACAGATCAGTCATCACAGACTCCCACTTCTGCCTGAAAAGACCAATTAGGTGACTCTGCCTATTCAACTATCAATACAGGATTGCTCCCAACAGGATATTCCCCTGTGCTTTACTCACTCCAATTTTAAATTACTCAAGTGCCAAGACTTCTATCACTTCCCTGGGGTGACCATTACACAATTGAAGGCCTCACTGTGAGGAAATGTTTCCTGATATTCTGTCACAATTTTCCTATGCTTAGATTCATCCCATCTTACCTAGTTACACATTCCTGAACAGCTAACTTCTTTCATAGCGACGTCCTTGCAAAATATAACGAGACCTAACACACACACACCCTTTTTTTTCTTTTTTTTTTTTTTTATATAATCATTCCTGCTAGGCATCAAAGACATAAAGGAAAAGTCAGTTATTTCAACCACTGGTATCATGGTTGGTGTTGTTCCAGTGCTGAGGTGCCCTGATCATTCAGCATTGAACAAAGCTTCTCCAAGAGGAACTGTTTTCTGTGCACATCCTTTGAGGAAGGATGATAAAGGCTGAACAAAGGGAAGTCTAGGGAAAAAACATCCAACTTGAGGTGTTACGTACTACTGTGGAAATAGGAATTTGCTACTCACGCAAAAGAGTCCCCTAATAATGAATAATTAGGGTGAAGCTCCTTACAAGATAAGCCTAACGCTTACGTTCTGTTTCTGGGTTTTGGTACATCAGAGCGCAGTGGGATGTGGCTGGTTCAGACCCAAGACACAGCCCCGTGCTCTCGGGCACTCTCAGGTGCCTTTGCCCCAGGGAATAATGCTTGGGTAGATCTGGTACAGCAACAAGAGACTTGTCTCCAAGCATCTTGGACAAATGACCGGCAGGCCTCCTCCTCACCAGATTTTTTTATGCTTAATAAAAGGGCAATAATATTGTGTTGCTGCTCCTTTCATTTGAATCAACGCCACCCCAAATTTTGGGTTGGGTGCATTCAGGATGAACTTTCCCAAGGTCGTTGCAGGACCTTTCAGGATTTCTTTCTGGATCTTTCCCTGGCACAGTGAGTGTCGTGTAGTCAAACCCTTCATCTGTTTTATCAGACAAGCAGAACTGTGAGTCTGATATCTTTTAAAAAAAAGATACAGTTTCTCTGATTAACTGAAGAGTAATAGCATGAAATTCTAGTCTCCAATAAGTAACATATTGATGCTTATGTCTAATTTAATCAGCATCAGGGGGGACGGGGGTGCCCATTCCTTCACCATCAGTTATGCAGCAGTTCAAGGTGATAAATCCTATCCGCGGAATGATATTCCGTCGACATTTCTATAATATTAATTAGATCACCGTGTCAGGCTGTAGGAAATTTGCTTAACATTCATTAGAAATTTCTTATAGATAGATAGGCATCCCTCCCTCCTTCTTCCCCCCCCCCCCTGCTTTCTTTCTCCTGTGATTGACAGATGAGGTCAAGCTGGAGAGAGCCCCCCCTTTCCTCCTCCTGCTTGAAGAGCCAGGTCACCGGACTCCATAATGCATGGGGAGTGGGAGGGGAGGATTATGCCTTGAAGAGACATCCTATTAAATTGGACAAAAGCTCGTCTGCCTCCGGGCTCCATCGCCAGGTCTCCTCGGCCTTGCAGCCGGCACGCAGAACGCAGGCGAGTGTGCGACGCGAAAGCCATTTGCATTACCCTGCAGTCATTTTTATATGTGGAGGTAATGAAGTTGTCAGCGGAGCCCCGAGTGTGGCAGAGCCTGATATTCAAATAGACCTGCCAGCTCTCCCCCCACCTCCCTATCCTCACCGCCACCACCCTCCATCCCTCCCGTTTCCACCCCACCACCACCACCCCCCCCGCCACCACCATCCCCACAGCTGATCTACTGACTCCCTGGATTACTGCTTCGCTGGCTCCCCGGCTCCGGCTGCGCTTGCACTCTTGCCCCTGTCAAGTGCTTTTGTTTCCAAGTCAGGGAAGAAGCAGCTGCAGCTGCCCCACCAGCCCCCGCATCGCCTGCACGCACCGGCTGTCACGGGCTGACTGCTAATGAGTGGCAAGTGTCCTGCATGGTCACGCCAGGCTGCAGTGACCATCCCATTTAGGTGGGTTTTTTTGAGTAAAGGTGGAGATGAAGATTGCACGTTCCGTGTTCGGCGTGGCGAGGAACAGCAGAGCGTGGTGCAAACCCTGCATCCCGCTGGGAGGGAGGCAGCGGCCAAGTGGTCCTCAGCCCTCCTGGGTACCAGTGCCGAGGGGGTGTCAGCAAAGGGCATCGCACACGTACCTTGTCCTCATAAAAGAAGCCAGCGGATCATAAATAACAAGGCACTCAGAACTGGCCTTTGTTAATTTTTAAGCCCATTTTTCGGGAAAGAAGTGAAAAAAATAGAAAATAGTCCCTGTGGCAAAGCTGCCTGGTAAGCAAAAGGTCTGAATCAACCCCATTAGCCTTGGAAACTAGCTTTTACTAAATATGGGGCTAGGCTGTCAGCTGATGTTAATTGGCATAAACCCACTGAAGTCAATGGAATGACAGTGATTTATACCAGGATGAAGACTTGGGGGATGGATACTTAAAAGGAGGGCTGTCTTTTCTCTGCTTTCGGTAGCTGGACCCACTTGTGGTTACAAACCTGCAGGAGAAAATGGCAGCTTTTAGGCTTGATGGGCAGATTTCACGAGGTAGCCGGGCACCTGCAGGTTGTCAAATGTGCACTGCGAAACTGAAGACCACTTCAAAAAATTCATCACCCTGGTAAACATTTAGCTGCCTCAATAGTCTCGGATTTGGATCAGCAACTCATTCATTATTTGCAGAAAAGGATACTTTCTGTGCTCTTATGAAAATGATCAATGATCCTTTAGCACAGAAGGCCCATGGGATTAATTTATTTTGTAAGCAGCATGTTAAAAAGACTGGTTCAAGCATTTTTTAAAAACTTACAGGCGGGTCAAAACCACACAGGTTTCAGGAGAAGCTTTTTTTGGCCTTTGTTCTTACAATGAGATTTTGAAAGATTCCCTAGAACCCCAGCAAGCCACAAATTTTCATGGCATGATACATCGTTGTGTCACTGGAATTCATATGCCTTCAGGAGCTCCTTTTTGAGCAAACTGAAATATATTTAAGAACGTGAACTTTATGTTTACACTACAACAGTTAGCCTACAAGTATTTCCAGTATACAGGGCTACTCTAAACGCACCAACCTGCAGATTAAAGGCTCCCTGAGTGTAAATTGGCACGATGCACTGTAAATGATTCACAAATGGAGGAGTCCCTAAGTGTGCATTGACTCGCTACACCATAACATCTCCTACAGAGATTTTACAGCATCATATGCCAATGATCCATGGAGTAAGGACTCCCTAAGTGCACATTGACACGATAGACTGGAGCTGTTTTGGTCTATCGTTGTCAATGATCCAGGGATAATGACAGTGTCTTGTGCAGATCCACCGAGACCGGAGTTGTTGTGGTTCCTAATGGAAGAGCCAAAATTGTCCCACTTAAGTCATATTGACCTTTTTGGGTGCTAGAGAAATGTGGACAATGTTCTCATCCTTCATACCAATTGAGGAACATCTTCAGTGGTGCAGCTCTGTAGTCTGGGTGGTTTCTGTTTGTGTCTGTACATGCATATAGAGGTTCATATAAAAAACTGTGGGCAAGTGCACTTTTACACATTTTATATGTGTATATCTTTCTCCATACAGAGTTCACAAATCAGCAGGACTCTCACACCAAATTTTTTTCACTGTCATCGACAGTACCAAGGCTCAAACTGAGGAAGAGGCATTCTAGATACAGATTGACTTCCTATGCAAAACAGCAAAGCTCTCTCTAGTGCAGAGCAGGATGGGAGGGGGGATTGAAGACTCAAACTATTCATTCTGTGACCCACATCTCAAAAAATGCCTCTCCAACAGTTGTAAACCTCCCCTTGAACTGATGGGGAAATTGGGATGTAACAAGCTTAAACGATTTGGTAAACCTGTGACCACAGTGCAGCTGTGATCAAAACAGTCTTTTCTAATGTGCCTCAACTCCAACAGCAATGGTTTAGCAGGCTGAAGACTCTGTGGACCTTGTGCCATATCCGTGAAGACCATGCAGAAGATGAAGACTGGAATACCTTCAGAGACAGGTAAGAAGAGGGTGTTCAGAAGTGTTTGTCCTCCAGAAATTGTCTGCTACTTGCAGTGTCCTGGGTCACCACTTCCACTTTTAGCTACTCAAGATTTATAATTGCCAGGAAAGAGGGAAAGTCAAAATGACAAAAAATCAGGTTGCAAATGCAGCTCTGAGAGAGGCAGAGTCAAAGAAAAATGCAATAGTTTGAAGATAGAAAAAGCTTCTCTTAGGGCCATGGTTATTTATCTGCTCCACACGGCTGGTCCTGCCTGACCCCATCCAAACAGCAGAACTTCAAGCCATGTGGGTGAAATGAGTCTGATGTCTAACCCACACCTCGTGTTGGGAATTTCCCTCCTGTACCTACTACAGCAGATATTTCAAAGGAGATTTCTGCGTTGGGTTTGTATTTTAAATCTAGGAGTTGTTTCTTCTCCAGAAGAAGGAAAGACACAAATGCCTGATAGAAAAAGGCCAGGACAAATCTTAGGCATGTGATGGGAGCATGAGGAGAAAATGGAAAAGGTGCAAGTCTGGGAAAGGGCAGCTGCCACAGATACAGTGTGTGCTGTTTCTGTAGAAAGAAACATGAGCACAATTTCAGTGCATTTTCCTTTGAGTTTCAGTAAGAGTTAAACTGATTTCTATAGTAAGATGAAATTGCAGGGGGTGCAAGATAAAACTAAATGGGATGAAGTTGACACAGGTCAGGATTACAAGCATCAACAAATGCATCTAGAATTGGAGTGAACAGGTCGATGCACCATTTACACAGAATGTCATGAGGGTGTTTCATGGAAGAATAAGGAGAACTAAGCATAACTGATGTTTGTCCTGAGTAATAAGACCTGAAGGATTTTCAAACAAACATTCACTGGATATCTATCCATCTGAACCCCTAACTTTTTGATTAAGCTATTTAATGTTTAGGTGAGCCTGGCCACAACTCTGCCTGAGGTCACTAGACATCTCGATAGTAAATTTCTAAAGTTGAGCCTAAGACAACCACTGCCAAAGGGAATTAGCTGTATGTGTGCACACCCATCTTTTTTTCAGACTACGGTCATTCACACTTATTTCTCCACTTTTCCCATAAGAGGAGGATCTATGGGAAGTTGCACTGGAACAGCAATTGCTAAGTGCGGAGCACTTGTCCTTGTTAATGCACTTAGAGTGGGCCAGATAATTTTTATCATTTGTAGGGTAGATTTGTCTTTAAAGTTGGAAAAAATGTTTGAGAGCTTGATTTTTTTTTAATAAATAAAGGTGATATTGAAGATTCCAGAAGATGATTGAAAAAGAAAATATAAAATTTTAAATATACAATTAAAATTGGAGTCCCATCAACCTCCACAGAGCTCTCTCAGAAGAAACTAATAACACTCTGAATACATTTAATTGAAAAGGAGAGAAAGACTTTGACTGTGATTACAATTTAAATGAATACATTATACATTGACAACTGGATCCTTTGGTGAAAGGCTGCTTAAAGTTGCAATATATTGGCTTCTCAGGTCCACTGAGGTTCATTATAAAAATTTCCATTATAATCTACTATTTTCTGAAATGTTTAAATTCCTTGACTCCTGACAGTCAAGAGAAAAGGTGCATATTAAGGATATTAAGTATTTCCATCTTATGTGTAATTTTACCTTTATAAAAGGCAAAGTCTAATCTTTTATTTTCAGAGGTAAAATGCATGCTACTGAGACCCAAAGAAAACTGAGAAACTTCCAGAGATTATCACTGATATTTGGGAACTTAAATCCAAAATAACTTTTTCTGTTTATATTCCTGGAATGACAAAATTCATAAAGTTTGCCATTTTATTGGAAGATATCACTTTATTTATAGTATGCATAGCACTATTTTAATCATGTTCAAAAGGATCAGGAACATCTGATGAATTTCTTAATGCATGAGGCAAGAGTTTTCCATTCCAAGGATTTTACTAGCTGATTTTCCAGAGTGAGCTATTCCAGTCTCTCCATTCCTCACTCTCCACAAAGGTCTGACATTTTTTGAATACAAGTGTGGAGATTTTGAGAAACAGAAATTACGGCAAATATTCACTACATTAACAATTCATTTCAAGAAATACAAAACATTAAAAAAATTTAAAGTAGTTGTTCAACCAGCTCCTCTCTTGGCCACAGAAAGTCAACTGACAGCTGGTATTTAGTGGGCAGGTAGTCACAATCCCAGTAGCTCCTGCTTGGACAGCGCAGAACAGCCACAGCAGGAAACTGAGGTACGGGGTGCCCAGTTTTGGGCTGCAGGCTGACACTCAAGATAGTTTGCAGAAGACAGAAGTAAAGGGGACACTTCCTAAAGAAGCACTGGGAACAACGAAGAATACAGAAAACTGGCTAGTCTTCCAAAATGTGAATACTTCCTTAAAAATGCTCTCCACAATGCTTGTCTTCGGCTGCTTCAAAAATCTACCTGTAAATTCAACAATCTTGTTAATTTTAAAGACTTTTGCTGCTCAGGAACTTTCTTTCTATAAATCCTACCTCCATTTTTAGCCAACTTCCCTCTTGACTCCTTCCCTCATCAACATGTGCACCATGAAAATGAAATGCCAAAAAGAAAAAAAACATGAAACAAATGAAAAAAACAGATGAACAGCAAAGCTTTTCTGTGTTTCACCACTGGTAAAAGGAAGGGAAATATCCTAAAGTATAAGTCCTAGTTGGTTAAACTAGCCAAGTTTTGAAGAGCTAAGGAGACAAGAACTACACTGCCCAGAGAATTTATCACTCCAAAAACATTTGTATAATTGTTTTTATAAGCTAACCAGAATAAACCTCTCATGTCTTGTTCTGAGGCAGTTTTGCCAGTTCCTAGTGTATATAGAAATGTACTAATAATCTTAACCAAGATGACTAGAGCCCTCAATATAGTAAAGACATGGACGTGATGGAGCGGGTCCAGAGGAGGGCCACAAAAATGCTCAGGGGGTTGGAGCACCTCTGCTCCTAGGACAGGCTGAGGGAGCTGGGGTTGTTCAGCCTGGAGAAGAGGAGGCTCCGGGGAGACCTAATAGCAGCCTTCCAG
>JAOQGH010000012.1:32725704-32750704 GCA_025769975.1 Gallinago jamesoni
GGCGGGTGCAATGCTACAGACATTGATCCTGCCAGGAAAAAGAGCAAACTGTCTCGCAATATGGACGGTGGTCTTGCAAATGTGGAGGGAGGGATGTTTTCCAGTGTCGTCTTCATAGTCTGAAAGAGGGCTCCATGGATATTTTTCAAGTGAATGCAGATTGTGGTGTTGTCTAGGGGTGCCGTATCTTGAGATACAGCTTCTTGTCTTCTTTATTTCCTACGCATTAGTGTTCTCCAGTCTACGGTACGGTGGAAGGTGTGCAGTGAACTTTGCGCATCTGCAAAATTTATGTCCCTGAAGAAAAATGCCAGTTTTTCACTGAATTGCTTGTAAGAACAGAGCGAAAGCAGAGGAAGAGTGGAGGGCTGAGGGCTTGCCAGTCACTGGGAGGCTCTACAGAAAATCGAGGAAGCCAAAAGCTGCAGGACCAGTTCTTAATAACAGAGGAAGAGCAGGAGTAGTTGATATTAAGACTGTAAAGAAACAGTTAAACTGGTGACACATCTTATACAAGAACTGCCTTACTAATTTTTCCACCAACATATTCCTGTTATACAATTTTTGCTTCTTTTAATTAAGTGTTTCAAGAGAAAATAATGGGATCTTAAAGCCTCATGTATTTTGGAAAAGGTAGTAGTAAATTGTGCAGTTTTGACCTTTTCAGCTTTTTGTAATTTGATTGGCTGTCTGTTCTTTTCCCTCCACTATTTACAGCTGCAGTGAACTGTGCAGAAGGGGTAGGATGGCTAGCCAGCTGAAATACGGAATATTTAAAAGGTTAAAATGCTGCAACATACTGGTGCCTTCCACAGAGTATATGGGCATTATAAATTTCACTGCGTTGATCACATAAAGGATTGAGAAATTAAATGACTTCATGAATCATTTTTTGTGGGACAACAAATGTGACCAAAATGGGGAAAAATGGCATCACTCTGACCCCAGATCTGGGAAGCATATTTTTTTTGTGTTTATTATTTCTGCTGCAGTAATAGATGAAGACTCCCTCCGAAGCACAAGATCATTTTAGCAGGCGCTGAGTATCTACAAGTGACATAAAGACAAGCCCTGCCCCAGAAAGCTTGCAATCAAAGCATCTTGAATCCATTCAACAGGTGACTAAATAGAGGTGGTGACCTTCTTAGGAATAAATATTTCTTTTTTAGCGTACCAGAGGGACATCTTAGGGAAAACACAGTATACTTTGAAAGTAATTCCTTAGCAGATGGAGACGGTAACATAGAGACATTAATAGCCATGTAATGAGTCCAGAGGGCATGTGAGGGGCAATGTCAAATAATTTGGTACCCGAGCAATATGCTGAGGAGATTGACAGAAAGCTAACAGGGCAACAGGAGATCAACAGAATCTCAGACCAGGATGACAGCTGAGACACTAATAACTAAAAGAAAAAATCTTCAGGTTTTGGTACTTCCCTTTATCATCAATAACAAGTCTGGTGAACAGCATTTAGTTCTATGCGAGCTTTTTTTGGTGGAAAAGACTGCTTAGGGTGAACTTGAAGAAAGGCTTCTCAGAAAACCAAAAAAAAAAAAAAGAAGAAAAAAGAGCAACGCTTATCTCATCAATTTTTAATTTCTTTAGAAACACAAGATCCAACAAAATATTTATTTTATGTGCAAGAAAAATCTGAAAAGTGATACCAAAGAGATTAGGACTCAGGTCTCATAAATGCCAGCAAGAAGCCTTCTGATGCTGTGTACACCCTTACGATGAGGCTGGAGGAGTGGGGCTGCCTCTCGGGTCCCTGCCCTGACCCAACATGAGTCCACATGTGCTGAGCACAGCAGGGGGAACAGGGGAGCACTGTAGGTGATCAAGTACGAGACAGACACAGGCAGAAAGAAATGATGAATCAACCTGAGTCGCAGACACAATTCAGAACTGGGGCTGATTGTGAAATTTTTGTGTGTTAGCTCTAGTTCCCTGTCCTCTTGGAAGCAGAAAGTTTCATCTTGTTCCAGTTGTAGCTCTGGATTAAAGTCAGAAGTGTAGGGAGAAAGATTGTTACCATGCCAAGATGCTGGGAAAATTTCTTCAGAAGGAAATGCCAGTATTGCTTTTGAGCCATCATTTGCAACAAACTTAGGATCTTGAGGGATTTATTTTCTGCGGTCATTAAAACTGAATGTTTTCATTGAGTCGGATGGCCTCTTTCTGGAGGAGCTGCAGCTGCCGGGACAAACAAGCCCCCATTCTGCTGCCCCGATCCCTCTGGGAGCCGGGGGTGATTGACAAGGGGCTGTGGTTTGGGCAGACTCCCACCCGTGGTCCGGGAACCAGTGTGTGCATTTCAGCCAGAGCACTGAGGCCAGGGGGATTCTCCTCCTTCCCACCGGCACCGAGAGGTGGAGGAAACTGTTTCCAGCCCATCTGGTATGACAGGTCATGCAGAGGCAACGGGTGAAAATAGCCCCAGCCGTCTTCTGGTGTCCCCAGGGTGGTCTCTCTCCCACCCTCCTCGGTCCATCCTCAGTACCAGCAGCAGGAAGGCAGTGCAGGAGCCTGGGGGTCTCCAGAGTTCACTGGGGCGTCCATCGCTTGAGGGACAGGAAGTCAAGAACAAACAGCCTCACCTCCAAAATCGCTGAGGAGCAGAGACAGGCCATACATGCTGTAGGGACTCCTCATGCCCAGGCATCCTCAGATGGGCCTGTGTGTAACCTCCTGGCGCCTGCTGCTCTGTGGTGGAGGAGTGTTTTGCTGTTTTCCTCAAATGTTACAGCTGACTCAGAGGCTCAGGGACCTCACCAGCCCAGGGACCCAGCTGCTTGCCTCCTCCTCCCCCATCTGCACCACAGCTGCTCCAGGATGGCCTTCTGTGTTTACCCTTCTCTTCGGAGAAGATGGGAAGACATAACTGAGGCAGGCTGTGAGGTTTTGAAGGTGCTGAGCTTTGACACTCTGCTTACAGGGCCCTGGAAGCCAGTGACGGGGGGGTGGTGGGTGGCTGGGTTTGCTGGTGTCCATTCCTGCTCATTTGCCTCCCTATCTTGAAGAGCCCTCACCTCTGCCCCCTTTTTATTCTATAACCAGCCCATCTGCAGACAAGATAACAACAAGATGGCATGTGTAGATATACAGTTATACGGTTATATGGAGGTATAATTTAATGAAGCAGTTGTTTAGGCCCCCTGAGTGGGTCGCTGGGTGCCCAAGTGGGAGGCAGGCAGTTTCCCACAATGGTGGTGGCCACTCACCAGGCCGCTGGTGGCTGCCCTTGGGTGGGTGTCCCTCAGCAGCTGGGGACCATCCCTGGGCAAAAGAGGGAAGCTGTCCTCCATGCCTTCCACCCCTGAAGCAGAGCCAGCGGTGGGCAATGGCGGCCACCAGGCCTGGGAGGGCGCGGCCCCATGGCCTGAGGCCACTGCAGCCCCCCATCACACAGCGCTGGCCCGCTTCATTTTCATCCGCTGATCAGATATATTTACTTCTCGGGTATTTCCCTAACCAGAATTGACTGCACTATAATTGCCTATTTCTTTGGTCCATTGGCTGTTAACCTTGAAGCGCGGCGGGCGGAGGCGGGGAGGCCCTCCCTGTCAGGCCTGACCCCGGCCGCGCGGCGGGCTGCCATGACAACCGCGACAGATGTCAGCCATGCCGCCCGCGCCCCCCGGACGGGGAAAATCGATCTTGCGACGGCGCCGCCATGCACAGCCACCGACCTGCCAAGCGTCCCCGGCTCAATCATTTGTTTCATCTAGCGGGGAGAGGAAAACATAAAAGAAATGAAATGAATTTGACCTCTGTCTTTCGAGTGACTCCGGTGCTGCGCTGAATCCTAGCAAGCGCCTCTTATGAATTTGAAAAAATTACATTAGGAATAACATTTTGAAGTGAAATGACTCTTGTAATGTCAACCCTCCAGAAACATGTTATTTCAAATGTCAGATACGTAACAGTCATTTGCTATTTTCCGGATGTGTCCGGAGGTTATCTTCACCTCGGGTGCATTTCAGGTAAATTATTATAAAGAAACTGCCTGTGAAGTACACAAGAAAGTATTGCCTGTTTTTTCACACCACCCCAGTGAGGAGACCTCCTTTGTGGCTGCGTTAGAGCATTGCCACAATGGGAAGACAATAAACGATGCCCCAAATTGACAACGTCTTTCTCAAAACCATGCTGGGGTGGAAGGACTTTCCCAATCTGGAGCAGGGTTTCCCAGGATGGTGACAGGTCCCCCAGTGTGGACATCAGATTACTGGGGGTGCAGGGATGGGCTCCCCACATCCCTCCAAGTTGCCTGGGGTTTGATTGCTGCGTATGCGAATGATTTAATGACCAAAGCCTACAACTCCATGCTAACGTGTGCCAATACATCAATGTCATCCCAGCAATGTTATGCAGGTGTCGGACAAATCGGGAAAAACCCCAAACCCCACGGGGTTCAGTTCATGCCCATCACTGGATGGACCTTCTGGAAGATTAATTTTAAAGGCAGCCCCTCCCAAATCTGTAGAAATGGACAAATCTCTAAGATAACCTTGTCCTTAAAAAAAAAAAAAAAAAAGAAAGAAAGAAAAACAGCATGCCGCTGAAGGTGATTATAGTAAAAAGGATCTCTTAAGATTTTCAATGCGATACGTCTGTCTCTCTGCTGTGGGATATTTTATTGCATTTTTGCCCTCAAGTGAAGCTGACGGGAGCCAGGCTTGCAATTTAAATCAATAAGAACCCTTTACTATGGCCATAAAATACTTGGCTAAACCTTTGAAGTGGCCACAGTTGAATGCGCAGTGAACACAGCATAAATGCTCCTTGAGATGTATTGTGTTAGACGACTGCTAAAGCCGCGCTCCAAGGAAGCAGCACCCGAGCACCTTCTGGGAGCCAGGCAGAGCAGCCTGGTCTCTCCGGGGCACCACCGGGCTTGCCGTAAGCCACCACCTGTAACTAGCAGGCCACCCTGCTCCACAGATGCCCGGCATCCGTGCTCCTGGTTCAACAGCTTTCCTGGAGTGAAGGGATCAGGATTAAAAAACCCAATAATTTCTTGTTGCACCCCTCAGCGATGGCTGGGGAAACACAAGGCAGATGCAGCTACATCAGCAATGCGTTCAGGGCCAGATCCTCAGTTACGGAAATCAGCATTTTTGCACAGAGGAGCAGGTCTGAATGCAGCCTTTGCAGAGTGAAGTGTCTGCAAGCCTAGTTTGAATAACATGAAGGATTTGACTATTTTATAATTAATATTTAATACTCACAGATATCCGAAGGAAAGATTGACACTTCACCCTTCCTGCAGAAAGCAGTAGGAAAACAAGCAAAGTTAAAATCCGTGCCCTGACTTTGTAATTATTTATGACACATCCTTGGGATTCTTTAAGGAGAAATCCATGTTTTTTTCCTTCCTTTTGTAAAGAAGTTTTTCATTTAAAGGAACCAAGGACTAAGCACTACTTTATTATTGGATATATACTGCTAAAACCTCTGGCCCAATGGCAGGGGAGAAGAAGTGGATGAGGCATATATTTTAAGGCCATAAAAGACTGGTTCTTCCAGAGGCATGGGGAATATGTTCAGAAGCAGCATTAAGTGCACATACTACAAAGAGCACTGTATGCCCTCTAGTTGCAGCTCCCTGGCTGCAGAGAGCATCCTGCCCTGTGGTCCATCCTCAGGCTGCAGAATCTTGCCCAGTTTGGGACAAGCAGTCCAGCTGGCTGCGCTGTTTGTTCTGTTTCATTCCCTTCAGTGAGGGCTGGATCCAGTCCAGTGAGGTTCAGTTCTTCAGCAAATATGCTAAGAGGGAAAAGGGTAGTTTTTCTTTTCTGTCCTGTACATTCACAGTTTGGCATTATGCTGCTCCCAGTGTATCTTAGTATTAGAGAGGTAAGAGCTGCATGAGAAATACTATATGCTCAGCAGATTGTGAGAATGTGGGCTAAAAAAAGCTTCAATGTACATTGTCTACATCCATTGTTATTTGTAATAGATCCTATGTCTATTTAATTATTTTTTTAAAGTATATATAAATTAGGCTCAACATATTTTCAGGTGTTCGATTAGGTTTGGAACTTCAGTCTGCTACATTATTTTTTATAACTCATTTAGAAGGAACATAAGTGTTTCTGCAACCCCAGGAGAGTGTCAGCGTTGTTACAGGTGTACATTCACTGTCAAACATGACATTCTGTGTCAATTTGCATGAAGAAAAGTGCCTCTCCGTACACTCATATTATAAACCACAGGCTATTCACACAGTGTTCATATAGAAACATAGGACATGTGTTGTTCCATTTGTAGTATTACAATTTAGTATTTTGACCTAAAAATAGCTGAAATAAGTGGCTGCTGTTGTGCACAACTGAGAAGTTTTGTGCAGTTATAACTATTTTGCTCCAGTGAACGTCTTTTGGCTTCTCTTGCCTTTGTTCAGCCTATGTCCCTCCACCCCTTTTAGCTGACCCTAAGTGTCCTTATAACAGGAGCCATGTGTCATGCTTCACTGTCTCTTGTCCTGGATGAATTAGGCACCAACATGCCCTTGGGTGAAAATGGGAGAAGTGAAACCCTCAAATTACCTAGATAGACTCAAAACCATTTCTTCTATTCTAGAAAATATCACCAAGAGCACATCTCACCTCAGAGTCCTAAACTCCACGGTCTACAAAGATAAACAATATGATGGGAAAATAATCAAATGAAGGAGGATAAAACCTGATTTGTTTTACTGTATTACATCTGACAGTAAGTATTTGTCCTACCTCACATCTTGTTTACTAGTTAGGCAGTGTTAGTTTGGATATATGACTGTGGACTTAAAAAAAATATCTTCGTGTTTCATCACATTGCTAGAGACACCACAAGCTTGGGCACAGACATCTGAGAAATTTTTCCAAAAGCTATACACCCAGACTTGTGGTGAGTTTATCTGTTTATATTCCACTCTCTATCTTATTCCTCTTTTTCCCTGGACTAGACTGGTAATGAAAGGCGTTTCTCTCTCATGGGGCATCTGACAAGAAGACACACAGAGATTTCTGACATGGTCACTGAATGCCTCCCTTCAGCCTCTGCCTGACATAGACATGACTGTCCAGAAAGAGAGACCAAATAAAGGTCTAGATTTTACCATCTTTAATTTGATATAGTGGACCTTTAAAATTAAGGAAGGAAATTGCCATGACTATGCTATTTCTTTCCAGGAATTTTTCTGCAAATCCATCAAACCAAGATCAGACACGATTTAAGAACAGAAGGGTACCCAGTCCCTGCTCTCTGTGCTGGGTCAGCTGCCTCAGTACCGCTTCTGGCCTGGGGCAGTTTTCTGTCTTCCTCCATAGCAGGAGAAAGGATGGAAATAGACTTCTAAAACAGGGAAATTCTGACTCTTTATTCTAAACTCAAGTCACAGGTAATGGCTGAGAGCCCTAGTCATTGGGACACCAGGGACATGAATCCTACAGCAGAAGGGACTGTTTTGCTTTATTTTTTATGTAATTCAACAGCTTTTGATTGTCCCTTGTAGACTTTTCCAGCAAACCTCACTGGTTCTTGGGCAGAACAATTGGCAGAAGGAAATTCCTGAGGAGCAGTGCTTATAGATTGTCCTAAGCGTTTCATGGGAAGGTCTCCCGGTAGCCATAACTTGTTATGGCCAATGCAGCAATCTACAAACAGTCCCCCTGAATTAGATAACGCATCTCTCTTATTGTTTGAACAGCATGTAAATGTCCTTTCCCGGCCCACAGAAGCACAAGGTTTGGTTCTTGGTTCAACTTTGAAGCTATTGCTTTTGCTCTGGGTTCATGGTCTGAGAACTGGGCAGTGCACAGGCAGAGCCTGTGGTCAGAGCAATCTGCAGTGGCTCATTACCCTCCTGGGAAGTATATTGTAACAATCTTTTCCTCTAAATCTTCCAGATACATCTCTAGAAACTGGTGTTTTTCCCTAGGTCTGGGTCTTATGGGTGTTATCTTCTGACTGCAGGTACACCCATCAGCATGGTCTTTGCACCTCTAAATTAATCCCACTGCTTTCCCAATTCCTCAGCTGCTTAAACCCCTTTTCCTAGGCTCTACCTGCATAGAAGCTCTAGCAGCATTCCAGGAACAGTGGATCAGGAAGGAAAGGTGTTCATAGTCTCAAGCACTTCACTATTAACAAATCACTCCAGAAACAGCACAAATCCTGAGCACAGCTCTCCTACAGTCTGATCTTGAGGCAGTCAAGAACACACGATTCAGTGAGTTTTCTTCCAGCTTGATGGCATTTGAGCTCTGCTTTATTTTGTCATATCCTCCTCCTGGGCTTTACCATCACCCTCCTCCTTGGGTGTGGTTGGGACAGCTGACAAAATCCAGCAAAATACATTTGTTCCCATAGGAAAGAGACTTTCATGGCTGAAAACGTGTTGCTTCTGCAGTAAAATGTATGTTGTAATCTACAAATGAGTTTGCAGTCCAACATGGGGTGACATTCCACAATGAAGGTCATAGCACTATATAGAGGCATTGACACAAAACACGTTTCATAGAACAAAATGAAGTTCACAGTTTGACATAGACATATCCTCAATCTGTCATGTTGTTTTCTGCCTTAACTCAATGGTCAAAGTAGCTGGCCAGGTGTGAGTAGGGAAGTGATCTATGTCTCTTCAATAGCTGCAGTAATTTCCTTGTCCCTCCTCAAACTCGCCCCTGTTCCAAGATGATGGCAACGCTAGTCTCTTGTGTGACCTTCTGATCGATGGAGTGACAAGCTATTTCTTTCTCAAGTGAGTCCTAATCTCCTATTATGCCACAAGTACACAGGCTACTGTGATAAAAGCTCACAGTCTATGACACCTGGTCAAAACAATTATTTTGGTAGTTGTTCCCTACAGATTTGGTCTGTGACATGTGAGGTGACTAAACTAATCCTGGGAGCAAAGGGATTCCTAAAGTGAAATATGATTTAGAGGACATTGGCTGGGGTTTGGAATTCAGTACATGATTGTTAAGACTAGTCAGGTCTGGAGTTATCTGCCTTTCCTTGCTCTCTTGTACTTGACTTTTGAGTTGTATAGTTTTCTTAACCCAGAAGCATTTCTGGGTGGGTGTTGCCCATCATTTTGTTAGGCATCTCCAGCACCTCTCAGGATTTGCATCTCATAAATCAAAGTTATCTGATCTGTTCTCTTGGCATAGAAGGGTGGTCTATGAGGTGTGGAAGTTTAATTTTCAATCTGCTTGTAACAGCCTGTTGAGACAGGATTGTCCTAGGCCACGATCATTCTGCCTGGAAACAATTCAAATGATGGGACTTCCACAACAACTCCTTTGGGACAACTTTGTACCTGAAAAAATCCTTCTGTCAAGTTGACTATCCATTAGAAGATGTCTCTGTGGCTGTATGATCATTTTCATCCATTTAAAAGGGAAAGGATTGCTGGCCCAGTTTTGTGGAAGGAGCACTGGGGACAGCAGGGGTAGCTGGCTTTCTCCAGGTTGCACAAGAAGCTTGTGACAGAGCAGGGACCTGAACACCTCACACAACTGCAGGGCCAGCCATTGTTTGGACCGTTTTACCTAGTTACGTCATGTTGGATCTGATGAAGGCTTCCTCTCCAGCCTTGAATTTGACACCCTTCCATAGCCAAAAATGAGTTGCTGTCAAGGACGAACAAGTCTTGTATGGTGCAGATCCTTAAGTCTGTTAAACTCAGCACAGCACGGTAGAGTGCTACAGCTCAGAGTTAATTGATAACAGCTGGACCTCTACCAAGAAAAAAGGACTGTAGAGCATAATGCAGTTGTGTTATGCCTTATTTCTGTCCACCTCTTTCTCCTGAACCCATCTTGTTGTGTGCTTTCTCCTTCACCATGGAACTACAGTCAAAGCTGATGCAGGAAGCTGTTGTACCACTTCCACTACCTGTGTGACACTGTTCCTGCACAAGAAGAATTCTCTACTGGCCTCATCCATGAACTTTAGGGCCATTTCATGCTAATTACACAAGATAAGAAATTGAGAAGTTGGATTCTGAATTTTTGATTTCTTGTTTAGTAGTGAGTGAATCATGATGCAGACCCGGTAATATCTGTGGGGCCAGGCTAAGTCAGTAACTCCAGTTCTTCCAGGAGATCCCAGAAGATGCTTGATCAGAGAAGAGCACTGTCTCGAAGTGTCCTTCCTAAAGCTGTCAGGCTTTGTTGCTGGGCTCCAGGATCCTCTTACGTCTTCAGTATCTGGATTCTCTTTTCAGGTGATAATCAGGACTATGTCTATATTTCTGGATCAAGGAGCATATCAAAGTTTCTGATTCTGGATGTGTTTCATACATACATGAGAACAGGCTGCATAGTGACTTCTCTTCTGCTTCCACACTGGTTTTCATGGAAAGAAAACTTCAGTAGGCAGGCCACAAAAGGATGGGTGCATACTTAGCCCTATCAGCTAGATAGTTGCCCGAGTAGCTGGATTTCAAGGACACTCTCTTTAAGAATATTGTTTCTAGATTTATACGCTGCAAACTGTTATATTCTAGTCTCTAGCTGCTCTCTTTCCCTTTGTGACATAATAGGCCATCTCTCGTTATAGTAGCTTCCTCCCATTTACCTTCAAGTCAGATAATAAAAGGCCTTTATTGACTTACAATGGATCTAAAATAGTAAAATCCTACTGGCTTCAATATGTTACTTCCAGTTCATCAGTTCAAGATCAAGCCCAACTTATTTGATTAGTTTTCCTTACAGATCAATCTCTCTTGTACCTTCGTTATTTATATAACTTCTTTCTGGATATGCTGAGCAGGTAGAAAGATGCCCAATGTTCTACAGATTTGATCTGAAGGGCTGTCTAGATGGACATGCCAATTCTGATGGAAAGAAGCACGAGTCTGCTAAACAATCAGTGCAAAAAAATGAAGGTCAGATCGAGACTTTTAGCATTACTTTTTCCCAGTCAGAGCATACATGAACATTATTCATAGTGCAGTTCATGATCCATGGCTTGATGATTCTGTGGCCAAAATAGCTTTTTTAATTTTTATTTTTTTTCTGAAGGGAGAGTGTGATAAAGACTAGCTCATTATGAGAAAAATATACTTTGTACTCTCCTTTAATTTTAATAGTTGGACTTAATGATCTTGAGGGTCTTTTCCAAAATAAATGATTTAATGATTCTGTGATTTCTCAGTGAAGTGGTGGAGGCTGGTGCAGTTATTCTGCTGACCTCTGTGGCACTCAGTTAAGTATGATTTTTATGTTTCAAAATGTTTGCTCTTTGTCCTGTTATCCAGAAACTGCCTTTTAGGCTAGACCTCCAACATCTTTTGGCAATAGCTTCACTTAACAAGGAAATATTTGACTGCAGGATCCATGTTTAGAACATAATAATTTCTTGCCTGCCTGTTGTAACATAAGATGAAAACCAGACCAAAGCTGGGAGGCTGTTAGGTGTGATATCTCAAAATTACTTAAAAAAGCAGTTGCCCACATTTGTAAAATAGAAGCTGAAATTATCTCATCTAAGCCATTCTTAGCAGTTGTCCTACAGAGTTATTGATCCTTGGCTGCTCATCTAATGAGCAAACTACACAGTGGACCACAAGTGCATTTCAGTTTTATGTGTAAGTGCTGTAAATGCTATTTTCAAAGTTAATATATTATTTTTGGCATTTTTATAGCAGCTTATTTAAAGTGTTATTAATGTTTAGAAATGTGATTTGGGGTTTATTTTATGGGTGTTTGACTCAGTGTTAAACTCTCTTTATCTCCTATCCTATGTTCAGGCTGCATATATATAACTTCTGGAGTTGCTTGCTTCATTTTGGGTTTGCCCCTGGTTGTTTCATTAATTTCTCTTACATTACTTCTGGTATCATAGGGGAACAGTCTGGGTCCTAAATTGTAAGTCTTCGCGAGTTAAAGATGTCAACTGGATCAATTTCCAGACTGCAGAAACTGCAAAAAAGCCTACGGCTGATGCTGAAGGGTAAGGACTTGCCCTCCTCATGGGTTTGGGTTTGTGCTCAGGCAGTGCCCCAGCACAGGGCAGGACACACACTGCACCAAAGCCAGAGCACCCCAGGGAGGCATTATAACCCTGTGGCTCCCCTCCAAGCCACAGGCCCTCCCTTGTTTCCACCTTTCTCTGGAGGAAGTAATTTTGCTTCTGTCCTGGATTTCAAGAGGACAACCCTGCCTTTGTTCCGTGGGTGGCCGGGATTCAGCTCCAGGCTTCCCGACCCACCTCCTCCTCCTCCAGAGAGAAATAAACACGCGTAGGGCAGCACACACACTAGTTTACAGTAGGGGCAGCCAGCAGAGAGCTGTGCTGGGAGGTCTCACGCCCTTCAGCTCTTTCGGATAGCTGTCATCCACACCCCCCCTCTCTGCCTTTGATGGGGTGACAGTGCAAAGCACAGACCCACTCAGTGAACTGGACTGTTATCAGGGTAATATGCTCTCAGTGTTGGGGTAGGTATCAGAGCCAGGTCCTTTGGAGCTGGTCCTCTGCTCAGACACCACAACCAGCTCTGTAGGCACTCCAATATTGTAAGCATACATGAGGTTGAGTTTCTTAGGTCCCAGAAAAAAGAAAAAAAAAGAGGTTGTGGCCTTGCTTGGCACTTCAGTACGTTGTTAAACCATCTACAGATTATCCTGGGTGGGCAGCATAAAGTGAGAAGTACAATCCCCCCTCTGAGTGCCTGAAGTGTCATGGTTTGGCTCCTGAAAGAAGAGCCTTACCAGCAAAGGACAGCAGTTTCTGTAATTTCAGTTTGCTTGTCACAGGGAGACCTCTGACATATTCCTCAGGGTGAACTGAAGCCGCCCCCCTGCAGCATGTTTAGGGCACCTTCCAGCAGAGCATGTAAGCATGTGCTTAGTTCTTAATGCATGGATGGTCCCAGTGAGCTTCAGGCGTGTGTTGAAATATGGATGTGCGTTTGAAGTGCTCAGCATCTTGGGGCTATCAAGCCCCAAATGGATCAATCCCAAGACATTATTCAAATTGCGGGTTTCCAATTCCACATGTTAAAGAAAAAAAAAAAAAAAAGAAAAAAAAAAGAGAGAATCATTATCTCCATTGCAAAGACAGAAGAATTAAGGTACACAGAGAGGTTGAAGAACTTAGTCAATGTCAAAGCACATGTCCTCAGGGGAAATCCAGAAATATAACCTGTTTCTTTCTGAAACCACTCCTTTCCTCAGCCACTTTGATATCTTTTCACTGTTTCTGCCCTTTTCTTGTTACAGCTGGTGACTATCACCAAGCTGGAAATTTGAATGTAAATTCATTTAAATGACTGTGGTGTTTGCAGCTTTCTGCCTCACATATTTTTGTGTCTGTTGTTTCTGCTATTTGTCCCACATTTTAGAGGACAAGCCAGTCAGTGGGTTAAGTGACAGAATGTTTTTCATTTTATTTAAGTATGTCTCTATTAAAATGTAAACTGCTTTCTACCCTCTTTTGGGAAAAAAAGGGAAAAAAAAAAGCCTACTCCTGTAGATGCAGTAAAGTCATGGTAATTTTCCCCAGTTGAAACTCCCGACTTTGTGTCTTAGCATCATATACAGCATAATTTATAAAAGTGTGAGCAACTGCAGAATTGTTCTCCTAATAGATTCTGAAGATTCCAATTTCCATTCTGCCACACAAGACTGAAAATCCACTTGTGCTCAGTTATCTGTATCTTTGCCTCATCCTCAGACTGCATCAAAAATCAGGTTCAGGTGCAGGTTAAGAGCATGCATTTACCTCAGGAATATGGGACTTATTAAATATCTCTACACAATTAACATCACCATATCAATAAGAATTATCATTATGTCCTGTCAATCAGGTGCTGAATTTTGCTTCAGGGAAACAAAACAATTTAAATTATAGCAAGTGCCCCCCCTTCTTTTTTTACATGCTTCTCTTAAAATTGGATAATTATGTGGCTTTTCATTAGATTCCTCTAAGCATAATAGATCACGATATTCACCCTTTGACCTTGGTGATGAATGTTTCTGGTGAAAACATGTGACAAGCAGTGTTCTAATGAGAATAAAATACTGAATAACTGTGAGTCTCACATAATGAAAGAACAAAAGCGCGAAGCTCAACTACTTTTAAGGTTGCAGCACAAAATGTGTTCATACAGCAATTCTGACGGATTGGAAAAGCAACCCTTTCTTTTTAAGGTTGTACCAACAAACTTTGGTATCAGATGCAGAGACAAAGGCAAGAAAAGACAAAAGAATCTTTGTATTCATTGTAAACTCTGTAGGAACATGAGATGTGGTCTCTCTCTGTGCTGTCCAGGCAAGTTGCTACACAAAGCTCTGCTATTAAGTTTTCCTAAACATCTCAAAATTTTATGTGTGTATTTACACTATAAAAGAACTATAAATTCAATTTGTTTCCAATTATTTAGAGTGGGGCTAAGTAGGTCAAATTCTCCTTCATGCAAACAGCCACACACAGTAGTCAGCAGAGTTACAACACTGGTGATTAGTATTTGGTGTGTTTATAAAGAATTATTTTTGTCGACTGACAAAGATGACATAACAGTCATCAGTGCCAAAACAGTGAGGGAAAAAAAGGAGGATTGGCTAAATTAGAAATTCTTAGCAGCTCCTTTTTTTTTTTTTTAAATTTTTCCCCCCTGTTTTGCAGTTCTGAACCCTACTGCCACCTTTCAAAAGCAAGCTCAGACCAGGGTTACTTACGCCCATCTCTGGTGTGGTCTTTTAGTCCTTGGTCTCTCTGGAGCAATGACTGCAGCAGGAATGTTTGATTTAGAAGATAATTATCTTATGGTTTTGTTCTATCTTTGTGGCACATGTGGGGTTTTTTTGCATTTTGTTTGATGTCTGGGAAATGCTTATAGTCCGAATTATCATCTCTGCTAACCAAACTTTCAGTCAACTTCTGAAGAAAACCTTTTGTTTCTTATTTCTGGCTGGGGTTCATCTCTGATTCAAGGTTAACTATTCCTTAGCATGTAATAGAGATGGCTTTTTGTCTGAAATCCTGTCCCTGCAAAGACAGTGAATGTTTTGCTGTAGACTTTTGGGACAAGGATTTCAGCTATGCCTCATGCCAGGTTCTCCTTTCAGTTCTTCCATTATTGCAGTTATTGGCACAACATTATTCTGAACTGAAGACCACATGACAGAGAGGGAAATTTGGCCTCTTGACTTTAGTAACCTTCCAGAATAGTTTGGTCTAAATTATTGCTGCTCTCATATTATAGAATTAACACAAAATATTAATAAAGAGCAACAGCTATAATTTCCCAAGTAGTTGAGCAATAAAGCTTTCTAAGTAGCTCATACGAGGCCAGATTTTCCACTCACACTTGTGAGGAGTTTGAGGGCACAGCCTAATCCAACTAAACGAGATGAAAAGTCAGGACATCTGTATGGTAATTTGAAAACAAAATGAAAAGCCAGTATAAATATAAAGTCCTGTTTCTCCTTCCTTTGTCTGTAAGCACCGTAAAGAATAACACACTTTAGGGGAATTTAAAGGATGAAGAAGACCTAACAGGCATGCTGTGCTGATAAGTAGGTGCATTTTCCATGCTTCCTATGGGGTGGCCTGGAGAGTACTCCACAGGGGGAAAGATGTGCCATGGAGTCCATATGGCACCGGCAGCCCTTGCCTTATATCTTAGCCCTCCCCATCAGCTGCTCCACATGGGATTTTGCCCCAGAAAGCGCTGGGTGCTGGGGAGGGCTCTGTCCTCATGTTCCCTCCTTGCTCCAGGAGGCTCTCAGCTGCCACATTTTACCAGATGTGTGCTGGGCAAGTGAGCACATGAAAATATCCAGAGAGGAAAGAAGAGCATGGTTATAGCAAGGTCTAATGAAGAGAGCAAGTTTTGATTTTCACACAGGTGAAACGTTAAAGGCAAGATAATCTCACTGATTGTTTGTTACAATGGAGAGCTGTCTCCTAGCAGATTGAAATTTACTGTGACAGATGGAATCTCATAAACTCAGATCAAAAGGAGAATAAAAATGAAGGATCTTAAAAGAAAATTACCCCAAATAAAAATGTTATTGTCAGAAATAAGTAAATAAAAATGTACTATATGCATTAACCAGTGCAGTCTGCTTACCAAGTGACTATCATTTAAATTTCCCACAACAAATACTTTTGTTATACACGAGTGAATCTCTCATTAAAAAAAAAGAAACAAACAAACAAAAAAATAGAAAGAAAGGAAAAATTTTGGTCTCTTAAAACTTTCACAGGATTCTATTAAAGTTAACCTCCAGAGCAATGTTGTGTCTCACAGGATGCATATGCAGATGTGCACATCTACAGGATGAAAGTAATATTAAGTTCAGATGTATATTCTTTTTATTAGTTTCCATTCTATCTGTATAGATTTTGGGTCCCACACAAACTGTTTGAACCTAAGTTTGAGCCAGTCAAACTTAGAAAATCTATATCTGAAGCATGGTAATCACACTGTTTGCAAAGAGAGAAGGGAGAAACACAAGGTGGGATGTAATTTTTTTTTTCCTGCAGAATGGATCAGTCCTGGTCCTGCCCATGCAGCCATGTCATGCTGTGCCATCCCCTCCTCTGAGCTGGCTTTGGTGCCTATCCCACTCCTTATCAAGGCAGCTCATCTGAAGCAACAAGGTGCTAACCAGGCAGGAAAGGTGAGTGGTTTTATCCCAGAAAAAAAACCAAACCAACCCAAATTTTGTTCCCATCTACCAGTGGAGGAAAGGGAAAGGAAGGGGGTGAAAGAGAAGGGAGACAATGACAGACCCTAATGCTTAACTGTGGGAAGTGCTTTGGCTGGAGCTTACGCTTCTTAGACACCAATACAAGACACAAACCTATAAGAACATTAGTTCTGGTATGCATGAAATAAGTGTATTTTTTATGGATCAAACCAAAGCTTTGTTACTGCAGTTATTTCTCTTCTTCATAGTGGTGGTGTGAGAGGCAATGACAAGCTCTAGAAACCGTTCATTATTCTTTCTATCATCTATCTATCTATCTATCTATCTATCCATCCATCCATCCATCCATCCATCCTATTTCAGTATAAATGCATCTTCTACAGTTGCTGTTCAGAATCCAGACTGACTCAGGTAAGGGACCAAAGACTTCTATAAACTATGACATTAAGCCCAAGGAAAATTTTTTCCTTCCTTCTCACTCTGCAGTTATTAGCACCTCAAAACAGCTTTAGGTGTGGCTTAGACAGCTAGGGCTGGGCTAGGAAAACTTCTGGCTGAAGAAAGAGGCCAAATAACAGGGAAAGACACTCATTTCATGCCTTGCATTAGGGACCATGCTAACCACATCGCACCCCACTCTGCTCAAAAAACACTGTTGTACTGAAGGAATCCTGAAGCTATACACAAAATAAAGAAGGCTTGAAAACACCACGTAGCCAGAGAGGTCTTCATCCTGTCTCTGGATGGGTTTCTAATGCTGTTTCCCAGCTAGGTATATGTGAAGGGAAGGTTTCGGAAAAATAGATGTACGTTTTTGGAGAACAGAGGGAACACGCACAAAAATTGTAATCAGCCACATGTAATTGCACGGCTTTTTGCAACTTCATGGGTACCAAATGTTTAGTAAACGCACCATCAGGGATGTGGTAGGAGCCAAGGGAAGTTCCCCAGACAGCTGATGTACCTGATGGACTATTTTTCACTTGTGCTAATATATCGAAAATGGCTGACCTAAAAGAAAGCCCCTGTTCTCATGATAGCATTGGCATCTTGAAGGGTTAGAGATTGACTGATGCCTGTGACTCTTCAAGCCCAGAATAAATAATGAACAATTATACCAATGAATCATATGAATAATACAATAGCTGCCGTTCTACTTAATCTTATATCTTTGGTTCCCATCACAGATCTATTTCATTTCCCATTCACTAAGCCTTTCCTTATTCTCCTGTGTATTCCTTCTCATCATTGATGTTTTGGGCTTGGACTGTAGTACAGAGCTTAGCTACTTTTGGTAAGAGGCATGGAAAAAAATCATCCAAGCAACTCAAAAACCTGTGCCAATAAAACTCCTGGTATAGACATAATTTTACTGGCAGCAAAATCATTTTGCTCCATAACTTATTTTATTTTGGGAGCTGGTAGAGCTCCACATAAGTTACAGGGGCAACAGTACTCTTGCCAGATTTACTGGTAGGACCAGCTGCCAGAGATATTTCAAGATGGTTTTAACAGCAACTGTTTCTAGGAGAAAAAACCTGATTCTCCTTCATTTCAGACTCTCCTTTACTTTTCCCTCATTTTTGCTACAAGAATCACCCACTACTAACAATAAGTTTAAGTGACTCAGTATTAACATAATTTTGCAGACAAGGACAAACTGTCTCCCAGCCAAGAAACCAGAAGTAGGGGGATAGTTAATTTAAAGAAACACTGATATAGTTCAGGGAGGATTTTTAGCATGTGATCAATAAATAACATTGAGCTCCAGGCATGTTTATTTGTGTCACTTACCTGTCTGCTTAGACAGAATCTTTGGGATTTGCAGTAGGTGGGTAGAGGAACCTTTTATTGATTCCTGTATAATTTTTGAATTAAGAGTGTGCAGAGGGAGAATGAGAGTCCCTCCTTTTCCTCTTCTTATCAGAATTAATCGGAAACGCTGCAAGTAGAAACTGATGATAAGTCAGTTTTTTTCTTGTTATGGGCTATTCCTTTTCAGGGACAATGAAGAACTTGTTCTCCACGGTTCCCCTTGCCGCAGTGGTACATAAGCCCCTGCTAAATGACTCTATCAGCTTCCTCAGGCCAGTCCCCGTAATCACCAATTATGTTTTATGGCATTAAAACACGCACGACGTTGCCCTCCAGCATCTGCAACATGTGCTTTTGTCAAACGCCCCTGATTTGTGCTGGGGCTTAAGCCATTCCTGAGCCCTGCAGTCATGCGTGGAGCTCAGCCAGGGCGGCAGCACGAGCCCCTCAGCGCCACCAAAGCACACAGCCATCCTGTCCTGCGGCCACTCTGTGTCCAGCCACGCATCTTCCCTGATCCTGCCTCTCTCGGTCGCTTCTTCCTTATCATTCTTCTAAGTAAAGTTAGCAGCTATGCCCACTTCGGAAACAGTTTTGCTTAGACTAAGAAGCTGTCACAGTGCTGAGAAAGCTGCAGCTTTAACCAGATTTCATCTTTGTGTGTCACCGCTCATGTCAAAGTATAAATGTACTCAGACATAAGAGTTGTCCTGCTTTCATCAAGGGAGCCAGCCTGCCTTCGCCTAGTTCCGCTTGGTTAAGCTTGTTATTTAAATTGTTAAAATTGAGACATCGGCAGTAAATTTCAGAGAAGATATAACAATTATTAGATACAAGCAGGGCTCTTGTACTTGTGAACATATTATGCCCTCCATCCACACGGAATTAGCCACAAATAATTTACAGCAGTTTCTTTAAGAAGTGTGCCCTGTAGTACTTGGATGACATTAAATCACAGTCATTCCCAACTGGATCATATTTCCAACTTTAAGATAGATTTGATGCTCGTCAGCACCGTGGCTCTGCACTCCAGGGGACTACCTTTTAAACCTGCCAGCTCTCGAAGAACTGAGCTTTGATTCCCAGTGCTGCTTCCCGGCTGAGACCTACAAGGGTCGATCTCTCCAGTATGCCAGACCAGGCAGCTCCATTACCCCTTGGAGGGCGAGAAGGACCAGGAGGACATTTGGGTGACCTTGTGCCATTCAGCTCCCACATGAAAATGACTGACGGTGGACGGGGGGGGGGGGGCTGTATTTACATCTTGCTCTGGCAGCTCTGAGCAAAAGGGGTCACTGCTGAGACTGGAAGGAAAAAACAAATGGTAGGAGGAAGCTGAGAAGGTTACACCAAAAAGGGGTGACATGCATGTATATACAGGTAAAATAGGACAGTCGTTGATCATTGATCTTATTATGGACTGTGCAGGGAGTGAAACTCATTTGGCTTTTCCATGTGGGCTTGACTTCTGCATGAGCTTCACATCCCCTCAGAGGAGGTTTAACATAAACAGCTAAAAAGTTAAACGGTAATAAGAATATTGACAAAAGCTGCCTAATGTGAGAAGGTGAAAGAGGTAAGAGCCACCAGAAGGTGCCTGTGGTGCTGTCTGTCCTGCTGGGGAGACATCCCTTTGGTGGTGGCACATTGGCTGGGTGCCCACAGGCGCAGGGTGCAAACAGACAGATGCCTGCAGCATAGAGATGGGCAGGGATTTCTAAAGCCTTCCCACACTTTAGGTCTTCTGGCATAAAGCTGAAGCTCTGCTGTGCATTTTTACAGGAACCAAAGTGTTGTGGGGGCCCCTTCCTGAGCCCTTGAGTATCATGGTAGGGGTCACCAGCTTCCCCCTTTCCACACAGAGGACTGGAAAGGGGGTGGAGGGCTCTGCGTTGCTCTCCCTCCTGCACCACCAGCGCTCTGCTGTAGAGAAGAAGGGGAAAGCTAAGGAGTGATTTGTGCCAGGAGAAGACCAGGGGCACACTATATCTTCTTTGAAACACCTGTTAAAGCAGGGATCAATACATGGCTCCCAGAGTTACAGTCTGGCTCCTGTCCTTTACTCACAGTAGTGTGAAGGCTTCAGTCCAAGCTTATAGGAATAAAGGACAGCAATAATATTGCCACTGAATCCCAAGAGCCCTCTGTTGTAAGATTTAACAGCCACAGTAGGTCTGTGAATGCTGGAAGGGGGCCTGGATGGCCCTGGAGAGGGAGAAATGGAAAGATCAATCAGCAAGCCCTGTGTTGTTAGTTTTGTAGAGATAGATAAAAATATCCTTTCCATAGCATTTTGTTTTTATTCAAATCCAGGCACAATTTTGCAGGGAAAGGACATGTAGCTCTGAAAAAAAGAGGAGTGGAGAAGGGCACTGAAACTCACTATCTCTCTATACACCCAGGTAGTGCCCACTCGGTACATAGTCCCATCGCCTTTTCACAGAGGCAATCTTGCACTAAGTCTGTATATCAGGTGATTAACCACACCTTTACAGGGCAGAAGGATGTTCCTGCTTGAAGCCAAAACCCAGACAACTGTTGCATTTCAGCTCGAGCAGAAGATGTGCAATCCATCCAATGCCATGGGGACAAGATGCTGTGTGGTGTGCCCATTGCAGCTAGTGTGTCTGGGACACCTTGCCATTATTGTGCATGTACAGACCATCAGCTCGGCACATTCACAACAGGTTGACCCATCCTTGACACATCAGAGAGTCACCCTAGTGCCAGCCTGTGTGTGCACATCTCTCCCTTGTCCAGTACACCCAGCTGCCCTGAGGCACGCTAACAGCAGAACTGCATTTCTGGGCATGTCTTGATACACCAGGAGATGTGATCAGCCCTAGAATTGCATGGGACAGGTTAGGAATGTTGGCAGGAAGGGTAAGGGATACTGACAGAGGTGCTGGTGTCCTTGCCAGAGGTGGAAGCAAGGGGGCCAATGAGGGAGGAGAACAAATCAGGGGGACATTGGAAACTTGGAACTAGAAGGCAAAGACTAGAAGAAAAGCAAGAGTTAAGAGTTTAAAAGACTGTTTTCCTCTGCTCCCATACTGAATGATGGGACCATTCTTACTGCTGGGAACACAGATTTTATTCCAGTATACAGGAAATTTTCTCTCTCCTTCTGCAAAGGTTAGAAAGACAACTATCAAAGGGTGAATTAGGGACTCAACGGAGTCCCTAACTAACGGAGAATAGCTGCCTTCTTGGGACTTGTCTGTTTGGAGGAGCCGGATGCAGAGAGTTGTGGGTGCTGAGAGAGTCCTCCCCAGCATGAAGTAATGATCATACCAGAAATCAAGGCCACAGCAGAAGGAGCCATGCTGAGAGGTGAGAGCCTGGCACAAGAATTGCTCATCCATCCACGTCGCCCTGGGGTACCTCAGAAGTAGACCATGCAAGCTGACCTGCTGTCCTTGGGTTTGTTTCACTCTCAGCTTTGAAAGAATGGGCTTTGACTCATTCAGGTGAAGCATCTGAGCTGAACCCAGCAACTTTCACCAAGTCTTACTGCATTACTGAGTACTCTCCCTCACTGGGACGATTTTCCAGGAGGGAGAACCCCAAGATCTCCTTTCTGAATGACTTCTGCACCTTGCATGAAAGTGAAAATGTCAAGTCATTTTTTAAAAAAGCCAAACCACTCAGACAAAAATTACCCGTACAACCCCAAAGTGCCATTCTCACGGGAGTGCTGCTAAAATAGGCTGCAAATGCCATTGGGCTTGGTTTTCATCTTTTCTCTCTCAGTGTGACTATGACATGTCCTGGTATTTGCTTTGCGAGATAACAGCAGACATAGGACATTTCAGGAAATAAGGGGAGACAGCTAACCATAATATCGGCAACATTATCAAAGCCGCATAATGCTGGTCTGAGTCTAACAGGAAAGCAGCAGTGGTACAAACTGGACACATAACTTTAAAAATGTCACGTCTTGTTATCAGCAACGCGACCAGCCCAGCCTTGGTTAAAAGCAGCTGTGAGTCTACAGAGGGAAGGCAATGCTGCGCTGTCCCCAGCCGTGATACAAGTTTCCAATATGCAGCATCTTCACTTTAAAATATCACACTAACTAGGTGCGGATGTTGACAGCAGTCCAAAAATCCCCATGGCTGGCCGGTGGCTGAATAGGAGAGGAAAGCTTCCCTTTCATTTCTCCTGGCCTGCCTTCCTCAGCATTGTCCTCACGCGAGCCCCGCCACGCTCCTGCTTCAGCACGAGCACCAATAAGCACATTTTACGATTGTTTGCTGGGTTCAAAACACTTGAAACATTTCAAAGCACCTGACATCCTTTCAAGTTAGCTGCTAAAAAACCGAGCGCAAACAGAATGGGTTTCAGAGAAGCTCTGTCAATCAGCGCTCAATCTGTATGTTCTCCGAGACATTCCTTATCCTGGCTGATTTATTTCATATTAAAAGGGCTGTCAATCTGTATCACAAGAACAGGTTGGAAAAAAAAAATGTGAGTGATGTCTGTGACTTTTTTTTTGTTTATTTAAAACGATATTTCCCCCCTCCTCCTTTCCACCCTCACGTGCTCTCTTACCCACCCCCACCTTTATTTTTCTCTGCAGGTATGGCGTGAGTGTTGTATACCACATGCATTTAAATTAGAAATATATTTTGCAAAGCTGTGGCAGACCCTTTTTTATTATCCATCAAATATATCCCTTTTACCATCTGATGGCTTGGCAACAGGATCATCTCTCTTTCAGTTAAAATAAATGGGCCAGTAAAGTGGTGGAATATTCACTGTGCTGAAAAGACTTTACACTAGTTAATGTACACTGCGTGTTGTGGGTTTCATTAGAGCAGAATACTAATGATGCACTGCATGTCTCCCCACGGTATCACTTTATTGTACCAGCTGTATTATTGTTTTATATTAATATATTGATTATTGTCTTTTTCTCTAGTGTGTGTTTTGTCTCCCAACGTTTTTCTCCTGGCATTGCTTACCTATTACAGTTGGCAATTGTTTTCAATATCACATTTTTGGAATGAATGTTGATATTTATATAATTTCTTTTTGTTTTCCCCTATGTCTCTGAAGTAATTAATTTCCCTTGTTTGCTGCACAGATGTTGGGATATTTTTCAGTGAAACTTGATAAAGAATGACATCTTCACATACAGGTATAGAGGAAAACCGTATAAATATCTTGGCGGTTCAGATGCCAAGGTGGGGAGGTATCCAAACTCTCAAAAGACCAATTCTCGGTGTTGGACAGAGGCTGAGAAAGATCTGATTTCTGCATCTTTTCCACAGTTTGTTGGACTGCTGAACTCAAAGAGCTTGTTTGCTGTAGCTGTGAGATAACCCCTGCACCTGGGCTGGGTGGCTGTTCTGCTCCTCTGAGGAAAGGAGAGGTGAAAGCTGAGTTACCAGGAAGAATTTCTAGAATACGTGGAGTGTAAAAACACCATCACTTTGATCCATGTCAATGCAGCAGCTAACAGTGTGGGACCTGGTCCAGGTCTGGAGCTTGTAGGCACTGTAGCAATACAGATAACAAAGAGTAACACCCTGGTAAATACACAGTTTATGCAGCCGTTTGTATCTTGTGGCTGAAAAACAGTGAATTCTCCCAGTCTTTTTTAAGGTGTCATAATTCTTTACTATTATGACTTTTTCACAGAGAGCTTCCTGATGATGGCAAGTCTGTGAGTCACTTGAACACACCACTGGCCGTGTCAGGGAGGGGAAAGTGAAGATTTGACAGTTGACCCATTGCTGTAGGAAGAGGGACTCAGTCCTCCACCCCTATCTGTTGGGTTGAAAACCCTGTGAGTCCTGTGAGCTTGGACTGGTGTGGGAGGATACCGAGCCTTGAAGGGGAGTAGGTGAAGGAGCTCCAGGAAAAAATTATTTGGAAGTAGATGTGGCAACCTGGCTGGCTGGACACCCAGTGCATGGCCCTGCCCTCTTCAGGTATGCATGAGGTGAATCCAGCTGTGGCTGGCAGCTGGTCTGTGAGCCTCACAGCTGCAAACTGTCCTTGTTATTCCTCCCCAGCTCGCAGTGTGGGAAAGTTCTGGTACCTCCTCCTGGCAAAACAGTGTGGATCAACCCTCTGCTCTCCGCAGCCGAGCTATGCGCAAGTAAAGGGGTTTGAAGAGTGACCGGAGTGTGGTTGTTTGTGCGGCCTGGGAATGAGGGTGATCAGCATTAATTCATTATCTGCATAGGAAGGGGTAGAAAAAGGCTGTATTTGAAAAGGTGAATCAGGTGACAGTGCTGGGTTTCATGGCCACAGGAGAGCAGCCTCCCGTTGCTGTGCTGGTGTCTCTGGTGCTCAGCATCTTTCCACCGCAGTGAGCTTGTGCTGGAAAATCACCATGCGTTTGCAAGCCCCACTGCTAAGGTACAAGCAATGTGTAGGCAATATGTAACTACTGTAATCAGAGAACTGGATAAACTCAACAGCAGTTAAGGAAGGAAGATGGAGGCTTTTTTTCTGGTGTGAAATAAAAATCAATGTCTGATAACTTTTTCCTTGAAATATTAAACTGGAAGGAGACA